>CM057454.1:611380000-612032500 GCA_016271365.2 Neoceratodus forsteri | reverse complement strand
AAAAATCTTGTCGAACAACCATACAACGAAACCTTTATGTCGACTGCATGTGCGATCGGCATAAAGTTTGTCACTGCCTACCATAAAGCCCGGGTCTTTGCTCCCCCCACCCCACCAAATATAATCAACTTCGAGTCGGAGCTGATTAGAGGGAGGCAAGACCCCAGAAAACAGTGCCGGGTCCAAGCGCCAACACTACAGCGACTTGGCACTGTAGTCGCTTGTAGTGTCGATCGAAGGTCAAAATGTTGCTGTTGGGGCAATATACCATTTAGTCCAATGTTCCGTAGCATACACAGGTGGAGTTTGTGGTCTACCATGTCGAAAGCTTTACTTAGATCTAAAAACAGAGCACGACGCCGGCCCAGTGGTGCAGAGGGCTGAGGTGCTGGACGTCTCACCTCACCGGCGACCCGGGTTCAGGAGTGAGCCTGGGTCGTCAGAGGTCGGCACGGGGGGGTGGGTGGAGCAGGATGGAGCAGCTGTCAAGGCAGCTCTCCTCTCTGGGGAGGTGGGGTGGCATCCCTCACTCATGGCTACCCCCTGGTGGATGCAAGGGACTGCAAGCAAGGGTGCTGGTGATAGGCCAATGGGGTGGGTGGAGGAGGGCCATTACTGGGGCTGTAAGGCGCATGCGTCCTTCTTCTGGGGTCCTCGGGGGAATGGGAAAAAAGCGGAAAAAAGGCAACCGGCAGTAGGATGGCGACCGACTCTCCGCAGGCACTGCTCCCGGACCGGGCGTAAGGTAAGCCCCGGTAATTCCGGGAGACGGAGCTGGGGGAGTCGGTCAGATGGGGGCCGTATGGGAGCAAGGAGAAATACAGATGCAATTAAAAAAAAAAAAAAACAGCACAGATATGGTTGTTAGCATTAAGCGCTGCTTCCCAATCGTTGGTTAACTTGGCTAGTGCGGTTATGGTGCTATGTTTGGGTCTAAAGCCAGATTGCAGGGTTAAGCTGTGACTCCACTATAACAAATAAGATCTTCTTGGGGCAGGACCCACTTCTGCTAAGGACAGGTCGTGGGTGTACCAGCAGCAGTAGTGAGGTACGGTGGCATCTGGATAAACTGGTAGTCCAGTTTCCTAATGAACATACCACTCTGCTCCAGAAGCCATGGCAGACTTACAGTCCAGGGGAATATATAAAGACCGTGGCCCTTGGCAGGGGCCACAGAGGAGAGGAAAGGACCCAGCGACTACCAGGGGGAACATGTCACCCACCCTTCCACTGACTGAAATCTTGGAAAAACTGCAGGAATATCACAGCCCAGCCTTGCTGACCTCAGGTGAACAGTGGTCTTGGAAACAGGTCAGTTTTGGGGCCTGGGGCTGTAAGGGGGGGAGGTTGTTGGGTTACGGTGGGTAGTGCCAAGGTGTGGGAGCCTTCACCATTCTTTGTTGTAACACTTGTTTATTGGATGTTAAATGAAGATCCTGCCTCTCTCCCTCAATGGTGGGGTTTTTATATCCAGGCCGTGGGAGGTAGCGATCTTTGGAGGCTTCCTGCCTCTGGCGTGCCCGGCTCTGACTCACCCTCCGCCACCTATCCCTCGTTCGCCTGGTCTCAACCACTTGGGTCTCCTGATATTGGGTCTTTCTATGAATGCTGGCTGGATCTACTGCTATTTGGTCTTTTGACTCTGTGGGCTACAGCCTCTGTGGAGCATGAAGCCTTGTAATTACCCAGAGTTTTATGGGACTTTACTCTTGGCCCTTGGGAGGAGGAGAAGAGGGCACTCTTGGTTGTGGCAGCCTGATAGTTATGAACTTAGTCCTGTTGCCCTATAGACTTTTGCTCTCTTACTATAATATCCCTTGTTTTGTTTGTTTTTAGGGATAAGGACACATTCTGATCTGGATAATTTCTATTGTTGCTGTTTGGTTAGATCTCAAAATTCCATGTTAGCCATTAGCACCTTATAATAGTATAAGTTGTTATATAAGTCAGCTGGGGGTTAGCTTACATATTTTTTCCTTTCTTTCCCTGTAATTTGGGAACTAATTATATCTCTGGCTTATGTTATTCCAGTCTTCCTTCACAAGGCATTGGAGTTTGTTATTTATATTGTTCAAGTCAAGTCGATATTTATTTACATAGCACCTTTCAATAGCAAGGCACTTTACAGAGTATAAACCACAAATGTGCAAACATACAGCTATATAAATTATTTAACAATCAGTCTGGGAAAGCCAAAGAAAATAAATAAGTTTTTAACATAGACTTAAAACTACTGACGGTCAGGCATTCTCTTAACCGATGAGGTAGAGAATTCCACAGGGTTGGTGCTGCAAAAGGAAAAGCACAAGCTCCAGATGTTTTTAGACAAACCCTGGGAATCTCTAGCAATCCCTAATCGGTGGATTGGAGAGGACAACTGGGGGTGTAGGGAGTCAGGAGATCTTTCAGGCAGTTGGGTTCCTGTTCGCGTAGGGCTTTAAAGGTAAGCAAGCCTTCCTTATAGGTGATCTGCCACTGAACTGGCAGCCAGTGCAGTCCGCGCAGCACAGGCATTATGTGACTGGACCGAGTAGTACCAGTCAGCAGCCTAGCTGCAGCATTCTGCACCAGCTGCAAGCGGCAGATATCAACCCCAGACAGCCCTAAGTAGGGTTGCAGTAGTCAAGACAGGTAGTAGTGAAGGCATTAACCAATGTTGGAAGGTCGCCCAGCGGAACCAGGTGTTTCACCTGGGAGATATTCCTCAGATGGTAAAATGAGGATGTAACCACCGCTGACACCTGAGATTTCTGGGTCAAACCGTCGTCAAAAATAATGCCCAGGTTCCGCACCAATCTGAGGTAGTGAGCTGGACACCATTAAGCCAAAGGCCAGACATGTGCCCAGCCCCCAAACCCGCCCCTGGGCAACCTGGGTCCACAGCCAACACCTCAGTCTTATCTTGATTCAGTCTCAGCCAACTGGAACCCATCCAGTCTTCGATCTTGGAAAGGCAGTTATTTAGCACAGAGACCGCATCAACCTATCCAGGTACAAAGGACATATACAGCTGAGTATTATCTGCATAGCAGTGAAAACTAACACTGTATCACCTGATGATATCTCCCAATGGCAGCATGTACACTGCGAACAACATGGGAGCCAATATAGAGCCCTGCGGCACCCCGCAGGAAAGGGGGAGGGCATCAGAGGAATAAATTCCAGGGACCACCCTCTGAGATCTGCCTGCGAGGAACGATCAAACCATTCGAGGACTGTACCCGACAGTCCACAAAGTAACCGTAGGATCTCCAAAAGCACTCCATTGTCCACAGTGTCAAAGGCTGCTGAGAGATCGAGAAGGACCAAGATGGTATGAGTCTTTTGATCTTTCACAATTAGGAGGTCATTTAGTACCCGAACAAGGGCAGTCTCCGTGCTATGCCTTTTCCTGAAACCAGACCGAAGGGTTTCATAGACATTGTGGGTTACAAGGTGATCATCCAGTTGCAACGCAACCACCTTCTTAATAACCTTCCCTGCAAACAGAAGGTTAGAGACAGGTCGGTAGTTAGCTGGGTCGTCGGGATCCAAGGAGGATTTTTTAAGGAGTGGTCGAATGACTGCCTCCTTCAGGGGGTCTGGAAAGATCCCCCTCTCCAAGTGTCTCCATACAATTTCAGCTAGGATCAGGCAGATAACATCTACACACCCCACTAAAAGGAGGGTAGGGCCCGGATCCAAACTACAACAGGTTGGGTGTAAAGTCTTGACGATCTTCACAATGTCCATGAATTCCGGTCGGCTGAAGTCCGTCCAGACAGACCGGGTGCTCACCACCGCCTGTTGACCTCTGCAACCCCTCATAGAGAGAGCCGGGCCGATTCCGGACCTGATGCTGGAAACCTTATCTGTGAAGAACCGAGCAAGCTCATCACACTTAATTTGTGAAAAAGCTGTTCCGGACTGGAGACAGATTGGATTGCACAATCTGTCAACAGTTCGGAAAAATTCAGCCGGTCGATTCTGTACAGCAGAAATTGCCCTGGAAAGGAACTCTCTCTTCTTACAGGTGATTTCTGATGTAATCTGATGATTTGTAATGTTCTATCAATCTAAGCCTGTCAGCATCCAGGCTGGACTTCCGCCATGCTCTCTCCAGCCTTCGACCAACTCACCTCAGCTCCTTCAAGGACCTGTCATACCAAGGGGACCTTGGGCAAAGAGTGAGTGGTCGAACATGAACAGGAGCAATCAAGTCCAGGGCATCTCCCATTGCCTTATTATAGGCTAGTACAAGGTCCCCTGGGCTTGTGCTTTCACCCAGCAATCCCGATAGGTCCAGGACCGCCGACAAACCATCTGGGGTAAGCCCCCTTGAAGGGCGGTACCGGACCATCTCCAAAGGGATAGGTTCATTTGGGGGGGCCCAGAAACTGAACCCTATGGTGTGATGGTCAGACCAACTGACTGGTTCCATCCCCAAATCAGAGATCTCCATCCCCAGGAGGAACAGCAGATCCAATGAGTGACCCCCTACATGGGTAGAGGAGGTAACCACCTGTGTGAGGCCCAACATTGTCATGAGCTGGAGGAGATTTTGACCAAATTGCAAGAGTCTGTCGTCGAACCAGGCATTGAAGTTCCCCAAGAATTATCCATCTGGGAGACTCCAATGCCATGTCGACGATGAAGTCCGCAGTTTCCTGCAGGAATAAACCCCCATCACCTGGTGGACGGTAAATAAGGAGTATCCTGCAACCTACACCCTCTCCCATAATGTACTTAAAGGATCTGGTGGTCCCCACTAGAACATCCACAAGGCCCAGTTCGGTCTTAAAAAGGATGGCTACATCCCCACCCCTTCGATTCAACCTCGGGCGGTGAATCACTGAGAACCCAACTGGAACTGCAGAGGCCAATACTGGGCCTGCGTTTTTGTCCAGTCAGGACTCGGTGATACATGCCAGATCCACCGTTTCAACAAGATCAGCATTGTTAATGCTGCTAAGGTTGGTATTCATAAGATATGAATGTTACCCCAACCCCCCCTTTTTTCTTTTCAGGGGCCCGTCACCACGTTAGTATGTTTTTTTTTTTGATAGAGGGGCCTTAATCTTATAGATACCAAGACATCCAAGGAAATATATTACTGCTGGAGGAGCTCTGAACCTGGCTTATGGCAAAACACATGGTGTCACCAGTTACAATTTCCCTGTCTGTCCTTACCCTTTTGTTTTTTCCCTACCACCCCCTCTGGGCTCACCTCTATGGTTAGGTGGATATATTTTTTTGTTTTTATTGTGGAACCCACTAGTTCCTCAGAAGGCCATTACTGCTACACTTGTAGCTATAGCTCTCTCCCTCAAGGTAACCCCTATTAGCTGGCGTACTCTTGTGGGACCCTGGAGGCAATGTATATTCCCTCCTCTGACTTGGAAGTCACTGTGTACACAAGTTCTTACCTTTTAGTATGTTTTTTTTGATACAGGGGCCTTAATCCTATAGATACCGAGACATCCAAGGAAATGTATCGCTGTTGGAGGAGCTCTGAACCTGGCTTGTGGCAAAACACATGGTGTCACCAGTTACAGTTTCCCTGTCTGTTAACCCTTTTGGTTTTTTTCTCCCCCCTCTGGGCTCACCTCTGTGGTTAGGTGGATACATTTTTTTTTAATTTTGGAACCACTAGTTCCTCAGAAGGCCATTACTGCTACACTTGTAGCTATAGCTCTCTCCTTCAAGGTAACCCCTATTGGGGGTCGTACTCTTGTAGGACCCTGGAGGCAGATGTATATTCCCTCCTCCGACATGGAAGTCACTGTGTACATAAGTTCTTAACTTTTGTGGAATATAGTTTTATTGCATATTGTAAATAGTTTTTCCTTATTTTTTATAAAGGGTTTCAGGTTAATCTTCTGTACCCTCATGGGGTTACAAACTTTTTGGGGTATTTGGGGAAGGGATGGGGGGTGGGTACCCACAGTTGAGACTTATAGCTTCTTCTGTCGTTACAGTTTTGACCATTGTTAAGGTCTACTTTTATTTTGTTATTTTCCAAATACAAACACAAAGAGAAACACACAAGATTTGTTCAAAACAGGATGAATCCTTTATTGTTGCAGTGGGCGGTGGGAGTCACTTCTGGGGTGGGATGGGGGACTTCCCAGCTGTGTGGCCTCCATCTTCTTCTCAGCCAGCTGCGTTGGGTCCTTTGGGCTGGCTGGGTCGAGGTGGGCATGGCCCTATTCCTCTCCGTGATCTTGTGGTGGTTCCTCATGCTCCTGGGATGGCTTCCTCCTTCTTCCTCTTTTCAAAATGGTGGTAAACCCTGTCAAGATATTTTCACAGACTGTCAACAGTCTTCATAATCCAATAAAAAGAACTTGCCTTATGTAACATTTGGGAAAACAAGCGGCTGATCTCTACTTCTTACAACAAACCCATTTGTCTAAGTTGTAGCATCAAAAGCTGCGATAGGGTCACTGATGTCAGGTTTATGCTTCTTCCCATGCAGGTGGCTGCAGACAGGACACCGCTATTCTGTTGCCTACTGTTACTCCTCTTAAGGTACAAGAAACACATATTGATTCTCAGGGCAGGTATGTAATATTAAAGGGTATTCTCTACTCTCATGAAGTAACGTTAGTATGTGTGTATTTGCCTCCTCAATCCTCCCTCCCAGTAATTCGCTCTTTTCTACATAAGGTGCTCAGTATGCCCCGGGGAGTATTGATAATGGGGGGGGAGACTTCAACGTAGCTCTTTCAGCCCCTTTAGATTCTTCCAACCCACAGGCCTCTAGAACCTCAAATGTTGTAAAATATCTGAAGGGAAACCTGTCTCAATTAGGTATTGTGGATGTTTGGAGAAAGCTCTTTCCAACACTTCAGGGTTTTACTTTTTATTCAGGACATCACCAGTCCTATTCTCGTTTAGACTATTTTGTCCTAACTTGCAAGCATTTTTCCCTGGTTCAGGTTATGTCCCTACAACCTCGTATCTTATCAGACTGTCTTCTCTTGCTCTTAAAAATTGATCTAGGGAAACCCCCAAAAACAAAACTGTGGCATCTAAACAGGGTGCGAAATTCCTATACTTTAGGTGCCCCAGGGCAGGCACTTTTGTCACAGGACACCTACTGCAGTTTAATGCCTGGCCCCCGGGCACCTAAGGTATCTGACAGAGTACCGTATTTTTCCTGAGCAATCCGTGAGCACGCATACTTTTTTTTAACTCACCAGCAGCAGTCATGGAGGGGAGGGTCGCTGGAGAGGCGCAAGGTGCAAGCATCATTTTCCTTTGTGCGGGTGGAGGAGCGCCAAGTGAGCTAATCACAATAGAAGCCCTTACACATACCAGCTGACTTGAGGGAAAGAATGGGCTGACGGTCCTCCTCTCCTTTGACAGGCACACCTATCAGCCAGCTGCTCATGCGAGGGGTCGGACCATCGCTGGTGGAGGCGGGCTGCAGGAAACTGACACCATTCGGGGACAGTCTGTGCACAGTTCACCCGCCCCCCTCGCACAGTGTGTCATGCGATTCTTGTAAAGCGTGCCACTCTATAATTTTCTGTTGGTGAAGCAAGTCGTGAGTGGCGCGCTTACAGCTTGGACATCCCCATTTGCTTCCGATTGCATTTGGCGATCATCAACCAGGTACCTATTATTAAAAAAAGCTCTTTTAAGAGCTATTCTAAATCCAGTCAGTCTACTCAGTCACATAACCAAATCAAACTTTAGCTGACTGAGAGACTGAGAAGTTTGAAGTGTTGGGGGTGCGGGGTTGAGGGGAGCACGAAGGGATGTACTCTCAGAGTCACAAAGGACTGAAGAAAATTAAAAAAACAATAAAAGCTCTTTTAAGGGCTTTAAAAACAGCTATTCTTAATTTTAAGCATCCAAGCAGGGCTCAAATCAAACAATTAACAAGTGCCCGCCCTGCTGCAAGTGATAGGGGAGGGGAGAGTAAGACCACCTGGGAAGATCTCTTCGCAACTTAGTGAGCAAATTAGCAGCCTGTGACAAAAACTGCTGCTGCAGCTGCTTGTGTTTATCTAATAAATATAAAAAAAACCTTGTCATACAGAATAAACTAAAATAACAGCAGACTACAAAGGTGCCATTCTCAGTTAGAGGTTATAGGCTGTGCTGCAGCAGTCTTTTTTTCTGTAGTACTAATTACAGTTGCAGCAGGGTACAGAAAATCAGAAGTAAAAAAAGAAAGCCTCCTTCCTTATAGTCAGTGTAATAAAAAAGCTGTTTTTTAAGTGTGAAGTAAGTAACTTAACTAAGCCTTGCCTTGAACATCTAAATTAAGAACTACATGGAGCTGAGGGAGTCAGCTTGCCTGTTAAGAATAGGGGTTTAGATACCAAAAAAAAAATCATTAGGAAGTTTTATGTAAAAGCAAATTTGTGTAGCCTGTCTAAATATGATCCTGTGAGTGTGTGACCCTATTGCTTTTGAAAAAGCAACTCTGTTGTGGAACTTTTGTACTACTAAATATAACAAGCATTTGTCAATGCCGAATGTTTGCTTGCTGGCATTGGCAGTGGTAGTGTAGAAGTTACAGAGCTGCGTAATAGGAATGGCAGTGAAGTATTGAACTGAAGCCAACCCCACCATCACCCTGCAGAGAGTGACAGGCATTGGGGTGTGCGTTTGGGTCGTCAGGCATAACAGCCATGCCATTTCACCACACCCCACCCTGCAGACACTGACAAGTGTCACGGTGTTCCTTGGGGTCTTTGGCCCTTATGCGCACCCCATTTCATTAGAAAATACTGTGAGATGGGTGCGATATAGGAGAATGGGGTGAACTTTTGTAGACGAAGAGTCCAAGGCATACCTCGATGCCTCTCACTGGCTGCAGGGTGTGGAATGGTATAAGCATTACAGGCAAGAATCCCAAGTCACACCCTGATGCCTGTCATTCTCTACAGGGTTGGGCATTATGGTTGGAAACCCTAATACCTCAGGCATTAGTTGGTATTTTCACTCCAAATTTTCAACATGTTTTTTTTGTATTCCCACCTCAGAACAGGGAATATCAGTTTGTTAGCCAAAAGCTGCTTATGCACAGCGACTACGGCATTTAGCACCACAGGTGCAAAAACATTCGAACAGGATGTAAAAATGACAGCTGTACTGTTCATAGGAGGTGTAAAATGGCAATGTTGCAAATCTGCAGTAAAAATATTTAAAAATGGTGAAGTCACGAAAGGTATATAGAAACTGTGCAACAACCGTAATATAATTAGGTTGGGATTTTTACAGCAGATTGTCAACTCAGGCATTTTGGTGCCTCCGATCATGAACAGTGCCACTGTGATTTTCTTTATCTGTGCCGAACAATGATTTCCACAGCGACCATCAAGATCTCTGCGCTTGAAAGTGTGAAAACACACTTCGGCCATGTTGTGAAAAATGACAGCTGTACTGTTCATAAGGAAGTGTGGAAAAATGCCACTGGTGAAAATCTGGACTGAAAATATTAAAGTCATGAACTTACGAGGGTGCGTGGAAACTGCGCAATGCTCACTCATAACATAGTCATTTTATGGACTTTTGTCACCAAATTTTCAACATAGCCATTTTAAGACCTCTGCTCATGAACAGTGTAACTGTGATTTTCTTAATCTGTCCTAAACATTGCTTTCGCACACCAACAGCACCATTGTGCGCTACATGTGCGAAAACACATTTTGGGTGACATATGAAAATGGCAGCTGTACTGTTCATAAGGAAATGTAAAAATGGCAATGTTGAAATCTGGAGTGAAATATTGAAAATTGCGACCACGCAGCCGCAGTGAGAACTATACAACGACGCCGTAAACAGTCATTTTTTGAAATTTTTCACCAAATTTTCAACATAGCCATTTTAAGACCTTTGCTCATGAACAGTGTCACTGTGATTTTCTTAATTTGTCCTCGTACATTGATTTCGCGACACCGACTGCGCCGTATTGTGCTAAGTATGGGCGGAAACACGTTTTGGGTGAGATGTGAAAATGACAGCTGTACTACTCATAAGGAGGTGTGGTAAAATGGCAATGTTGAAAATCTGAGTGAAAATATTGAAAATTCACGAACTTACGCAGCATATTAGAAACTGTGCAACACATGCTCATAAAATAGTCATTTTGGCATTTTTTCACCAAATTTTCAACATGGGGTTTGGGACCCCTTCTCGCGAATGATGTCACTGTCCTGGCATTATTTGGGCCCGAAGGTGATTTCGCGTCTTGCGGAAATCACTTTTGAGCCGAACTTGCCGTGACAGTGACATCATCGAGAAGGGTCCCACCCATGTTAATTGGTCAAAAATAAAAAATGCCTGAGATGTGCAACAAAGTTGAAAAAATCTATCTAGCCCATTATACAGCTTACTGGCATTTCCTTAGTTGGCGGTTGGCTTTGAAGAGTGCAGGCGTGTTCCCGGTCCAGCGAAGATCATCGCCTTCTGAGCTCGGAGGTAAGTATATGGGGTGAGGGGTGTGGGGAGGCAGGGTGCGATGGGTGGGTATGGGTTGTGGGGGGCTGGGAGAAGTGCCGTGGGACCATTTTATTTGCAGGTAAAAAAAAAAGATGACAGGACGTTTGCCACACTGGGTGGGCTCCAGCGTGGCACAAGGACGGCTGGGGGCCGTGGAGCCGACGGGATTGGGCACCATGTCGGCCATATGATCAGTTGCCATGCTGGGGTGGGCTCCCAGCGTGGCACCCAGTACGGGGGTGAGGACAGTGGAGCCAACGGGGATTGGGCACCCCATTGGGCTATTCTATGAGTTGCCATGCTGGGTGGGCACCCAGCGTGGCATGTGGAAGACTTTGGGGGCGCAGCACAAACCGACGAGTTGGGCACCCCGCGGCTATCGTGTGTGCGGGGGGACAGCATGCAGTATGCATGCGTTTCTCTGTGTGTGTGTGTGTGTGTGTGTGGAGGGGCTGCACATGAGCAGGTGATATCTTATGCTGCTCACTGGGCGTAACTCCCCTTTCAACTGTATGCCACTGCATTTTGGAGCTTATCATAGACAGCTCCAGCTATGCATTGGCGGACAGGCCGCGCTGCCAACACACTGACTGAATTGGAAGAGGGGGTGACACACCTCCGAAATCTCAGATGATGGCACTATGTTTCTTGCACATGCGTGCAAGCAAAGATAAAAAGGCTATTTCTTTGAAGCCATAAAGAGGTACTGTCTATGCCTGTTCTGTACTACCTTAAATCTAACTAAACTCTCAGAGTCAAGATCTTTAGCTTTTAATTTGGACTACCTAAAATCAAAACTAAAAAGGATTTGTTACCTTTGTGTGTTGAGGAGCTTGTGGGTCGACTGATTGCCCTCCTGCCCTCTTAAGGACCAGTGAGGAGTCTACTGATTTGTCCTCTTGAGGACTGAAGGAGGGCACCACAGAGGGTAGTGGCTGGGCAGGACAGGAGGAAATAAAAAAAATAAATTTAAAAGCCCTGCCACTTTGTGTGTTGAATTTGTGGAGTGACTGAGTGTTGTCATCTCCTCTTAAAAATAAATTACACTTTGTCGCCTTTGTGTGCTGTGGACGGTCTGTCCTCTCATCTTAAGGACTATTGAGGTCTGAGGGCACTAGCCAGGGAGTGGCTAGATTGAAGGGAAAACACATACTCATGCACCGGTAGTGGCACTGAAATAATCACACAGAGACAGTTTAATTTCTTAATATTTCTGTTTATTATTTACAAACCAACAAACCATTCAACTTTCTACTAGCCTGCCTGTTATTAAGCAGCGAACATTTTATTAATACAGTCAGATAGTTACTTGACATACAACCAAAGCACTGAATAGACAACTTGGTCTCACTGGTAAAAAAAAATGGGTGGCATGTAAAAAGTTTCCTGGGCATGTACTTGTGCTGCTTACATGCCCCAGTGGGCATGTATTTTGTTTTACAAATTTCATGCCCTGCATCTAAACTCCTCCCTGTTACGAGACCCTGAATACCTAGAGCTTATGCGCAAACGCATCCCACAAGTCTTGCAGGACAATGGTTTCTCGGATGGGTCTAACCCCATACTGTGGTACACTTAAGGCAGTAATACGAGGTGAAACTATTGCCTGTTCATAAAACATAAAACAGATGCCACATACTATATAACTCTTTACAAGAACAACTCCAGGCCTATCAACTTCTTTATAAGGAGGGCGATGTGGAATTACAAAGAAAATTAGAGAGGTAAAAAAAGACCTACAGAAAATAATGGATCAAAGAGTATTCCAGACTCTAACATATTTGAAACAAGCAAACTATCAGGAAGGATTCAGGGGTACCAGATTATTGGCCCGTAAACTTCGTGCGAGAAAACAAGGTGCAACAATTTGAGAAATTAAACACCCAATTTCAAAGCTGATCTCGCATAGGGAGGACTAAAATCATTTGGATTTTGTATCCTTTTTCCAATCCCTGTATTCAACATCCCCCTCCTCCAATTCACTGAACTCTAGAGCTGACTTCCTATCTCGCCTCCCTCTTCTAAAACTTTATGATCGCCAACGCACTAATCTCGTAGCCCCAGTTGGGGCAGACGAGGTCTTGAGGCATATCCAGGCTCTGCGTCCCCTGAAGTGTCCTGGACCAGATGGCTTTATAGCCGAGTGGTACAGAAAATTTTCAGGACAACTTCTACCCATTCTATTGCCAACCTTCAGGGCAGTGGCTGAGGGGGAGTCTCACCCTCCTTCCTGGTCCTACGCAGTCATAGCCTTGCTTCCCAAACCTGATAAAGGCAGAACTGACACGTCCTCATATCTCCCAATTTCCATTTTAAATGTTGATTATAAAATCTACATGTCTATCTGGGATACAAGAGTAGAATTAATCTTGCCAACACTTATACATGCCAATCAGTCTGACTTTATCAAACAAAGAAATACTACCGACAACATACGTTGGACTATGTTATGTTTAGAACACATCCATTCAAGCGGATCCCAGCTGCCCTGTTCAGTTTAGATGCCGAAAAGGTGTTGACAGGTATCCTGGGATTTCCTTTGGGATACCCTGTCTACTTTTTCTTTTCCTGAATCATTTTTGAAATGGATTCAAAACATATATTCCCGTCCCCAAGCCTAAATCCAGGTAAATGGTGCTCTTTCCTCTCCTATACCCCTACAGCGAGGGATGCCCCCTATTCCCCCTTTTGTTTGCCCTCTACATGGAGCCTTTGGCGATAGCAATTAGGGGGATGATAGAATTGAAGGGATACCCCTGGGTCAAACGATATACAAAGTTTATTTACTTGCGGATAATATTCTTATTACCACATTGTCCCCTGAGCACTCAGTTCCGGCAATTTGGGATATCCTACAAGAATTTGAGAGGGTGGCAAATTTTAAGCTCAACATTACTAAAACTGAGGTATTGTTATATTTTCATCCTTCTCAGAGGCTGAAGCAGTCACTCTCCTTAAAATGGTGGTGCACCAAATCTAAGTACTTAGGGATACATATCCCCAAGGACTCTGATCATTTTGAGCTGGTTAACTATGAGCTTCTCTCTGTACTCATTCAAAATAATCTGACTAGATGGGAGAAATTGGGTCTCACTTTCTTCCAACAAATTGAAATTATTGGTATGAATATTCTTCCCTGTTTTCTATATCTGTTCCAGAATGTTCCTATATTCCTGTCCGGATTTTATTTTAAATCCTGGAACAGATTAAAATCTCATTTTATTTGGAGGGGACAGAGACCAAGGGTTCACCTTTCTCTTCTCAAGTTCTCTGTGGCCGAGGAAGGGGATAGCCTACCTAATCTGCTGCTTTATGCCAAAGCAACCTTTCTTAAAATTTTGTTTTAGGGCCCCCTGGAAGGAGATTGAGTTCTTGATAAATGATTTATATGACATAGAGAAGATTACTTTCGCTTCTGGGGGAAGGGCACCTCTCCTTCATGACTTTACCAAGTACACAGCCCAAATTTTGAAAGTCTGGCAAAATATAAACCAAAAACACACCTTTAAGGAATCCTTTTTTCTCCAAGCATTTCCAAGGATGACAAATTCCTCCTGACAAACTATGACCTCACTTTTGCATCATGGCGGAAGATGGGTTTCAGTTATATAAACCAGTTCTGGACAAATACAGGCTTTGCCCCATTCACAGATTTACAAGCAAGATATGTTCTCCTTGATAGAGACCTCTCCCGCTACTCCCAAGTGAAAAATTATATTCTTCACCAGAGGGAGCTGGCCCCTAAAATTCCTGCACCCCTGCATTTGCTGTGGTCCCTTATTAAAGACACTTTACTGGACCAACCCTGGGGACATCTAATAGGCCATCTGTATTCAATTCTGAGAGAAAATCTGGGAGACTCATCCCAGTCTGTAGTGGATGGCTGGAACAAGGATTTGTCCCTAGATATCACCCATCCCTCTGGCTAAACACATCTCTAAAAGCAATAAAAATAACCTCTTCTAATACATGGAGAGAATTTGTTTGGAAATGCCAAACCAGGTTTTTCCATTCCCCAGTGAAACTTACTAAGTGTCTCCCGGCTTCATATGGACATTGCTGGAGGGAGTGTAATTGTAGGCTGGCAGATTTGGGACATGTTTTTTGGCATTGTCCCATGCTAATGCCTTTTTGGTGTACCCTACAAGAGGAACTACATGACTGCCTGGGGGAACAAGTTGAACTTATGGTGAAAATGGTGGTATTGTCAATCTTCCCAGAGCATAGTCCTTCCTGGCACTGCACCCTGCTGTCATTGTATCTCCTAGCAGCAAAGAAAGTTATAACCTGAAAATGGATGTTCACTTGTATACCTACAGTTTCTGATTAGCGTCAAATAGTGTTGGAAATTTATAAATTAGAAGGCTTAACGGTGGGGATACATAATAAGCATAAAGCACTCTTGGAGAAATGGCAAAGATGGATGTATTATATGGTAATGTTGGACCTTGCATTTGTTCTATAGTGGAGGGAGCATATTCCTTAGACCCCCTGTGAGGGGATGTGGGGAATATTCTGAGCTTCTGTTTGATTTTCTTTGCCCTCAGACTCATGATTTTGAGGTGGGGGCTGTCATGGGGTATTCCTTATGTGATGGTGGCCTTAGATTTTCTGTGAAACCAATCTAAATTTCATTAAATTAATTTTCAGATTATGGGGTTTATTATTAATAGATGAGGAAACATGGGCCACCCAATATAATGACTGGGACCTGTGTGTACCAGGGTACAGGTTATTTCGTAGGGACAGGGTGATTGGAAAAGAAGGGGGGGGTGGCACTATATGTGAAGGAAGGACTGAAGTGTGTAAGGAGGAAGGGGAGGAGGGTAGTGCAGAGTCACTTTGGGTGCAAACCAGGATTCCAAGAATAGGATTCTTAGAATGGGAGTGGTGTACAGGCCACCATCTCAGTCGGAGGAGTTAGACAGGGAACTACGTGGACAGATCAGGAGGACCAAGTAGAAGGGTAGTGTGGTGATTGTGGGGACTTCAACATGCCAGGAGTGGACTGGAGCATCCCAACAACCAGGAACAGAAGGGAGCAGGTACTGCTGGATGCCTTCCAGGACAGCTTCCTGCTGCAAATGGTCAGTGAACCAACCAGGTTAGGGAATACCCTTGACCTTGTGCTGGCAAATGGGGACTTTGTGAGAGAACTTACAGTGGAGGAACCGCTGTCAGGGAGTGACCACCAGTCAGTATGGCTCACATTGGATATGGGCAAGGAAGGAGTGGAATCTGGCACAAGAGTGCTGGACTTCAGGAGTGCCGACTTTGGGAGGATGGGGGAAGTGGTAAAAGGGTACCTGGCCAGAATTCAATCTAGTATGGATACTAACCAGAGGTGGGAGCTCATAAGGCTGGAGATAGTGGAGGCAACCAAATTCTGCTGCAAAGCCCAGAGCAAGAAGGCTAGGGCTAAGAAACCGAGCTGGTTGAGCAAGGAGGTCATGGAAAAGGTAAGAAGGAAAAGACCTGTCTTTAGGAAGTACAAGAAAATGGGAAGGGGGGAGGACAGAGAGGAGTACTTGACAGAATCGAAGGAGGTGACAAGGGCAGTAAGGGGAGCCAGAGCATCTACGGAACTCAGGCTGGCACAAGGCATTAAGAAGGGGGAGAAGGACTTATTTAAGTACATTAGGGAGAAAAGGAGCTGTAAGGACCACATAGTAAGGATTAGGAAGGAGGGGGGTTGGGTGGAAGCAGGGTACGATAAGGCGGAAGCACTAAATGAATACTTCTGCTCAGTATTTACTAAAGAGAAGAGGGGGTGACACCCAAGGTGGGAGAAATGGCAGAAACAGGGGGGGAAGTGGTGACAGATGGGGAAATCATGGAGGACAGAGTTCAAGAGGGTTTGAAGGCACTGAGGGTGGACAAGGCGCCAGGCCCAGATGGCATCCACCCCAGGGTACTGAAGGAGCTGGCAGAGGTCCTTGCAGGACCTTTAGCAGACCTATTTAATGCTTCACTACATTCAGGTGTGTACCTCAGGACTGGAGGATGGCTCATGTGTGCCCTCCACGAGTGGCCCCAAGGATGAACCGGGAAACTACAGACCAGTGAGCCTCACATCCATCACTGGGTAAGCTAATGGAGACTATCCTGAAGGAGAGGCTGGTGGCCCTCCTAGAGGCCAAGGACTAGGACAGCAGACAGCATGGCTTCATACGTGGCAGATCCTGCCAAACCAACCTGGTCGAGTTCTGTGACTGGGTAACTAGGCAGCTGGACAGGGGCCATGCAGTGGATGTCCTGTATCTGGACTCCAGTGAGCATTCGACTCTGTGCCACATGGAAGGCTGGGAAGGAAGTTAGTAGGCACAGGGGCAGGTGAAGCTGGTGAGATGGGTAGGAAACTGGCTGCAGGGAAGGGAACAGAGGGTGGTGGTGGGTGGGGAGCTCTCACACCCAAGGGCAGTGACGAGCGGTGTTCCACAGGACTCTGTGTTGGGACCAGTGTTGTTTGGGATATTCATTGCAGATATCTCATGGGACATCAAGAACAAGATCAGTCTGTTTGCTGATGATACCACGGTTGGTGCGGTGGTGGATGACCTAGGGGGATGGCAAGGGTTGCAGGATGATCTGGCAAAGCTTGAAACCTGGTCAGACACCTGGCAACTGGGGTTTAATGCCAAAAAGTGCAAGGTGCTGCATTTTGGGATGAAGAACCCAAGGAGGAGTTACCAGCTAGGGGGAGTGCAGCTAGCCCAGACAGAGGCGGAGAAGGATCTGGGTGTGCTCATTACAGGGTCAATGAACAACTCGGCACAATGTAGGAAGGCAGCTGCAAAGGCCAACAAAATACTGGGTTGTATTGCAAGGGGTATATCCTCGAGGAGGGAGGAGGTGATTCTGCCACTGTATAGGTCATTAGTTAGACCACACCTGGAGTACTGCATGCAGTACTAGCGTCCGTATCTGAAGAGGGACATTAAGTTACTGGAGGGTGCAGTGCAGGGCAACAAAGATGATCAAGGGCTGGGGACTTATCATCGAGAGGAGGTTGAAGGAGTTGAACATGTACTCACTGGAGGAGAGGAGAGAGAGGGGACATGATTGAAACCTTTAAATACATGAAAGGAATAAACAAGACAGGTACAGAGGGGCTGTTCAAAGTAAGGAGGGAGGAGCAACCAGGGGCCATGATATGAGACTGGGCGAGGAAGGTTCAGGAGGAGATGAGGAGACACTTTTTACAGAGAGGGTGGTGGCTGGGTGGGATCGTTACCTGCAGGCGTGGTATGCAGTAGAACAGTGGACTGCTTCAAACGAGGATGGGACAGGACAAGGGGGAGGGTTAATGAAGGGGAAGGGTGGAAGGGAGGGGCAGCTGCAGAATAAGGGGTGCTAGCTGCACATTCGAGCAGACTCTATAGACCTCTAGGCCTTTATCTGCTGGCAAATTTCATATGTTCGTATAGGATCACCTGTTGTTTATCTCTGCCATACATCGAAACTGTTCCAATATTTATTGATCTTATGCTATATTTTACTATGATGGAAAATCATGTATACTTGATATATGTATTGTGCTTCTCTTAATAAAAAAATGAAATTAAAAAAAAGAAGAAGAAAAGCAGTAAAGATGCCCTCCCTCGTAAGTTCTTCTATCCATTAATAGTCCTGTGAAGGCCCTGTGGAGCATGTGATAGCTACTCTGCACATCTGACTGCTAACAATCCCATCCAGCACCAAAGAAACCACAAAATCCCACCACAGTCTCTGCTTGCTGTCTAACTCAGATCCTACGCTCACATTAAACTCCTAGCAATCCCACCTAGTACCCCCATTTAATTTATCTTGGTATGGTCTCAACTGCAACTCAATAACAATGATCCCATTTCTTATTTACCTTTTTTTCCACTTAGATCCCTTTTGACTTAAATATATTTAGTTTTCCAAGCTGCCTCTGTCCTTTATCACAGAATTATAGAAATCTGACAGCAGAAAAGGACCTCATCAGCCCACTGAGTCTGCCCATTCCCTCCTCCCTACTCATCTCCACTCTTACGGGCTCTCTCTCTTTCCCCTCACTTCCCAATCCCATATACCTGTACCATGCCCTATTAAATCCCTCCACCATCTCAGCCTTTACCACCTCTTCTTGCAGTCTGTTCCAGGCCTCCACCACTCTCTCCTTGAAGAACTGCCCCCTCACATTGCCTCTATATCTTTCACTTTCCAATCTTAGGCTATGCCCTCTAGTTCTAGGCCCCTTCTTCCTTTTGAACAAGCTCCTCTCCTTCACCTTGTTGATCCCCTTCACATATTTAAAAGTTTCAGTTATGTCCCCCCCTCTCTCTTCTAGTCTCCAATGGGTACAAATCCAGTTCCCTGCACCAGTTTGTATGGTTTCCCCTGCATACCGTACAAAATCTTGGTTGCTTTTCTCTGAACTCTTTCCATCCCATCAATGTCCTTGTGTAGGTGCAGTCTCCAGAACTGGACCCCGTACTCCAGGTGTGGCCTCACCATGGCCTTGTAAAGGGGCATCAGCACCTCCCTCCTTCTGCTAGTTATGCTCCTCCCAATGCGTGCCAACATTCCATTTGCCTTCCCCACTGCCTTGCTACACTGACTTACCCACCTTAAGGTTGCTTGATACCATAATCCCCAGATCCTTCTCCTGCTCTGTTTTTTATTTTATTTCCTCTCCTCCTAGAGTGTTAGCAGCTTGCGGGTTTTTGGTGCCCCAGATGCATCACAGCACACTTTTTGGCATTGAATTTCAGTTGCCAAGTTTCCAACTACACCTCCAGAATCTTCAGGTCCTGCCCATGGCCTCTTCCCCCCTGGGATGTCCACCCTATTGCAGATTTCTGTATCATCCGCGAATAAGCACACTCTTCCCTCTAGACCTTCTGCTATATCAGTGATGTATATATAAAAGGAGGGGTCACAGCACCAACCCCTGGGGCACCCCACTAGTTATCCCCCTCACCATGGAATGCACTCCATTCACCACCACGCTCTGACATCTGCCCGCCAATTAGTTTTCCATCCATCTGGTTATTTTCTGTCCTACTGCTAAGCTTTCTAGCTTATTTACTAGCCTTCTGTGAGGTATGATGTTGAAGGCCTTACTGAAGTCCAGATAGGCCACATTCACCACCCTCCTTCCACTCCGGTCATCCACCTGCATCACCCAATTGAAGAACTCGTATCAGGTTCATCTGGCAGGATCTCCCATTCGTGAATCCATGCTGCTTTTCGTCCTGCAGTCCGCTGTCCACCAGGTAGTCCACCACCCTTTCCTTTATTAGTGCCTCCATCACCTTTCCTACCACCAAGGTGAGACTGACCAGGCAATAATTTTCCACCACCTCCTTAATGCCCACCTTGTGCAGTGGCACCGCATCTGCCCTCCTCCAGTCCCTTGGCACACACCCTGTATCCATGGACAAGTTAACCAGTCTCGTCAGTGGGGCTGCCAGCTCCTCTCTCAGCTCCTGGAGTACCCTCTGGTGCAAGCTGTCCAGCCCCATTGCCTTGTCCACCTTTAACCTGCCCAGTTCCTCCCTTACCCTGTCTATGCTGAACTTACTAGGATCCACTTTTTTACCTTCCCTGCCCCACCCCCCAGCCCTGGTCCCCTACCCTCCCCCTCCTCTGTGAAGACTGAGCAGAAGTAGCTATTCAGCACCTCTGCTTTCTCAAAGTTCCCTTCTAGTTGTATTCTTCCCTCCCCCTGCAACCTTATTATCCCCTGCCTTGTCTTTTTTCTTTCCCCCACGTACCTAAAACAAGTTTTAGTCCCCCTTTTGGTCTGCTTAGCTATATTATCCTCAGTATCCGCTTTAGCCCTCTTTATCGTCTGCCGTGCCACTCTCCTCTTTTCTCGGTAAGCCTACCTGTCCTCCCCCCACCTTTGTGTCTCTTTATATTCTTTGAATGCCTTTTTCCTTTCCCTGACTGCCCCTGCCACCTCCCTTGTAAATCAGAGTCGTCTCCTTCTTTTTTTGTTCTTCACCTTCCTGATGCAAATTTCAGTGACTTTCAAAACCTTTGATAGCTCCTCAACATCCTCTATGTAACCCCATTGTTACCCGGGGTTACTAAAATCCCACTAAGACCTAGTGGTAGGCAGGGAAGGCAGCTTGTGAAACTCCAGTTAAATGGATTTCACACTGTCTCACTCTGTTCTCAGTCTCAGATGAGACTGAGGGATGACATCACCATAGAACTATCGCAGCTGCATGAGCCACATTGGAATCTGCAGATGGGAGTTAGATTAGAATGTTGGGAATTTTTGAACAATGTGTGAGGGAGTTGTGTGTGAGCAGTCTTGAAGAGAGGAGCACAGCAGTCTGTACACAGGCCCTTGGAGCCCTAAAGCTCTAATATAGAGCTACTTTTAGGGAAAGGTGTGTGTTTCTGCCAAAGAGGAACACAGTAAGCTGTTCTTGAAGTGGTAGGGACTGGTGTTACTGGTCTCTGTGCCCGGAGTAAAAGGTTTGCCTTTTATTCCAGGGGCAGCCTTCTGGTTCCAGCTAGGGAAGAAGCTGCCTTATTTTCTAAGTTGTGTTGTGGCACCAGAAGCTGTCAAGATTCGCCTGTGGGGCACCTGCAACCAAAGGGTGAGTTCTGCTCTTTTCATAGGGCCTATGTTTCACCTGAACTGTTGTTAAAGTGGGGATTGGACTGCTGAATCAGTGGGAGGCCTAGAGGAATAGGCTAAGCCAAAGAAAAAGTATGTTCAAGTCCAGCACAAGGGGAAAGCCAAGACATGTAGAGGAAATGTGCTATACATTTACCCTTTAATCTACACTGCCAAGCTTTTCAAAAAGAGTTGTTTAATGTCCAGAGAAATGGCCGGGTATGGATTGTGGAAGCTAGTGGTGGGATGAGAAGGAGGACCTGGCAAGGTTAGAGGAATGTATAAATGTATGGCAGCTTAGATTCAATGCTAAGAAGTGCAAGGTAATGCACCTGGGAAACAAAACCAGGGAAGAGTACACAATGGGGGGTGAGATACTAACAACAACAAAAATAGAAAGGGACCTGGGGTAGTTATATCAGATGACCTAAAGGTGGGCAAGCAATGTGAGAGGGCAGCAAGGAGGGCTGGGGGATATTGGGATGCATAGGGAGAGGCATCACCAGTAGAAAACAGGAAGTTATTATCCCTCTCTACAGATAGCTGGTGAGACCCATCTGGAGTACTGCGTGCAGTTCTGGAGACCCAATCTCCTCAAAGACATAGACAGGATGGAAGCTGTCCAGAGGAGAGCAACTAAAATGGTGCAGGGTCTGCACCGGAAAACATATGAAGAGAGACTAAAGGAGCTTAATATGTATAGCCTCGAGGAAAGGAGGGAGAGGGGGGACATGATAGAAACTTTCAAGTACCTCAAGGGAATCAACAAAGTCTAAGAGGGTAGCATCCTTCAAAAAGAGGTGTGCAAGAACAAGGGGCACAATTTGAAGATAGAGGGGGAGGCGGCTCAGAGGTAATTTAAGGAAGTATTTTTTCACAGAGAGGGTTGTGGATGCATGGAACGGCCTTCCGGAGGAGGTTGTGGAGTCAAAAACAGTGGTGGAATGCAAGCATGAATGGGACAGTCATAAGGCAATTCTAGGGGGTGGGGTAGGAAGAAGTAGGCTGCTGGTTAACTAGGATCTGCATCTTATCCACTAGGTAAGGAAATGGGCAGACTGGGTGGGCCAAGCAGTCCTTATCTGCAGTCAAATTCTATGTTTCTACCCCCCCATCATTAGTAACCAGGTTCACCTCTACGGATTTGCTCTGTGAATCTTTTACTTTGCCTCAGGCATTTGGCCAGTGCTGAGGGAAGTACCCAGACGTGAGATTGAAAGGAAGTTTCTCTTAAGGAGTCGAAGGCTCTAAGGTGGTTTAGGGAGCCACCAGGAAGATGTGTCCATGTCATATGGACGGGGTTCGAGTGGCCAGCAGGGGAGCCGGGCCAGGGAAAACCCAAATAGTGTACAAGTCGGGCTGTGTACCCAAAGCAGCGTGCAAGTCCAGGCTGTGTGCCTGGTGGGTTCAGAGCCTGAGGGCTGAAGTGTTCAGGAAATGTTCTGCTTCTCTTATCTGCATTACCAGGAATGTAGCCCCGTGGGAGTCCATCTATGCTTTGTTTGTTCAGTTTGGATGTGAATAAAAGCCACATTTTAGAATCGCATTCCTGGTATTGGACATTACAGTTATTGCTTCTTGTGTTCGGATTTACTTGGGTGCCCCTGTGCAGAGTAGCCAAACCTAAGCCCTTGTACCGAGTAACCTAGTCCTCCCCGAACCCAATCCCCACCTGGTACTGCTGTCAGATTCAACAGCATACCACCTGTCGTTAGCAAAAAGGCAGGGGTGTAGGGCCTTACATCTATATTCCCCTTCCTTGCCATTTCTTCCTCAAATATCCTCCTCATTTTGTTAAAGTCCGTCTTTCTAAAGTCCATCACCCTTGTTCTAGTCTGATTTTGTCTCCCTCCCCCTTTTTACCTAGTCCTTCACCCACCACTACCTCTTCTACACTTTCCCCATTTGTGTGTACAACGTCCAACAGGTTGTCACCCAGTGGGTTCCCTGACCAGCTGTTGCATGAATACCACTTGTAGCACCTCTAGGATCCCCCTGCTCCTAACTGGTACTACAGCTGGAATTCCTTAGTCCACGTTGTGGAGGTTCAGATCCCCCACTAGCAGAAGCTCCCCCTTGAGAGCCATCTTTGTAACTGCCTGTATCAGCTGTCGATCCCCTTTCTCCACCTGCGTCAGAGGTCTATAAACCACCTCTATCCTCAGTGATTCCCCAGTCCATCTGTCAAGCATGATCCACAAGAGCTCTGCCTCCCCTACCTCCTCCTGCCCTTCAATTGCCCTGATGTCGTCTTTGACGTATAATGCCACCCCCCCTACCATCCCTGTCCTTCCTACACAGTATGTAGCTTTGGAGAACTGTCTCCCAGATATGACATTTTGTCCACCATGTCTCACTTACTGCTATTGTGTCCAGTCCCTCGTCCACCTGATGGCCTCCCAGTCCACCATTTTGTTCCCTAAGCTCCTGGCTTTGGCTGATAATCCCTTCCACCAGGACCCCCTACCCCCACTGCTCTCCTCTACTAACCTTTGCTTAGTCTTGCTTTCTTCCAGTACTTTATCTCCATCCTGGGGGGCAGGCTGATAGCCTCCGATCACTCCTCCCACTTTAAGTGGCCCCTGTCTTGAACCCCCCGAAATCAGATGAAATTATAATTTCTTTCTGTAAAGTTCCCTAACTTTCTTTTTAGCACTACTTGTCCTTCCCTGTTCAGGTGTAGCCTGTCCAGGGTAAACAGGCTCTCGTCCTCCCACGTTACTCCCCAGTCCCTCACTACCCCAAATCCCATCTGTCTGCATCAACCCCCCAGCCATTGATTAAATTCTTCAATCCTCTGCTTAGTGCCTATGGTCTTGAAGAAATAAATATTTAATGTATATAAGGATTCAGTTGGGCAAGAATCCAAAGGAACTCCATTTCAGCTCCTCAAATAAAATTATATGAGAGAGTCTCTTTGTTCGATCGTCTATGACCTGTCCCCATGGCAGGGTCATTGAGCTGGGGTGCTCTTCCCTGCCTGGAGCTGGTGGAGAGGAGATTCTGATAGTCTGTACCGAATAACCCAATTCATCCCTGCCTTCATCCTGATGTCAGGTTATTTTTGAACATACTCTTCTTGACCCTTCTTGCAAATAAATGTTGGTGTGATCAGTGAGGAGTCTCCCCCCACCACCACACACACACATGACATCTCATGCATGCTCCTGCTCACAGTGCATCTATGGAGAAATGCACCATGCAAGTCACCTCTCTTGGCCTGCTGCAGAATAATGGTATGCGTACAGTAGGTCTTGTCAGGATTTACAGGGTTTAAGCATGCTTTGTTGCTTCTCCACCACATATATGCAATGTCCCCATCACACCCCCATGCACATGCAGTAGCACTCTGATTTTACCCACGCACATGCCGTGTCACCATGCACACATATACCATGTCACCCAAGCCCTCACACCCCTACATACCTGTCCGTATTTCACCTCCCACACATGCCTTCTCACTGCCACACCTCTGCACACATGCCGTGCCCCAGCAGACACCCAGACACATGCCCTGTTGCCCCCAGACACATGTATTCTCACTCCTAAGGCACACTCACATCAGACCCCTTACCCGCAAACATTTGACCCCCCCACACACATACTCTTAGTGTCACCCACAGATCCCTGTACACATACATTGTCCATCACAGGCCCCCATACACATGCACTGTCATTCACAATCCCCCCACACATTCACAGTCCTTTCACACACGTGCACTGTTACCTCAGACTCCTCACACATGCACTGTCACCCACAGACCACCCAAACACATTCAGCTGGCACCCGCATACCTCCCTATACATTCAGTATTGCCCACGGAGTCTAACACCCATTGCTGTTCAACCAAAATATTCTCTTCTCCTCAACTTACTACTGCATCACCCACAAAAGCAAACACTACCACAATAAAACCGCACAAGCAAACGGCCTTTTCCAACTCTTGTTAGCCATTCCATCTTTGTAAGAATATTAATAAAAATATGTAAGGGATAATACATGATAGGGTGTGCAATTATAGGGGAATAATGGCAAGGCAAGGCAAATTTTATTTCTATGGCACTGCCATTCCTGGGGGCTTTAGGCATAACAATTAAAAACATACAAACATAATATAAATGGGAAAACCACATACGAGCACATACAAAATCATAATACTAAAAAATAAATAATTAACTCAAAATCAAGACAGAAAAGCCAGACTAAACTCAATTATCTAATATAAAGTAACAGATTAACAGAACCAAATCTCAAAGTCCAGCAAAGCCAGTGAAAAAGATGTGGGTCTTAAGACAGCTCTTAAAGACCTAAACAGAGTGGGCCTCCCTGATAGATGATGGAAGGGAGTTCCATAGGACGGGAGCAGTGACACTGAACACCCTGTCGCCAGGTGTTTTCATCCTTATCTATGGAATAGTCAGGAGGCCCCTGGCCAAGGAACAGAGGGAGCAGACCAGGGTGGCTAGCGTAAGGTTGTACAGATAGCTGGGGCCAAGTCCGTGTAGGGCCTTGAAGGTGAGTAATCCCACCTTGAAGATAACCCTCCACCTGACTGGCGGCCAGTGCAGTTCATGCAGCACCGGAGTGATGTGACAAGATCTGGGAAGACCCATCAACATCCTGGTGACTGCATTCTGCACTCGCTGCAGTCTGCAGAGGGTACCTCCAGAGACCCTGAAGTATAGGGCGTTGCAGTAATCAAGCTTGGACATGAAGAAGGTGTGAATCAAAGTAGGCAAGTCGTCAGGTGGAACTAGGGATTTAATTCTGGCAATGTTCCTGGGATGGTAAAAACCACTTCGGACCACGGATGACACCTGAGGCTCAAATGTCAATCCATCGTCCAGGAACATGGTAAGATCTTGTACCCTAGAGGACACCTTCAATGGTGTAGTTTAGAGAAAAAGACCTGTTGCTGCACTGGAGGCACTCCTATCATGCTGACGGCCTGGTTCCACTACCAGGACCTCCGTCTTACTGGGACTGAGTCGCAAGCAGCTAGAGGACATCCAGACATTAATTCTGGACAGGCAGTTATTTACAGCATCAGATGTTCCAGGGGCAAAGGATAAGTACAACTGCGTATCATCTGAATAGGAGTGAAAACCCACATTGTACCTCCTAATGAGCTCACTTGGGGGCAGCATATACACTGTAAACAGCAGCGGCGACAGGATCTGAGCTGCAAACCTGAGTTTGAATCCCACAGCCCCCGTGCATACTGTGACACCCTGAGCAAGTCACTTAACTTCCTTATGCTCCCAGGTCACACCTGTAAACAAGCTTTAAGCTTAGTGTGTCTCTCCTGGTTGAGAAAAAAAAAAATGTGCGTGGTTGTCAGAAATTAATCAGCGGTCATGTGACATGTTTTGGCCAATGAGGTTACATGATTTTCATGACTCATTTTATAAATATAAATACTCATCGCCCAAAGTTATCCAGTTGGTTTGAATGAATTTGGTAGGCAGTGAGGTCTGGTGGTTAGGACATTGAACTGGGAACTAGTATAGGCTGGGTTCGAATCCCACCATGGCCAGTGGGTTATGTGTGACCTTTAGCAAATATTTTGACCCACATAACTGTACTCCAGTCCATTCCAGCAGGAGACCCCACAGTTAACGAATTGTTGCAGCTCAGTGGGGCTGTCCAGAACTGAAAAACTATTAAATGAAGCCATAGCTGTGTGAAACTTTGTTTGTTCCAGTCTTGTATCAGATGTGCGCGCGCGCGCACACACACACACACACACACACACACACATATCGGTTCAGCAGTTAGCTTTTTGGTATTTGCCAACCTCTGAGTGCCTACTTGCTGACATACAACCCTACTGGACTGCAGCTGTTTTTCCGGCAAGCTGGATTATGATGACTAATAAATGTACATGTTTTGGATAAGACATTTACAATATCTGAGCCCCATCCCCCACCCCAAACACCCTGTTGACTCAGTCGCTGTTTCTTTTTTTGTTAATACAGTACTTTTGTATGGATATTCCCTGTATAGCTGTTTCCCTGGTGATTCTCCTTTATCCTGGCAGCTCTCAGCCTGGGCTATTAGCAGGATTGTCATTATTTTTCTATATACATTTCATCTGTCTCTGGCCATTTTATCTGCTCCCCTCAGCTGGAGCCACCACCCCCTCCACAGTCCACTATCTCCCTGGCTTACCTGGCGGTGCAGTATGCACATGGATTTCCCCCCCAGTGGCAGGGTCAGGGGAGGGAGGGTTGTCCTCCCCCCCTCGAAGCACAATCCAGTCGCTGCCGAAGGCCTCTGGTGATGTGGCAGGTGGATACGTGGTGCACGGGTGTCATTTGTTCCCTGCTGTGCCAAATAATTTTTCCTCCAGTTTTCTCCTAGTCCCAGAGTCATGGCAAGTGGTGAGCATATGTGCCTGGAGGTGAGCACGCGCTCCCTGCCCACTTCCCAATCCACCTTCCTGACATTAGGGCCCTGATTCTCAAAGGCTCCAGCATGGTGCAAGGTGCCTGCACCACAGAGAATGGTGCAGGGTGCACCTTGCACTGAAAGGTATGGCCAGGAGTGGTTCACAAAAAGCAGCCTGCGTCAAATGTAGGCTGCCTGCCCCAAATGGGGCTTGCATCACCCCTGCGCCACAGAAGTAGCTGCGGCATGGCGCAAGCCTCCACATCCCCTAAAACTGGATTCAGGAACAATACCATGATGACAAACTTCAAAATACCCTTAAGACCAGACAGGGCTGGTCTAAGGGTACTTTGAATATGTCCCTATGGGACGGATATAATCAGTGCTGCTGTATGCTGCGATCTCCCTTTGGAACCCCAATGTGGCCCTGTAAGAATAAATGTACAGGTTCCCCTCTCGATCCCTGATGCCACCCCCTGATGTGAAAGACATCCCCATCCCACAACCCCATGCCGCCCTGGTGTGCATGTATAGGTGGCACCCCCTCCTGAACCCTCATGTGTCTCCATTGTGCACAGTGCCCCCACCCCATCCCTGCTGCTGCTCGAATGCACAATTATCCAACATGATCCCCCATAAAGTCCCCAGTACCTGGTAGTCTAGTGGACCCAACCCCGCTGTGCCCATCCAGTTGGCGACTGGCTGAACCCACCACTCACCTCCGTGGCCAGCCACCAACTGTGATCCGAAGCATCGCATACTGTATATATGCGCTCAGCAAATGACAGCTGCTGTCACGCATTGAGCGCATATATATAGTGCACACTGGTTTGGATCACAGTTGGTGACTGGCCACAGAGGTGAGTGGTGGGTTGAGCCAGTTGCCGGCTAGATGGGCACCATGGGGTGGGGTCCACTAGACCACCAGGTATTGGGGACTCGAGTGTATGGGGGATCATGTTGGATAATTGTACATTCGGGCAGTATCGGGTTTTGGGGGCAGACACTATCCCACCAATGCCAGGATATTGTACATGTCCCTGGGGATTGGGACAAGGGAGTCTGCCTTAGCTTGTGCTGCACCGGCTTGCAACAGACACCTCCCATGCGCCAGTCGTTTGCTGCATGGGGAGGGTTGCCACAAGTGTGGGGACTTAGGTGCTGGGACCCCTCCTGTACCAGAATCTGGTGCAGGGTCCCTGGTGTATGGGGCTTCAGTGCAAGCTGCTGTTTCCTGCAGCTTGCACCGGACACAGCCCCATTTGAGAATCTGGCTCTGTCTCCTTCCTTACATCCGTGTGCTCTGACACCTGGTCTCCACTGGGTGTCAACCAAGACGGGACAGCTAGCTACCTTGATCTGGGATAGGAGAGCTGTCTAATGGCTTGCTCAATCCTGCTCCTGCCCCCCTCAGCTGACCTCTGGCAACCCAAGCTCAAGCTGAACTCAGGCCACCGCTTTTACGTGAGGTAAGGCACTTTCAGCATCTCAGCCCTCAGCGCCACTAGGCCAGCTGGCTGGATTTTCATTCTGAGGGTCCTGATCTTCCTGTAAGAAAAACTGGGGGTACTAGGGGACAGGATTAGAGTCCTGGAGTTTGCACGTATGCTAAAAGTGCCAAAATAAAATACCACAATTCAGTACTAGTAACCACAGTTGTGGGAAAAATTACAGTATTAGTGACACAAAATACTGAAAGTTAGAAAAATGTTATCTCAATTTGATTGCATGTGGGAGACATTGCGTGTCCTGTGGATGCACGTTGGGGAAGCACCTGCATCCTGAACTGCTGTCTGTGTGTAAAGGACATGGGTACCTGCATCCCTGAGTGCTTTGCCCAGCAGCATCTCTGTGCTTCCATATTCCTCTCACATCATCCTTCCAACTCAGTGGGTAGCTCAACAGCTAAACTCACACCTCTCCCATGGTGAGTCTCCCTGATCTGGCCTGGCCCAGAGGGAGAGACAGGATTCAAAAGTGCCAAATAGGAGCAAAACTGTTCCTGGCAGAGACACTATGTGATAGGTCTGACGTCTCCTATCACTGTTTAAGCAGCTAGAGATACAGAAAGGAGAGGAAGAGAGAGGTTGAGCCTTCCCCCTTTTCCTGTTTCAGGCAGTGAAATCCTTTTTTTCTATCCTGTGTCCTTTGTTTCACCCCTGATCTGGCCAGACAGGATCTCTTGAGCATCTTTTCTGTCCTGTCCCCTCTGTTTTCTCTCTGTTGCCGGGAACGTACTCCCATCCCTTGTTAGTTGAGCAGAGATATAATGTATGCAGAAACAGTGGAGCAGTGACTAGCTGTACAGTGCCATCTTGTGGTGGAAAAAAAAAAACAGTGCAGCAGAAATACAGTAGAATCACTGGTATATTCCAGAATTGTTATGACAATTGATTTAGACAGCATGTACCACACTTCTAGTTGAGTTAGCCTATTTCTTATGTATTTATAAGTTTTTCTAGTGGAGTTAGCAAATATTTCTTAGGTGTTTGCCTATTTCTTATGTATTTATACTTTGTTTTTATTTATAAACTCTGTGGAAGGGTGGAGACAGTTGAAGGGATATAGGACCTATGGAAACTTGACAGATGATCTGGGATCTGGCAACTTGGCTTCAGTGCCAAGAAATGCAAAGTGATGCATACTAGGGCCAGAAATCCCAAAGCCGAGTATTCCTGGGGGAGTGGGGGCAGATAGCAGCAACAGAGGAAGAAAAGGATCTGGGCTGGTAATTACCAGTGACCTGAAACTTTCCACACAATGTAAAAAAGGCAGCAGTGAAGACAAACAGAATGTTAGGGTGTATAGCTAGGGGATTCAGCAGTAAGCGGAGTGAGGTCATACTGTCCTTGTACAGGTCATTGATGAGACCACATTTAGAATATGGGGTAAGGTTCTGGAGCCTATATAATAAGAAGAACATCAACTTGTCAGAGAGGATACAGAGGAGGGCAACCAAGGTGATCACAGGACAGCAGAGGAAATATTACAAAGAGAGATTGGGAGCCCTGAGAATGTACTCCCTGGAGGAGAGGGGGGGGATATGATAAAACCTTTAAATACCTGAAGGGAATAAACAGAGTGAACAGGGAAGGTCTCTTCAAGCTAAGTGACAATAGACCCTCAAGGCGGCACAGTTTGAAGTTGATGAGGGGGGGTTTAGGAGGGATATTAGGAAATATTTTTTCACGGAAAGGGTGGTGGGACATGGAATACATTGCCAGTAGAGGTGATCTCACAGAAAATGGTGGACAGTTTTTAATAGGCATGGGATAGGCATAATCGCCAGACCAACCCCTGATTCTGCCTGCATGGGCCTCCAACTAGAGTTTAATCTTCTGCAGTCAAACCTTCTGAGTCAGAAATTACTTTTAAATGCTAAAAAAAACTAAGGCCATGCTTTTCTCACCTTATATTAATGCTATAAATCCTGCCTCAGTAGGCGCTGTACCTCAAATTACGACACTATTAGGTGAATCCCTGGACTTTGTGACTAAATTCAAATACCTGGGGGTTTGGATGGATTATAAACTTTCATTCCTTGACAACATTGAGGAAATGTCCAAAAAGCTAAAGCAGAGTTTTGACCTCTTGTTCAGGATCAAACACCTACTTGCCCAGGATGCAAAAAAGAGGCTGGTCCAAACCACCTTTCTTTCAATTTCAGACTATGCTGATCTTCTTTACGGCCAAGCTCCAGATACAGCGTTGACCAAACTTGATACTCTATCACAGAGCCTTAAGATTTATCTCTGGAGGTTCGTATGCTACACACCATTACTCCCTTTATTTTTTAGTGGGTTGGCCATCCCTGAAATACAGAAGGCAAAGAAATGCCCTCTGGACTTTCCGAGCAGTCACTAAGAAGCTACATATCAGACTGTTTACCCTGTTGTACGTCAAGTAACTATGCCCTGAGAAGTTCCTCATACATCTCACTAACTGGCCCCAAAGTCAAATCACACTTTGGTAGGGCCTTAATAACTTCTGCGCATCCTCATCTCTGGAATAAGCTACAATAAACTATGAGGATAGCCAGCCATATTAATTTGTCCACGTTCAAATCGTTATATGCATGATCCGTTAAGGAGTTTTGCAGTTGCCTTCCCTGCTGGTTGCCAAATGTATACTGATCTCAAGACATTGTATGTTCTGGTGCATTTGCCTCCCCTATGCACAATCATTCACTCCTTTCCTCCTTCTTCCTTTCTCTATTGTCAGGTGCTCTAGGTAATTCCTGTCTTTATATTTATATTTTTATCCCTGTGTGCTTGTTCACACTTACCGTACTGCCAACTACTTGAATGTTCATTGCATATATTGTTAATATGTGTCTGCTGTCCAACAGTATTCTTTTTTCTTAAACTGTTTTACCATTTTTTCCAGATAGAGAGATAATAAAATAGGACAAGTATCATGCCTGTTTCCATTCTGAGGCAACATACAGGATATGCATTAATTCAGTCATATCAAGGAACAAGTTCAATGGCGCTGCCTAACTATACATATATCTTTGCCTCCATATTTTCTAGTACTATTATTCCCTGTTGGCATATACATATATAAAATGAAAATTGTCTAAGGGCATTGTGCTAAGGGGGGCATACTATCCCCAATTGTTCATGTGTACTATTAAAACTACCCCCAACTAGATGGATTTACAGTATGCTTTGTACAGTTGGTTTATGGCTACTCAAAAGAGCAGTCAGTATAGGGGGGAGGGACTGGCTGGCCCCATTTGAGCTATCCAGATTCAGAACTCTGTGCTATATTTCCCCATTAAGGGACTAAATTTGATCTCGACTGGGATATACTAAGGAACCAGGGGGTCCAGCGGTTCATTAGTTCTTGGGTTTTATTCTGTAATCTAGCCGTTAGATTTTCCATCTGGTATATATCATAGATTGTGTTTTCCCAGGAAGCTATATTGGACTTGTCTGGACTAAGCCAGAGTCTGGTAATGCATTTTTTGGCTGCTCCCAGTAAGTATATTAAGTAAGTATGTTCGATGAATTTGTTTAAATTGTTTCGGGTAATGCAGTAGAATCGCCATCTCAGGGAAAGTGTTCCCAAATCAGGGAAAACATCTGTTGTTCGTTTATTTACCTCTCCCCAAAAGGGGGGACAGTACTGGGCAAAACCAGAAGACATGAGAGTGCTCAGCCACATCGCAGCCACACTGCCTCCAATACGTGGAATCACCTGATTTGGAGTACTTGGCCGTGATCTGTGGTGTACAAAAATATCTTATTACCACTTTCCATGCAAATTTCCCTCCATGAATATGAATCTGATGTCTTATGCTGCTTTCTTCAAATACGCCGCCAATCCTTCAGGGAAATGGCTGTCATTAATTCCGCCTCCCAGTAGAATTGCACAAGTTCCATGACTTGGAAGGATGCTCCCTGTAAAGCTCTGTAAAATTTAGAGATTAGATGGCTACGTTCTCCCCCTTCCCCTCCCCTGGCTGGGTCAGAAGTTAGTGTATGGGGGTCTGCTGTGTAGAAGTATCTAGTCCTATCTTTGCACTAATGAAGTGTTGAATTTGTTGGTATTTAAAGAAGTCACTCTGGGGTAAAGAGAATTCCTGCTGAATTTGTTCAAATGACTTCAAGATTCCTTTGTCATAGAATTGGTGTGTGTGTATTAGGTCTAATCTGCACCATCTCTCAAAGGTGGGGTCCGAGTTAGCAGGACTGAAGTCAGGGTTTCTGGCTGGAGGCAACGCTGAGGGGAGAGATTATAGCATACACCTCAAAGAAGAATAAAGAGAGGGAGGTGAGGCAACTTGAATTATCAGAACAGCTGCTAAATTACCAGATGTTATACAGAGAGGGAGATACTGAATTAAATCAAAAAATTAGGGATACAAAGGCGGAATTTACAGAAAATTATAGGTAAAATACAACAATCATTAATATATTTAAGACAGACTGTCCATGGGGACTAGAGGAGCTTGGAGACTGGCTCAGAAACATAGAACTAAAAAAACTACTTCTACAGTCTTGAAACTTAGAAACCCTTATACAGGTATAACACACCATTCTGATACTCATATAATGCAAACCTTTTCAAAGTACTATACTAATCTATATTCACCGGAAACACACCCTGAATTCTTAGAAATAACCAGTTTCCTGGATCAACTAGCCCTACCCACCCTCTCCTCCTCTCAAATTGGTAGTTTGGAAGCGTCCATAACTCAACTGGAAATTCAGGAGGCTATTACAAACCTGAACCTGGGAAAGTGTCCAGTACCTGATGGGTTTATATCCGAGTGCTATAAGATTTTAAAAAAAGAATTGATCCCAAAATTACATACTTTGTTTGCTGAGACAACCCAAGAGGGACTCTCTCCGCCATCATGGAACTACGCCACCATCGCTCTAATTCCTAAACCAAAGAAATATCACTTGGATCCAGCATCTTACAGACTATTTCTATTTTAAACATCGACTATAAGATTTATACAGCCATTTGGGCGTCCAGACTTGATTCTATACTACCAAAGATTATATTATCGGATCAGTCAGGATTTATAAAGAATAGGAGCACCACAGACAATGTCCGTAGGACCCTATTACTACAGGAATATGTAAAGATAAGAAAAATCCCCTCTGTTTTTATTAGTTTAGATGCCGAAAAGGCTTTTGACCGAGTTTATTTGCCATTTTTGTGGAGGACTCTTGAGGCCTTTCACTTTCCGGATTTATTCATCACCTTACTCACTAAATTATATAGATCCCCAAAGGCCTATGTACGAGTAAATGGGAATTTATCCTCACTGATTAAACTAAGTAGAGGCACGAGATAGGGTTGTCCTCTTTCACCCTGTTTGCCTTATATTTGGAACCACTTGCAACAAAGTTGAGGAATATGATTCAAGTAGAAGGGATCCCAATAGCACAACAAGTACATAAAATAAATATGTTTGCTGATGATATATTATTAACCCTGTTATCTCCATCTCAGTCAATTCCGGCAGCTTGGCAAATATTGAAACAGTATGAAACACTGGCAGGTTTTAAGCTAAACACTACAAAAACAGAGATCTTGGCCTTTACTTTTCTTCCTACTCAACAACTGAAAGAAGAATACCCATTTAAATGGCATATTACAAAAATAAAATATTTAGGAATTAACATCCCTCTTAATCCAGAGGTGCTGGAAATTTTAAATTATGATCCCCTCAGGAACATTATCCAAAATGACCTGGAAAGATGGTCCACCTTTCTTACTCCCTTCCATCAACGGATAGAAATAGTGCATATGAATGTACTCCCTAGACTACTTTAATTCAGAACATCCCCTTCTTACTGGCAATATATTACTTTAAATCATGGGATAAATCAATCTCCATATTTATTTGGGGTAAGGAACAGCCCAGGATACGGTTGTCTGTTCTTAAACTATCCCTGGCTCAGGGAGGCTTTAATCTTCTGGACTTTAAATTATACTTCAAAGAAGCAGAATTAACAGCTGAGCAGGTACTGCTGGGGATCTTTCCAGACCATTCCCCTCCATGGGAATAAACTCTTTTACCTCCCAGTTTTTTGGTGGTTAAAAAGTCAATAACTCGCAGGTGGATGACTAGCACCATTCCAACAGTATTAAAATGGAGATCTGTCATGTCCGAAATGTATGTTACAGAATCCCTTAATGTAGAAATCCAGGGTAACGCTGCAACATATATGATGAGATGGCAGAGATGGGTGCTCTACCAGGAGGTGGTAGAATCAAATGTTTGACCCTAGTATTGGTAGAATTATTATGGGAGGGATCAGGAGGGAAAAACTGAATAATGATAGAAGAGTTGAGAGAAAAAAGAGAATTTAATTTAAGCAGGGGGGTCTATTCAAGAGAGAGGAAATGCCTCAACCAAATATAAAGATAATAAGGAATAAAGAAAACATAAGGGGTAAATAAGGTAAAATTTAGATGAAATGGAGCTGGAGCCTTACCCTTTGAATGATCTTTGACTAGAACGTTGTATACTTACCACACTAAACATTCAACCCTTTGGGTAAAATTGAAACTGTCAATCGTATAAACTGACTGGAGATATATGGCAATATAAAGAAAATGTCTGAAATGTACTCTTGACCAAGAGAAACAAAAACCTTTTAATAAAAAATAAATAAATAAATGGTTTCTGGCTGGAATACCCATCCAGTCCAGAGAAGAGAGAAATCCAACCCAGCTCTCTAATAGTGACTTAGTAAACAGTGAGCCCTGGTCCATCTAGGTTAGTTACGGGGCTGGAAAACTAAGTGGGAATCCAGAGAGATGTTCGTCATGGCCCTCTCTACTGCCAACCAGACCAGCGACTGAGATCTTGGTAAGAGCTAACATGTTAAATGAGTGAGCAGAGCAGCCAGCCAGTATCTGTATAAATTAGGCAGAGTCAAACCACTTCTTTCCTTGGGTAGTTGAAGCTCATCTAGGGCTATTCGGGGTCTAGCCCCCGCCCACAGGTATTTCCCGAATGGAGCCTTCCCAGACTCGCAAATCCTTCTGGGAGGGAGGGATCGGGATATTTTGCATTAGATAAAGGATTTTAGGTAGGGTATTCATTTGGATTGATTGAACTCTGGAAATTAGCGGCAAGGGTAGGGGCAGCCACCTCGTAAGATCTGTCTGTATTTGTGCGAGTAGGGGTATATAATTCAGGGTATAGAAATCCTTTAATTTTGCAGGATCTTAATCCCCAGATACGTTATAAATGATTTGTTCCATTCATAGTTGTAGCGTTCAGTTAGGTTTTGAGGAGAGAGGTGTAAAATAATTAATGCCTCTGATTTTCCTTGGTTAATTGTATACCCTGTCACTGTTTCTATCTCCCGGAGAAGTTTAGTCAAAGGCTGTGATGATTCCTCAGGGTGTGTAATGTAAAGTAAAAGATCATCAGCATAGGATGCTATTTTATGTTGGGTTTCGTGCACCTGATAGCCATGCATTTGTTCAGTTTGTCTTAGTAGTTGGGCTATGGGTTCAACGAAGATGGCAAATAAGTAAGGGATAAGGGACAACCCTGACGTGTACCATGGTGTAGTCCAAAGCGGTCTAAATGTGAACCATTTAACTTCACTACTGTTTCTGGGGTGGGGTATATACCTCTAATGGTATCCACAGAGGGACAGGAAGAACTGAATTTTATTAAGGCCGCCTGAAGGAACTCTCATGATACCATGTCGAATGCCTTCTGGGCACCTAAACTTAAAATTAGGGGGGAATTTAAAATCTGGGCATGGTTTATAAGGTATAATGTTTGCTTAATATTACCAGTGGTCTGTCTCGTTTTGATAAAGCCTGATTGGTCTAGGTATATTAGGGTCGGAAGTATATCATCTAATCTATGAGCAAAAATGCTAGTGTAGATTTTATAGTCTTGATTAAGTACTGATACCGGGCGGTATGAGTCACACAATTGGGGGGCTTTTGGGATTGTAAAATCACAGAAATTGAGGCCTGTCTCCAAGAGATCAGGAAGGTGATGGGGTTGTGGCTTTTTTGCAACGCTGCCAACAGTGGTTCTCGTATTAATTCCCAGGACCCTTTATAAAATTCTGGTCCAAAGCCATCTGAGCCTGGACTTTTCCCATTTTTTAGGTTTTGAATTGTTGCATATAGCTCTGACTCTGTGATTGGGGCAGTTATCTTTAACTTCTGAGAGGGTGGGTACATTAATTTTTGAGAGAAAAGTAGAAATTCTTCAAGGATCTAGTTCTGGAGCTGAATATAAATTTTGATAGTATTCCCTGAAAGTGGATAAAATGTGTTGGGTGGAGTAGCAGAACTGCCCCAAGTTGAAGTCCTTTATTTTGATAATGGTATTCAGGTGGGTTAGTCGGCGGAGGCTATATGCCAAGATTTTGGAGGCACATGTACCACTCTCATAGTAACATTGCCTGAGCCACGCTAGGGCTTGCTCAGTCCTTGCTGTTAAAAGCTTTTAAATTATTGCTCGAGTGTGGGTCATCTGGGGGCCCACCTCTGTATCACCCTGCATATGTGCTTCCTGCAAAAAACTAAGCTTCTCATGAAGTTCTCTTAATTGGGATTCATTTTGTCTCTTCTTGTATGCTGTATACAAAATGATGTAGCCTCGGAGGACAACTTTAATTGTGTCCCTAAGTAGTTGTGGAGACATCTGGGGGGATTGGTTGTCCCTAGTTATTTCTGATATTTGTTTTTCTAGAAGTTCCTTGAATTCCTTGTCCCTCAATAATGAAGGGTTAAATCTCCACATAGTTTGCTTCCTTTCCCTGCCTATGTTGAACTCCAAAGAAGTAGGTGCATGGTCCAAAAGGCCGATATTCAGTATTTCAGCTTTGTATACTAGATCAGTATATTCCTTTCCTATACATATGTAATCTAGTCTGGTACAATGCTTGTGGGCATTCGAATAATATGTAAATTTCCATTGTGAAGGATGTAACATCCGCCAGGTATCAATTACCCAGTGTCTCGCAACAGCCACCTCATATGTTTCTGCCCAGGAGACTGAGGCGAGGGCCTGGTCACTGAGGTATCTAGTGAGGGGTTGAGTTGGCAATTTAGGTCTCCACCCACAATCAGAATGCCCCTCTGTCGTGTTAAAATGGCATCTATCAAACGTTGCACTGAGGAAGCATCTGAATTAGGTGGGATGTATGTACTACAGATTGTCAGTGTATGGTTTCGTAGCATACCCACCGCTAAGGCTAATCTGCCCTCTTTATCTGCGTAGTGTTATGTGATTTGGAATTGTGAGTTTCTCGGAATCAAGATAACTGCGCCCCATCTTCTGCCCCTCTGGTTAAGCTGACTCCACCACCTGGGAGAAGACAGATTTTTAGCAGTTTTTGGTGTTCTGTTGAAGAGAGATGTGTCTCCTGTAGCAAGAGGACATCTGTTTTTGGTTTTTTCAAGGCCTATATAGTGCGGTATTGTTTGATGGGGCCAGTCAGACCATTTACATTGTGGGAAACAATCTTATAAGGGGTCGTCATTGTAGATGTAGCCTATGACTTCCGGCCCCCCATGCCTCCCCCCCGCACATCCCCAACCTGTAACTGAGGATCAATTTGTCCCATATATTATAACAGAATTCTCCAACTGAGAAGTTGTCCTTAATTTGTCCCTCTGCGTCTGGTATAACTGGGGAAAGGGATAATGGGATTAACAAGAGATGGAATGGTTTTGGCCAGCCGGGCCCAACCATAAATTTACTAACTGTACAACACACCAGAACGGTGTTTCTGCATGACGTCCATCCCCAAGGCCTCTAGAGGAGGTCTTGGTATAGGCAGAATATCTAACTGCCCAGTTGGAAGTTTCAACCCATCTAAATGGGGGACTTTCTGGGGAAACTCTTGCCCCTAAAAGTGGGATGGGGAGGAATTAAGGAAAGCAGAACTAAAAAGATAGGTATAACATTCGATTTGGGGATGTATGCAAAGTGTGGACCAGGAGGGGAAAAAAGGTGCTGACCCTCGAGGTGTCTAAACTTCCGTGTGGCGCTCCTACTTCCACCCCCACTGAGGATGCACTGTGGGAGGGGTCCATGCCCTGTATGCAAGTGGATAAGGGAGCAATGGTGGGGTGAGAGGGGCAGGGGGTAGCTACAATGAGTATGAAAGTGGTATTTTACTATCAGAATTTCCCCCTGACCCACCCATCCCCCCAAAAGGATAATTTATGATAATAAACACAGACAACTAGTGCCTTTAAATGTCTCTACAGCTGTATCAGTGTCTGGCTGTGCTGCCAATTTCTCCTGACAGGTCAGGTTCTCCTCCAGGGCCAGTCCAAGAAAAAGAGAGCGAGTATAAGAAGACCTTCTCTAAAGCCCTGGTGGGATCGTTTAGTTCAGTTCCGCAGATTCTCACTGTTTGGGTGAACACAAAAGTATCAAGTGCAACCTCTCGGTAGTGGCTTCTCAGTGGGCATCCAGCTCCTCCCCAAAGGGACAGGAGACGTGCAGCAGGGTCCAGGGGAGGAGCCCCCTCCTGTTAAAAGCTGGATCCTTGCATGGAGTGTTCCATGATTCACGGATGGCCCTCGAGCCCCACCACCTGGCCCCAGCCCGGGAAAGGGACACAAACCCTCCGGTCAGGCAGTATGCCCACCCCCCTCCCCGGGAAGCCAGGACCCCCGCCTCCATGGCAAGGCCACCCATCCCATAGCAAAGGACCTTTGGGAACTATAGTCAGTTATTAAGGAGCTCCCAGCAAGCGGAGTGTTTGTAGTAGCCTTGGCATCAGTCTTCGAGATACGCCCTTCCCTATCTTGCACAGTGAGAGAATGTACCTTTGGAACTCGTGACAGGGCGATGGGCTCACAACTGTCCCGGCACCTCTGTCCAGGTGTATACTTATCTTTTCCAGCCAACGCTGTTTAACTGTGTCTGTGCTGTGGTAGTACTCAGGTGCCAAACTCTCCAGCCTGTGCCTGGCACTCCTGCCATTCCTATTATTGCAGGGATCCAAGATGTAATGGCCACCACCAGGAGTGCAGGATTCTCCCCTCCACCCAGAGAGAGCAGACCGGTAGGCAGTCCCGCTCTGACCCGATGTCCATGTGTCCATTCTCCCCAGAGGAGTAGCCCACAGCCAGACCCCCCTGGCTGCCACAGCATAGCCCCTAGACACCCCCCACCCAGGAAGAGGAAGCACACACCCCATCAAGATAAAGCCACCTACCTCTGGCCCTTTATATATTGATTAGACCTTCAGGCAATCCCTCTGAGCAAACTATGCCAGGAGCTGTTTGATTGTTTCCAGTGCCTCCTGCTGACTGTGTCGGCCCTGCTGTGCAGCCTGTTGCTTGGATCCAGAAGGACAGTTTTGCCTTGTCTCCCTATCTGGGGGCGTAGTATAACCTTTTTGTTTCAAGTCCTGCAAGGCATCCTGAGCAGTCTCATATGTTTTTTGTCCTGAGGGGTATTGGTCTACCAATTTGCTCGGGTATGGGGTACAGAATTTTAATTGATTCTGTCCAAGTAAAGGGAAGAGGGGAATGTAAGCCCTCCTCCTTTGCATAGTGGCTGCTGCATAATCATGGTCCATGAAGATTCTAGTTGCCTCATAGAACACCTTCCCCTGGGTCCATGCCGTCCGCAGAATAGATTCTTTCATTTGAAATTTCAGGAATCTAATTATTATAGATCTTGGTCTTGCATTTGGCTAGGTGAGTTTGGGGCCCAAAGCCCTGTGTACACATTCTATTTCCAGTTCCATATCAGAGGGGCGCGCGAGGGCCGTGTGGAGCATGGTGTTAAAGTCCCTAATATCAGAGCCCTCGCTGTTTTCCGGTACTTTATAAATACGCAGGTTTTTACAACAATGCCGATTTTCTGCATCTTCTTGCCTTTCAATTGTTAAATGGCATAATTGGGTAATCTGTGTCACCGTCTCTTTAAGTTGCTGTGCTGTGTCATTTTGTTCCTGAGAGGCCTATTCAAGATCTGCAACCCTCAACCTGGCATCTGCTAGATCTGTTAAGACTGTTTCCAGCGTTTGTTTGAAAGGAAGGAACTTGGTCTTAAAATCTTGTAATTCTGTCAGGATTTTATCCAGTTTGTGCTCCATCTTGTCTTTTTTCCCCCACCTTTACTTTTGTTTTTTGAGCTTTAGATGGTTTGTGCGCCAACTGCTGCAAGGTTATTGAGTTTTCGGAGTCCAAGGGATCCGGTTCCAATATTTCTGCGTTTGGTATCAACATTTGAAAACAGTTGCCTCCTCCTCTTGATTTCCCTGTAACCATGAGAATTTAAGATATATCTGGTTGTAGAAGTGTCAGGTTCAGTGGCTAGTGCTTGAAAAAGTTGTGAGATGGAGCGGAGCTCAGCTCGAAGTTCACACTGCCATCTCGTCGGAAGTTGCACTGGAAGTTCCCAGCAGTATTCTTTTATTGTACATACTTTCAGTTGTATCTTAGTAGATTATTGCACATTTCTTATTTATTTTAATTTTGTAACACTATTCTGTGTCTTGCTCATGTACTTGCCCAGATCCATCTTGTAAATGAGTTAACTCAAAGGTGTTACGCCTGGTAAAATAACGACTTTGATTGATTGATTGATTGACAGTGGGAACCTGGGGGACAGTGTAGGGGGAGGGGGAGTTATGGAGGAGAGATTGACAGGGAAGGGGGATGCAGGGTCGATGGTGTAAGCCAGTGATACTCCCTTATTAACGAGCAGACTTGATAGACCAATTTGGCCTTTTTCTGCTGGCTCTTTCGTATTTATAGCAGTAAGGCACAGTTTTGATAACACTGATTGGGCTGGCAGTATAGCCTAGAGGTCAGAGTAATGAGCTGTGAACGAGCTTGGTATATCTAGCAGACCAGATCTGGGTTTGATTCTCACAACCTCCACTTGCATACTGTGTGACTCTGAGCAAGTCTCTTAAACCGCCCAGTGCTCCCAGGTCGCCCCTGAAAACAGGCACTTGTGCCTAGTGGACCTGCCCGGTCACCAAAGACTGAAAAAAAAAAAGAATTATCTGCTGTGCAGTGACCTCTTTCAGTTGTGTACTTTCTGTGAAGACTGTTGTTCTGTGGAACCTATGGGAATTGGGGAGGTGGAGCTTTTCCTCTAAAGGAATCCCTGTTGATTGGGACTTGAGTCAGTTGGTGTCTGTTCACCGCAGATAAAAGATTAGTGATAACCACAATTGTACCCTAGCATACTAGTAAGAACTGTATCATGTTGATAACCATGACTGTATATTGCATGCAAACCAGAACATTTCTGTAACCCAAGTCTTCCTCTTGTCTAACAACATGTATTGTTATCCCAGTTCACCCCTGAAAAAGGGACCTTGGGTGCTCAGAGGGCCTACCCGGTCACCAAAATTTAATAAATAACTAAATAAATAAGATTACTTGTTGGAGGCACTTCTGAAGGATGGAACTTGTACAGATTGCTTCACAGAGACTTGCACCCAATATCCCAGAAAGGTTCCACAGTGGCAGAATTTGATTAAAGTTGCTGTGATACTCCAGTCTTTTGTTATTTTGCTTGTTCTTCAAATAAATACATGCTTACTTTGTTTTCCTCAAGTTTGCCTGTCCGTGTGCTTCCTGAACACCAATGCCATGACACACCCTATGACACCAAGGTCAAGTCCAAAGGCAATTCCCTCTGCATACTTCCCCATCCACCTGGGCTCCATGAGGGCAAACACAAAGCGGGGCGAGCTATTATCCCTTTCCAGGAAAGGCAAGTGTGCAGTGGACAGCTCTGCTATCTCCCTGCTGTTTCTACAGAGATCCCGGTTCGGGACTTGAATCCAGGTCTATGCATGGAGAGAGAGCAAGTGATCTATTGGTGGCCTTTGTGCTGGCCTGACTTGACTGCCACTATTTAGGTAAGCAACTTTGTGAGGGGATCCAGCTGTCAGCAGGAAACAAATCATGTTTGACATCTCTGGTACCGATCGTATTAAACGTAGCACGAACGGTACCAACAGAATAGGCGCAATCATGCGCTCCTTCACAGAAGAACACTTTTAACTGACTTGCAGCACACAGAGGTCCCCCACAACTCAGTTTGTCAGTTGCATCATCAGAGGGCTGGCTGTGGGGGACACTGGGAGAGATGGTAATTAATTATGGTGGACGGAGGGTCGCAGGATCAACCAGATAAAATTAATTTACAAACTGATAAGTACGTGGAAATTCTTACTGCAACTGCGTTTCTCTTAATCAGGACCTAAAGGTCCTGCAGCATTTCTGCTGACCATGTGAGGATTCCCTTTTAAACAACCTGCTCAGGGTCACACAGTGAGTCAGTGGCAATTGTGGGATTCAGACCTGGGTCTCTAGGTTCAGAGCACTGCACTCCAGCCACTAGTCCAAACTACCTTCCATTCAAGCGGTGCCATTTTTAGGTGGCAAGTGATAGCTTCTGCCTGTTGTCATCATGTGTACTCTTTTTATGCAGATTTTTAAGAATATTGTTGTGTTTATTGTGTGTGAGGCGGCTGTGATAAGGTCTGTGTAGTAGTGACCTGTTAAAAAGAATGTAGCACTAGTTGAATCAGTTTGTAGTTCCTGGGACTAACTATCCATTATAAATTCGAAGTTGAGAAGTATTAAAAGGTTGACCCTGAGTTCTCAGATGTTGCCTGCAGTTGGGGCTGTTTTTATTATTGTCAGATTGTACCCCTCTCTTAAAGCCAAAGATGTGAATTTGAATTTTTTTTATTTAGTTGTTGTGCCGACTGGGAAAGGACTAATGTTACCTTTTCGTGTGCATGGCTTTGCTATGGTGCAGTCTGCATAGTGACATGGTCTTTGGAACACCTCAGTGTCACTGGTGCTTTAACTGCTGGTAGTGCCTGGACTGAAAAATAGCACGACATTTACATTTCTGTAATACTTTTCATGCAGTGCATCTCAAAGTGCTTTACATTTAAACAGGATGACATAGCTGGGATGCTTGCTGCATCTCATTGCAAGTGGAATACTGGTTTTGCATAGTACTGGTTGACGGCTGTCGGTGCAGTTCGTACTTTGTCACTGGGGGCATTTGCAAGAGAACAGGTTCTTTTCTTTGTCCTTCAGAGTTGTTTTCCTGATGCTCATTTCCTAGCTGAGGTCGTATTTCCCTGCTTGAGATACCACAGCCCTTTTGACAGGAACAGACTGTGACATCACAGTAACAGGATTGCAGTACGATCTCAGGAAGTGCATTCCCCTCCTGGCATTCCAAAGTTTGTCCACTCTGCATACACACTGAACTGAATGTGCCATATTCACAGATCCCTGCACAAGTGATGGGGGGTGCTTCTCTCATAAAGCAAGCATACTAATATGGGGTTATTCCCCCATGCACTTGCCAAAAACCCTGTTTTCTGTAAGCACAGAGAGGGGTCAGTTTGACTGACGTGTTGGTCATGCCACTTGACCGGAGTGAATTTCACAGTTTCTTTTTTGTGGAAAAGGAGCCGAAAAGGAAAAGTTGCCACCTGCTTAGAAACTAGCCCCTTCCCCTTGCCTGTGGGTCCAGAGTGATGTACCAATATCTGAAGAATGGAAAAGGAGACCGTAAAAAATACTTTTTTTTCTGGCAGTTGTTTTGCTACTGTGCTGTGAAAATGTTTTCTTATGATTCATTTTGTTAACCAATAGATTCCTTTTTTGATTCATATTTTTTACATCAGTGAGTCCAATTTGACCTTTTTTAAGCCGTTCAGTGCTATCTTGGCTAGAGCATAGATACATAGATACATAGACAGTGTCGGCAGATAAGGGCCTATGGCCCACCTAGTCTGCCCATTTGAGCTTGTAAGTTCAGTTTGTTTTCCTAAAGTCTATTTCACCCTGACCTCTAGAATTCCTTTATGTCTATCCATGCATTCTTAAATCCATTGATTGTTTCAGCCCCCACCACTTCCTCTGGCAGGTGTTCTTGTTATCCACCACCGTTCTGTGAAGAAATTCTTTCTCATGTTTCCTCTAGATCGTCCTCCTCAACTTCATCCCATGCCCTCTAGTCCTGAAAACATCTTTTCACTTAAAATAAGTGTTTTCCTGCACCCTGTTCCTCCCTGTAAGATACTTGTATGTCTCTATCATATCCCTCTCTCCTCCTCTCCTCAGGGAGTACATGTTCAGTTCCTTCAACCTGTCTTCATAGGACTTGTGATGCAACCCATGCACCATCTTTGTTGCCCTCCTCTAGACCTTCTCTACCCTGTCTATTGTCCTTACGTGGGTATGGTCTCCAGAACTGTACACTGTACTCAGGTGGGGCCTCACTAGTGTCTTGTATATGGCGAGATTATGACCTCCCTTTTCCTGCTGGTGATGCCCCTGCCTATACATCCTAACATCCTGTTGCTTACCTGATGCCTTGTCACACTGTTTCCCTACCTTGAGGTCATCAGATGACAACCCCAAGATCTCTTTCCTGCTTGGTGCATGCTATATCCTCACCCCAACTGATGTATTGTGCCAGGGGTTTTGTGCCCCATATGCATTATCTTGCACTTCTTTGCATTAATTTCAACTGCCAAACCCTTGACCATTCTTCAAGTTTCTGCAGGTCCCTTCTCATTCTGTCTATCCCTCTGGTGTGTCTACTCTGTTACAGAGCTTTGTGTCATCAGCGAACAGTGAAATTCTGCCTTCTATATCCTGTGCAATGTCACTGATGAAGATGTTGAGATAGGACCGGTCCAGCACAGTCCCTGTGGTGCCCACTGGTCACTCTTCCCTCTGTGGAGTGACAGCCATTTACCACCACCCTCTGTGTCCTGCCACCCAGCCAGTTACCTACCACCACCACTACTGTCACTGCCCACACCCATATTCCCCAGTTTGTGTAATAGTCTTCTATGGCACAGTGTCAAAGGCCTTGCTGAAGTCCAGATAGGCCATGTCCACTGCCCTCCTGATCCACCTCCCTAGTCACCCAGTCAAAATTCAATGAGGTTGGTCTGACATGACCTCCCCCTGGTGAAACCATGCTGCCTTGGGTCCTGTGGTCCATTGACAGCCAGATGTTCCACCAATCTCTCCTTCAGTAGTGCTTCCATGATCTTTCCCACTACGGTGAGGCTGACTGGTCTGTAGTTCCTGCTTCCTCTTTGTTCCCACTTTTGTATAAGGGGACTACATCTGCTGTCCTCCAGTCTTTGGGTACTTCCCTGTTTCCAGTGATTGGCTGAACAGGATGGCAAGAGGTTCAGCCACCACCTCTCTTAGTTCTTTAAGGACCCTGGGAACCCATCTGGCCCCATTGGCTTATCAGCCCTTATTACTTCCAGTTCCTTCAGGACCCTTTCTGTAAAGGGACTTGTGTCCATTTCTGCACCATTCTCACCCCTTGTACTCCCTTCGGACCCATTACCCCCCTCTTCTTAGTAAAGACTGAGCAGAAATACCTGTTCAATGTGTCAGCTTTGCTGTTGTCATCCTCCACATGGCTCCCATCCTCCCCTTTAGTCTCACTATCCCTCCCTTTGTCCTTCTTTTCACTTATGTACCTGTAAAGGGTTTGTCCCCTTTAACCACTGATTTTTGCAATGTGTTCTTCTGTCTGAGGCTTTGGCTTCCCTACCGAGCTTCCTGCCTCCCTTTGTTTCTCCTGAGTACTTCTCCCTATCCCCTTCTGCCTGTGTCTTTTGTGTTGCCTAGATGCAATCTTTTGGCTTTCACTTTCTTTTTGCTACCTCTTTGGAAAACCATAATGGTCTCCTCTTTCTTTTCCTCTTGCTAACCTGCTTAATGCATAATTCTGTTGTTCTTATAATCCCCATTTAAATACTGCCCACTGTTCCTCAATCCCTGATTCCTGTCCCATTCCCCTTAATGCCTCTTTCAAGCATCTCCCCATTTCCCAAAGTCTGCCCCCTAAAATCCAGGATCGTGTTTTGTGTGGTTTGGTTCTGCTCTTTCTGTGATTTCAAACCACAATGACTGGTGGTCACTGTTACCCAGGTGCTCCCCACTGTTACCCTCATCACTGTCCCTGTTTGTGAGCACAAGGTCCAGTATTGCCTTCTGCCGAGTTGGTTCCATGACCAGTTGCTTGAGGAAGGCACCCTGAAAGCAGTCCAGGATAAATCTGCTCCTAGTTGATGCTGCTGCTGGGATGCTCCAGTCCACGTCTGGTATATTGAAGTCTCCAACCAGTACTACCTCACCCTTGTCTCCATCCTTTGGATGGCTAGCATCAACTCCTATCTGTTTCTTCCTCCTGGGCTGGTGGTCTATAGACCACACCTGTTGGATAGCTGGCCCCATTTTCCTTTTCAGCTTAACCCACAGTATCTCTCCCCATTTTGTTCCTCCTGGATCTGTGTGGCCCTTATGTCATTTTCACATACAGTGCCACTCCTCCTCCCTTCCTGCTCTGTCTCTTCTGAATATGTTGTAGCCAGGTATGGCCATCTCCCAGTCATGGTTATCATTACACCAGGTTTCAGTGATGGCCACAATGTCCAGGTCTGACTGTTACCATGACAGCCTCCGGATCTTCCATCTTGTTGCTAGGGCTCCTGGTATTTGCACACTGGCTTTCCATGATTTGACCTCCCTAGACTGCTTCACTGTTCTACTCCAGCCCCTTCCTTGGTTGTCATTTATCCCTGGTTCTCCTTGCTGTCTGCCCTTCTGCTGAATTTTGCCCTTTTCTTAGCATCACCTTTTGGACACTAATCTCCATCTTTTGCACACTGCTTTGCAGAGAAGCCACTCCTCTGGTTCACTGGTTCCATTACTAGCTGTGGGGGGTGAGCAAGTAGGTATCATCCTTGCTGGCCTGCCACCCCCCTTTGCTAGTTTAAATGCTTAGATGGGGGCTTCTCTCCACCTATGCCCGTATCATGGCTGCTAGAGGGATAACTTCCCATTAAGGGTACTAGATGGCATGCAAGCCTCACATCCAGCCTGCATCTTGTTACCCCACATTGAACCCCCACGCAGTGTGAGGCAGGGTAGCCCCGGCCCTAGTGATTTATTTATGTATTTATTTAGTTTTTGATACAGACGGAAGTGTACTGACACAAGTGACTATTTTCAGACACTACTGGGTAAATAAATAAATAAATCACTAGGGTCGGGGCTACTCTGCATTTTTAGCACCCCACTCCCTCAGGCCCCACAGCCTTATTGACTGCAGAACTCACTTCTTGCTCCTAGCCATGGTATTCTGGCTCCCTTACATGAGGGTCTGAAGTATCCTTTCGGCAGGGGATGGGGGCAGACATTCAAGGGTGGATTGCGCCTTGGTGTTTGGGATGCTGCCTGGAGGGGAACACATTTATGGATTGAAGGGGGTGGATCTGGTAACGTGGGACATGATTTGGAGGACCCTCATCCAGCATATTGGAACCACATTTTCTGCTTTTTTCTGGGCCATCCCGTCCCTATTGTTTTAAATCAAGTCTTGTACTTTCTATTCTTTATACTTTATTTTTTATAATTTTCCACGGCAAAACAATGGACATTACATATAGTGGACAGTCCAAAAACTACAGAACTGTACAGGACTAATGCCCCTTAATCACAGTAAAAAATGCATTCACTATACAGAGATACCACATGGGAGAGAAACCTCTATAACAACATGAACAAATAAATAATACCGATTAGGCTGTGTTATTGAGGCCAACAGCAACATGGCTAATTCTGAATGTCAGTGATTGTCCAGCAAGTCCCAAAAATATCACGTCTCAGTTGGGACTTTTATTTTTTCCAATTGTTTAAACAGGTGAGACACACTAAGATGAAAGCTTGTTTACAGGTACAACCTGGGAGCACAGGGAAATTAAGTGACTTGCTCAAGGTCACACAGTATGCAAGTGGAGGCTGTGGGATTCAAACCCAAGTCTCCAGATTTGCAGCTCCGAGCCTTAAACCACTGCGCTATAATGGCACCTTGTGTGGAACCTAAAGTTAACAGGGTTTCAAAAGACATATAAGCAGCATACTGTTGCTAAAGAGATGGAAAAATAAATCCCCCCCCCACCAAGTCCATAATCCCACCCTGGTCAAACTCCAAACAATCAAACCAGGTGCTGTACAAAATACAGTAGATTGTACAGTATAAAAGAGGAACTATGTAGAAACAGTCCATGGCAATCATTACAGGGTGATCTCCGTCACACCCCTCCGGTAAGCCCAGCAACCGAATGTTAGCAGAACAAGCCTGATTTGTCCAGTATTTCTAACCTGGCTCGAAAGTGCTGTGTCTCTTTCGCTGTAAGTGCTGTAGCAGTCGTAGAAGTATCAGTCTGCTTTCGGACCTCAGCCATATCCCTCTTAAGGCTGTCCACTGCCGTCTCATGTACCAAAACTTGGCTATTAAAGCCGTCAACCTTCTGAGAAAGATCAGTCACTGATAAGTTTCTAGTTTCAGATGCAAAGAAGGCAGTGTTTCACCTGAACCCTGTTCAGCCGCAATCTTGGCCTCCACACCAGACTGCAAAGTCCGTGCTCCACCAGATTATTTCCTTTTTTTGGAACCTCTGGCAGCCTTGTCACACTTAGGATTTCCCAAAATAACCAAACTATAGTTTCTCTTTTTGCTTGAAAAGCTCAAAAAAGTGTTGAGCAGCACAAGGTGTAGATTTTAATGCAATTTAGGAGCAAAGTATGGGAGCTGTGAAAACTGCGTCTTCTCAGCTCAGACTGCACATCGCCCCCATCTGTACCTCCCATTCTTGGGATGCCATGACAGTACAAAGTCATGTGATTTTAATCATGTTTTTAGTTCACACTATAAAATGGGGAGGTGACTTTCACTCTGCATTCTGAAGAAGCCTATCACAGTTATGGGTGAAATGTCAGTCTTAGTGTAATAATTACCACACTCCTTTAGCTTCTTATGTCACATAGCACTGAATATGCTGCTGTATTTTGCACACGAGGTTTTCTACAAATTAAAGAGTGAACTTCAAGATGTGATGTGATATGTATTTCTATTGTATACTGATATGCAGTTTCAGGTGGTTGCATAATTTTTCCATATTTTGACGCCTTAACAGGACACCACTGTAAATGAGTTTTGCTCAATGTTTTTATCCTGAATAAAACTGAATTGCCTAATAGTGCAAACAGGATAGTATATGCATTGACTTCTTCATACTAGACCAAATGAGTTGGCAGTATTTTTTTTTTCTTAATTCATTGGTAACGAGGTGAGGCCCACTAGGCACAAGTACCTGATCTTACTTCGAGTGGGCTATTGCAGCAGGCAACACCTGTAGGACTTGGCCACCAGGTGCTAGGACCACACAGAAAACTTCTAGCTAGCAGTCTACAGCGGGGAGACCGCCCCCCCACGTCGATATGCTGACATCCACCTATGGTATAAAAGGGGCGGTCCCCCAGCTTCACCTCAGTTCTTTTCCTGCCACCGACCCATGCACGTCGGACTGTCACGGACACTTGCTTTAGTCAACCGCCAACTTGCTTTGCACATTTTTGTGATTTTTCTTTATTTTCTTCTTAAAAATTAAAATGTTTATTTTCTTGTGCATGTCTTCTTCTCCAGCTTCGTCTTCCGACCGTGTATACGAAGTGTGCCTGTGGCAAGCAGCTTCCCTCCAAGGACGGCCACTCTTCTTGCCTGATCTGCTTGGCCCTGACCATGACACTGAGGCCTGCCAGCACAGCCAGGACTTCCTTTTTTTTTTTTAATACTTCCTTTATTAAAATCATAATTTGTTACATCCACATTTAATATATCCAACTTTATGTAAACGTGAATATTAGCTGTTTTAACATACAGCTTTTTTGATGCATAAAAACATCAACATGGTAACTCTGGCATTTGGTGCAGGGCAATTACATTGGTTCATGAGTATCTCTTACAACTTTATACAAATTCATTCCATAAGGTCTAGACAAAACTTCCAGATTACCTTCAATAAAAAATGCAACCTTCCTTCGAATACTTCAGTGTTTAGATTCGGTAATCAAACACCTATGTATTTCTCCCTTCTAAATTTAATGGGTAGGCCAAAACAAAGCAAACATGGCATTACAATTACTTAGCTTAGTCTCCAATATACTACTATACTTGGTCTTGATAAAGTTCCCACCATGACCATCTTGTGATGTAGGTTTCCATCTTATCCTGGAGACCCAGTGAAATCTGTTCGTTATGCTGGATGTTTAATATTAAGGCTTTCCAGTCAGATATCAGTGGGGAAGTTGTCTGAAGCCATTTCTTAGTAATAGATTTATAGGCTGAGCCTAAAAATATTGACCAGAGGTATAATCTAGCTTTGTCTTTGGCCTCTATAGGCAGGACTCCCCCAGTATTAAATTAATCCTGTTGTGTGCCCTGAATGTCCAATATCAGCTTCATATAGTGTGATATCTGTAGCCAGAAGGCTGATAATCTGGGGCAGTCAAGAAAAATATGCTTATGTGATGCCCTTGCCTCCCCACACTCCCTCCAACACTGGGATGTAGTTTCTGGGTTTCTCAAGGCAACTACTGAAGGAACTAAAAAAAAACCTCGCCCTAATCTTCCATATAAATTCCCTCCAAATGGGTAAGGAGGTGGTAGTCCACGACTTCTCCATATCTTCAGCCAGTCCTTACTAGGTATTGGTTATGCTGACTTCGGTTCCCATCTGGTTTGCACCGGTGTCATAGAAGTCGATGTTTGCTGTATGAGGGCCTTATATATATTATAGATATTGCTTTTTCCCCCTGAGATGAGGAGCATATTTGCCTGAACGGAGTATTGTCCTCCCCTAACAGGGAGCTCCTCTCATTAATTCTAATTTGTGCTTGTATTTAATCTTTAATCTGATAGTAATATAGTCTATCTTTTTCTGTCCAGGCATAAGTCCTCTGAGCTCCGACAAAGTCCATAATCTTATCCCCTTTAACAACTGCCATGGTGCCTCAAGCCCTTCTTTGATTTGATTTTTATACCACAGGTTTTGTATTGATGTATCAAATGGGTGGGTCAGCGTAAACCAGTTATACTTCCAAAAATGCTGTTGGAAGGTTTTACATTTCATTCCCATTTGTCACCCTTTTAGGATGGCTGTAGTTACCGAAGGAAGTACCTGTTCAACTTTCTTAAGGTGAGGCAAGGAAAATAAGCAAACTGGGAGTGGTGTAGGGGTTGGTCTGGTTAAATCTATTTGCTTCCAACTTGCATGGTATGATTTAGTTCCCCATAATAAAGCCAAGCGCATCTGGGCTGAAATCCAATAATTTTGGAGTGAGAGACGGGCTACTCCCCCTAACTCCTTGGGTAAGATTAACTTGGAGAGGCCAATCCGTGGTCTCCTCTGGTTCCATTGGTATGCGTTCAGGATTTTTTGTCAGGAGAGTAATTCCTTAGAGGATATGGCACATGGAACGCACTGAAACATATATAGGAATCTTGGTAGTGCGTTGATCTTGAGGGACAGTGTCCTTGTGTAGAAGGAGGATGGCAAAAGATCCCATCTCCTCAGGTCCTGTTTAATGTTTGCTAGTAGGGGGTGATAATTATAGGAGTAAAGCAGGTCTGGATCTTTGGTAATCTGTATGCCTAAGTATTTTATACTGGTATCCCATCTGATTGGGTGTTGTTTTTTGAAAGAGGGTGAGGGATTAAATTCAAAAGTTAGGGCTTCAGATTTAGTAATATTTAATGTGAATCCTGAAAGATTTGAAAATTCCTGTATTTTTTGGAAAAGGGCCATCATGGAGGTTTCGGGGTTGGTTAAGTACACTAGAATATCATCAGCGAAAAGGGCCAACTTATGTTCTACATCTGTTATTTTAACACCCTTAATGTCAGGGGCTTGACGTAAATATTGGGCCAGAGGTTCAATATAATAAGCAAATAAAAGCGGGGAAAGGGGGCAGCCCTGTCTGGTTCCTCTATTTAAGGAAAATTTCTCAGACAGATGACCATTCGTTCTAATATATCCAGTAGGATTCCTGTAGAATTTAAAAATGGTGTCTGTGAATTGATGTGGAAAGCCACATTTTAACAGTACCCCTTTCAAGAATTTCTATGACATCTTATCAAAGGCTTTTTCAGTATCAAGTCCGAGCAAAACAGTGGGAGTTTTATGTGCATGAATGTGTTCAATAATATATACTGTACGCCTTACATTATCCTGGGCCTGACGTCCCGGGATAAAGCCGCATTGATCTATATTTATTGTAGATGGGGCAAACTGAACCTACCTCTTTGCCAATATTGAAGTGAAGATCTTATAATCTGTGTTTAGTATTGATATGGGTCGGTATGATGAACAATATGTGGGATCTTTCCCTGGTTTTAGTATCACAAAGATTAGGGCCTCTCTCCAGGATGGGGGAGTCTTTCCTTCCTCTGTATTCACAAAGGAAAATACCTGACCGAGTATTGGAGCAAGAGTCTTGGTGATTTTTATGAAACTTCCCCGGAAGACCATCAGATCCAGGACATTTGCTTGTTTTTAAACTTTCAATTGTTGTTATCTCCTTAGTGGAAACGGGGGCTATCAGCTGAACGCCTTGCATTTGAGTTAAGGTAGGAAGATCTAGAGGGCCAAGAATTCTTGAATTCTCTCATCAGAGGGGTTAGTTTTCTCAGAATAAAGTGTAGAGTAATAATGGAGAAAGGTCTCGGAGATAGTGGAAATATTATTTTCAAGTTCACCGGTAGCAGGGTGCCTTACCTTCAGAATAGAGGATTTAACTCTCTGGGCCCGTAGTTGGCCTGCGATTAATCTCGTAAATCTGGGTCCCCCATCATAGTATTTATGTTGTAAGAATATTAATTTCTGTTCTATAGCATAATCCAGAATATTATTTAAGTCTTTTTTCAAGGAAGTAAGTTCCCGGGATCGGGATTTGCAGCGTTTGATACATTGCAATTCTTCTAAGGCCTTTATCTGTGTTTCTAGGGTAAGTCTGCGTGATTCCCTCTGTTTTTTCGAATGGGATGAAATTCCTGTAAGTTTCCCTCTCACTATTGCTTTTATAGTATCCCAAATCATAGCTATTGTAGTATCCTGGGTGTCATTATCTAGTAAAGCCTGGGTTATTGTGTCTCTAATCACTTCCTGTGTCTCCTCTTTGAGGAGGGATAGGTTTAACCTCCAAAACGTTTTCTTGCGGGTGGTATGTAAGTAAATCTTACAAAAAATAGGGGCATGGTCCGACAGACAAAAGTCTCCTTGCCAAATATGCTGTATAGTATTTAGATGTTCACGTTGGGTTACTAAAAAGTCAAGGCACGAGTAACAGTCATGGGCCTGAGAGTAAAATGTATGTCTACGTGTGGGGCCATGTAAAAACTGCCAAATATCATCGTATCCCATTTCTTGTAACAGTTTCTGGTTGTTTTATTTATTCGACCCTGAGTGGGAAGAGCTATACTTCCCCTAGAAATATCCAGGTTAAAGTCCCCTCCGCAAATTACCCTACCCTCCGCCCAGTCTGCTAATCGGGTGAAAAGGTTTCTATATATTGAGAAATCCGTTGCTGGGGGTATATATATAGAAGCCAGAGTAATCATCTGGCCATCTAGTTGGCCCTTTAAGAACACATATCTCCCTTCTTTATCGACTATCTTGTCCTTGATTTCAAAAGGTGTTCCCTGTTTAATCATTATGGCAGTCCCTCGCTGTCTACCCTCCCGGTACGAGGAGGCCACCACCTGGGCAAAGCCCAAATGCTCACATTTTTTATGTTCACTTTGAGAGAGATGCATTTCTTGTAATAATAAAATATTGCTTACCTCCCTTCTCATGTATTGGAGAATTTTACTCTTCTTAATAGGGTTAGTAATGCCATGCACGTTATGTGTGCATATAACATAGGGTTGTACCATAATTAAGTTGGGTTATATATTCCAGGTTTACTACCTACGTCCAAGTAAAGGTCTTTCTCCCACAGTGATGGCCCCCTCCTCTCTAGAACACTTACATAACGTAAATACATAACACTGCTCATGAATTTCTGCTGTCCTGCTATGCCATAATCAAAACCAGAAACTAACACAACTTTAACAAATATGTAAACCATTAACATATGAATCAATAACATTTGCTTCCAAGGGTGACGGCTAAATTACTTTATTAGCCCCTTCGTTCTCCTATATTAAGGAGGACGAGGAGGAATGCGTGTGCCTCCGTTACCAGAGGACCTCCTCTAGAGCCTCAATAACGTTGGGCTCCTGTTATGTGTTCCAATGGTACGGGCTGCTACAGCAACAATATGCCCCGCAACCAGCTGACCAGTAAGTTTCATCTGCTCAGTCTTGAATACGACAGAGGTGTTTTGCCTTTAAAAGGAATTTTAAACATCATTTTGGGGTCTATGGTAAAAGCATATTACTACTTTCAATCATTTTACTTAGATGTCTACCCCCAGAATCTTTAATTTTGCTGCCCTAGTAGTCCTACAAAGGCACCTTACAATAGCATTAGCATCAGTTCAGGTTGTGTGAGATGCATTATTGATCTTAGGATGAGAGAGAGAGAGAGAAAGGAGAAAAAATCCAAAACAACAAGAAAAAGAGATAACGATCATCTCAAACCTAGCATCAGTTTAGAGATGATCATCATCAGTCCCTAATGATGTCACATGCTTACTGAAGGCTACTCATTGCCAATGGGCAAAAAGTGACTAATTCAGTTAAATAAGTCACCAGCTGACTCAAGCTCCCAGTTTGTCAGATGGTAAATGGAGTTACATGTTAGCTCTCCTTGATCCAATCCCCCCCCCTACAGTCTCAAATTCCCTGTAATGATCTTTATCAGCACTGAGTCATAGAAAGGACTTGGTACTCATCCTGGGGACCTACTGCTGCACAGGGCGTTTTCGGTGGAGTTAAACAGAATGGGAGAGCCATCTCAGGAACGCAACTCTTCAATTTTGATGATTGCTCATGTTTCTGGGTCAGTCTGCCTAGCCTTTCCATTTAGGATCATTTGGAGTCTGCGTATTGCGTCAGCGTGTGTCCCAAATTTATTTTCCCCAGCCTTCCTGTAAATGGTGCGTTGTTTGTACAGTCCTCGATTCCCTGCCTCTTGGTTCCCACCTTCCTTCACGGGAATATTCTTCTCTTTGAGTGCTTCCAAGTCTTCCTCAACTGTAGAATAAATCTTCACTCCTTCCTCCCAGAATATTCTCAGTCTTGAGGGGTAAGGTGTGTGAAAGCGAATTGATTTCTCTCTCAGTGCTCTCAGAATGGGAAAGTACTTAGCTCTTTGGATCTGTACTTCCTGAGGATAATTGTGGTCTAGAAAAAGCCTATATGTGAGGTATTTCAACTCTTTTTTCACTCCATGCCCATCTTAGTATTTCTTTTTTAACACTATAGGAGCTCATTTTAAAAACGGTGGAGCGAAGGTGCGTGGCTGGGTCAACTGACTCTTTTTGTAGTGACCTGTGTGCTCTCTCCACATGGAACTTGAGAGTTGGTGGAAGGTCTAGGATATCTCCCAAAAGGTTCTCCACAAAAGGTGCCATTGGGGTTGTCGCTGCATTCTCCGGGAGTCCGTAGAGACGTAGATTATCTCGCCTGGAATGACCCTCTAAGTCTAAGCATTTAGCTTGCAAAGTTTCGGTTTGATGTAGCAGGGTCTGCACAATATTAGCAAGCTGTTTTGTTGTGTCCTCTGCTTCGGAAACCCTCTCCTCGATTTGACCAATGTGATTTTCGAAAGTAGCAAGTTGAGTCTGTACTGCTCGAAACTCTAGTTTGTTTTCCCTCCTAGATTCCTTTATTTCGTGAAGGAGCATCTCAAATCGGGAACACAATAGCTGCTCGCTCTCTCCGTCCGTGTCATAGTCAGCTGCCTGGGAACTGGCCGGTGAGGACGATCTGCTTGGTAGGCCCATTTTTAATCTAGTAGCATCCTTAGAGTTTCCTTTAGTTTCAAGACAATTTTTGCCTCTGTTGGTGATAAGTGGTGCTCCTCCTGAGCTTTTAGACATTTTCCAGTGTGAATAAAGTAGTTTTAGGAGGATTTATTAGTCAGCTGGGTCGGGTGCCTCAGGAATTAGGCTTGCTGCAGCTCCGTGACGTCACTGGAAGACTGCCAGGACTTCAACCAGGCCACACAGTGATGATGCTTGAAGACCTCCCCAGGCTACCTATTGCAGCAGAAGTTAGCTGCGATGGAGAAGGAGCTCCAGGGCAAAGGCTCTTCTTCCTCCCTGGCCTTCGGGGCTTCGACTTCTTCCCCTGCCCAGGAGGAGAAGAAATTGACCGGGAAGCATAAGCACTGGTACAAGCACAGGGAATGCCCTTGGTCAACTTCCGCCTCTCGGTCCCCACATAACATGGCAACCAACTTGGGATCTTCTTCCCATGGGAAGTTGGCCCCCCTGCTTCAGCTGCCCTCACTTCAGTGAGGTTGCCTCATTCCTCGCCACCCTCCCTCCTGGCTATCCCGGGTAGTAGCTCTTCGGGGCCCCAGACTCCGTTCACGGTCCCCCAGCCCCTGAGGCTGAGGCCGTTTCCCACTGCGGGTCCTCAGCCAGGCGGCTCGACCGGGCTGTCTTCTGTGAATAGCGGGTCTTCGCCCATCGTCCCCCCAGTCAAGGCATTGCCCATATCGGTTCCCGATTCCGGGACTGATGTCTCTTTGCAATACCTGGAGCATGCACTCGCCTTCTCTACACAGGCGTTGCCTCTACATCCTTTAGGAGTTAGCTCCCTTACACAGGTCCCCACCTCCCGTACAGGGCCGGTGGAACTTGTCTTGCTGGGGTCCCCACTGACAACGCCCAGATCGTTGTCTCCTCTACTGACACCAGCTGACCCATCAGGCTGTCCCCAGCCGACGCTGTTGGGACCTGTGCCCGGGCTTCAGGACCCCCAGAGACTGATGCCAGGAAACCTGATACCTTCTGGGCTGATGCCAGGCTACCAGACACCTTTCCATCTTGTGTCTGGATATCCCATCTTCCACAGACTGATGCCAGGGTACTGATGCCGGGATACCTGGTGCCACCTCCTTAGTATCCATATCCACCTTATCATTCACCAGTGGATTACAGTGCACTTTTCTCGGCCTGGTGGGCCTTCATGAAGGATAAAGAGATGCCCAAGGAGCCCTCTACTTTGATTCCTAGGGACCTTCTTCCTAAGGACTCAGGCTGGGCCGGATCTAGCCTCCCCCAGACCCCAGTTCCTTCTCCAGTTCCACGGGACTGACACAAGGAGGACCGTAGACCACTGACACTGGTCCCAGACAGTGAACGGAAGTCCAGAGGGGGTATTGCTAAGATCAAAGGGGAAAAGGGGGCATGTGAGGAGAAGGACCATGTAAAAGCATCTATCCTAAATAGATATGTAACCCCTAGATGGCGCTATCCCAGGGGCTACTACCCCTGCCTGATTTGCCACTAACAGGTTGAGGGGCCTGGATCCAATGTCGGGTGCCTCCACCCAGAGGTCAGGGTTTGCAATAGTTAAACTAACTTGGTCACAGCCCTCTGGGACACTGCAACCCCCCTTTCTTCCCACTAGTGGCCCACACATATATCAAATTACCTTCACAGTATGCACTTACCCCAGGATTGGTTCCGGCACTGGGACCTCCTGTGAAAATGAGATACAGTGCAACAATCACAGTACAGTACTTTAACATAGACAAATACCTCCAGGCAGTATAACTTTGCTGAAACAAGCAGCTCTGATTTATTTAGGGATATAACAAGGACAGGGAAATCAGGTTAATTAGCTTATCACTCTAATAATCTACCTGTGGCTCTGTGTACAGGCCTATCCCTATCAGTTACTGTCCCTGGGTACCCAAGCCCCAGTGGTTAGTCCAAACCGTGGCAGCTGGTAGGGCCTTTTCACACAGAGAAAAGGAAAATTAAACAGTCAGCAGTACAGTAATTCCATTTGGATTTAATGTGGCAATTCAACAGGGAGGCGACCCTGAATTAGTACTCACGACCTCAAATAAGATAGGGTCCTTCAATATCAGCAGGGCTACTCTTGAGCTCAAAGAGACTCTTCACACATTTATATGGTAAAAAAAGTACTATACCAGGCAGGCTGCTTCTCTATCCCGATCGCAATTACTGCACAATACCGGAGAACATACAGCAGATTCAGTTCCTGACAGACCGAGTGCAATTCAATAATTTCTCCAGTCTTCTACAGGGTGAGCCTGGTTTCTACTCTTCAGAGATCCTTTGATTCTTTTCACAGGACGATCTCAGTCCCTAACAAGCAGTTACAAAGCTGCAGACCGAACTCTAGGCCTTACAGCATTTTGACTAAAACTGCACACTGAAAAAGCACAGGGCTCCTTCCTTCTTCACTGCCAAAGCTCAACTGAAACTCAACCGACAAAACCGGCACTTCCTTTGAGTTCCTCCCAGTTCTTGACTGGATTGGCTGCCACTCACAATAGACTGCTGCTGTTGGTCCAAAAGGCACTGAAGTCTAAACTACATCTCCCAGAGTCACTGCCTATACAATCCTCTTGTGGCTGGCTCAGATTATGAGTCAAGTTCTGATTCGTCCAAGGCACCATTTTAGAGCTAGCTTACCCACACTGATTGGTCCAGTTCAGCAGTTCAAAACCAGAATGGGGAACTAGGCAGACACTGTTCTGACTGCAAAAGAAAGCAGGTTAGACAAACTGTAATTTCATTATCACTCTAAATGGTTTCTGGCAAACAGTTACATCTTTCAGATAGGTTCCTTTGCACTCCTAGTGACTGCAAAATGGAGTGAATTGGCAGCAGCTTGAGTGGTACTCAATCAAAGAAACACACAGTCCCCATACAAACTAATTATGTCTGCAAGCAGACAGCTCTTAAAGAGACAGTACCAGAGGTCCTAAAAACACTCATTGATAAATGGCTTAAACGTCAAACACCATTCAGGCTTGGAGCATTCAAGCAAGCTCCTGGAAGTCTTTTGGGAACCCCCATTTGCAGGGGGGTTGCAGATACTTCTGCTCAGTATTTACTGAGGAGAAGGTAGGGCAGGGCCCATAGCTCAGCACCATGGACATGGGGTGGGGGGTGTGCACTAGTCCGTTCACAAAGAAAGGGTCCTACAAGAGCTCAATAAGCTCAGGGTGGACAAGGCAATGGGACCTGAAGGCATACATCCCAGGGTAGTAAGGGAGCTAAGGGTGGAACTAGCAGAGCCATTATCAGAACTATTTAGCGAGTCTCTGAGCACAGGAGAGGTCCCAGAGGACTGGAGAAGGGCTCATGTGACCCCGCTCCACAAGAGTGGTAGCAGGGAGGAGGCAGGGAACTACAGACCAGTCAGTCTTACCTCAGTAGTGGGCAAGATTATGGATGCACTCCTTAAGGAAAGGATAGTGCAACACCTGGAATCCATAGGAGCACAGGATCCAAGACAGCATGGGTTTACAACCGGAAGGTCCTGTCAAACTGATCTCATAGATTTCTTTGACTGGGTAACCAGGGTGGTGGACCAAGGGAGAGCAGTTGATGTCACCGACCTTGACTTCAGCAAAGCTTTCGATACTGTTCCACACAGAAGATTGATTAATAAGCTGGGTAGGCTCGGGGTGGATCAGAAGTTGGTCAACTGGGTGGCAAACTGGTTGACTGGCAGAAAACAGAGAGTGGTGGTAACCGGCATACAGTCAGAAGAGATGCAAGTCACAAGTGGGGTACCTCAGGGATCAGTCCTGGGCCAGTCCCTTTAACATCTTCATCAGTGACATTGCAGATAGACTGGAGGGTAAGGTTTGTCTGTTTGCAGATAACACCAAGATCTGCAACAGAGTAGTTGATCCAGATGGGGTGGGCAGACTGAGAAGAGATCTGGATAAACTGGCAAAATGGTAGGAAGAGTGGCAACTGGGGTATAACATAAAGAAGTGCAAGATCATGCACATAGGGAAGAGAAACCTGAAGCCACCTATAGGTTGGGAGGAGTTCCTGGCAGTCACAAGGGAAGAAAAAGACTTGGGCATCATCATCACAGATGACCTTAAATCATCCAAGCAGACCACTAAAGCAGTAGGTAAGGCTAGGGGATGTTGGGGTATATTAGTAGGGGGTATCACAAGTTGTAAGAGGGAGGTAATCCCTCTTTACAAGATACTAGTTAGGCCCCATCTGGAGTACTGCTTGCAGCGCTGGAGGCCACACCTTCACAAGGACATTAACCAAATTGAGGCAGTCCAGAGAAGGGCAACCAAAATGGTGCAGGGACTGCATCAGAAAACATATGAGGACAGAGAAACAGAACTCAATATGTATACCATGGAGCAAAGGAGGGAGAGAGGTGATATGACTGAAACATTCAAACACCTTAAGGGCATTAACAGGGTGAAAAAGTCTAACATGTTTCAATATAAGAAAAATAGTAGGACAAGAGGACACAGCATGAGATTAGAGGGAGGCCAATTAAGGAGTAATGTGAAGAAATTCTTTTTTCACAGAAAGGGTGGTGGATTCATGGAATGGCCTACCTCAGGAAGTGGTGGATATGAATACAGTGCAGGGCTTCAAACAGGCATGGGATAGGCATAAGGGAGCAATACACATGAGTATGAATAGATAGGCCATTGACAGAGCAAATGCCGATGGCTCATTCATAAGGTAGAAAAAGAAATGGGCAGACTGAATGGGCCTTGCGGTCCTCATTTGCCGTCAACTTCTGTGTTTGTATGTTTCAGAGACTCCTCCTCCTCCTCCTCCTCTGCGGAAGACTCTGATGATTCCAGGGGGCCTTCCGATGACCCCAAAATTCCAAGGAGATCCCTGGGTCCCCTACTGATGATCCCACATTTATGGACACATGAGGCACATCCAGTCCTTGATGGGCTGGGAAATGGAGGAACTAGATCTAGAGTGTCTCTGGCCGGCGGTCTTATCTCCATAGGAAAGAGACTCTATCCTTGGTGGTGCCTCCCCTCATTGACTCTTATGAGGACGTTACCAGGGCTACTTGGAATTGTCCCTCTTCCACTCTAGCCATGGCCAAGATGGCTCTCCACCTTTATCATGCCCCCATTGGAAAGACCTACCTGGGGGAGCAGCCAGAGGCAGATTCAGTGGTCATGAATACTGCCCATGATGGCACCAAAAAAAACAGGATCTTTAGCAGCCACGTCCCTGACAAGGAGTCTCACCAGCTAGACCAATTCGGCAAGCGTGTCTACGCTTTGGCCACACTGGCCATTAAGACCCAGAACTATCTAGCCCACATGGTGTGGTATCAGAATGCTCTGTGGGACAAGGCTTTGGGGCTCATGCAGACCCTCCTTGAGGAGCCACGAAAACTTAGTTATTACAGCTCCTTAAGTGAGTCTTGGATGTGAGCAGCCATGTGCTTTGAGCCACCTATGACACTGTCAATGCAGCTGGTCAAGCAGCGGCCACTGGCATCTGCATTCACTGCCACTCCTGGCTCAGGGTCTCCAGCTTCGCACCGGATGTTCAGGTGAAGATTCTGAATGCGCCCTTCTGGGGTTCTGTCTTTTTTCTTTTTTTATACTTTCTTTTTATCACTGCCTAACTACCCCGTCTTCCCACTTCATCAGACCCGATCAACCCCCTTCCCCGAGAGCACCCCCACAGAGCCTGCCCCTAGAATGCAGGGCTTCCTCCATTATCCCCACCCTTACTCCTCTCTTAGGAGTGCCTGCATAACGGGGTCTGCCCGTGGGTAGGTGATCAGAGGCCGAGATCGGTCTTCATCTAGGGCCGAGAGTTTTTTTTTTTCTGTTTTTCTCCCTTACCCTCCCGTAATCCCTCCTCCCCTGAGGGTGTCGGCACGCAGGATGAGCGTCCAGACAGACGACATGATGACGCATGCCGTTGTCAAGTGCCCACGACGTCCTCCCCGACTCCGAAGAGCTACCTGTGCCCCGATGCCCATGCTTCCACAGGCATAGGTGCATTGAGTGCTTGATGCACCCCAGGATACCACCCCAGGAGGAGGAGAGCATCCACTGGGACACTCGATCCTCCTCCTCCCCACCGACACTGGCGGCCCAAGTTCGTTCCCGAACCCGGGTCGCTGGCGTGGTACGAGGCTTGGCGTCCAGTGCCTCAACCCTCAGCGCCACCGGGCTGGCCGGTTCTGTCCTTTTTGATGGTGACAAACAGGACATTATTTCTCGCCTACAAGAATCGGGCAGAGCCTTGCGTTCAGTTCAATTCATGTACCGATATGTCAGCCCAGGACCAACCAACATCAGTCCCTCCATCAGACCCCTAGCCAGCAGCCCAGAGGCACCTTCAAGTGCAAGGCTTCCACTCAGCTGGCTGCAGCCTCTGCCCTTAGGGCCCCCAGAGCATCCCCAGCCTCTGTGTCTACCCCCGGTGCTACTGCCTGACTCCTTTCTGACCCCCCCCTCCTCTGGGGAGTCCTTGAAGGAGGCAGTAGGGGGTCACTTTTGCCTCTACCTTGACAGGTGGTGCACTGTAACTTTAGACCAGTGGGTTCTTCAGTTGGTGGAAAGGGGGCATACTCTGGAATTTCTGGAGATCCCTCTGGACACCCCCTTGCAGTCCCACTACTCTCAGCCCCACATCCTCCTCATTCAAGAGGAGATTCAGGCCTTGCTGTGCAAGAGGGACATTGAATCTGTCCCCCCGATGCAGAGCAGGAAGGGGTTTTACTCCCACTTCTTTCTTGTCCCCAAGAATACAGGGGACCTGAGACTGATGTTGGATCTCAGCTGCCTGAACCTGTATATAGAGTACAAGAGGTTGAGGATGGTCACCCTTCACAGATTACTGCCCCTCCTTCACCAGGGGGGATTGACTTTGTTCCCTGGATATGCAGGACTCCTACCTCCACATCCTGGTTTTCCTGCCCCATTAGTGGTTCCTCCATTTTTGCTTTCAGGGGGACCATTTTCAGTTTTGGGCCCTCCCCTTTGGTCTTTCCTCAGCCCCCCAGGTTTTCACCAAGTGCATGGCGGTGGCGGCTGCGGCCCTGAGGAGACAGGGGCATTATGCCTTCCCGTACTTGGATGGATGGCTGTTGACAGCCCCTTCCAGGGTTCAGTTGATCAGGACCCTGGAAGACATACTTCAGTTGTTCCAGACTTTGGGGGATCACCCTTAACCTCCCCAAATCTTGCCTCCTGCCAAGCCAGCACCTCCAGTACATAGCAGCAGTCCTGGACTCTTCCCTGGGCAAAGCCTTCCTGCCTCAGGACAGAGCGGAACGTTTGATGGTGCAGGCATGGCTGGTAGCCTCTTCCTGGCACACCCCAGCCAGGTCTATCCTGGCCTCCTTGGACATATGGCAGCGGCCATAACCACAAATCCCTTGGCCTGCCTGCACATGAGAGTTCTCTAGTGGACACTTTGAATCCAACGGGACCAGCGCACCGATGACCTACAGCAGTGGGTCCTGGTCTCCACTCCCATGAGGCAGACTCTGGATTGGTGGCTGAACCCCCCCCTCCAATCTCCTCAAGGGGGTTCTTTTCAGAGCTGTCTCCCTGCAGCAGATTTTGACTATAGACATGTCAGGCCTGGGCTGGGGCACCCACATGGCCCATTGCCAAACTCTGGGAACCTGGTCAGAGGACAAGACACATCTCTACATCAATGCCCTGGAGACAAGGGCATTCCTTTATGCCATGCAGGCCTTCCAGACCCATCAGATTTCAGACCCTCTTTTGGTTCACATGGACAGTGTCAGTAGTCTATTTTATCAACAAGCAAGGGGGGACTCACTCGTATCCCTTTTGCAGGGAGGCCGTTAGAGTTTGGTACCGGGACATTCAGCACAACCTGGAACTAGCTGCCATACATGTTCCAGGCTTCCAAAATGTCTTGGCTGACAGCTTAAACAGATCCAGAATGAGGGCTCACGAATGAGAACTTCTCACCCTCATGGTTGAAGACCTCTTCGACAGGTGGGGGTCATCCTGAGCAGGACCTTTTTGCATCTCCACTCAGTGCAAAACTGCCCAACTTCTGCTTGCTCAATCCAGGGCTTGGTGTTTTCTGGCGCAACACATTGCCCCTCTCCTGGACAGGGAGGTTCCTTTACACCTTCCTTCCCTTTCCAATTCTGCAGAGGGTTGTCCTCAAACTTCAGTCAGAAGGGGTGGAGATGATTCTCATAGCACCCTACTGGCCACATCAGATATGGTTTCCACTGTTGCCGCAATTAGCAGTGGAACCTCCCGTCCTCTTACCCCGGTGCTTTGGCTTGCTCTCCCAGGAGCGGTGTGGGCACTCTAATTCATCTGGACCTCCAGTCACTACACCTCCATGCGTGGCTCCTGCAGACTTAGTTGTTGCCTGCTTTTGGGGTCTCTTCCCAAGTGGCAGATTGCTTGGCAATGGCTAGGAAACCTTCCACCAGAGCCACTTATGCCATGAAGTGGAAGTGCTTCTCCATTTGGACCACTGCACGACACTTGGATCCCTTCACCTGCCTGGTGAATTTTATTCTGGATTACCTCCTTTCCCTTTTGGACACAGGGCTGGGTTACTCCTTGCTAAAGATGCACCTTTCCACCATTTCCGTGTACCTTGCACCTGTTGAGGGCAAGACCGTTGTTCAACTAGACATTTCCCACACCTTTTTGTGGGGCATGCTGCATTTGAAACCTCCCATTAAAGACCCTGTCTCACCTTTGGATCTTTTGTTCATTTTGGAAAAGCTTACGTTGCCTCCCTTTGAACCGGCCACAAGCTGTGAGTTACACTTTCTTTCTTGGAAAGTGTTGTTTTTAGTTGCCATTACCTCTACTCGAAGGATTTCAGAGCTGCAGGCTCTGATGAGTAAAGAGCCATATTTGGTTTTCCACAAAGACGGGGTGTCTTTGCAAACCAATCCTAACTTTCTTCCTAAGGTGGTGTCTGAGTTTACGCTTAATCAGACCATCCACCTTCCTGTGTATTTTCCAGATTATTCAAATCAGGGGGAGGCTTTAAGTCATACTCTAGATGTTCACCAGGTTCTAAGATATTACATGGACCACAACTGTACTATCAGAAAATCTGATCAGTTGTTCGTATCTTTTGCTCCTCAGAGAGAAGGAGCACCTGTTTCTGAATACTGTTTGTCTAACTGGGTAGCCAACTGCATTGTTTACTGCTATCGCAAGTATGAAAAGCCTTTATCGGGCCTGGTTAAAGGCCATTCTGCCAGAGGCATGGCTGCTTCAGTTGCTTTCTTCAAGAATGTGTCTGCTGCTGATGTCTGTGTAGCCTCCACGTGGAGTTCTGTCCATCAGGCATTAGTTTGGACATTATCCCTAGGCGTAGGGCTGGCTTTGGCCTTGCAGTCCTTCAGGGCCTCTTTTCTTAAGGGCCTGTGCCTATTATTTCCTGTTCCCTGCTGACTGATTCAGTTCATTCACTGCTTGTGATTCAGTCTTCCCAGTGTTGCCTGCTGCAAGAGCCCCCTGGAAGTAAGATAGTACAGTTATGCAAGAACTTACCGTAACAACTAGATCTTCAAGAGGAGCTCTTGCAGCAGGCACTGCTTTTCCTCTCTGCTACCCTCTTAGGGCTACCTTCTCCATTTTGGCTTTTCTGCTTCCCTCTCTTAGGAGGAACTGCCTCTGTTCTCTTTCTTCTGTGTCTGCCGGAGTCTCCAGCGGGAGAACTGAGGTAGAGCTGGGGGACCGCCTCTTTTGTACCATAGGCGGACGTCGGCATGCCAAAATAGGGGGCGGTCCACCTGCTGTAGACTGCTAGCTAGAAGTTTTCTGTGTGGTCCTAGCGTTGGCGGCTGAGTCCTACCGGTGTTGCCTGCTACAAGAGCATCTCTTGAAAATCTACTGTTACAGTAAGTTCTTACATAGCTGTACATTTTTAGGGGCAACCCGGGAGCAGAGTAATGAGCTGTGAATGGTACATACAGCAACCCTTGGTTGGAGCTCCACAACCTCCACTTGCATACTGTGTGACCCTGAGCAAGTCACTTAACCTCCCCGGTGCTCCTGGGCAGCGTTGGACCTAGCTATCCCAGGGCCCTGTGCGAACCTCCTTGCTGGGGCCCCACCTCAGAAGTAATGAAGCTCTAAGGAACATCCTCATCCCTACCCTGGCCTCTTTAAATCTTCCTTTTCAGCTAGTTTTGTGCCATTTTTGCACTTTACTTGAATTAGAACATAGAGTACTAGGAAGAAGGGAGGCCAGCTGGAAAGCTGAGATTTTTTGGGGGGCCCCTCTACTCTTGGGACCCTGTGCAGATGCACAGTCTGCACCATGCTACGGCCAGCTGTGCTCTTGGGTTGCCCCTGAAAACAGGCCTTGGGCCTAGCCTGGTTACCCCCCCAAAAAAAAAAAGACAAATGGGTGGAAGCTGACAAGCCCTGTTTACACTCAGAAGGCTTTTCAAAACATTTTTGCTCTTGTGTATTCTTGTGTCTGTATTTTTTCACTTCTTTTTTTTTGAGGTAAAGAGCATTATTATATAGTCAGAAAACAATTGGTACATATCTTTTAAGCAAATTATAGATTATAATGGTTCTACTATGCAATGCTATTATATTGTGTTCCCATGTCTCTCCCATATTGAAACAGATGTTGAAGCAATTCCTTGCATTTAACCAACTTATTTATAGTTCTGAACTTGTTTTGTGTATATGGCTCCACTGGGTATGTTGGAACAACCTCTACGTGAACAAACTCACAATGGGATGAAATCACTATCTGGAGATATGATATAAGTTTTCCAGCTTTGAAATTCTTGTGTACATTTTTGAGCTGGCAGAAATGCACCAGTTGGCTTCCCATTGGGTTCCTTTTTTCCCTTAGACTTCCCACCTGTCTGAGCGCTCTCTGTTGCCAGAGTCCTGGAAGGCCTGCTGCCCTGTAGCCTGGTGGTGTGTGGGGGTGGGGGTGGGGTAGCACCAGATTTGTTATTGATTAGCAGATTAAAAAGTAATTTCTGAAGTACTTAATTGTTGGACTCAGATTGAGTCTAATGATGAAGGCCAGCTCTTATTTGTTTGAATGCTGTTTTACCGGCAGAAAGAAGAAAAAACTATTCATGACATTATTGGTGCTAGAAAAATTGGGGACCTGCTCTATTTGTTACCAAAATATTCCAATCTGGCCACCCCGTTACTACTTTATTTCCTGGAATAAAATTATATCAAATTTTATAGTGGGGGGCAGCATCCTCGGGTGCATTTGTCCATACCACAGTTACCCTTAGCCAAAGGAGGTGCAAACCCACCTAACCTCGATTGGCATGCTAAGGCAGCCTTTCTGAAAGTAATGTTTCTGTGGATTACATCCACGTATTCTGCCCCATGGAAGATAATTACATTGTCACTCAGTGATCTCCACGATCTGGTACCTATCTTGTTTGCTACAAGGGAGAAATCCATTCCTATGAGAAATTTCTCCAGATTTACCAGTGAAGTTCTGAAAATATGTAATCCGATGAAGTATCATCTGAAATTCTTAGAGGTATTTTATTATTTGCAGCTTATTTTGGCTAATGAGTACTTTGGACCCACCTCCATGGATCTTGCTTTCAAAAGATGGCGCCAGCTGGGATTACATTATATCTTTCAGGTCTTAATGCATAATGGCATTGCCTCCTTCGAGGACTTATGGGGAGGGTATGGGTTACCTCTTGGAGATCATTTTAGATATCATCAACTACGGGCATACATGCAGGCTCAGGGGCAGGATAGAAATAAAATCCCCAACCCTAAAGTGCCCTTTCTGGCTGCAGTAATTGACAGTATGCATGGTAATTTAGGGGGGGCATCTTATAGGGCAGTTGTACCATATTTTAAGAAAAACATGGGTGACTCTACCTTAACAGTCTTGAACAGATGAAATTCAAACCTAGAATTAACGGTCACACCTGAGGACTGGGAGAAATTTCCTTTCCCAGCTGTAAAAGTCACTGTCTCCCTGGTGTGGAGGGAATTTTCCTGGTAATGCCGTTATATATACTTTAGATCTCCTGCTTTGCTTCTTTACCTTCTTCGTATGGATTCTGCTGGAGGGGTTGTAATTGCCAAATAGCGGACCTGGGACATGTCTTTTGGTTGTGCCCACTATTAACACCTTATTAGTGTAAATTACAAGCTGAACTGTGGGAATGCCTGGGGGAGCCAGTAGAACCGACAGCAGAGATTGTACTGTTTTTGGTTATGCCTAGCCAAGGACCCTCATGGGTTCGTTCCTTACTGCCCATTTATTTGGTAGCAGCTAAAAAGGCTATCACATGGAGATGGATGACAGCAATAATCCCTACTATGAATGATTGGAGGTCTATTGTAATGAATATCTATCAGCTAGAAAAATTAACTACGGCCCTGGATGAGAGGGAGGAAACTTTCTCCATGAAATGGCAGAGGTGGGTGTAGTACATGGCTCAGAAAGATTCAGAATTTGTCCCATGAGGGGCTTCCTGCAGTTCATGGGGGAAGAGGGGTGCTGCTCTTACTGTAAGGGGGGGGGTCACTGAAGGGTCCACAACAATTACACTACTGTAAAGAAGAATCTTAATACCAGGGTTGTGAAGATGTCTTCTAGTTTAATTCAGATTGTTTTCATGAAACACTGGCTGATGACATGTATACATTCTGTAACCATACATGTACATTTCAGATGTGTTTACATCACTTATCCTCTTTCTTTTCTGTAATTTTTACCTGTGTTGTGCCTCACCTGTTGAAATTAATAAAAAACATTAAAAAAAAAAAGAAAAGAAAAATTGGGGACCTATGAATGGACCATTATGCTGTATATTGACGTTGTAGCACAAAGGTTTTCTGAAACACACTGGCTCCTTCCATCAGGTAGATAGGCACCTGCAGAGGACTTTCAGTATCATTTCCATTTTGGGAGAGGCCTATACTCCCTGTAGAAAAAAGTGGGGATTCAAGTGAAAAAGCTTTAGAGTTTTGGAGCATTCACGTGCAGTGAAAAGTGCAGAATTGCTGGGAAATAATCACTGCAGTTCAGCACTTTGTACTGCAGTCGTGGGGAAAAATTACCACAATTGGGGGGAAAGTGCCAGATTTCAGGAATTGTGCATCCTAGGGATGCACATCAGAGAAGGCACTGGGTCATCATCTCATATGACATTACAGCGCAGCAATGTACCGCACTGTAAATACAGTGGATACATTGCTGCTGCTCAGACAAACCGCCGAAACACATGTTGGCTAAAAGGAGCTAGTGGTTTATTTGTTTTCTGTGGGTTTCTGTTTCCAACCCCCATTAATATAATCAATTTGGGGGCTTAACATGAGGATGGGGAGAAACACCGAAGGAGAAAAAAAAAGAAACCACACAATGCACAATATGCGGGGAAAGAAGGCAGCCTATAGGCAATTCAAGTGCTCAAGGAGTGAAAGGGATCAAGGGGAGTACGAGCTGATGGCTAGAAGGGCCACTAGGGTGGTGAGGGCGGCTAAGGCAAGGAAGGAGCAGAACCTGGCCATGGAAATTAAGAGAAGGAACAAGGGGTTCTTTAGATACATTGGGGAAAAACTGAGGGTGAAGGGGGCAGATTAGCAGGATTAAAACTGGGGAGAGATGGGCACAAGACCCAGGGTAGCAGGCTGAGGTACTAAATGAGTACTTCACCTCAGTCTTCACCAAGGAAAATGGGGGTGCTGCATCATACATGGGAGGAGACAGTGATACTGAGGGGGGGACCCACCGATTGGCAGGTCTGGGGAGAGGGAGGCACCACTGGCAGGAGGGGAAGGCTAAGCAGGGAGAAGAGGCAGCGGAAGTGGAAATCACAGTAGAGAGAGTGAGGGAAGCCCTCAGGTCCCTTAAGACAGAGAAAGCACCGGGGAAGAGGCAGCGGAAGTGGAAATCACAGTAGAGAGAGTGAGGGAAGCCCTCAGGTCCCTTAAGACAGAGAAAGCACCGGGGCCAGATAAATTACATCCCAGAGTGCTGAAGGAACTTGCGGATGTCCTGGCGAAACCCCTGTCGGAGCTTTTCACCATCTCTCTGAGGACAGAGTGGGTGCCCCAGGACTGGAAGGTGGCGCATATAGTGCCTATCCACAAGGGGGGGATCAAGGGAGGTGGCAGGGAACTACAGGCCTGTCAGCCTGACATCGGTGGTGGGCAGGGTGATGGAGGGTATTGTCAAGGAGAGGCTGGGGGGACCTGGAAAAGTCAGGGTGCTTGGACGATAGACAGCATGGATCTGTCCCGAGGAAATCGTGGTCAGACAAACCTTGTGGAGTTCTATAGACTGGTGACGAGTGCCTTGACCTGTAGACCAGTGGACATCCTCTTCTAGACTTCCAGCAAGGCATCTGACTCTGTTCCTCACGTGGCCTGTTGGATAAGCTGGGAGAAATGGGGGTGGGGAACCAGATGATCAGATGGATAGGCATTTGGCTCCAGGACCGGACCCAGAGGGTCGTAGTTGGCGGGATAGTCTCATCCCCAAGGAAGGTCATTAGTGGGGTCCCACAGGGATCAGTCCTTGGGCCCCTCCTGTTCAATGCCTATGTCTCTGAGATAAGGACAGGCATCAGGAGTGAGATGAGTCTCTTTGCGGATGACTCAAAACTGGGGGCGGTGGTGGATGGGGAGGAGGGGAGGGTGGCCCTACAGGGGGACCTGGAGGCTCTGGAAAGATGGTCTAGAAAGTGGAAGCTGAGGTTCAATGCAGGGAAATGCAAGGTACTGCACCTGGGGACCAGAAACCCGGGCCAAGTGTACACCCTGGGGAATGCTACAAGTCTCAGCTGCTGAGAGGGACCTGGGGTGGTGGTGGATGTCAAGATGAACAACTCGGAGACTTGTAGAAGGGCAGCAGCTAGGCCAACAGGATGCTGGGATGCATCGCTAGGGGATCACCACCAGAAGGAGGGAAGTGATACCCCTCTGTATAACTGCTTGGTGAGGCTGCACCTCAGGTACTGTGTGCAATTTTGGAGGCCACACTTAAAGAGACATTAAACTCCTGGAGAGGGTCCAGAGGAGGGCAAACCAAAATGATTTGGGGCTTGGGGGCAGGACCTATGAGGAGAGGCTCAAAGAGCTAAATATGTACATTGGAAGAGAGAAGGGACCGGGGGACATGATAGAGGTCTTCAGGTACATGAAGTGGGTAAATAGGGAGGAACAGTCAGGGTGCTTGAAGGAAGGAGGAGGGCCACTAGAGGGCATGGGTGGAAACTGGAGGGGAAGATTCCAGGGGAGAAAGGAGGAGGTGCTGTTTCACTCTGGAGAGGGTGGTGGAGCCATGGAATGCACTGCCTCAGGGGCTGGTGGAGGCAGAGACAGTGGAGGGGTTCGAAAGGGGGGACAGGTACAGGGAAGGGTCTCAGCCAAAATCCAATGCAGCGAGAATATCCAGAACTGGAAGGGAGAAGCCAGAGAAAGCGAGGGGGAACAAGGTCAGCTCCCAGGGTGGGGGCTGACAAACAGCTGAACAAGAAGACCATTAGGCCTATTCTGCTGGCGTTTTAGTATGTTAGTATGTTAATGCGGTTTCACAAAAAGTCTGAGACTGGGATTAGAGCCCCGGTTCAAAGATGCATAGCACCCCTGTACTGCTGCAGCTCATCCTACTGAGCCACGGCAGCAGCTCGGCGGACCACCTCCCCAACAGAGGTCTTGACCTCCCTGTCACTCCTCGTCCCCACCCATGTGTGACAGGGTACAAAACCACGTGCAATACAGTGGTTGTTACAGAAAAGTTGACGGTACCGCGGTAATTCCCGCAGTAACGCAGTAAAAATTACCACGATTTCCCGTGGTACAGCAGTAAAATCCCATTGAATAACATTGGGGTTTTAACCATGGTACTGCGGTAAATCACAGTAATTTTTACAGCAGTAGCGGGAATTACCACGGTACCATCAACTTTTCTGTAACAACCACTGTATATGTGCCTTGCAGGGTTTTGTACCTGTCGCGCTAGTACACCATGCTATATGTTCCACGTGGTATTCCATGCGCGGTTCTGTCTGTGTCATATTGACCCGCTGGGATCAGAGAAGCACCTACATGCTGAGATGCTGGATGCTTGTAAAGGATTATGAATACGGTTGTTCTGAGAGCCCTGCTGCACAAAGTTCCAAGGTACCTCTTCAGTATGTACGAGCGGTGTACCACAAGGATCTGTCCTGGGTCTGGTCCTCTTCAATACATTAATCAATGACATTGGTGAGGGAGTCTGAGGCAGGTTATGTCTCTTTTTGTGGATGACAGTGAGCTCTTAGGGAGGGTGGCTAGCAATGAGGAATCAGGGAAATGCATAGGGGCTTAAAAAAGCTAGAGGTGTGGTCTGAGGTTTGGCAGTGGAAATGCAACACTAAGAAGTGCAAAGTAATGCACCTAGGGAACAATAATCCCAGGACAGAGTGCTGGATGGGTGGGTGAGATTTAACACTGTGGCTGAGGAATGGCACCTTGGAGTTATCATCTGTGACTTCCTAAAACAATCGAGTCAGTGCAACAAGACATACAGCAAAGCGAACAGGATGCTGGATTGTATCAGGAGGGGTGCTGATAGAAGGGAAGAGGTAATATTTCCCCTATACAGATCCTTAATGAGGCCACACCTGGAGTACTGTGCCCAGTTCTGGAGTCTTCACGTCAGGAAAGATAGGAATAGGCTGGAGATAGTGCAGCACAGGGTGATAAAAATTATTCAGGGCCAACAGGGCAGGTCCTTTGAGGAGCACCTCAAGGCACTTGAATATGTACTCCCCAGAGACCAGAAGGGAGATATGATGAAGACCTTCAAGTTCCTAAAAGGAATTAACAAAATGAACTGTGGGGAACTGTTTAGCTTGAATATTAGCTAGCAGTCACGTGGACATGAGTGGAAACTAACAGGAGGAGGTTCAGGAGGGACATGAGGAAGTATTATTTTACAGAAGTGGTGGAGCCGTGGAACAGTCTACTAGCCAAAGTGGTAAATGCAGAAACTGCTTGTGGTTTCAAGCACAGTTGGGACAGAATGAAGGATCTAGTGGTTGCTCAAGGCGGCAGAAGGTGGGAGGCCAATGTTGGGGAGGGGCTATGTCCCTGGAGGGACAGACAGTATGTCCCAGGGCTAAATAGGGAACTTGGGCAGATGGGTTGGACCATGGGTCTTTTTCTGCCCATTGTCTACATTTCTGTGTATGGTCGATAAAGCAGGTGTGCTACAACCTATATGTACATCAGTGTTAGTCCAATTAAGGGTATCACACTATCCTATGAGACTGGTATAAAGATGCACATGCCAGAATAAAAAGGTCTTTAGTTAACCAAAAAGGAAATATTATTCTGTTTTTAGCACCAGAATACAAGGAGCTTGTTATAGTGTAGCTCAGTTGGTTGACATCTTGCCTGTGGACCCAAAGTTCGTGACTCATATGTTCGACTCAGTTCTCCTTACATCTTGTTTTCAGCGGTCAACTGTGGAAGGACGTTTATTGTTTATGAGATGAGCTTCCCAATACATCAGTTTTTATTTTTAAGTTTCATTTTTATAAGTTTTCCATTACAAGAAACACAGATGCAAAATATAGTAGCAATAAATTTCTAGCTAGAGCGCAGCCGGAACCACACTCTTTGAAGGTACAGCGCTAAAGAAGGCATACATAATAAGTCAAATTGTAATCAAATCCTGGACTGTATATAACCCCAGTAAAGGTCTTGAATGCTAGCTATCTCTCAGTTTCTGTAGATTTTGTGTTCTTTAAGCAGGTAAATCTCAGGAAATGTTCATACCTAGAATTCAATACTTGGAACTCATTATGAGATTTGAAATCTTTAAATACAGTCTCTGAAGCCTCTTGTAAATATGGACATATCCCACAGCATCAGAATGAGTTTATTTAAACAAAGGCTTGGACTATTAAAGTAGCCTCAACAATAAAACGGACTCCAAATAATAACTCTCTGAGTTCACATACTACAAGGCTTGGTCAAAGTTCGCAGTTAATCAACCAAGCAGCAGTGTAATGAGGGGCTGTGATGGTTATCCAGGGTTCACCGCTGTTGGCTTCAGTGAGTGGAATGGCTTAGCAATAAGCAGAATTCATTTATTAACAAAATAAAATATTCAGAAATCCAAAAGCCCTAATACTAGCACCTGCTAGATCATTTTCTGGCTGAGAGCTTGCTGCGTCAGTCTGAAGACTGAATATGGTGGTAGGAACTGCTTGGACCCCATTTGACTCCCCACCCCACCCTGAAGGCAGTAACAGGAAAAAACGTTACGGTTTCACCTCTCTTGCGTCTTCAAAAATCAGGTGTGGGTTGTGCCATGGTGTTGTCAACCCTAATGTTCACCCCATTCTTATATACTGTGCCCATGTCAGCTTATTTACTGATGGAATGGGTGAACGTTAGGGTTGACAACTCCATGGCACAACCTACACCAGATTAGCGAAGACACGAGAGAGGTGAAACTGTAATGGTTTTTCATGTTGCTTCCTCCAGGGTGGGGGTGGGGAGTTAGGGTTGGAAACCCCAACACCCCATTTCCTGACTTTATGTCATTAAGCCACTGTAACTGGTGCTTTAATGTTTTTTTGCAAAGAATTTCCTTTCTTTTTGAGATAGTGGAATCGTATCCTCATTCATGCAAGACCCTTTGGGACCTGTGTGAGCAGATACATACATGCAGGGGCTGTTGAGCCCTGCACCAAGGAATGTGGTCAAGATTTCTCTGTCCAAGGATTTATCCTTATTTGGATACATAATTCCAGTGGAACTAAATTTTGTGGAATTTTCCAAATTCCACTGGAAATGGAATGGTGGAATTCCACTGCAGAAAAATATGGAATGAGTTTTTCTGCAACATTTCCTTGGAATTTTATTCCTGGGATTCAATATTTTCCACTGAAATGGTTATGAATGATTTTCTGCAGAAAATGCTGTTCCGTGGATCTCAGTATTTTTCTGCTGAAATGGTTGTGGAATGATTTTTTGTGGAAAAATTGCTGCTCCATAGAATAATATTCTGCAGATCGCAGCTGGCAGAATTTCAAAGAAGAACCAGCGAAATTGCAGCAGAAATTCCGCTGGCAGAATGGTCATTTCACGCTTATTTCACTGGTGGAATTCCACATTCTGCACAGCACTAATAGATATGATATCTTAAGCTATCTTAACATGTCATATCTTAAAAATGTCCTGGAGCCATCGGTGCCTCCCGATCTTCCTATCGCCGTCCGTAATAGCAGGAACGATGGCTCAGTGATCAACCATAAATGGACTGACGCAGATGGCAAATTTAAAACCTCTCCAAATAATTCCAAAATATATTGTCTGGGGGAACAGTAGTGTCATGCAAGGAGGGCAACTTTAGACCAAGTGAAATACTACAAACCACCTGGTTGAGAACATCAGTGCCCCATAAATATGGAAGGGAAACCCCATCAGGACTCTCAGTAGGATTTTTTGTTGAAGAGTCCCAGACTTTCTTGAAAAAATATGGGGGTCTGGACCAAAAATCTGGGAGTCCTCGTGAAATTTTTGGGGGTCCCCATTGAAATGAATGGAACGAGTCTGGAAAGTACATTTCAGTGTTTTTTATTTATATATCCACGTTTCTTTTATATTCCTGAACCATTATGTTGCTAATGTAATGCTAAAGTCTTTTTTTTTTTTCAGCAGACAGTGTTGTTTTGCATTCCCACAAGGTACCAGTGATGGCTAAGTAACCACAGCAGTAAACGATCACATAAAAATAAAGAATCACCTGTGTGACTGTTGTTCATTCATTTGTTCAATGACTGTCACAAATTACAGTGAGAAAAATGTACTTACAGTTTTGCAGTTCTGGTACATTGAGTTGGAATTTCTACTGCTGCAGTGCAGTTGCCCAATTATTTATTTGCCAAACTACTACAAACAAAGTTTGCCATTAGATTAGATACTGACAGTAAGAAGATGTAAACATTAATAGACACTAACAGTCATTGCTGACAGTCACCTATGTCTCCCAGTCAGTCACCTCCTGCCCAAAATACTTCTCCTTCGTTCTCTCCTGCACATTGACATTTTAGATGCAATTATAATCAGCCCCCCCATTTCAGACTCCCTGGCAGTGCCCACCCACCAAACATTGCAGAAACCTCCCTCCCAGCTCCCACCCACTAATGATGACTCAGGCTTAGTTAGATGACACAATCTAACATGATTTTGTGGTTGCTGCCCCGTAGCTTAGTGCAATTTTTTTAACTGGCTAAACCAGACTGTCTACACTATCCTGACCTGGCATAAACGTGATTATTTCTTCACACCCTCCTGCCACAACTTCTCCTAAAAACACCCTCCTGCCCACAACGTCTCCTAAAACACCCTCCTGCCCACAACTTCTCCCTGCTACTCTCTTGCACAAAATCTTCTTAAACTGTAAGAATACCTTAACCTGGCTGTACCAGAGAGACTGGATTTGACTGGGGTGACTGAAAGCCCTCCCCACATCTCACCCACCCACCCCATCCTCTTAGCCTTGACAGCTGATCTGTTGTTAAGAAGAGACAGTGCAGTGGCACAATCTGGTGGATATGACAACTGTGTCTGCAGTGTGTCTGCTTTCTGTGTGTACGAGTCATGGGTACTTCTATGCTGGCAGGCATTCTCCTAACACCCCTCCTGCCCAATTAACGTCTCCACGCAACTTTCCTGCCCATAACTTCTGCGACTCTCCTTCTGCACATTTCTTACCCACCCCATCCTCAACCTACCTTGGCTTAGCAGGTCTCCCAGATCTGTCCAGTTTAACAGTGGCACAATCTAATCTGGCTGGTGGCATGAAATCTACACAGTCTGCTTTTCTAGTGAACTTCTTTTATCATGGCATTGGATTGCCACTTTTTCTGTGGCAATTTCTTAACACTTCCAGCCCATAATGTCTCCTAAACACCCTCCTGCCCATAATGTCTCCTAAACACCCTCCTGCCCATAACTTCTCCAAAACCCTCCTGCACATTTCTTAATTGTGTGTGTGGCAGCTAAGAGAACTCATGCCAGTGTTCATGACTGGATAGCACATGGGGTGACTAAAAATCTTGCCCATCACCCACCCACCCACCCACAATTACCTTGGCTCAGCAGGTCTCCCAATCTGTCTGGTGTGTGGCACAATCAGGTGGTGCCTTGGTGGAATTATTCGCACGCCGCCCACACTGCAAGTGCGTGAGTCTGCTTTTTTTTCTGTTTGAACTTTTTCATGGCATGCCATGTTTTCTGTGGCAATATATTCTCCTAACACCCTCCTGCCCATAACTTCTCCTAAAAACACCCTCCTGCCCATAACTTCTCCCGTAACCCAACACCTCTTCCTCCTGCACATTTCTTAACTATAGTGTACTGTTGATACAGTAGAAGAAGCCACTGTTGCAGACAGACTGTGGAAAGAGCAGAATGGGTTAGGTAACTACATCTGACAATAATCTCAGACTGTCCCCAACTAAAAAACCAAAAAAACACAGGGACTGCATTGGGGCCACAATAGTTTACCTCCCCCCACCACATACACACACACAATCTGAACTTGTTAGACTGTGATCCTCTACCACCAAAATCAAAATGATATTAAATTTAGCAAAATGGGGTATGACCATCCACCCACCACCCGGGGCCGGGCCAGTCCCCAAGAACTTTAAATTTTGATCTGTTCCCCTGAACGGGACCCCCAACAAAAGTAGCATTGACCTTAGGGTAAATTTAAAATTGTATCCCCCACCCTTGTTGGAACAAAACATTTTAATACTTATCTTCTACTCCTGTGTCCAAGTTCTTCCATTGTCCTGTCTCTGGGTCAGTGTCAGTCACTCAAATTGTCTCTGAAACTAAAAAAATAAAAAAACTATTAAAGACAATTATTAAGCATTTTAAAATTTGAAATAATTATTTTCTATGCAGTCTTATGGCCTTAAATTTCTTAAGTGCTGGATGAGGGTCATAGTCTTTAAGTTCAGCTCCTTCTTGGGCAATCCGCATGAGCTTGCTCACAGTGTCAGCCTTTAGGGAACATCTACCTTTGGTTTGTATTTTGTTTTGTACATAAAACCCTCTTTCACGTGCCACTGATGTAACAGGTGACAAGTAAAATCTTGGCCATTGTGACAAAGTCTGGGAAAACATCTGAGTAGTTCTCAATTAAGTCTTGGCAGATACTACTGAGCAGAGTCTGTCCTTTTTTTAGATTTCAGAACAAGTTTGAATTGTCCGTAATCTTTCTCAGCCCTGTGTTGGTCAATAAGTGGTGGCAGTGTTTCTTCTTTGAAGGTTGTTTCTTGGAAATAAGTGCAAACATCCTTGAGTTCCTGCAGTCCATGGTCCATTATGTTGGAGTCATCTGGGAGACACTTTGGATTTAAAAGAACATTTAAGTATGCAGCAGCTGCATTGAAGTTGTCTCAAATCTTGTGTGAAAGTTTTCAATGAGTTGCATCCGATATCCCTGATATATCTGGAACTGCATTCGCAGTGATGGCTTGTCATTCACTTTTTGATCCTGCCGCATGCCAGGACGTTGGCTGAGTATCTGAAATGTGTTCTGTAGCTCTACCCCATTCTTCTCTTTAAACTGCTGCAGTCTAGTAACTGTGGCTTTTATCATGCTGCTGGCCACCGAAATGTCAACACTGTCCCGTTGCATGACTAAAGACAGTTTATTCACCACATCTAAGACATCCATGAAAAAAGAAGTGCATAAGATAAAGCAGACTGATTTCAGTTTTGTGTGAAGGCCCTTGCTTCTGCTGCACCTTTTGCTGCATCATGCCTAGGGCTTGTAAAATGCAGGGTATGATCTATGAATTGCTTGAACTGCAGTATGCAGTGACAGCCACCTAAAACTTGCAGGTTCTTTTAGGGACAGATATCTGATATTTTCATCACTGAGAGTTTCCGGATGAAACGCAAGGCATTGTACCGCATCGCAGAGTTGCTGTAGTATCTGTACACATTTTGATGGTTATTGATATTCATTGAATATGGGGTTGTCCCAACATGCTTGACCTGCTGCCAGTGCCAGTATGTGGGCAACACAATGAATCTGAATCAGCCTTGGGTTAACTTGTTGTCTTAACTTTGCACCTACCCACTGTGCATTCCAGTCATGATGCTGGCACTGTCACTTGCTAATGTGATGATCTTGATTGGGTCAACTGCATTAGCAGTACACACACACATATAACAGTTCTGCCACAGTTGTGTCTGCCCTCCCATCAGGTATTGCAATACAGTCAATAAAATGAATTTTGGCCTGTGCTTTATGTACGCACTTCACATAAATGTTCAGTTTTTTGTGAATGGTTACATCAGTGGTTTCATCCACTATTACCTCCAAGGAACTGAGAACCTGCTAAGTGAGCTTTGATTTCTTCCTGTAGGACTTCGTTTATGGAGTCCAGCATGTCATATCTTGCATCCCAACCAGAGTAGATTGTGCCACTGTCTTGCAAGGCTGGACAGCCATTTCACTTCTGTGGATTGACAAACACACCAACATTAGTGTCAGTCCTCAAGCAACAGCTGCCACGACCCTGTGCCCCGACCCAAAAGGTTCCATTCCTCACCTGCAGAGTTATCAGTGTCTCAAACTGGTTGAGTGATTGCCCTTGTTTGGTAAGGTAGTACATTGTCATTAACTGAGCAACTTTACTGTCATCCTTTGCCTTAGGACCCAGATCTGCTTCTCAAATGCCACTGGCAGAGATTGATTTTCTGCTGTTTTTTTCCACTTTGCACCAGCAAATGTTCTCGGTTTCTTTCATGTCTGGAAAGCAGATACTTGCAAAAAGGAAATATTATCTCTGTTTTTAGCACCAGAATACAAGGAGTCTTGTTATAGTGTAGCTCTGTTTGTTGACATCTTGCCTGTGGACCCAAAGTTCTTGACTCATATGTCTCGACTCAGTTCTCCCTTACATCTTGTTTTTAGCGTCAACTGTGGAAGGACGCTTATTGTTTATGAGATGAGCTCTAATACATCAGTTTTATTTTAAGTTTCATTTTATGTTTTCCAATATAAGAAACACAGATGCAAAATATAGTAGCAATAAATTTCTAGCTAGAGCTAGCCGAACCACACTCTTTGAAGGTACAGCTTAAAGAAGGCATACATAATAAGTCAAATTGTAATCAAATCCTGGACTGTATATAATTTAGTAAAGGTCTTGAATGCTAGCTATCTCTCAGTTTCTGTAGATTTTAGTTCTTTTAAGCAGGTAAATTCAGGAAATGTTCATACCTAGAATTCTAATACTTGGAACTCATTATGAGATTTGAAATCTTTAATACAGTCTCTAAGTTTCTGTAAATATGGACATATCCCACAGCATCAGAATGAGTTTATTTAAACAAAGGCTTGACTATTAAAGTAGCCTCAACAATAAATGCGACTCCAAATAATCACTTCTGAGAGTTCACATACTACAAGGCTTGGTCAAAGTTCGCAGGTTAATCAACCAAGCAGCAGTGTAATGAGGGGCTGTGATGGTTATCCAGGGTTCACCGCTGTTGGCTTCTAGTGAGTGGAATGGCTTAGCAATACAGAATTCATTTATTAACAAAATAAAATATTCAGAAATCTAAAAGCCCTAACTTCTAGCATCTGCTAGATCATTTTCTGGCTGAGAGTTTGCCATGTCAGTCTGAAGACTGAATATGGTGGTAGGAATCTGCTTTGGACTCTGTTTCACTTTCACTCTATTCCTGAAGGCAGTAACAGGAAATGTTATGTGTCTCACCTTTCTTAGTGCCTTTCAAAATCAGGTGGTTGTTACAGTGTTGTCAACTCCTATGTCCACCCCATCTCTATATAACAGCCCATGTCAGCTTATTTACTGATGGAATGGGTGAACGCTAGGGTTGACAACCCATGGCACAACCCACACCAGATTAGCGAAGACACGAGAGAGGTGAAACTGTAATGGTTTTTCATGTTGCTTCCTCCAGGGTGGGGGTGGGGAGTTAGGGTTGGAAACCCCAACACCCCATTTCCTGACTTTATGTCATTAAGCCACTGTAACTGGTGCTTTAATGTTTTTTTGCAAAGAATTTCCTTTCTTTTTGAGATAGTGGAATCGTATCCTCATTCATGCAAGACCCTTTGGGACCTGTGTGAGCAGATACATACATGCAGGGCTGTTGAGCCCTGCACCAAGGAATGTGGTCAAGATTTCTCTGTCCAAGGATTTATCCTTATTTGGATACATAATTCCAGTGGAACTAAATTTTGTGGAATTTTCCAAATTCCACTGGAAATGGAATGGTGGAATTCCACTGCAGAAAAATATGGAATGAGTTTTTCTGCAACATTTCCTTGGAATTTTATTCCACGGATCTCAATATTTTCCACTGAAATGGTTGCGGAATGATTTTCTGCAGAAAATGCTGTTCCGTGGGATCTCAGTATTTTTCTGCTGAAATGGTTGTGGAATGATTTTTTTGGAAAAATTGCTGCTCCATAGAATAATATTCTGCAGATCGCAGCTGGCAGAATTTCAAAGAAGAACCAGCGAAATTGCAGCAGAAATTCCGCTGGCAGAATGGTCATTTCACGCTTATTTCACTGGTGGAATTCCACATTCTGCACAGCACTAATAGATATGATATCTTAAGCTATCTTAACATGTCATATCTTAAAAAATGTCCCTGGTAGCCGAATGGTGCCTCCCCACGATCTCCGATCGCCGTCCCGTAATAGCAGGGAACGATGGCTCAGTGATCAACCATAAATGGACTGACGCAGATGGCAAATTTAAAACCTCTCCAAATAATTCCAAAATATATTGTCTGGGGAACAGTAGTAAGTCATGCAAGGAGGGCAACTTTAGACCAAGTGAAATACTACAAACCACCTGGTTGAGAACATCAGTGCCCCATAAATATGGAAGGGAAACCCCATCAGGACTCTCAGTAGGATTTTTTGTTGAAGAGTCCCAGACTTTCTTGAAAAAAAATGGGGGTCTGGACCAAAAATCTGGGAGTCCTCGTGAAATTTTTGGGGGTCCCCATTGAAATGAATGGAACGAGTCTGGAAAGTACATTTCAGTGTTTTTTATTTATATATCCACGTTTCTTTTATATTCCTGAACCATTATGTTGCTAATGTAATGCTAAAGTCTTTTTTTTTTTTCAGCAGACAGTGTTGTTTTGCATTCCCACAAGGTACCAGTGATGGCTAAGTAACCACAGCAGTAAACGATCACATAAAAATAAAGAATCACCTGTGTGATCTGTTGTTCATTCATTTGTTCAATGACTGTCACAAATTACAGTGAGAAAATGTACTTACAGTTTTGCAGTTCTGGTACATTGAGTTGGAATTTCTACTGCTGCAGTGCAGTTGCCCATTATTTATTTGCTAAACTACTACAAACAAAGTTTGCCATTAGATTAGATACTGACAGTAAGAAGATGTAAACATTAATAGACACTAACAGTCATTGCTGACAGTCACCTATGTCTCCCAGTCAGTCACCTCCTGCCCAAAATACTTCTCCTTCGTTCTCTCCCTACATTGACATTTTAGATGCAATTATAATCAGCCCCCATTTCAGACTCCCCTGGCAGTCCCCACCAAACATTGCAGAAACCTCCTCCCAGCTCCCACCCACTAATGATGACTCAGGCTTAGTTAGATGACACAATCTAACATGATTTTGTGGTTGCTGCCCCGTAGCTTAGTGCAATTTTTTTAACTGGCTAAACCAGACTGTCTACACTATCCTGACCTGGCATAAACGTGATTATTTCTTCGCCTACACCCTCCTGCCCACAACTTCTCCTAAAACACCCTCCTGCCCACAACGTCTCCTAAAACACCCTCCTGCCCACAACTTCTCCCTGCTACTCTCTTGCACAAAATCTTCTTAAACTGTAAGAATACCTTAACCTGGCTGTACCAGAGAGACTGGATTTGACTGGGGTGACTGAAAGCCCTCCCCACATTCCACCCACCCACCCCATCCTCTTAGCCTTGACAGCTGATCTGTTGTTAAGAAGAGACAGTGCAGTGGCACAATCTGGTGGATATGACAACTGTGTCTGCAGTGTGTCTGCTTTCTGTGTACAGTCATGGTACTTCTATGCTGGCAGGCATTCTCCTAACACCCTCCTGCCCAATTAACGCCTCCACGCAACTTTCCTGCCCATAACTTCTGGACTCTCCTTCTGCACATTTTTACCCATTCCCCATCCCAACCTACCTGGCTTAGCAGGTCTCCCAGATCTGTCCAGTTTAACAGTGGCACAATCTAATCTGGCTGGTGGCTTGAAATCACACAGTCTGCTTTTCTAGTGAACTTCTTTTATCATGGCATTGGATTGCCACTTTTTCTGTGGCAATTTCTTAACACTTCCAATAATTTCTCCTGCCCATAATGTCTCCTAAACACCCTCCTGCCCATAATGTCTCCTAACACCTCCTGCCCATAACTTCTCCAAAACCCTCCTGCACATTTCTTAATTGTGTGTGTGGCAGCTAAAAGAGAACTCAAGTGCCAGTGTTCATGACTGGATAGCACAGTGGGGTGACTAAAAAGCTCCCCCATCCCCACCCACCCACCCACAATTACCTTGGCTCAGCAGGTCTCCCAATCTGTCTGGTGTGTGGCACAATCAGGTGGTCCCTTGGTGGAATTATCTGCACGCGGCCGCCACACTGCAAGTGCGTGAGTCTGCTTTTTTTCTGTTTGAACTTTTTTCATGGCATGCCATGTTTTCTGTGGCAATATATTCTCCTAACACCCTCCTGCCCATAACTTCTCCTAAAAACACCCTCCTGCCCATAACTTCTCCCGTAACCCAACACCTCTTCCTCCTGCACATTTCTTAACTATAGTGTACTGTTGATACAGTAGAAGAAGCCACTGTTGCAGACAGACTGTGGAAAGAGCAGAATGGGTTAGGTAACTACATCTGACAATAATCTCAGACTGTCCCCAACTAAAAAAACAAAAAAACACAGGGACTGCATTGGGGCCACAATAGTTTACCTCCCCCTACCACATACACACACACACACACAATCTGAACTTGTTAGACTCTGATCCTCTACCACCAAAATCAAAATGATATTAAATTTAGCAGAATGGGGTATGACCATCCACCCGAGCACACGGGGCCGGGCCAGTCCCCAAGAACTTTAAATTTTGATCTGTTCCCCTGAACGGGACCCCCAACAAAAGTAGCATTGACCTTAAGGGGCTAAATTTAAAAATTGTATCCCCCCACCCTTGTTGGAACAAAACATTTTAATACTTATCTTCTACTCCTGTGTCCAAGTTCTTCCATTGTCCTGTCTCTGGGTCAGTGTCAGTCACTCAAATTGTCTCTGAAACTAAAAAAATAAAAAAACTATTAAAGACAATTATTAAGCATTTTAAAATTTGAAATAATTATTTTCTATGCAGTCTTATGGCCTTAAATTTCTTAAGTGCTGGATGAGGTCATAGTCTTTAAGTTCAGCTCCTTCTTGGGCAATCCGCAGAGCTTGCTCACAGTGTCAGCCTTTAGGGAACATCTACCTTGGTTTGTATTTTGTTTTGTACATAAAACCCTCTTTACGTGCCACTGATGTAACAGGTGACAAGTAAAATCTTGGCCATTGTGACAAAGTCTGGGAAAACATCTGAGTAGTTCTCAATTAAGTCTTGGCAGACACTACTGAGCAGAGTCTGTCCTTTTTTTAGATTTCAGAACAAGTTTGAATTGTCCGTAATCTTTCTCAGCCCTGTGTTGGTCAATGAGTGGTGGCAGTGTTTCTTCTTTGAAGGTTGTTTCTTGGAAATAAGTGCAAACATCCTTGAGTTCCTGCAGTCCATGGTCCATTATGTTGGAGTCATCTGGGAGACACTTTGGATTTAAAAGAACATTTAAGTTATGCAGCAGCTGCATTGAAGTTGTCTCAGATCTTGTGTGAAAGTTTTCAATGAGTTGCGTCCGATATCCCTGATACATCTGGAACTGCATTCGCAGTGATGGCTTGTCATTCACTTTTTGATCCTGCCGCATGCCAGGACGTTGGCTGAGTATCTGAAATGTGTTCTGTAGCTCTACCCCATTCTTCTCTTTAAACTGCTGCAGTCTAGTAACTGTGGCTTTTATCATGCTGCTGGCCACCGAAATGTCAACACTGTCCCGTTGCATGACTAAAGACAGTTTATTCACCACATCTAAGACATCCATGAAAAAAGAAGTGCATAAGATAAAGCAGACTGATTTCAGTTTTGTGTGAAGGCCCTTTGCTTCTGCTGCACCTTTTGCTGCATCATGCTCTAGGGCTTGTAAAAGTGCAGGGTATGATCTATGAATTGCTTGAACTGCAGTATGCAGTGACAGCCACCGAAAACTTGCAGGTTCTTTTAGGGACAGATATCTGATATTTTCATCACTGAGAGTTTCCCGGATGAAACGCAAGGCATTGTACCGTACTGCAGAGTTGCTGTAGTATCTGTACACATTTTTGATGGTTATTTGATATTCATTGAATATGGGGTTGTCCCAACATGCTTGACCTGCTGCCAGTGCCAGTATGTGGGCAACACAATGAATCTGAATCAGCCTTGGGTTAACTTGCTGTCTTAACTTTGCACCTACCCCACTGTGCATTCCAGTCATGATGCTGGCACCGTCACTTGCTAATGTGATGATCTTGATTGGGTCAACTGCATTAGCAGTACACACACACACATATAACAGTTCTGCCACAGTTGTGTCTGCCCTCCCATCAGGTATTGCAATACAGTCAATAAAATGAATTTTGGCCTGTGCTTTATGTACGCACTTCACATAAATGTTCAGTTTTTTGTGAATGGTTACATCAGTGGTTTCATCCACTATTACCTCCAAGGAACTGAGAACCTGCAAAGTGAGCTTTGATTTCTTCCTGTAGGGACTTCGCTTATGGAGTCCAGCATGTCATATCTTGCATCCCAACCAGAGTAGATTGTGCCACTGTCTTGCAAGGCTGGACAGCCATTTCACTTCTGTGGATTGACAAACACACCAACATTAGTGTCAGTCCTCAAGCAACAGCTGCCACGACCCTGTGCCCCGACCCAAAAGGTTCCATTCCTCACCTGCAGAGTTATCAGTGTCTCAAACTGGTTGAGTGATTGCCCTTGTTTGGTAAGGTAGTACATTGTCATTAACTGAGCAACTTTACTGTCATCCTTTGCCTTAGGACCCGAGATCTGCTTCTCAAATGCCACTGGCAGAGATTGATTTTCTGCTGTTTTTTTTCCACTTTGCACCAGCAAATGTTCTCGGTTTCTTTCATGTCTGGAGAAAGCAGATACTTGCAAATTATTGTCAGTTGTGGCAAATGGATTGCTTTTTGCCACCTTTTTGCACCAGCTGCACTTCCCGACTATATTCCCCTGCTTTCTCCTTTATGTCATGGAAGTATCTTGTCCAGCTGTCCCTCCACAACCTTAATTATTGCTGCTTTTAGCAGATGCAGTCTGTTCAGACTAATCATCAGTTTCAACATTCACAATGTCAACTGTCTCCTGAGATGTGCTTAAGTCTTACTCAGAGGATGATGTTGTTTGTTCCTTATCCTTTGGTGTGGAGGATTCTCCTCCACCAGAATAATCAGTAAGGCTTCGTTGAGACATGCTGCTCACGAGGCTTCCCCGCCCAGCTTCTTCACTCTCCTCCTCTCCTGGGAGCAATACTACCTGGCCCTGCACAAAGCACCAAAAAAAAAGACACAGTAAACCCTATGATCACTAAACCGTCGCCAGAAATAGTCGCAATGCCCTAAACTGCCTAAAATAATTGTAAATAAAACAATTTACCCTTTTTTGTACTGTCTTAACACTGGTGCCTCCAGGGAATGTGTGCAACATGCACCCACACAAATCCTTTGAGTGACTGGGCGTTCTGTCTACCACGCATTTGTTTTTAAACAAATAAGAAAGCTTTTTCTTTTCTCTCTCTCTCTCTCCTAACACATTTTTCCCCCATCGACGGCAACATGGCTCGGGAGCACATCGCTGAGCGCTCCTCTAGCTCTCTCTCTCTCCCTCCCCTGGCAGAACCAAGGCGCAGGCGGCCTGAAGGGGGAACTGATCGCACACCCCCCAAAATACTGCTGCTTGAACGGTCTTCATCCTCATTTCCCTCTCCCCACCTTATCTGGGGGTGTGCGCCACTCTCCAGGGCACCAAAACCACCAGGCGGCAAGGGGGAAATAAAATAAACCAGTTGCGCATTTCCCTGCATACGCAGTACACAGCCTGCTCAGGACTCCTGGGGCCTGTGCTGCGGAGAGTCTCAGGGACCTCTGGGCTGGCAGGCGAGCATCCCGAAGCACAAAATGTGCGTAAAGGTTGCGGGTGCCCACGTCCCCGAGAGCCCTGCCCATGCAAATGCACACTACTAAAACCAGCATAAATAATGCATCAGTAACAGAAGGACTAATGTGGAAAGCCTACATATGAGTATTTCAGGCTGCAAAATATTTATGCCCCATAGAAATAACAGCTAATGCTGATTATAGAAACTCATGTTTGTTAACTACCGAGTCCAATGCCCTTTCCCTGATTATTGACAAATAACTAAGAGAACACAATGGAATTGACAACCAAGACAAAAATAATTGCAAGGTAAAAGGCATGTGTTGCCAGAAAAAAGCAAATTAACTAAACTCAGTAAACTGAATCTGCATTGATGTTCCAAACTAGGTTGTCTCTGGGAGCTCACTTGGTCTAACTATCTTTCAGCTTTTTTGCACTCCTTGCATGGCACTGCTGTTCCTCCTGACAATATATTTTGGAATTATGGTGCATCAGCTGCCTCAAATTTCATACCGAAAATAATGCATGCTTCAAAATATAGAGGATAATGTATGGGAGATGATTAGTAACCATGCTGTGATCACTTTGGGAGGTTACCATGGCAATGTAGTAAACCTCAAGCGCGAAGCTCGAGGTTACTGTTGACATAGTAACCGGTGAAGCACCAAAACGGTGTTACTAATCTGATCTCATACATTATCTTTACAGTGTATGGGATCCCCCAGCCCCACACTGACCTCCTCCCCCCACTTGAAACCCCAAAGAGAACCAAGATAACAGCTTCTTCCCTAAGTCAGGCAGTAAACCAGACCTTCGTATTCGGTTACTTTAATTTATTGGAGTAACCAAGTTAAAATTACAAAACTCAACTGCAATTGCATAATAGAATAAATGAATAAACTTAGGAAGTGACACTAAAACAAGCTAAAAACAACTAAAAAACACTGCCGCTTTAAAAGGAGTCCAGGATGAGAAATCCAGTTGGTCACAGGAGGACACGTGGTATCAGATTGAAGGGATTGCTGGGTAATGCCAACATGTATACTTCTCTTACAGTCAGTGGGACAGAAGGGCACATTGGGCCTGCTTTTCAGAAAAATCAACAGGTATCTGTAATGGGGGTCAGACAAAACACATTTTGTTTTTGGTTTTTTTGCTTCTCCCTTGCTCCTCCGCAGGCCAGTCCTTCGGGTCACCTAGGACCCCCGTTGGTACTCTACCCCCGCCGCAAGCCACCACCCCACATCAGCCCCCCCCCACGGGTAACCTGACATAACCCTTCGTCGGATGGGTCCCATCCTTCCTAGGGGGAAGGTGCCAGAGGGGGCGGGCAGCACAACTTGTTTGGCGTGGGTGCTGCTGGGGTGGACTGGGCTAGTCTGGGGCTTTGTGGCAGTGGGGGACCAGCAACCGTCATCCGGTTGGCCAGGGAGTCATTTTCTGGTTCTCTCCCCTGGGAGCGCGACGTCTGGGACATCAGGGCAAGGGCTGCGTCCACTGTGCTCCCTACGTAGTGGGACCTGATGTGCTGCCATACCCCTGGCCTCCGCCAGAGGTCGGTAGACACCAGGACGCAGACCCTCCTTTCCCTTCCCTCAGGAGATGGCGAGCCATCAGGGGACACTAGAGCCATCTCCTCCTCGCCAGCCCTCCGACACCCGGGTCCGTTCCCAAACCCAGGTTGTCGGCGTCACAAGCGGAAATCCAACCACTGCACTGGGCCAAAAAGCATTTTTGAATATCACAGTGGTCTACTGACTAGTGGTCACTGTTCCAGCAAAGGAATCTTGGTAGTGCTGACGTTCCGTGTTGTAAACCTATCGCTGTGATGTACTTAAGATAGGTTTACAGCTGATGTCATAGCGATCAGATTACAGGGATATTATCTGTGTGGTTTCTATACATAATAAGCATCTCCCATACATTATAATGATACTAACATACTAAAAGCCAGCAGAATAGGCCAAATGGTCTGTCTTTGTCTGCTCGAAAGCCAGCAACCTCGAGGCTGCTCGCCTTACCAACCCCCACCAGGCCCCAAGATGGTCTTCATTTGTTTCAGATTTCCCTTGTACCTGTCCCACCCCTTCTTGAAGCCCTCCTCTGTGCCCTCTTCCACCAGTCTTCCAGGCAGCGCATTCCATGGCTCCACCACCCTCTCAGTGAAAAACTGCCTACTATGCTCTCCCCTGTAATTTCCCCCCCTCCAGCTTCCACTCATGACCCCTGGTTGCCCTCCTTTAACCTAAACAGCTCCTTGGTTCCACTCCTAGTTATTCCTTTTACATACCTGAAAACCTCTATCATGTTTCCCCTATCCCTCCTCTCCTCCAGTGAGTAAAGTCCAAGCTCCTACAGTCTCTCCTCAAAAGGCCTCCCCTCCATGCCCTGAATCATCCTGGTCGCTCTCCTCTGAACCGTCTCCAGCAGCGCCATGTCCTTCTTCAAATGAGGTCTCCAGAACTGTACACAGTACTCAAGCTGCGGCCTGACCAAGGCATTGTACAGAGGGAGGATCACCTCCCTACTTCTGGACGTAATACCCCTGGCTATACAGCCCAGTATCCTGTTTGCTTTGGCTGCTGTTCTTCTACACTTTTCAGAGTTATTCATTTTGACGTCCACCATCACCCCCATGTGGCTTGCAGTGTGACCCCACCCACGGTGTATACATGGCCCGGTTTTTTTACCCCCAAATGAAGTACCTTACATTTCCAGGCATTAAATTTCAGTCCCCACCTCCCTGACCACCCTTCCAGAGTATCCAGATCCCCTTGGACTGTCTCCCTCCCTCCCTTCTTCACAATCCACCAGTGCTCCCAGTTTTGAATCGTCCGCAAAGAGACTCAACCTATTCTTAACCCCCCTCCCTATATCCGAAGATGTAGGCATTGAACAAGAGTGGCCCCAATACTGAACTTTGAGGGACCCCACTGATTACCTTCCTGTATGTATGTATGTATGTATGCATCTTTTTTTTTTGCTGTAAAGTAAAGAAAATGTAACAAATAGTTTGTTGTTGCATTTGCAGTTATGCAGGCTGCTGCCAAAATTGGGAATTGCACCTGCATCCTGTGTTTTAAAAATCCAGCCAATCTCCATCTTGTTTCTTCATACACTACCATTTGAGTTCATAGTTCTTGTGTAGCTAATCTTTTATTCATTGTATTTCCTCAGTTGGTTTTTATTGCCAGCCTACAGTGAATGTTATATTTGTAGAAGAGCCAATTTAGAATGGTGCAATTTAATGGTGGCTAGTTGCCCAAATGAAAAGTGAAGAGAAGTTGAAAAAGCAAATTTACGCAGAACCCTTTTTCGTGACTAACTTTAGAAATCAAGAACCGTTGCAATAAACATTGTTATGTGCGGTGACAACGTTCCCTGTGGTTACTAAAATTTCTTCTTCTGAGTTCTTTGGGAATGCAAGAGAAACAGCATTGCAAAGCTGCACACTTCTGACACAAGTAAACAGCTGTGAATGTCTGATGTGAACAGGAACAAGTCCAGATCCATCAAGATATTTTACAAGTCACTGCAGACCATATCCAAGTCTAAAAGAATTTATCCCTTTGTGATTTCCTCTTATGAAATGTATTTAGAATGTTAATATAGATTAGAATTGCTACAGTTCTAAACCTGTATTTACTCTCCAGAACATATCCCCACGTTGTTCTGCTTATCTGTGAATGTCACAACGGTTCTTCTGCCTTCCTGAGCTCAGCATATGGGAACACATGTTTCTGGAACAAAAGAAAACGGTTATTTCTGCCTTCTCAGGTGGCAGCAAGATAGGTAGTGCTGAAAAATAATAATATACATCATACATAATAATCACGGGTGAGGAACGCAGAACAGTTGTCATTTATTTTCATTCGTTCCATATTAACATATGCTCTAGATATTATTGAATGAACTCATGAAAAATACAGCCCCGTTCTGCATTCCTCAGCAGCAGTTATCACCAGTCTATTTTAATATGAAAGTTTAAATTTATTTATTTATTGAAGTTTGATAACTGGTTAAGTCCACTGAGACATAGTGTCCCTTTTTCAGGGGCGACCCGGAGTTGATTGCATTCAATAGGAGGCAACCAGTTTACATTCAGAGACGAATACAACAGTCGACAGTAGAGTTACACATTTATGTTAATTAGTTACAAGACTTAGAGCCATAACAGTTCAACACCTAGAGACCGGTTGGGATCATTAGCTGACATGTTTGCGATAATTTATACTTGAGTGAGTCACCAGCTTGGGAGAGAGATTATAGAGGACAGGTTGGGATATACCAGTTCCATAAATAAAAGCTCATCGGAACTATGTTCAGCGTCAGCCCTGGGCATTTGCATATGATCAAAAGGGCACCCACAACATTTGAGGGGTGTGGTTCATTATTCCCTGGTGGCTAGTGGTCCCTCCCCCTTCCCGAACCCTTGCTCATAGTTTTAGTAATTATTCCCTGGTGGCTAGTGGACCTTTCAGAACCAATACCCGTACTTTTAAAAATTATTCCTTGGTGGCTGGTGGACCCCTCACCCTGTCAGATAGTGCCCCTCCACCCTGCTCCTCACCACACTGACCTGGGCAGGCAACCGGCAAAGCCCACCGCTCTCCTCAACGGTTGGCCACCTGACTGAGCTGTCATCAGTGAATGAATGAGCATGTACTTCTACAAGTACGTGCTCATTCCTTCACTGACAGCTCAGTCAGGCGGCTGGCCTTGGAGGAGAGCGGTGGGCTGTGCTGTCACCCACCCGGTCAGGGTGTGGAGGTAGCAGGGTGGAGGGGCACTACCTGCCGGGGTGGAAGGGGTCCACTAACCACCAGGGAATAACTTTTTAAAGTACGGGCATATGGGAGTGACCATTAGCCACCAGGGAATAATTGTTAAAAAGTACAGCCATGGGTTCGAAGGGGGGGAAGCGCCACTAGGGAATAATTATTAAAAGTACAGGAATGGGTTTGGGAGAGTCCACTAGGCACCACTAGAGGTCTGGGCATTTTATTTTATGTCGGGTGGCAATCGGCAGGGGCAGGGAGTAGACCACTAAATACTTGACAAGAGTAAGACACTAAAAAAAAAAAACAAACAAAAAAAAAAAAAACTTGGCAAAATGGGGAGTTTGATCTCAGCTGGTGGAGCTACCAAGTGCATTCCTTTATAAGATTAACATGGTACTCTGAATTAAAATAAATAAAAAATAAACAAAAACTCTACTAGCTCCTTAAGATATTGTATCTTATCTTTTTTTTTTTTGCTCCTCCCTGGCTTCCCAGCCAGCCACTCCTTCGGGTCAGCTAGGACTGCTGCCGGCACTCTACCCCCTCCACCAGCCACCACCCCACATATCAGCCCTCCTTCGGGTAACCCGACATATCCCTTCGTTGGATGGGTCCCCCCCTCTGAGGGGGAAGGTGCCAGTGGGGATTGGACAGCACAATTTACTTGGCCCAAGTGTTGCTGGGGTGGACTGGGCTTGTTTGGGACTTTGTGGTGGCGGTGGACCGGCAACTGTCATCCGGTCAGCTAGGGAGACATTTTTCCTGGTTTTCCCCTTGGAAGCATGATGTCTGAGATGTCAAGGCAAGAACCGACATCTGTTGCGCTCCCTACTCAGAAGGGACCCGACGTGCTGCCAGAGGTCGGCAGACACCGGGCTGCACACACCTCCTCCTGGGAGGCAAGTGTTTAGTGGGACGCCGAGCCATCTTTCCCTGGCTGGCCTCCAACACCCAGGTCTGTTCCTGAACCCGGTCATTACGGCACAAGCGGAAATCCAACCGCTGTGCCGGCGGTCCGGCTCCATATCTTATCTTAATATATTGTGTGTTTAAAATACCATATATGAAGATAAGATACGATATCTTATCTGGAGTAATGTGTTTTAGTTGAGAGTGTGGTGGAGTCAGGAGCCCAGTTCCTTTGTTTTCCTTTCACTTTCCCGATCCCCATTCAACAGCACTGAAACTGTTCTGTGCATGCGATATGTAATCTCCAGAGCCTGATTCCGAGCAGACTGGGAAACCGTAAAAACACAGAATTTTCAAAAGTAGACTACAAACTACAAAAATTCCCAAACGTCAAACACCCCTAGGAAATCCTTCGCCATCAACCTACACAACCCTACAACATTTCACAGTTTAAGGATATGTAGTTTTTCTCTAGAGAAAAGCAAAAATTCAGAAAAAAAACAGTTGAAGTCAATGGGGGAAAATACAGCTGTTTCACACTTTAATATCTCTAAAAATACCAAACAGACTTTCAGGGATGGTGGAATCTGGCACGTAGAACAAATCCTGATAATAAGTAAAACCGTCTTTCTGCAAGAAACAAACAATTGCATTTAACACAGAACTCACCAGCCACCCTAACTATATAGTGGCACTACTATGCCACTATCATTTTTGTTTAATTGCGTTAAGGGAGTGGTCAGCCAGGAGGGCTAGGGTAAAAAGAGCAGACAAAAAAAAATGGGCAAATGCGAAGCAGGAAAGGGGTTAACAGCCCCCATGTCTGTCAGGTGAGCACCAGCCTTAATGCTATCTTGCGAGTAGTAGGGCAGTTTTCCCCCCTTCGTAACTACTTTCAGGACTTTCTCCTTCTGCTTTTACAACCCTTGTCGAAGTTATAATTTCTGTATGTGATGCTTGACAGGGTGTATGGCCTGAATCCAATATTTTTGCTAAATATTCCGAATGTTGCAGTAATGCAGTTAATCAAAAATATAAAATAAAGTATAAAATAGAAACTGAAGGGGCCAGCCTGCTGGCACAGCAGAAGTGCTTCCGTCTGTGGCACCAGGGTTCGGGTGCGGACCTTGGACATCGGAGGGTCAGTCCCGGGGGGGGGAGGCTGAGCATCCCACTGACTGCTTGCCTTCTCTGGGGAGGGAAGGAACTTGGTACCCGGCGCCTACTGACCTCTAATGTTGGCAGATTGGTGTGGAAGGCCAGGACCATACTGGGAGGCTGTCGGAGCGGGAACCGGTGGACCTCTGCACTTTGGGTGCGGGAGCGTACCTGACCATGTGCTGAGGTCATTGCATGACTGGCCCTGCCCTGGCCAGGTGGGGAGGAAGGACGTATATGGGAAAAATCCCTTGGCATGAGCCCCATGACGCTTGGATCCCGGCATGTGTCAGGACCTAGTCGATACCGGGGCAGGAGGATTTTTCCAAGTCACTAGCCCTGCTGGTAGTTGCTACGAAACTTAATTTTTAACCCCTGCGGTTATGGGGAGTTTCTGGGAAGGGATGATGCATATGTGGATGTATCTAGTATGCTGGCACCAAGGGGTGTCACTGTGTTCAGGGAAAAAACATAGGCACCAAGTCGATGGATGACACCCTGCCCATCCCACATGTCTGTCTGGCTTGCTTCCTCTTCCCCAGCATTGGCACTGGGTGCCACTACCACCCCTCCCCAGAACTGATGATGTAACTGAGAGGCCCACCTGCCTGGGCCCTGAAGAATTTGACAGCAAATGAATCTGAGGGATTGTTGACTCAGTTATTGATGTCCACGAGAAGAAGTGTTGGATAGTCCACAGCCAAAATCAACATCCTCTCAGTAAATTCCTAAAGGAAGCCTGTTCTACCATGCAGAGGGCAGTGCAGGACAATCGTACACGTCAGACCAGTCACACGCTTAAGAGCCACCCACTCAGAGGACCCTACTCTCTCAACAGGAGTACCACACAGCCTAGCTCGAATCTAAAACCGGTGAAGGCTACACTTCTTTCCTTGCACTTCAATCTCTAGTGATGTATCAGGTACTAACCTGGTGAAACCATCTCCACCAGGACTGGCTGCATAGGGTCATCCAACCAGGTCTCCGTAATACATACTAGGTTGGAATGTGAATTTGAGACAACGCCCTTGATAAGTCTGACCTGCCTGTAGCATTATTAGAACATCATTAACTGGTTCATCTTGCACTTGGTTCATCTGATTCTTACTTCTGCAAGCATGTATTGTTTAATACTAGGTTTGTCAAGACAGCAGGGGACTGAGTTGTAAATTTAAAGCTGTCCCATCATGACATATAATAGTGTAAAGAGTTAGAAGCAAGATGTTTATCCTGAACATTTTTACTGTTTACCACTGATGCTGGGAGTTTCCTATCCCCACTATGTGTTGTGTGATGTAGTTTTTTTTTTAGCAGTTTTAAAGTTGTCAGACTTTTAAGTGTTTGTTACACTTATGGTTTGTTGTTAGTGTATCCCTATATTTAAGTCCCCTATCCGTCATTAGACTCTCTGTGTGGATATTATACGAAGTAGAAGATCCCCTCTTTTTTTTTTTTTTTTAAATATCTTCTTTATTTAGGTTTTACAACATATATATACAGACATGTCATCCAGATCCAAATAGCTAATTTCATTAATACAGTACATCAAGTCTCAGCTTGGTTACAAAGAACTATAGCTCTATAAGTAGGGAAGGTGCATACAATTCTGGTTTTATTTATACGGGTTAGGCAACTAGCAGCATAATCCAACCTGGCTGTAAGGCAAAGGAAAAGGAGGTTAATCTCCTGGACCCAAAGTCCGATTGGATTGCACCTGGGAGAGAAAGTCCAAACGTGGTTCGATTATACCATGTGTTATGCCTCTGGCCTATCTTTAATGTTGTTGTAACGTTTTTTAATGAACATATTTTCATTCTTCAGCTCCCATTTCAGGTTACAATCTCAAGTGATGAAATCGAGTGCTTTTGGGTAATATACCACTTAAGAGACTCTCTTCACATACTCCCTGGATCACTCATCAGCAGTCTTCGCTCAGCTCCGTATGGTTTTTCCCCTTACCACCGGATAGATGGTGGCCTGGGAAGGGGGGGCCCATACTAGAGGTCTTCTTCACGCCATTGTAGGAGCAAGTTCGGTGGACTTAGATTCTGCTCCTCTAGGGAGAGAACATAGGGTCTTTTAGCATGTAGTATATTTGCCATCTGGTAGTAAACTTTTCTTCTTGGTTATTTAGACTGTGCGTAATTTTTTCCATGGTATATAATTTGTCTTGTGATATTCCACCAGTCCTGAATCATGGGGACTTTAGGAGTCAGCCATGATTTCGTAATAGCTTTCTTAGCCTCAGATAGGAGAAGGAGGAGGAGTAAATATCTAGTATTTGGGCCTCATAGAGTTTTAGGGAAAATGAAAAATAAGAACATCTCCAATGTCAAGTGGAGTTGTGGATCTAATATTTCTTGCAAGTGAGTCTGAAGAAGTGCGAAAAATGGCCCCAGGGACGGGCAGCCCCACATGATGTGGGTATGGTTTGCCTCGAGTTCCCCACATAAGCGCCAACATGCAGCTGAGTGGGTTGAGGAAAAGTGGCTGGTAATTGCAGGGGTTCTGAAGTACTGAACCAGGTTTTTCCACGCAAACTCGCGCCACTGGTGTGAGCTAGTCACTCTGGCAGAGTAGCCACAAGCTCGGTGACTTGGCTGTGGATTAAAGATGGGCATTGCTCGTGTTCCCAGATTATCCATGGGAGGCTATCCACATAGTGCCGGAGTTGCAGATAACGATAGAAATCCCAGTGTGGCTAGTTGTATTTCCTTTGGATCTCTGCGTATGACCACATCGTACCTTGGGACATTATCTGCCCCAGGTACTTCAGGCCATGGTTTTCCCAGTGCCGAAAGCTGTTGTCTAAGCTGTTTGGAGGGAAGTTGCTCAAGCTAGAGATTGGGCATATAAATGGTAGGAAGGGTGTTAGCCGGTGCGTTTTTTTAATGGTCTGCCAGCCACGGAGCAAAGCCGTAAGCCAAGGATTTGTATGTTGAGGTGGTGCCTTGTTATCTTCTTGTTGATATAAGACTTGGTAGTAACTGTGGTCACCCAGCAGGGCTCGCTCTATGTCCAACCAGTGTGGGTTGGATGTTCTAATTTGCCGGGACATTAAATGTGTCAGTATTGCCGCTTGTTGGTAATATCTTAGGTCTGGGAGTGCCAGTCCTCCTTCTTGACGGGGGAGAGTGAGGATCTTTAGACGGACACGGGGTTTTTGTTTGGCCCAAATGAACTTCGTGATGAGGCGATTCAGTTCTCGAAAAGTCTTTAGTGGGAGATGTATGGGGATATTTTGAAATAAGTACAGGGCTCTCGAGAGTGTTATCATTCTGACTAAGTCTATCCTCTGTGCAAGGCCCAGGGGGAGTGTTGCCCATGAACTTAGGTCAGATTTCAACTGCGAGATGAAAGGGGTATAGCTATGCTTGTAGTATTCTGTAGGTATTTGGGGGATGTATATGCCTAGATATTTAAGTTTTTGTAAATTCCACCTTGCTGGGATGCTGTCTTGTATGTTAGGTGAGGGGGAATAAAAAAAAAGTAAGCAGCTCTGTTTAGCAAAGTTCAACTTGTACCCTGAAACCAAACCAAAGGAGTCCAGGATCTGTTTAACTGTGGGAAGGGGTTGTTCAGGGTTCTGAAGGTACAGAAGAATATCATCTGCATAAAGGGCGACTCGGTGCTCACTCCCGCCTATCCCCACTCCCTCTATTCCTCAGTCTTCTCTGATCTGTTGTGCCAGAGGCTCAATGAATGCTGCAACTAACAGAGGGGAGAAAGGGCATCCCTGCCTAGTTCTTCTGTGTAGAGGGAAGTAGTTGGAGTGGTGCCCATTCACTTTTACACAGGCTTGGGGGGCAGAGTATATGTTTTGGAGGACTGTGATTGCGCGGGGAAACCCAAACTTATGTAACGTCGAAGAAAGAGCGGGCTAGGCCACTCTTGTCAAATGCTTTTCAGCCGCCTAGGCTGACTAATATGGTTGGGATTTGTTGGTTTGCATGTGATGGACCACATGTAAGGTGCGTCTAATACTATCGGTAGTGGTGCAAGATCTAACGAATCCTGTTTGGTCTTTGTGTATTAATAAAGGGAGCACCTGGTCTACCCGATGGGTCAATATACTCATGAATAATTTATAGTCCTGATTTAGTACAGAAATGGGCCTATATTATTTATTTATTTATTTACTGAGATTTACCAGGAAGGCATACTGAGCTAAGAGCTCGATTCCAGATGCGACCTGGGGGCCGAGACCCAAATACATACATGAAATATGCAGTACATTTTGGGAACACCAAGGCTTACCTATAAGCATTTGGATGATTGAATACAGACAGGGGTGGATACATACAGTGTAAAGAATGAGTGGGTAATATACATTACCTATACATTTATAGTACAACACGCATAGTAGTAAATTGTTAGTTATAACAGGAGCAGCTGGAGGAGAAATGGGCTCTAAGTAGAAGGTTGTGATGGTAGGGGTTCTGTGCATGTCTTATGGGGGCCGGCAGGGCATTCCAAATCTGTGGGATTTGGTAGTTAAAGGCGGCCTGGCATTTGGCTGTGCACATAAATGGGACATGTAGTAGTCTGGGGTCCGTGTTCCTGAGGGAGTCGCAGGTGGGGATTGTTGGGAGAGGGTAGAGGCAGATGGGGGAGAGAGGGACCAGAATTTGGCAGCTAACCTAGTGCAGTTTATTCGTCTTGCAATCATGGAGGGACGGCAGGGTTAAGGAGCTGTATAGGTTGCAATGGTGAGTGGATTGGCAGGCAGTCTAGAATGAAACGGGCAGAAGGAGTGAACAGGGTGTCTAGGCTTGCCAGATGACGGGGGCAATGGAATAAACTATGTCACCATAGTCGAGTACAGGAAGAATAATTTTTGGACAATGGCATGCCTAGTTTGTGTGGGGAGGCAGTTTTTGTTATGGAATAGAGCACCTAGTTTGGGGAGTAGCCTCTTGTGTAGTGAGTCGATGTGTGAGGTGAAATCTAGGTGCTGATCTAGTCGGACGTCTAGATATCTGAAGCTAGTACAATTGTCCAGGGGAGTCCCATCCGAGGTTTTGAAAGGAGGGCTGGGGGCTTGGCGGGAGAGTCTTTGTTGGGAGCCAAATGTTTGTGATACTTTTTTTTAGGGTTTAGGCATAGCTGGTTTGTCCTGAACCAGCTCTGGATGGCATAGAAATCCTCCTGGAGGAGGGTTGCTATGCTTGTGTGGTAGGACCGGAGGCATACAGGACAGTGTCGCCTGTATACATTTGGATGGATGAATGGGAACATGCTGATGGGAGGTCATTTGGAAAATGGAGAAAAGTAGGACCTCGGACAGATCCTTGGGGACTCCGCAGTGACTGGCAGGGGTTTGAGGTGTGAGAGGCCAGTTTGACTGTTTGTTTCCTGCCCACTAGGTAGTCATGGAACCACTCAGTGGCTGGATCTGAGAGCCCTGCTTCGTGAGTTTAGAGAGGAGTAGGAGGTGAGATGGTATCAAGGCCTTGGCTAGGTCTATAAAGATGACCGAGGTGACGTGTCCTTTGTCCATGCCGGTGAGAATGTCACCAGTGACACGTAGCAGGGAGGTGGCAGTGGAGTGGGATTTACGGAAGCCCGATTGGAACGGAGTGAAGAAGGAGAAGGCATCCAGGTAAGGGGTGAGCTGGGACATGACTAGACGTTCCTGTATTTTGGCCAGGAAAGGGAGTAGGGAGATGGGTCTGTAATTTTCTGGGGAGGAGGGGTCACCACCTTTTGGCAGGGGTATAATGGTAGCCAACTTCCAGGCTGTTGGTAACTTGCTCAGAGAGAAAGAGAGGTTGAAAAGGGCTGCAAGAGGGGCGGCTATGGCTGGGGCAGACAGAAAAAGCATCTTGGCGTCCAGGGACATAGGGCATTTGCCTTTGTTTGGGTTCAGGGCTCGTAGGGAGCAGAAGACTTCTGCTCAGGTTACTGGGCGGAATGAGAATGGCAGGACTGGGGGGCAGGTTTTGGGGGCATAGTGTGGGGGGACCGGGGAGTATATACGGGAGGGAGGATAGGAGCTTGTCAGCAGCTGGAGAAATGTTTATTAAAGGCTTCAGCTACGCAGATGGGGTCGGAGATGAGGGAGTCCTGAGCCGATAGTGTGGGGGGGAGGAGCAGGGATTTGAGTGATTTCCAGAAATCAGTCGGGTGGTTAATGTTCTTGCTAAAGGCCGATAGGAAATAAGTCTTTTTGGCTTGGCGGATGGTGTTTGTGCATGCGTTTCGGAGGGTTCTATATGTGGTGAGGGTTGCCTGTGTTCCCGTTTTTTTGTATGTTTTCCAGGCGTGGTCCCTGGAGTGGCATTTTCTGATTATGTCAGCCGAGATCCAGGGGAGATGTGGACCTCTAACTCTTTTTGTACGTGGGGGGGGGTGTGATTGTCCCAGACTTTAAGGAAACAGGTTCTGAAACCCTCAAAGGCTGTGTCAATGGAGGGTGCCTCGGGTATGAAAGACCAATTTTCGCGTCCTAAGTCTGACAGGAGAGATGCTAAGATGAGGGAGTTATAAGACCTGGTGCTCAATGTCTTTGGGGGCAGTGGGGCTATGCACCTTCCTAATCAGGAAGATCATGTGATGATCACTTATAGAATTGGGTAGTAGGCCTGCGCTTAGAATCCTGTGGGGTGGGAGGTGAGAGCCCAATCTAGTAAAGAGTGGTTTTGTGTCTTGTGATTGAGTCTGGTGGGATCAGCAATGAGTTGGGTTAGGTTCAGAGTCTTAATTTTGGTCTTCAAGTGGGCTTTATCTGTACCTAGCCAATTTGTGTTAAAATCACCAGTGGCGTATAGCTCACCCCCGACCGCTAGGGACTATATGGTGATAAGGTGGGAAAGGATATCCTTGGGGGGTGTACAGGGTGGGCAGTACGAGCCTGCCACATATACGGGGGTGGAACAGGGGAGAGATAGTTTGATGAGTATAGTGTTTATGTTGGCAGGGGTTGAGGGGATATCCACTATTGTGAACTGACGGCTGTTGGCGATATACATTGCTGTGCCACCACCGTGCTTTTTGCCTGGCCAGTCATGTCTGATTATTATGTATACCCTGGATGGGAGACTTCCGTGATCTGTGTGATGAGGTTTTAACCAGGTTTCGAAATGACTAGGATGTCAGGGCTGTGTTAAGGCAATTGGTTGCAGTAGAGAGATTTTGGATAATAGGCTGCAGGTGTTTAGGTGTAGGATGCGGAGGCCTTTGGGTAAGGAGAAAGGGGAGTGAGAATTTGTGGGGTTAGGGCCGGGGTTTGCCTCTATGTCCCCGGACAGGAGTAGAAGTATAGAGATGAGATGCTTTATTTTTGTCCTAGGGTGGTATGGGTAGGATGTGGAGGTCCGAGTGGTAGAGAAAATTTGGGGGCAGCGACTGGTTGGGGTGTGTAAAACCGCGAGCCCCTGATGAAAGGAAGGTGGCATGATACTGGCACCAATACCCACATAATGGTTTTGGACCATGTCACGGGCAGGCGTGTGTGAAGAAGCAGCGTGGCAAGGCTGTGGGGTATGCCGAGGGGGCAGGGACGGCGGGGGTTCTCTGTTTGGGAGGGGTGGCGGGGGGCAGGGAGGAGAGAGTAGCCAGAGAGAGAGAAGAAATAGGGAAGTTTGCAGCAGCATCCTGACCTATTTTGTATAGGTGACTGGAAAAATTTAATTTGAGCCCTCTGGTGGTGGCAGCTGATAAGCTGCAAATGGAGAAATAGGCTGATGGGTTTTTGGAATCATGTGACATCAGCCTATATAAGGAGGAGCTCACCAAGGGCGGTGGTGGGGCACATAATTGTGCATTCTTGTCCGGTTTGGGGATTATAGAAATAGTAGCGTATGAACAGGATGGTGGGGGGAATTCCCTCAATACTGAGTTGAACACGTTGAGGAGGTTGGGAGAGACCTGTACCCTAGCTGCTTTATAAAACTCAGCCCCATAGCTGTCTGGTCCCAGCAATTTCAGAGATTTGGCATTTGCAGTAGCATTGGATACCTCCAGTTCTGTGATTGGGGCAACTAATGCTTCTCTATGGTCCTCCGTAAGCTGTGGGAGGGTGACTGTTTGCAGGTACTCTGTTATTTGTTGCGGGGATGCTGTCTGCTTGGGGGTGTATAGTGTCTTGTAGTATGAGGTAAATGCCTCTGCAGTGTCATGCGTCTTGGTAAGATGTTGGCCTCCAGTCGGGTGATGAATGGATAAAATCATGGCTATCTTTTTTTGTTTACGAACTTGATATGCCAGCAGCCGCGTGGCTCTCGGGCCCACCTTATGGAACCTTTGTCTTAAGAAAGTCAAAGCTATCTTGGTTTGTTGCTGAATTAACCGGTCCAACTCATATCTAGTCTGCTGTAGTTGGGGAAGTATTGACACGTCCCCATGTTTGTGGGCCATTTGTAAGAAATGGAGGGTGTCCTCCAGCTTAAGTCTTTGCGCTTTGCGCTGCCTTTCTTGTTCCGCAGCATACTTTATTATGTGCCCCCGGAGTATGGCCTTAATCGTGTCCCAATGCATTGCGGGAGTGGCATCTGCCACCGAGTTATCTGCTTTTATTTCTAGGACTTTTTCTGTGAGAAATTCACGGAACTGCTTGGAACGCAGATAGTATGGTTTTAGTCTCCATTGTGTCTTCTTAGGCTGGAGGCCAGAATCCCAAGTGGAAGTCTGGGGGGCATGATCTGAGATAGAAATATCTCCCAATTGAACATCCTGCAGGTGTCCCAAGTTCTCTGCTTGAGTATACACCTGGTCTATGCAGGAGTAGGTGTGGTGTACTGGGGAGTAGTAGGTGTAATTCCTTGAGTGAGGGTGTAGCCTCCGCCAAACATCACACCATCCCATCTCAGCCACAAATTTTTTGAAATATTTTTAGGCCGTTGTTTGTTTAGGGGGTCTTATATTAGAGGTGTCCATGGTAGGGTCTGCAATTAAGTTGAGGTCACCTGCCATCATGAGGACCCTTTAGTCTTTTGTATAATCTTGTCCAGCAAGGGCTTCATATGGGAGACCGAAATGTCCGGGGAGATAAATGTTTGCTAGGTTACCTGTTTGTCATTTAGCACCCTGTACAATTACTAGTCGGCCCTCCGGGTCTGCCCAGGTGGATTCGGCTTTAAAACGCGTATGCAGGGAAATTATTATGACCACGCCTCTTCACCTCCCTGCTTTGGCAGAGGAGTGGTAAACCTGCCCCCGGCTTAGCTTAGCAAGTTTTGCATGTTCAGTGGGGTTCATATGTGTTTCTTGGAGGTATATTAAGTCTGCCTTAGAGCGTCTAACATAGGCTAGGGTCTTAGATCTTTTAATGGGTGAGGCCAGGCCGTTGACATTAAAGGAGAGTAGCTTCACCTTAGGGATATACATTCTTATGATTTGGGGTATCTTGCTTTATCTAACCCTTCCCCATCCATCGGGAGCTTCAAACTTATCATTTTTAAGGTATATGCTTGCTGAGCTTTTTTGTTTAGATTTGATGACAGTTAAACAACAATAGTGACAATGTAACAATGGATTTTGACAACTAGATTCATCAACATACAAATAGAAACAGATTAAAGACAAGACCAACATGGTCCTTACTATGGATAACAGTGAACTGGTACTTCCAAAGATCAGGGGATCCTGATCAAGTGGTAAGGGGGAAGCCCTACGTACGATGCCCCGAATATCCTGGGCTTTTGGGACCTTAGTGCCTAGTGGGGAAAAGGAATCGGTGGTGGGCGACGCATGTAGCTGCCCCATGTGGCCCTCTAGGATCCAGGGTGTTCTTGAGAGGGGACTAATGGTCTGGGGTGAGGACCGCTCCCCTCCAGGTCAGAGGAGACACCTGCTCGAGACCCGGTGTTCTGTCCCCCCCCCCGCCCGCCTAGACATAGGCAGGGCGAGGGGGCACACACAGCCCTCGGTTACAGGAGCCGGAAATGGTCTCTGGGCGCCCGCCCATTGGCCCAGTAGTCTAGGCCAGGTAGGATGCCCCACAGCCAGGTAAAAACACGACCACAGGCAGCACCTCGGCCAACCCCACGTCTGACAGGGCAACAGCACTCCTTCCCTCCTCAGCAGAGGTCCACAGATACTAGGATCCCTTAATTTATGTCCCCCCTTTTATATACAAATCCGCTATTGATAATCAGAAGTTGGGGGTTTCAGGTTCAGTCTCAGGCCCGCTGTCACACAGCCAAAGGAGTTGATCACCAATTCGGCTGTTATCGGACTGGGGCCTTGCGGGCCTAAACTCTAGGCCACATGTGTCTGCACTGTAGTCCCAGAGCACCTCCCCAACGTCCCCCCCCTTCCCCTTCCGGGCAACCCTCGGTAGAGGATCGGCATGGTCTGCCAGTAGCCAGCAGCTTGCTTAATGGTGTTGTGCTCTTCCCATTCCCCTCCTTTGCTCTTCCCCCCTCCCCAGCCCATCCTAGTCTTCGTTGGCCTGCGGATCAAGATGTTGGTCCGTGGTGCCATGTCACAATCTTCCATATCTCTTACAATGGCTATTTGCGGCAGTAGTTCCAAGGCAGCTCAGGGGTCCTAAATGGCGGGCCTATTATTGGTTAAAGATGACCCTCTTGTGATGTTCGGCTGCCGTGACTACCTGCACCAGCCCCCCATCTCTCTCTCTCTCCCCCCACCCTCCCACTTCTACATCGCGCAGTGCCATGTAAGGAGAATTCAGTTAGGACACACTTAGAGAGCCTCACGATGTCAGCTCTCACCAACTCGCACACTTAACCTCCCTCTCCATCCGAGCTGAATAGCTCGAACTGCTGAATCAGGCAGCGCACGGCTTGCCCACCAAGTCCCCGGTCCATCTCCACCAACCCCGATCACATCTATCCTCCCTCCCTCCACCCGACCCCACAGCCTGAGTGCCTCGCCACGATCCCGTGATCGAGCCGGCGAGCCGGGAACTCCACCACCCCAATGCAGATCGTGCTGTCATCCAACATCGCGTGGGCCCAGGCCCATGCACGATCCCCGACCCACAGCTCCACTTCCAGGACCCAACCCGGAAACAGGCAGCACCCCTCAACATCTCCACACCCCAAGCTCCTCCCCCGGTCCCCCGCCAGAGCAGAAGGGAAGATGGGCCCACCTGGACCTCTGACAGGCTTCGCCACCAGCCTGCTCCTCCACTTGAGGCCTGCGAAAAACAACCCCCCAGCCCGACCGAGGCGGGCCCTGCTCTCCATCACCACACAATCGCCCACCACGAGGAAGAGAGGGGCCAACCGCAGTCTATCCACTCCCCCCACACACCCTCCACCCCCCACCCTGGGAAGTTCAATAATACTTTTACAAGGCAATTACAGCCGCTAAGCTACCAGGTAAGCAGGCTCAAAGTTTAGCATGAGTCCAAGGTGTATACTTGCGGCCCCTCATGTTTCAGGTTCTAGGACTTCTTTCACCAGTTCCTTCAGGGCAGGCTGAGATGCTTTTAGGGTTATGAAAATCTTTTGAAGAGCTTCCATGCCCTGCCTGCACTTAGCACTCCTCTGGCCACTATTCCACATCCTCTGGGCTAGCTTTGAGGCTGTTGAGGGTTCCGGGTTTATGTGAAGCTGGGGTACTTCTATTTTCCTTCTCTGGAGTTCTGCAGGCGCATCTGCAGCGTTGTCGAATGTGCGTGAGCCATCTTCAAAGAAAATCATCATCCTGGAAGGGTAGGGCATCTGAAATTTTATGCCTGCAGATTTTAGGGCTCTCATCACTGGGATGTATGCGCACCTTCGTGCCATGATTTCAGGGGCATAGTCATTCTCAGAAAACAGCCGTTGGGATGCATAATGGACCTTGCCACTCTTCCAGGCCGTATGTAGAACTGCCTCTTTCTCTTGGTGCTTCAGGAACTTTATGAGGATCGTACGGGGGCGAGAACCTGAAGGTGGTCTAGGGCCCAGGGTGCGATGTGCCCGCTCAATTTTCAAAGAGATGGAGTCGGGTAAGTGAAGCAGCTCTTTTAGGGTCCTTTGTATGAAGGGAATCATCTCCGTGCCTTCAGCCCCCTCAGGGATTCCAGAGAGCCTAATATTGTTCTGGCGACTTCTGCTTTCGGCGTCTTCAAGCTCGGTTCTGCAGAGTTTTTTTGAACTTTGTTTATTAGATTAAAACAAACATACAGTCTGTACACAAGCATTGCATTACCAAAAAGAAAATTAAAACCCATGAGGATGCCACCCTCTTTGTATACACAAAATTAAAATCCGGCAATGCCTTAAGATACGTCATTATGGAGGGGTAATAGACTTTTTAACTTTTAATTTCCAGTTTAGCTGCAATAAGAGCCCATAAGCTGCGTGGCTATTCATACCCGTGTGAAGAGAGATTATTTATCCCTACATTCTCCTCCACAAGGGAGGAAATAATAACTACCACGCTCTTAACCATAATTAAGGCACATTTTATGCCATTACATAAGAGCTTTCCCTCAGGGCCTGCAAAAAGGAACTAAAACAGATGCTGCCCTCCTTAAACTTTAACAAATAAGCATCTTCCTGACATGTATCTGGTTTTCCTAAACATGAACAAGCAAGCTTTATCTTTTAGATCCCCATAAAATTAGATAGGTAATGCCCTATTCCAACAGTAGGCTTAATGTGGTGTTGAACTTATATTGGGAAATCCTTATAATTCAAAAAACAGTTCACTGTCTCTAGTCCAGAATTTTGCCCCAGAGAAGTACACCAATTCAGTTAACTTTTATAAAATTGAAAAATACTTCGAAGCCTCTAGGATTCATCTTCATCATCCGATAGGGATACCTCTCTCTCCAGCGATCTGGGTTTAGAAGCTACATGTCGCTGCGCCCATTTAAGAGCTTCAGCCGGATCTGCAAATATGAACACCTTGCCCTGGTAAGTAATTCTGAGCCGAGCAGGGAATATTAGATCATGTTGTATGCCAGATTCCCTCAGTAATGCCAGAGTCCCATTGAATCTCTTTCTCCGTTGACGCGTCGCATAGCCAATGTCGAGAAACATCCGGATTTGTTCTCCGTCTTGTAAAAGGCACTTCTTTTGCCTTGCCAATGCCAGCAAGTAGTCGTGACAGCCAACGCCGTCAGTTACCACAACTACTGCACGAGGAACCTCTGGATTATCCGGCCTACCCCTGGGATTTACCCGGTAAGCCTTTTGGAGTCGCTGAACTCTTTCAGTGGCCTCTTCCCCCAATTGCTGTGTCAGCCAGTCTTGGAGAAACAGAAGCAAATGATCTCCCTCACATCCATCCGGGAGGCCCAGTATCCTTATATTGGAAGCCCTTGCCTGGTTTTCCAGAGTCTCTAGACATGATTTAAGGTGGGTATTTTCTTTTATTATTGTAGTCACTGCACCTATCGCCGCGTCCGCCCGTCTGGATGCTTCAGCCGAAGCCCCCTGAATCGACTCCATTGTTGCCTCCACTCCCACCACCCGATTGTTTAAGGCATCGAACTTGTCGGAGAGACTGCCAACTGATGCCATTATGATGTTTAGTTTAGCTCCCAAAGTTTGGAGCGTTTCTTCAGTGTTCATGTCTCCTTGTTCTCGGGTTGGCCTTGGAAGGACCTCGTGGCATGCTGTGCGGCAGAGGATTTCGATCTAGCTCCCTCACCTGTGGCTTTATCTCTGCATGGATTTCCCATTTCGGTTCTTAATTTATAAACCTCAAATTACTGTAGTTTGCTTGCAGTTATATGCCAGGAAAAACACTTTTATTTCGTTTTGTTGGCAGCTGTAATTGCAGATCTCAAAGGGATGCTGCCATCTTGCTCAGGCTCCACAGCGCCGTTCTGCAGAGTCTTGATGTTGCCATGCAGCTGTACTATTGCGCGCTCCACTGCCTTCAACTGTCCCTCCGTTTCTGTCATCCGGGCCTCGCTGTTCTCCTGGCGCTGCTCCAGCTTGCTGATATCAGTACGCAGCGCGGTCACCGTTGATTTCATTTCTCTTTCTGAAATCTCTAATCTCTGCCAACATTTGTGCCATCTGCCTCAAGAGGATTGTATGGGGGGCCTGGTCGGGCGCCACACTACTCTGGCGCGAGGTCAATGAGGCCCGGGAATCTCCACTCTCCGACCCCTCATCTTGGGATTGCTCTCCATCCTGATGCTCCAGCAGGGCATATTTTGATTCCCCTCGCTTCTTTGGCATTGTTGCTGCCTCCCGAGTCAGTTGGAAGGGGAATTTTTATGAATAAGCTTTGCTGAGGAGGCTATTTAGGGGATCGCTAGGAGAGCCATTTGCCTTAGGCTGCAGCCATGCTCATGACATCACCGGAAGTCCGAAGATCCCCTCTTAAGTTTCTTTTCGCCAAACAGTAAAGGCTCCGTTTTTTTAACCTGTCATTGTAGTCCGAGGTATATGGTGCCATGATGTTTTTTCTCACATGCCTCATACAAATTTTAATTCTTATCACCAATTTGCACTGCTTCAAAACAATACTAAATCTACTTTTATCATGTTCTTCTTTCAGTTGTTCCTATTGAGTTGTACTGTGTCTACTACATTCTTCGCATGTAACCTTTGTGTATTGTGTGTGCTCCTGGTCACCAGTAAAAAGGAGGTGGTTTTGCTCATGGGACAACCTCGTTTTTTTTTTTATTTTTTTTTATTTCAGTGTTTTGATTCAGAGCGTGGGTACTTCTAGACCATCATTGATATAGTCAGTACCATATTTTCCTCATCATAATCAAAGAACCTGTCCTGCTGCCCACATCTCCCTATTTATAATAGGCTCTGTTGAACATAAGAATGGGAGCCAAATTTGATAAAATCTAGTCATTTGAGTCTCCATCTTATAGTGTGCATTTTCTGGTATACTGACCACATAGCGTCGGGAATACCTGCAAAGACCATCACAGTGACATTTTTGGCAGTTCACTGTAATGGCCTCCACGTTTCTGACACTGTTGCCGGTGAGGTGTTTGCACCCATCCCTGAACTAACTCCCGACTGGAGTTGCAGGGAATTTATAGTGTTGCTCACAGAAAACATTTGTTCCTCGAAACACGGCACAACACCAATTGACGATGTTGTGCTGTCGGTTGACAAATTTCTTGTCGCCGCAGCATAGTGGAACTGCATTTTCTACCCTGTAAAGATCAGCCATTGGTTGAAATCACTCAACAAAGTCTGGTGGTTGTATTGCCTTCCAATGTAATAACGCTGTTTTCTTTGCCACTATCATCCCTAAATTTATTAAATCTGTAAGATCACCTACATCTTCCTTACCAGCTACCACCCCAAACATAGCAATACCTGGATCGAAGGGAAAATCCCTCCCTATCAATTTACCAAAAAAAGAAAAGATCTTGCGCAAAAATTTATCCAGATTTGCATAGGAAACTAGCATATGTGTCAAAGTGCCCCAGCTTCTCCACATCTCTGGCAGGTTTCTGAGAGGCTATCTATTTTTATGCATCCTTACAGATATAAGGTGTATCCTGTGAAGAACATATATATACATTTTTTTATTTTTTATTTTGTTTAATTATTTAACCAGGTGAGACACACTAAACTGAAAGCTTTTTTTACAGGCTCAACCTGGGAGCACAGGGAAGTTAAGTGACTTGCTCAGAGTCACACAGTATGCAAGTGGAAGTTGTGGGATTCAAACTCGGGTCTGATCTGCTGGATGTCACCAGATTTGCAGCTCAGAGCCTTAAACTACTGCGCTATACTGCCTCCCTTTGTCTCAATCAATTACTTTTTATAGAGAGTTCAGTGAGATCAACCAGCTCATTCCATGTGGAATCCTGAAACAAGACCTCTCTCTCTTTTTCCAAACTTGCTTAATCTTGTACAGTATAGGGAAACACATTGCAGATTATTACTACTAAAACTATACAGTTACCCAATCAAATGTTTAGTTGATGTCAAATTTCTAAAAAACTGCTCCAGGGCACCCACTTTGACTCTAAAAAGAATTTTTGTTCTTCTTATAGATGACATTTCTCACCTGTAAGTATGGAAAGTAGGCATTTAAGGATAGATTGTATTTTTTAAGCTCATCAAATGAGGCCACTACTTCTCCAATTAAAAAATCTTGAACTATACATAATCCTTTACTAACCAGCTCCCTTTGAATGAATCCCTTCTTCATAGGAGGTGGAAAATGGATGTTATCTATAGGTGTAAAACCCGAAATTACATCTGCTTCTGCCAACAATTTTTTTGTTACATTCCATACCCAATTAGTGGCTCTAGTTGTACCTAATATAGTAGGATATGAATCCACTCTATTAATATTTATAGCTAAACTTTGAATCAGATCCGAGAATGGAACTCTCCCTGCTTCTGTAAGAAAGCAGGATTCCTATTCTTGAGTATGGGTGAACAATCCCCCTAGGCACTCCACTTGAGCTGCTAAATAATAATATCAGAAATTAGGAAGAGACAGACCGCCCTTTTCCTTGGGCAACTGAAGTTTATTGTACACCATTCTAGGTGCTTTTTGCTTCCATAAAAACTTCCTTATGGCCTTATCAAGCATAAGGAAGAATGCTTTAGGAACTACAATTGGTAGGGACTGGAAAAGGAACAATAACCTCGGCAGCATATTCATTTTTATAATGTTAACCGGCCCCAACTGGACCAGAGGAAGATTTTGCCACCTAATTAAAACTTGTTCGATTTTATCCAGAACCAGCAAAACATGCAAAGAATACAGTATATTTTTATCTTGTGAAATCTGAATCCCTAGGTATTTACTAACATACTAAAAAGCCAGCGGAATAGGCCTAATGGTCTGTCGTTTCTGCTCGGTAGCCAGCCACCTAGTGGATTCATGTGGGTTTTATGATATTTATACAGAGGGTGGGCAGGACTAATTGTATTACCTTCTGCAATTATTATAGCCTTAGTTTTTGACCAGTTGATTTTATATCCTGAGTGTTTACCAAACTCTGAAAAAATCTGAAGTAAATAATCATAATCTTTTACTGGATCACCTAAAAAAAGTAAAATGTTGTCTGCGTACAATGCAATTTTATGACTCTGATTATTTATTTATTTCTTTTATATTTTATTTGAAAAGTCGGATTTACAACCTTTGAGTCATGGACTCATTTACAAAGGCACCTCGTCGCGGTGGCGGGGTAGACAGAGTTACATAGTGTGGTTACAACAGTGAGAACAGTACAGATGCAGAACATTAAACAGAGTACACATAGGTTATAGGTTATTAGATACCTCCACTCCTTTAATATTAGGGTCCTTTCTTATTATTGTTGCCAAAGGCTCTATAAATAGGGCAAATAGCAAGGGAGATAAGGGGCATCCCTGTCTGGTGTTGCGCCGTAGAACAAAAGATTTAGAAACATAGAAACATAGAATTTGACGGCAGATAAGGACCGCTTGGCCCACCCAGTCTGCCCATTTCCTACCTGATGGATAAGCTGCAGATCCTAGTTAACCAGCAGCCTACTTCTTCCTACCCCAACCCCCTAGAATTGCCTTATGACTGTCCCATGCATGCTTGAATTCCACCACTGTTTTTGACTCCACAACCTCCTCTGGAAGGCCGTTCCATGCATCCACAACCCTCTCTGTGAAAAAATACTTCCTTAAATTACCTCTGAGCCGCCCCTTGTTCTTGCACACCTCTTTTTTTGAAAGATGCTACCCTCTTGGACTTTGTTGATTCCCTTGAGGTACTTGAAAGTTTCTATCATGTCCCCCCTCTCCCTCCTTTCCTCGAGGCTATACATATTAAGCTCCTTAAGTCTCTCTTCATATGTCTTCCGTTGCATACCCTGCACCATTTTAGTTTCCTCCTCTGGACAGCTTCCATCCTGTCTATGTCTTTATGAGATTGGGTCTCCAGAACTGCACGCAGTACTCCAGATGTGGTCTCACCCTGTCTGTACAGAGGGATAATAACTTCTTGTTTTCTGCTGGTGATGCCTCTCCTATGCTTCCCAGTATCCCCCAGCCCTCCTTGCTGCCCTCTCACATGTTCTTGCCCACCTTTAGGTCATCTGATATGACTACCCCAGGTCCCTTTCCATTTTGTTGTTGTTAGTATCTCACCCCCATTGTGTAATCTTCCCTGGGTTTTGTTTCCCAGGTGCATTACCTTGCACTTCTTAGCATTGAATCTAAGCTGCCATACATTTGACCATTCCTCTAACCTTGCCAAGTCCCTTCTCATCCTTTCCACCCCACCTTGTGCATCAACTCTGTTGCAGATCTTTGTGTCATCTGCAAAGAGACATACTTTTCTTCCAGTCCCTCTGCAATGTCGCTTATAAAGACATTGAAGAGGACCGTCCTAATACTGAACCCTGTGGTACCCCACTGCTAACCCCCTTTTCAGAGTGACTCCATTTACTATTACTCTGTGTCCTATTCTCCAGCCAATCTTTACCCAGGCTGTCATCTTGGGACCCACTCCCAGGCTGGCTAACTTGTATATTAATCTTTTTGTGTGGGACTGTGTCAAATGCCTGCTAAAGTCTAGGTAGGCCATGTCCACAGCCCCTCCCTGATCTACTACTTTGGTCACCCAGTCAAAGAAATCTATCAGATTTGTCTGGCATGACCTTCCCGCTGTGAATCCATGCTGCCTTGGGTCCTGTGCCCTCTGGCCTCTAGATACTAACAATTCTTTCCTTCAGAAGTGATTCCATCATTTTCCCTACCACTGAGGTTAAACTAACAGGTCTGTAGTTTCCTGCTTCTGCCTTGCTCCACTTTTGTGAAGGGGAATCACATCTGCCCTCCTCCAGTCCTCAGGTACCACCCCATCCTCCCATGATTTGTTAAAGAGGGTAGTCAGTGGTGTCACTAGTTCTATCCTTAGTTCTTTTAGAATTCTGGGATGAATTCCATCAGGCCCCATTGCTTTGTCCACTTTCAGTTTTAAGAGCTCTTTCAGAACTCTTTCTTCTGTAAATGGGCTGGTATCAACTTCTGAATCCAGAGTGTTTCTACTGTTTGTTTTAGGTACCTCCCCTCTTCCTTTGTAAATACTGAGCAAAAATATTTGTTTAGTATCTCTGCCTTTTCACAGTCACCCTCTGCCCACCCTCCCTCCCCTTTATTAAGCCTCACTATCCCTCCCTTGGTCTTCCTTCGCTCCCTGATGTACCTATAAAAGGTTTTATCCCCCTTCTTAACTGAGTTGGCTATCTTTTCCTCGGTTTGGGCCTTTGCTGTTCTGACTGCCTTTCCAGCTTCCTTTGCTTTAACTGATACAGTTCTCTGTCCTGTTCCTTCTGTGATTCCTTGTACTTCCTGAATGCTTTCTTTTCTCTTGAACCTTCACTGCCCTTCCTTTGGAGAACCATAGTGGTTTCTACCTCGCTTCATTTTGTTTATTTGCTTTACACAAAGGCTTGTTACCTCTGTGATGGCAGTTTTTATTATTCCCATTGTTCTTCCACCCTCCTTCCTGCCCATTTGCTAGTACATTCCTTAGGCACTCACCCATTTTGGCAAAGTCAGCCCTCCTAAAATCCAGTACCTTTGTCTTTGTATGGCTTGACTCTATTACTGTGTTTATTGTGAACCATACTGTTCGTGGTCGCTAGTTCCCAGATGGCTACCCACTTCTACATCTGTGATCCTCTCTTCATCTCCGCTTGAGAGAACCAGGTCTAAGATTGCTCTCCTCGAGTGGGCTCCAATACTAGTTGTCTAAGGCATGCCCCTGTAGGGCATCCAGAATAACCCCACTTAGAAGTGGCTGCTGCCACTGCACTCCAGTTAACATCTGGCATATTCAGATCACCCATCAGCAATATCTCCCCTTTATCTGCCATTCTAAGTATACTTTCTATCATTTCCTTGTCCATTTCCTCCCCTGGAGAGGGGTCTGTATACAACCCCTGTGCGGATTGTGGTGCCATTGCCTGCCTCCAAATTGGCCCACAGTGCTTCTTCTCCTCCCTGTTTACCCTTTTGTTCTGTTGCTTTGATTTCTTCTCTTATGTAGAGAGCTACTCCTCCTCCTCTTTTACCCTCCCTGTCCCTCCTGTAGATAGTGTATCCTGGTATGTTTACGTCCCAGTCATGGTTCTGTGTTACCATGTTTCTGTGACTGCACAATATCCAGATCTTCCTCCTCCATCAAGGCCACTAATTCAGGAAGCTTGTTACCCAGACTACGGGCATTGGTACTCATTGCTCTCCATTTTTGATGGCTTTACCTTCTGTAGCGGCAACCCCACTGACCTTTCTACCTTGGTCTTTTCTCATTTAGTACCCTGTTTTGTAGGGGAGGCTGGGATTTTCCTTCTGCTTATCAGTGCCTCCCCTTGACTAGTTTAAAGGCTTGCCAATGAAGCATTTAAACCGACTGCCCAAAGACTTGTTCCTTCCTGGACAGATGCAGACCATCCTGCCAGTATAGGCTGGTGTCCCTCCAGGTGGAACCCCAGTCCCCAATGAAGCCAAACCCCTGTGCTCCACACCATTTTTTTTAACCATTTGTTAAACTGCATGGTGCAAAGTACCTCGCCTTACTCATGCCACTGACAGGCAGCACCTCTGGAGAAGGATACTATGTGTGCTACTTGTCTTAAGCCCCTCCCCAACTCTACAAAGTCCTTTTGCACTGCTCTAATCTCATGATGAGCCAAGTCATTTGTCCCTAGGTGGACAATGATGTCCAGCTCAGACTCCCGTGCAACTGTTCTCGTGATCCTATGGATGCACTTCCTGTCCCTCCAAGCCATGGCACCAGGCAGGCACCTTACTTCAGTTTTCCCTGCTCCCCCCAGTTCTATCCCCCTAATAATTGAGTCCCCCACCAGGAGCTGCTTTCTTTCCCTGTGGTGCCCTCTGCCTCCTTCCTGAGGGCCTCCCCTGTGACAGTTGTCTGCACCCTCCTTAGTCTCCTCTGCGGGTGCATCCATAGGGGAACTATGCTCCCCCAGAATGGTGTATGGATTGTGGAGTGTAACAACTGACTGGGTGTGCCTCTGTTCCACCACCCTTACCCTCCCTGAGCCCACTGTGGTCCAACTGCTGTGCTTTCTTCACAACCTCTGAGGTAGTGGTGGTGGCTGTGGTGCTCCTGGATGGGGAGGTTCCCTTGCCACTGTCCAGTGCGGCCTGAAGATGGGCAACTTCCTCCTCAGGGCAGATAGTTGTCTGCAAACAGGGCAGCATCTCAGCCTCAGAAAGACTCCCGGAAGACTGCTGCCCCACAGCCATACATTGTACTACTCCCCACATAACTGTCTACCTCGTTTAGTTTTTTTTTTGTGTGTGTGTGTGATTGGTGTGTTTATATAGAAATATATGTATTTATATAATGTGTATGCTTATATTGTCAGTGCAGTGTGCTAGACAGGATATGACAGTGATGTGTACCTTGCCCTCTTGAGGAAATGTTGTCAGAACCCCAGGTATAAATGAACTATTTCCAGGGGTGGGTGGGGTGAGGGTGGGAAGGGGTTGGCTAAACTGTGCCCTCACGAAACAATCAGCTAAACGCTCTGACCTACCGATGCGATGAGTGCCTTCCTGTCAGCAAGATGCCATACACGACAATTTGTAATACTGCTTCAAACCAGTTTGACGAGAAAATACCCTGCTAATCAAACAGAGAAAAATCCAAACATCTAAGTCAGACACAGGTAAACCTCCCCAGCCCCAAAAGAGCCTGGTGACTTGTGCTCTGAAAACAGTCAGCCCCAAAACACGTCAGCTGTGCAGAAGGGCAGACACAGAAAACAGTATTTAGCCTATGTGGGTTTAAACTCTTCCTGCACTGAAAACCTTAACACTTGTAACACAAGTAAAGCAAACTCCACCTCTCTCTGTTGATTGAAAGACTGCCTTTTCTGATAATTCTAAGTTGCTTATTTCACCCTTCAGTTAGAAGTATCCTCCACCTGAAGAATATTAACTTTCCTAAGGAATCTGCTTCAAACCAAACACAACTGTAAATTGTAAAGTTCACCTCCCTCTGTTGTGAGCACTGCTCACTTTCTTGCAAATCTTAAGTCCAGTGTTGCAGCTTGCAGCCAGAGGTAGCTTTACCTGAAGACTATGAGGTTATCTGATGAGCCTGCTAAAATTAGTACTTTTATCAAGGTCTGTAAGATTCTTCCAGAGCTATTGGCTGTTAAGTAGCTGTGATGTAAGCACTTCCTGACACAGTCTGGCTTGGCCTTATAAGGCACTGAGGTAAACAAAGAAAAACAAGATTCCACCCCCTAGGGACTGTCTGGGTCCAATACACAGCCTGTAACCTGCTCTCAATTCAGGGCTTATGACAAATTCTTAGCCCAGTGAATACTCACAGTATTACAAATATTGCAATGCAAACAGTCAGTCACTAACTCCAATCAAGTCAGAAGGGCAGAAACACAGAAAACAGTAAAATCTTAACAATTGTAACAAGTAAAGCAAACTCCACCTCCCTCTGTTGATTGAAAGACTGCCTTTTCTGATAATTCTAAGTTGCTTATTTCACCCTTCAGTTAGAAGTATCCTCCACCTGAAGAATATTAACTTTCCTAAGGAATCTGCTTCAAACCAAACACAATTGTAAATTGTAAAGTTCACCTCCCTCTGTTGTGAGCACTACTCACTTTCTTGCAAATCTTAAGTCCAGTGTTGCAGCTTGCAGCCAGAGGTAGCGTTTAGAATAGACATTATTCATTTTAACGGAGGCTCTTGGTGTAGAATATATCATTTGTATCCAGTTCAAATGATGTCCCTCAATGCTGAAGGCCCTCAAAAGTTGAAACAGGAACTCCCAGTGTACCCCATCAAAAGCCTTGTCGGCATCGAGGGAAAGCACTGTAATATCCTTCTCAATTGAAGAATCCAATAAATGTAAGCTCTTCTGATATTATGAGTCAGCCTTCTGCCCAGCATAAAACCAGTCTGCTCCTTATGAGCAATACTGGGCACAATGCCCGCCAGCCTATTGGCCAATATCCTCATAAATATTTTATAATCATTGTTCAGTAAGGATATAGGCCTATAGGAGGCACACATATCCACTGGTTTATCTTTTTTGAATAAATAATATTATGGAAGCCTCATTAAATGTAGAGAGAAAGTCAAACTGTATCTGGAAACTTTGATACAACTGGCAGAGCAGAGGGACAAGTTCTTCTTTAAGTTTTTTGTAGAATTCTGTGGTATAACCGTCAGGTCCTGGTGACTTATTATTAGGCACATTATTTATTACACTATGTAACTCAGCTTCCTCTATTACCGTATTCAAAGCTGTTTTATTCAATTCCGAGATCTTTGGAATTTCCATTTTTTCAATATATTCCTGAACTTCTTGTGTAGATGCGTAACAATCATCCTGATATAATATTGACAAATATTTTTTTAATTTTTCATTAATCTCCAAATGATTAAATACCTTACTGCCATCTGTTGCAGTGATCTCTTCTATACTGTTCTGGTTATCCTGAACTTTTAGCTGATAAGCCATAAGTTTAGAAGGAGAGTCAGCAAAAAAATAATAATTTTTCCCAGCCTTGTACATTTGTCTTTCTGGTCTCCCCTGACACATTTTCTCCAATTTTTCCTTAAGTAGAATCATATTTAGTTTATCTTCCTCTTTCCCTGATGCCGCATACAATGCCTCTGCTAAGATCAGTTCCTGTTCCAGTCCCTCCATAAATGCCCCATATCTCCTCCGTACATTTACTTCTTACAATATAATACAACCCCTTAAATATGCTTTAAGCGATTCCCATTTAACCGTCCAAGAATACTTATCCAGAGTTCCAACCCAAAAAGGCCTTTAGTTCCATTCTCAAAAAAATAATAAAATAGTTGATCTTGTAACAAGAAATTATTAAAGGTCCACTTCCTTGGTCCAAAGTTATTAATACTCGATAACTCTAGCTCCATATAATATGAGGCATGATCTGATATCAGAAATGAATTATATCAAACAAATTTAGTCATATGAAATGTAGAGCTGGAAACCAAAAAATAATCTATTCTTTTTTTTTTTTTATTCTGTTTATACACCCATCTCAGTCAGGGTATCCTTCCGAGGAGCCCGCTCGGCGGTGGCCTCTCCCTCCCTGCCTGAACCCCCCGCTGTCGGTACACTACCCACCCAGCCACCCCGGTAAGGCCCAGTCCCCCGGCAACTGGGTACCCCTGGGGGAGAGCTTGCCCACCCCTGGCAACCTTGCAGACTCAAGGGGCCTACCTGATAAATGGGTTGGCGCCTGAGGAGTTTCCTGGTGCGCTTGGGCCAGTGTTGGGATGTGGGCCAAGCCCCTGGAGCCCTCTTCATCTCCGCTGGCCAGTGGGGGATTTTCTTAGTAGTGCTTCCCATCCCTCCCGTGAGTGTGGCGTGCAGTGACACCATGGCGCACGACAACCCTGCTGGCATCTGCCACACTCACCCCTCCTATTTAGTCTGCCGTCCTGTACTACCCCTGATCTCCATCGGGGGCCGCCAGGACGCCGGACAATCCCACAGCCCTCCCCCAGGAGACGAGAGCAGTCCTCCAGACGCTCAATCCTCTCCTGCCCCTGCCGACCCCCGGCGCCCGAGTTCGCTCCCAAACCCAGGTCGCTGGTGTGGTGTCCAGCGCCTCAACCCTCAGCGCCACCGGGCCAGCCAAAATAATCTATTCTTGAGAAACAATTATACACTTTAGAAAAATAAGAACATTTCTTCACATCTGGATACATCTTCTGAAAAGGATCTACTAAAGCCAACTCTCGCACATCATTAATCAGGTCTTCTGTTTCCTTCTTTCTTTCTGGAGCTGAGTAAGCCCTATCTAATATTGGTAGAGCTACATTAAAATCCCCCTATAATAATTGGTGAGTCCAAAATAGCAACTTTCAAAAACAGATCCGTGAAAAATGCTAAAATTCTCCTCTTTTGAAGTATATACACCAACGATTGAAATCTTCACCTGATCAATAGTAACAGTTACATTAGCCTATCTTCCCTCAGGATCCACCTCTGAGCTGATTATCTTCGGTTTTAACTTTTTTTTTTTTTTTTAAATAAAGATTCCAACGCCTCTAGCATTTCCTGCTAAATTACTAGAGACAGCTTCTGCACCAAATAAATTAGAAAAATACATACTATCCTTTTTTTCAAAATGTGTCTCCTGTAGTAGGACTCAATCTATTTTTTTTTATTATTTAAATAGTTAACTGTTTGTCTAAGTTTTGTCCTATCTTTGGCCCCATTCAAGTTCCAGGCTAATGTTCTCAAATTTTGCATCTTATTAAAAGTAAAAAAAAAAATGTTCACCATAAAACCAGGCAGCAGGACATAACCCCTAATACCGTTACTTAAGCAATAATCCACGAGGGGGTGTGGGTTATCAGTGGATTTACCACGGCTGGAGTGGGTTGATCCGCCACAGCCATGGTAAACCCCCGATTAACCCAGATCCCCCGAGTGGCTTATTGCGATTATACCAAGTACTGCTTTTTTTATTATTTTAAAAAAAGCAGTTCTTGGTATAATGCTTAATAAGCCAGTCACTATTACAGCACTGTTTTTATTTTGTTTGGTTTTCCTGATGTACGGAGCTGCTCTTTTATGGTCTCCGCTTAGCGGGGAAACACGATGGCGGTCGGAGTTTTGTGATTTCAGCCTCTGATTATTTTTTTTTTTAAAGATGCGACTGGCTGGCACATTTTGCAGTGATTATCAGTAGATAATCAATGGAGATAAGGTGCCAGCTGGCCTGTCTCATTGGTCAGTGTTTGAGGTCCATGGTATAATTAAGGATAAACCAGCTGAGTACCCATGCTCCCTTATGCAACAATCAGTGTTTACAATACACTTATTACTTAATCTTTCTGTACTCAAAACCCCTTCCCCCTTAATATTATTATTTAGTACTACCAATTTTCTTAATTGCCATCTAAAAGGTTCCTCTGAATTCAGAAGAACCTTAACCTTCCCTAAAAACTTTGCTGACAGCTTACCTTAAGCTGTATGCGAGTTGTAAGTTTTACTTGAGCCGGTGCCCCCCCCCCACAACCATGCCACTTAATTTGCCTCTAACAGATTTTTCCACCTTTTCCTCCTTCTGCCTCTCTTAAACACCTCCCCAAACAAATCATAACAAATTCACAAAAGATCCCCCCCTTTTTTTATTTGTTATGAATAATTACCTCTACGCCTAAGTATTGGATGTAGAGGAAGCTGCAGAATCCTTGTATTTTTTAGTTTGCAGAAATTCATATACTTCCTGAGGTGTAGAGAAAAAAAAGAGGTTTACCCTCCACAAAAATGTGAAGTTTTGCAGGGTGCAGTAAGGTGAACGAAAAACCTTTCTTCCTTAGCTGATCCCTTATGCCATCAAAGGCTTTGTAAGAATTGAAGGTGGGAGATCAGGAAATGCTTGTAGCTTCATACCACTGTAACTCAACCCTTTTTCAGTCCGTGCTTTATATAGAATATTTTCCTTGTCCTGAAAATGCAGTGGCTTGATGTACATGAATCCTGGTTTCCCATCATCCCTTCTAGGGCCGAATGCCCTGTGGGTTCTATCTATTTCAGTTCTTCTGGATATTTTAGGCCCATAATAGAGGACAGCATTTGTTCACAGTAGGTTACAGGATTCCCCCCCTCAACCCCTTCTGGTAAGCTACCTATTTATAAATTTACCCATCTCGATCTTGACTCAAGGTCTTCCACCTTATTTTTCAGACCATCAAGCTCTTTTGTAGCTGCTACTACATCCATAGAAGCCTTTGGCAACTGATCCTCCACATTCGAAAGTCTCTGTTCCAGTTACTTAGTTCTTAAAGAGACAGCTTCTAACTTCACCACCATTTCTGTGACCTTTTGGTCCAGAGAAGAAATGGCTAATTTAATGTTTCCAAAGCCTGCTCTCAGTACACTTGTTATCCTATTTTAGTGCACTACAAACTTGGCACTTTTTGTACCCTACCACTACAAGGGGACCCCCATGAAAATGATATGTTGTAACATATGGATTCATCCCACCATTTACTTCATGCAGATTAGAAAAAACTAAATATTTAACTTGTGTTCATATTCTTACTTCGTTTCTGAGGCTTACATCCTCCTTTGTTGAATGGCAGTCTTTCTGTCTGTAGAACAACAAGTAGCATTGTTGATCGCCTTTCCTTTCCCTGTCTTGTCTGGGTTCAAAGGTTTAACAGCTGGGAATTGCTTTACCTGGGTGAACTGCTTTGATACTTGGTTGATTTCCAAAGGTCACATGTGCTCCAGGAAGTCATTGCTGAACTGCCTTTAACCAGTGAGCCTGTGCTTACTGTGGAAGCCTTGCTTCAATTAGTGGCGTTTTTATAAACTCGGTGGTTGTTTCCATTTTACACACTGGTTTGAAAAAACATGTTAGAACTGTATGATGTAATTCAAGTTCTTATTCGTCTTTTTTTTAATGTATTTTTTATTTGTACTGTATTCCCCTTTGTTGTCCCCAGCACTTGACTCCTTCAGGAGCTCCCAGGGTATACCCGATCCTCCAGCACCTCACACACTAGCATTTACCTTCTTCCACTTAGCCTTGGTTTGCTCTCAAGTGGGACGGGGTTGGGGATATACCTCCATTAGCAGTTGTGCATCAAACGGCAATGCGGCACAGGTTCGGGGCCCCAGATGAACCGTGGTCATCGCGAGCATCGGGACCATTTCCCACTGTTTTTTTCTCCGTGCCCCTGTGAGACGTAGATGGTAGTGATGCCATATGCAGGCAGGCATGCTGAGTGTGCAGCCATCTGGTATCAGTCAGCGTTTCCCTGCCCCCGTGGTTTGACGACCGTGCAGCTGTACCTGTGGTCACCCAGGTGGTGCTGCTGCAGCGGCGTTGCTCTGCTTCCCTCCCCGGAGAAGGAGAATATCCCCTGGGATGCTCAGTCCTTCTCCCCCCAGCTGGCCCTTGATGACCCTGGCTCAGTCCCGAACCTGGGGTAGCCCTAGCACAGCGCCGATAGGTCAGCCCATACATGGTTATTACAATGCACCCATGATCTACTATAGAATTATGTAGTTGAAATGGACAGACATGGTATCATAGGGCCCCATATTCAAAGGTTAGCACAAATGGGGTGGCACCAGCACTCTGGGTGGGGCCATATTTAGAGGCCCTCAGAGCACTGCAGAGGCTGTGCAGCGCCAAGGCACTACCCATACCACTGTATCTAGGCAGATGAGGAGGTCCTTCTTGCCTATTGGCACAGTGATATATATATATACATATATATATATATATATATATATATATATATATAATATTCAAAGGTTTGCAGAGGTGCTTAACAGCCCCGGAGTGGTGTTGTTTACGTCACTGAAAAGCATGTCTTGTCCAAGCGCTGAGGCAATGCCCCCCACCTCACAAAGGCTGTACTGCAGCTGCCTGCCCTTTGTCAAGTGTTATCGCCCCACCCCAGATCACCCATCCATCTTGTAAAATGTATATCTCTGGTAGTCCGGTGGACCCTTTATCCCCCCCAACCGATCGCCAGCCGCCCACCTGCTGAGGACCCCCCACCTGATCGCCACTCACTATTTGGCACAGACCTCAGCTCCCTTCTTCGTCAGGTAGCTGTCTTGCAGTCACAGATCATGATCATGTCCTGTTCCATGACTGTCAGATGGTGGCCAGTCAAGGAGGTGAGCGGAGGGCTGTGCCAGCCGCCACTCTGCACCCAACGTAACAGTGAGTGCTGATTGGAGTGGGGGGGGGTTTCAGGGCTGGGGTCCTTGGCGGGCAGCCAGGTGGCGGGGTTGGTGATTAGTCAAGAGGGTTGGGTGCCACTGGACTACCAGGGATATACATTTAACAGGTGGGATGGGTGATCAGTTGATGGGTAGTAACAACAACAGAAATGGAAAGGGACCTGGGGGTAATCATATCAGATGACCTAAAGGTTAGCAAGCAATGTGAAAAGGCAGTAGGGATGGCTGGGGGGATACTGGGATGTATAGGGAGAGGCATCACCAGTAGAAAACCGGAAGTTGTTATCCCTCTGTACAGACAGTTGGTGAGACCCCATCTGGAGTACTACGTCCAGTTCTGGAGACCCCATCTCTGCAAGGACATAGGATGGAGACAGTTCAGAGGAGGGCAACTAAAATGGTGCAGGGTTTGCAACAGAAGCCATATGAGGAGAGACTTAAAGAGCTTAATATGTATACCCCTGAGGAAAGGAGGGAGAGGGGGGACATGATAGAAACTTTTAAGTACCTCAAGGGAATCAACAAATTCCAAGAGGGTAGCATCTTTCAGAAAAAGAGATATGCAAGAACAAGGGGACACAATTTGAAGATAGAGGGGGGACGGCTCAGGGGTAATGTGAGGAAGTATTTTTTTCACAGAGGGTGATGGTTGCATGGGATGGCCTTCTTGAGGAGGGTGTGGGGTCAAAAACAATGGGGGAATTCAAGAATGCATGGGACAGACATAAGACAATTCTTGTGGGGGGTAAGAAGAAATAGGCTGTTGGTTAACTATCTCTGCAGCATATCCAGCAGGTAGGGAAATGGGCAGACTAGGTGGGCCAAGCGGTCCTTATCTGCCATCAAAGTCTATGTTTCTATGTATCGGGAATTGGGGGACCACTGGACTACCAGGTTATTTAACAGGTGAGATGGTGATTGGGGGTGGGGGGCTTACTAGACTACTGGGGATAATTTGGCTGTCCACCATCATTAATGACAGGGCTGCTCTGGTCCTTAGTGCCACAGAATACCAGTCTGAAACAAAGATGATGTGGACTGCAGGTATTGTAAGTAAGGAAGTTGACACAGAGGACAACAGAAGAGTAGTTGAAAAGAAGAGGAAAGGTGGATGCATAGGACATTAAAAACTGAAGGATGGGCCGGCCCTGTGGCGCAGAGGGCTGAGGCGCTTGATGCCACACCTCGCGCTACGCTGGCAACCTGGGTTCGGGTATGGACTCAGGATGCTGGAGGCTGGCAGGGGAAGGAGAGGATTGAGCATCCGTAGGGACTGCTCTCCTTTCCTGGGGTGGGTAGTGGGTTGGCGTCACTCTGCAGCGGCCTTTGGTGGAGACCAGGAGCACTGCAGAAGATGCAAGTGGGAACACCATAGAAAAGCGGAAATCCACCTCTCGACTGACCAGATGACGGTTGCCGGTCCTCTGTTACCGCCGATGCCCTGAAAGAGCCCCTCCACTGCAGCAGCACCCTGGGGCCAAGTATATGTGCTGGTTGCCCCCCTGGTGCCTTTCCCCTCGGAGGAGGAGGACCCGCCCGGCGAAGGGTTACTTCTGGGTTACCTCGAGGTGGCTGCAATGTGCAGGTGGAGGGCTCAGGATGGGACAGTGGAGCAGATCAAGGACCTAGACGGCCCGAAGGAGTGGTGGGTCATGGGGCATGGGGGTGAAAATATATTAACACAAAAAAAAAAAACTGAAGGATATCAATGTAGGAGAGCAAGAGGTTATAAGATGGGACAGCTAGGATGAGGCTTAGTCACCCCTGGACTACCAGGGCAGTGTTCAATGCTGCCGTGTAGCAGCCATAAAGGTCCTCTGCGCATATGCAAACAAATCCATAAGCGACATGCAGATGGCCCCTTAACACCTTGCATACCAAATGAGCTCATTTGCATGCTTGGGCTGAATATAGCCCACAGGAGCCCTGGCACGCTCCCATTTCAGGTAATGCTATCTCCTGTGGGCCATACACAGCCTTGGTCCGTGTCAGCTCAGTCCAGGTCCACTTAATGCTGTGTCATCGTGGCCTTATGTGCAGTCAGTTAGCATGCCCCATCGGCATGCACTGGCTGTCTGAATATTGCTCAGAGCTGGCTGTGCGCTTGTGACCGGCTCTAAATATGAGGCCATAGTGTTCTAAAATCACACAGTCCACCAGAATGTACGACTGAAGCACCCAACGAATCAATTAAATGGCCCAAAAAAGATTTAACGATAACAGTGTAAACCAGGATTTGAAAACAGTTTCTGTAGGACAGAAATTATTTACAGGTTCAACGCAGTTCTGTTATCTTTTTATTTTTTGCCCTCAGTAGCACCTGGGGATTGTCCAGGATTTCCAGAGCAGTCTTGAATTGCATGCTCCTTTGTCCTCCCAGTCAATTCCAGTTTTTATCTACTCCCCCCGCCTCCACCACTGTCACTGCCTCCCTCAGGCTTCTCTGCTTCTGACTGCCCTCTGGCACTGCTACAGACTCCTTCTACGATTCTGCCATTCCTGATTGCCCTGATCCTGAAGCATTCCCATGGTTTGCCACCCTTTTGCTCCGGCTACAATTCCCAGTTCAGTCGAGGAACAGATTCAGTTTGGTGTTTTTATTCTGTTCACCCCATTTTTTTTAACTTTTGGACCCTGCCCATCCTCCACTCCAGTGTTTAGGTCCAACCTGGCTGCACCCTTTCTCTGTCTGGGAGGGCAGGTGAGCGAGACACTCCCTTCACAGCCAACGACAGGGTCGTTTCATGGCTGGCTGGTGTGCATTAATGTGTGGGTGACCTGCATGCTCCCTCCATTGGAGCTGTGGGCCTCCTCCGCATGACGCGCCAAGTCCACAGCTTGCTTCTGTGTGGGATTCTAGGGCCTAGGAATGAACCCAGCTCTACCAGCTAATATGTTTCCTAGTCAAACTATCTCTTGTTGGGAGCTGCAATACTGAACATAGGATTTGCAAGAAAGCGAGTTGTGCTCACAACAGAGGAAGGGGAACCTTTCAATTGTCTTTGGTCTGTAGCAGATATACTGCAGGTGGAGGCTGCTTCTAACTGAAAGGTGAAAGAAGGAATTTACAATTATCGGGAAAAGACAGTCTTGTTACAATTCTTAAGATTTTCAGTGCAGGAAGAGTTCAAAGCACAGCTGACTTATTTGGGGACTGACTGCTTTCAGAGCACAAACCACCAGGCTGTTTTGTGGCTGGGGAGGTTTACCTGTGTCTGACTTGAATGTCTGGATTTTTCTCTGTTTGATTAGCAGGGGATTTTCTCTGTCAAATTGTTGTGTATAGTATCTTGCAGACAGGAAGGCACTCATCGCAGCGGTGGGTCAGTGCTCTTAGCTGATTGTTTTGTGAGGGCACAGTTTAGGCTCAACCCCTTCCCACCCCTGGAAATAGTTCCTTTATACCTGGGGTTCTGACATCATTTCCTCAAGAGTGCAGGTGCATATCAATGTCATATCCTCTCTAGCACACAGCACTGAAAATATAACATACACATTGTATAATATATATATATTTCTATATAACAAACCAATCACACACACAAGCACACACACACACAAAAACAAAAACAAGTACATAGTCATGTGGGAGTAGTGCAATGTAATGGCTGTGGGGCAGCAGTCTTCCGGGAGTCTTTCTGAGGCTGAGGGTGCCCTGTTGCAGACAACTCTCTGCCCTGAGGGAGGAAGTTGCCCGTCTTCAGGCCACACTGGACAGCAGTAGAGAGACCTTCCCCAGGCCAGACTGGATGGTAGGAAGGAACCCCCATCCAGGGAAGCACCAGAGCCACCACCAGTACCTCAGAGGTTGCAAAGAAAGCACAGCAGTTGGACCACAGTGGGCTCAGGAGGGTGAGGAGGGTGGAACAGAGGCACACCCAGTCAGTTGTTCCACTCCACAATCCATAAACCATTCTGGGGAGCACAGCTCCCCTATGGATGCACCCACAGAGGAGATTAAGGAGGCTGAGGACACCTGTCACAAAGGCCCACAGGAAGGAGGCAGAGGATGCCACAAGGAAAGGAACAGCTCCTGGTGGGGACTCAACTGATAGGGGATAGAACTGGGGGGAGCAGGAAAACTTAAGTAAAGTGCCTGCCTGGTGCCATGGCTTGTAGGACAGGAGCGCATCCTCAGGATCACGAGAACAGCTGCACGGGAAATTGAGCTGGATGTCATTGTCCACCTAGGGACAAATGACTTGGCTCAACATGAGATTAGAGCAGTGCAGAAGGACTTTGTAATACTGGGAGGGCCTAAGACAAGAGCACACACAGTATTCTTCTCAGAGGTGCTGCCTGTAAATGGCATGAGTGAGGCAAGGGTACTTTAGCACCATGCAGTTTAATGAGTGGTTGAAAAATGGTGGAGCACAGGGGTTTGGCTTCATTGGGGACTGGGGTTCCACCTGGAGGACACCAGCCTATACTGGCAGGATGGTCTGCATCTGTCCAGGAAGGAACAAGTCTTTGAGCAATCAGTTTAAATGCTTCATTGGCAAGCTTTTAAACTAGTCAAGGGGAGGCACTGATAAGCAGCAGGAAAATCCCAGCCTCTCCTACAAAACAGGGTACTAAATGGGAAAAGACCGAGGTAGAAAGGTCAGTGGGGATGCTGCAACAGAAAGTAAAGCCATCAAAAATGGAAAGCAATGAGTACCAATGCACGTAGTCTGAGTAACAAGCTTCCTGAATTAGTGGCCTTGATGGAGGAGGAACATCTGGATATCGTGGCAGTCACAGAAACATGGTTCGCACAAAACCATGACTGGGACGTAAACATACCAGGATACACTATCTACAGGAGAGACAGAGGGTGAAAAGAGGAGGAGGAAGCTCTTACATAAGGAAGGAATCAAAGTAACAGAACAAAAGAGAAAACAGGGAGGAGAAGAAGCACTGTGGGTAAATTTGGAGACCGCAATGGCACCACAATCTGCACAGGGTTGTATACAGACCCCTTCTCAGGGGAGAAATGGACAAGAAATGATAGAAAGTATACTTAGTATGGCAAAAAAAGGGGTATTGCTGATGGTGATCTGAATATGCCAGATGTTAACTGGAGTGCAGTTGCGAGCCACTGCAAGAGTGGGGTTATTCTAGATGCCCACAGGGGCATGCCTTAGACAATTAGTATTGGAGCCCACTCGAGGAGCAATCTTAGACCTGGTTCTCTCAAATGGAGATGAAGAGAGGATCACAGATGTGAAGTGGGTAGTCATCTGGGAACTAGCGACCATCGAACAGTATGGTTCTACAATAAACACAGCAATAGAGTCAAGCCATACAAAGGCAAAGGTACTGGACTTTAGGAGGCTGACTTTGCTAAATGGGTAAGTGCCTAAGGAATGCACTAGCAAATGGGCAGGAAGGAGGGTGGAAGAACAATGGGAATAATAAAACTGCCATCACAGAGGCAACAAGCCTTTGTGTGAAGCAAATAAACAAAAACTAAGCGATGTAAGAAACCACTATGGTTCTCAAAGGAAGTGGCAGTGAAGGTTCAAGAGAAAAGAAAGCTTTCAGGAAGTACAAGGCATCACAGAAGGAGTAGGACAGAGAACTGTATCAGTTAAAGCAAAGGAAGCTGAGAAGGCAGTCAGAACAGCAAAGGCCCAAACCGAGGAAAAGATAGCCAACTCAGTTAAGAAGGGGGATAAAACCTTTTATAGGTACATCAGGGCGAAGGAAGACCAAGGGAGGATAGTGAGGCTTAATAAAGGGGGGTGGGCAGAGGGAGACTGTGAAAAGGCAAAGATACTAAACAAATATTTTTGCTCAGTATTTATGTAACTCTAGATGGCGCTATCCCAGGGGCTACTACCCTGCCTGATTTGCCACTAACAGGTTGAGGGGCCTGGATCCAATGGCGGGTGCCTCCACCCAGAGGTCAGGGTTTGCAATAGTTAAACTAACTTGGTCACAGCCTCTGGGACACTGCAACCCCTTTCTTCCCACTAGTGGCCCACACAATATATCAGAATCACCTTCACAGTATACACTTACCCCAGGTCTGGTTCCGCACTGGGACCTCCTGTGAAATGAGATACAGTGCAACAATCACAGTACAGTACTTTAACATGAACAAATACCTCCAGGCAGTATAACTTTGCTGAAACAAGCAGCTCTGATTTATTTAGGGATATAACAAGGACAGGGGGAAATCAGGTTAATTAGCTTATCACTCTAATAATCTACCTATGGCTCTGTGCACAGGCCTACCCCTATCAGTTACTGTCCCTGGGTACCCAAGCCCTGATAGCTAGTCCAAACCGTGGCAGCTGGTAGGGGCCCTTTCACCAAGAAAAGGAAAATTAAACAGTCAGCAGTACAGTAATTCCATTTAGGTTTAATGTGGCAATTCAACAGGAAGCGACCCTGAATTAGTACTCACGACCTCCAAATAAGATAGGGTCCTTCAATGTCAGCAGGGCTCACTGAGGTACACAAACCTCTTCACACATTTATATAAAGCACTATACCAGGCAGGCTGCATCTGTATCCCGATCGCAATTACTGCATAATACCGGAGAACACACAGCAGATTCAGTTCTGACAGACCGAGTGCAATTTTCAGCAATTCCTCCAGTCTTCTACAGGGTGAGCCTGGTTTCTACTCTTCAGAGATCCTTTGATTCTTTTCAGGGGCCAGTTCAGTCCTAACAAGCAGTTACACAAGCTGCGGACCGGAACTCTGGGCCTTACACCGCGTTTTGACTAAAACTGCACACTGAAAAAGCACAGGGCTCCTTCCTTCTTCACTGCAAAAGCTCAACTGAAGCTCCAGCCGACAAAACCAGGCACTTCCTTTGAGTTCCTCCCAGTTCTTGACTGGATTGGCTGTCACTCACAGACTGCTGCTGTTGGTCCAAAAGGCACTGAAGTCTAAACTACATCTCCCAGAGTCACTGCCCATACAATCCTCTTGTGGCTGGCTCAGATTATGAGTCCAAGTTCTGATTCGTCAAGGCACCATTTTAAGCTAGCTTACCTCACACTGATTGGTCCAGTTCAGCAGTTCAAAACTAGAATGGGGAACTAGCAGACACAGTTCTGACTGCAAAAGCAGGTTAGACAAACTGTAATTTCATTATTACTCTAAATAATTTCTGGCAAACAGTTACATCTTTCAGATAGGTTCCTTTGCACTCCATGGACTGCAAAAATGAAGTGAATTGGCAGCAGCTCGAATGGTACTCAGAGAAGCACACAGTCCCCCATACAAACTAATTATGTCTGCAAGCAGACAGCTCTTAAAGAGACAGTACCAGGGGCTCTAAAAACACTCACTGATAAATGGCTTAAATGCAAACACCATTCAGGCTTGGAGCATTCAAGCAAGCTCCTGAAGTCTTTTAGGAACCCCATTTGCGGGGGTTACACCCTTCTAGCCTGGGAAAGCTTGGCGTCGCGTCAAGCAAGTACCAGTTTTCAACTGCAACCATATACGATTTGCATTGGGCTTGACATGTAATCATCAGTCAATATATCATTTTACCAAGAACACATTTCTGAAACATTTGCGTACGTCACTCTTTACACAGTATTACATACACATGTACCATAACTCAAGTTATTACCTCTTGTACATGAAACCTGAAGAGGGGCCCTTCCTATCAGTTACGCTTGGGGCTGGACGGGCAAGGGCACCATATATAAGGCAACACAAGTAACTTGGAGTTAGCACTGTGTGCCAGTTTGGGCAATGAGCTTGGGGACACATACACTCCTTTATGGACAACATTGAGAGGCAAATCCACAGGCCTCCCAAGGGAATCATAACTGAGGTGCACCACAGGCTTTACAGCTCGACCAGTCTTTCTAGGGGAACTGTTATAGTCTCTCTGCACTCTGAGCCTCATTTCCAGCATTGTCCTCCTTGTCAGGAGTCTCCATGGAGTGAGGGAGGCTGGAACTTGGGGCACTCTTCAGCTCCAGGGTTACAGTTTCTGGAGTCCCACAACATTTGGCTCGCGGGAGGCTTTCGGACACTGGCAGTGGACTGTGGGGCACTCAAAATATAACTCTTCTTGTTCTGGTGTATCACCAGTCAGCCCAATCCATCATTTTCCTCCCCTGAAGCTCAAACAGTTCAACCATGCACAATGATTCCATTTCATCTGATCTGATGCACAGCACTTCACTTTCTGGGAGCATTGGCTCCAGGGATGAAGCTGAAACCCCAGACAGTCAGAAGGCCCAGCTTCATCTCCAGTGATTGACAGGAGATTGCCCAGGCGACAATTGACTAATTCGTAGAAAGGGTAGTATTCAAAGTCACTCTCACTTTCTTCCGATATATGGACTGACGATCCGCTCAACTGGGACTTGTGGAGGGAACACACTTTAACTTTACTTCTGTGAGTGCAGACTTGATCTTTTCTTGCTTGTAGCTAGTCACTGGTCAGAGGGGCATCTTCTGAGAACTCAGACTCAGATTAGAATTTGTCCAATGACATGGTAAATGATTTCTATGCATTGTTTTACATCTTTTGAATTATTCTCAGGCCTTACTTTTGTACACTGGCAGATCATCTAGTTTGCCCACTACAATGCTGAGGAAATGGTGCTCATCAGTCCTTAATCTTGTACTTGCCATATGCAGTCCCAGATTTCTTAGCAAATACCCGATCTCCCTCCTGGAGTTCTGTGCTTTCACACTTTTTATCATACCTTTCTTTGTTAGCCCAGATTTCTTTTTGGCAGCCATAGTTTGACCAGTTAGTGCAGCATGAGTTAGCTGGGCCTTTAACTTTTCCCGCACATACTGTAAATAGTTGTCAGCTTGAACCCATCGGAGAGACCCCAAAACACACATCTACTGGTAGTGAGCCTCTCTCCAAACATCAGGCAGTAGGGGAGAATCGGTGGCATCACTTTTGGTGCAGTTATAAGCATGTACCAGGGTGCTAATTTGTTGGCTCCATCTAGGCTTGTCCTTTGGGTGCAGTGCCTACCATATCACCAAAAGTGCAGTTGAAAGCGTTCAGACTGTAGGTCCCCTGGGGTGGTAAGGAGTGAGTTCTGGACTTTCGCACTCCCCACAGAGAAAGCATCTCTTTGATCAGGCGACTCTCAAAGTCTCTCCCTTGATCAGAATGGATTCTTTGTGGAGCCCCATAGTGAACAAAAAGTTTTCTACAAGTACTTTGGCCACAGTGGATGCTTTCTGGTCTATGGTGGAGAAGCTTGGGCATATCTCGTGAAATGGTTCGAGTGACCACCAGCACATTACAGATATTTCTTTGATCTGACTCAAACTCAGAAAATCAATACAGACCAGCTCCATGGGTGCACTGGTGGTGATGTTAACAAAGGGGGCAGCCCTCTGAGAATAGCTTTCCTCTGTAAGCGAGCGACTACAAGTTCGAATGTGTTGATCACATCAGCCCCATCTTGACCAATAGAATCTGGATCTCTCACCAAGTCAAGTGTTCTGTCTATACCAAGGTGCCCCATGTGGTTGTACAAGGACCTCAATTACTGAGTCTCGAAGGCGGTGGGCAGCACTAGTTGTTGTTGTCTACTTGTCCCCTCTGTCTTCTGTTTCTCTGTATAACAGTTTATTGATCAGTTTCAACAGGTTCTTCTTTGTATAACATGAAATTGCAGTTCTCAAATCAGTGGGCCGTAATTTGGACGCACATCTTTTCCTGCATGGGGAAGCTCTAAACTAGCACTGATCATGGGATCGTGGGATTGAGCCCATGAATACTGTCATTGTCCAGCTGAGGCAGTGCGCAATGTCTGTGCAAAAAGTGGCAATAAACAGCAGGTATCCAATTCTCAGAGAACTCCCAAGCAATCCACCATGCAGTCCACTGCGTCCATTAGACTGTGTTCCTCCTGTCAAACTTCGGCAGAGTGCCCAAATGTCAAATTTCTGCCAATCGGACCCAATCATTCTGGGGAACAGGCCTCGGAGAACATCAGCATCTGTGTACTTTCAGACCTGCTCGGTAACCGAGGGCATAGTCATATGTAGATAATGAGAAAGCCACCTACTAGTAGTGGCATCCAACAGCTGGTCTGCACATAGGTCAAAGTTATTGTCAGTTTTTACTAGTATTTTAGCCCCATACAAGTACTCATGGAATTGGTCAACAATAGCACTTCAGAAGCTAGGAACTCTAACTTATGTACAGGATAGTTCTTTTCCGGATGGGGTCAGGCTACTGGCAAAGGCCACTGGTCTCAGGCCATTCTCGTGCTCTTGGTACAACACGGCCCCAACCCTTACAAGCTAGCATCAGTGTGCAGGGATAAGGTTTTCTTGGATCGGCATAGGCCAGCACTGGAGCATGGGTAAGTTGATATATGATCTCATTTAAAGCAGTCTCACAATCAGGTCCAATGGAGCTAAATACTTCCTTTCCCGGGATGAGAAAATGCACACTCTTTCAGTCTTGAGGGACGTGACTTTTGTAAGTATTTTTGCCCAGGTTGGGAGATCTTGTAGGTAAAGGTTAAGCAAAGGCGGATCACTCTTGAATAGTCCTTGATAAGCGCCGATAATAACCACAGAATCCAGGAATCTTTGCAGTTCTTTTAATTTTTTAGGCTTTGTAGCCCAGGTAGTCAAGGCCTCAACTTTACTTGGGTGATCTCCTATTATTCCCTCGGTGGATGCTATGTGTCCCACATACTTTACTGATGTTTGAAAATTGACACTTATCAATGGACAAGTTTAAGGTAAAGTCCTCCAATCGGTCAATGCAACTTAAATAATCTGCTCTCTGTTCCTCCAGTGAGCTACAAACGCAATAACATCATCTAGGTATACCAGGCACTCTGGTAAGTTCATGTCCCCACTGCACGCTCCATCAATGCGTTGAAAAGTGGCTGGGACACCTGAAATCCCTTGAGGCATCCCTCTATGAATATAGGAAGCCAAGCTGAGACAGATAAGGCCGTCTTTTCACGCAGTCCTCTGGAATGACCATCAGGATCTGGTAGTACCCACTCTTTTTTGGAGATCCAGCACAGAAGAACCACTTGCTCCGTTGGGCACAGTCCCAAGCATCTGAATCACGGGGCATTGTGTACTGATCAGGGTTGTCCGCGGTTTAAGATGCGATAATCCACACACATCCTTACTGTTCCATTCTTTTCCTCACTACCACAGCAAGGGAAGCATAAGGGCTTCTGGATTCTTGTATTACACAACAGCACTATCTCTTGCAGATGCCGTCTCACATCATCTATGTCAGCAGGTGCCGGTAGCGTCGAGACCTCTCACGAAATGGTCTTCGTCATGCAGCGGATATTGTGCTCAGCTCCTTGCGCATCCTACATCCCATTCCTTTAAAGAAAACACCTGGTCTCTGGGCAAGCTTCTCACTGATCCTCACTTTCCATTCAATGGCAGCGAGGGGTCGGCGAAATCAAACAAGTCAGGCGTTACTCTGTCATTCTTCCTTGAACTCTTGCTGCTGGGTAGCACTGCAGTATCACAATGATGCACATTAGCCAGGATGCAACCTCCGTTTACTCGAATGCTCTCTTTCAGACACATTATGAACTTGGACCATTACCCTTCTGGCATAAGCATGTGGGCTCTAGCAGGCAAAATACTAGGCTTGACCAGCAGTCCCTCTGGCAATTTCCATCGCCTGGTGCATCCAACATTAATATTTATTCTTAACATCCTTTCTGATCGGACCTCTCCTGTAAGTACACTGGGCATTTGGCGCCAGGATCAGAGACTCAGGATCCTTCTTCCATAGAATTCGAGCGGTTCCTCTGGTTCTGTTTTCAGCATCTCTCTGTGCCTCATAGGCCTTCTTAATTAAAGCCGGAACTCTTAAAGCTCTTACTAGTCTTGACCCTGTTTTTCATAACACAACTGTGCCAGCCTTCCGAACATGAGCAGATTTGTTCCAATCAACAAAGGGACACCATCATACAGTCCAGTGGGGGACACACTGAGGCTAAGGGTCTCTACTTGTTCGGCCACTTCAGCCACGGAGGTGGGGAAGAACCCAATAAATTGAGATATACCGGGAATAGGGGTAGGCTTTCCACTTAACCTAGCATACATGCAGTCCTTCTATTGGTTGTAAAGTCGTCTGACAAATGCTTCTGATACCAATCCTGGAACATAATTTACTCACTTGGGAGCCCTTGTCTAATCAGACTCTTGTAGACACTCCATTCACCTTTACAGTAGTCTCCATGGAGGGGACCCTCTTTCTGGACCAGTCTGGAGGCGGTGAGTGGGGGCCTGGGCTGAACTTGCCACAAAGGGCGTAGATTAGCATTTTTGGTGCCCCTCACTGGGATCATATGGTGCACCTCATAACCACTACAGTTTCTTCTCAATCTCTCCTTGTAGCCTATATGCAACTTTGTCAGTGTCTTTTTGGGGACTGGCATTCCCTTTTCAGCCAATGCCCATCTTTCCCACAATTATATGAAACATACTTTCTGGAGTTTGGAGCTGGCCGAGGCGCCACACTGGGAGCCAGAGTGGAGTGTGATAACATCTGGAAACTGGTGCCATCTCTGTCTCACCGTGATAAGCATTTGGAGACATCTAGTCAGTTTCTCCACTTCCATGGTCAGGAATTGAGTTTGGGCTGTTATCAGCAGGAGATACATGGGTGGGTGCCCCACCCCATAGTCAGATGCAGTGGATGAGTCAAGAGCCCGTACTTGCAGGCGTGGCCTTCATAAAGGACTGTTTTTGAATTCCCGGATCTCTCAACAGTTAAGCCCCATTGTGGCATATCTTTTTCCTTGTCAGAGCACTCATTGACTGCTCAACCTCTGCCCTGAACTCCATGATGGGTCACCCTCAGTCACTCGGGTCTTAATCACAGCTGTTGGTGCAGGTACCTCCAGTGTCGCCTTTTCTCAACTCCTCAATTTCTCTCATTAACTCATCATGGGAGGGTGGGATTCCAGTCGATTTGCCAGGCGTAACTGAAGCAACAACAGTTCTGAGGAGGGGGCAGACTTAAGGATTCTGTCCAGTCTGGTTCGGTCCAGTTCAATCGCTGGCAAACTACCCTTTCTGAGGCATTCTTGCAACAATTTTTCCAGCGAGAGACATACACAGACAACAACTCCCTTGGTACTGTTGTGCATTCTTACTCTCCACCATAGGTCCTCATCAGAATCTGGGCTCCCATACATTCTCCAAGGCCTCAAGATAGGCCTGTGCAGTCGCTTCAGGGTTACTGGCGTTTAGCCGGATGGTAGTCAGGGCAGGACCTGGAGCTCTCACTAACCCTCTTTCGCTTTTCACCTTCCGAGCATTGCCATTCCTGGCACTTGGGGCAACATAGTCTGTATCAGGTCTCCCAGTCATCCTCCCTTGCAGGGGTGGGAGGTGCCAGAGAAGATCCCTCAACCTTGGTGGAGTGGTGACTAATGGCAGGTGCAGAAATAGGAGTCTGCATTGGTTCAGCCACCATTACGGGCACTGGAGCAGGAGAGGGTGTTGGGGGAGGAACACCCCCAGGTGGCAAGAATAGTTTCTTCAAGTCCTCCACAGTTTTCCCCTCTCCCAGCAACCATTCAGCAAATTTCTCCTCAAAAGTTTCAGATAGTGGTGGGGGCTGATTCCCCCCCGGGTCTTTACTGTCCTTAGTTATCACTCTCCAAGCAGTGAGGGCTCCCTCTGGGGTAATGGTCTGTGGCACTTTGGAGCTATCTATGGGATCCTTAAACTCTACTAGGGCCAGGAAAGTGTGGGTGAGCAGATTAGCATGCGACCCACCACCACAGGGTTTTGTAAACCTTCACCTTGGAAAATACTCCCTGCACAGTGTCCGTATTGATACCCAGGGGATGTCCAGGATAAGCATATATAGCATTTTGGGGGTCGATCTCCTCCCAGTACACCACTCCACCAGCCAGTGCACAGCCACTTCTGTCGGGTACCCATTTTTTCTTAACAGTGGTTCGTAAATATATGGCCACTAGAGGACCACACAATCCCAGCGGTGACCTCCAAGATCCAACCCTAGATGGCTATCCCAGGGGCTACTACCCTGCCTGATTTGCCACTAACAGGTTGAGGCCTGGATCCAATGGCGGTGCCTCACCCAGAGGTCAGGGGTTGCAATAGTTAAACTAACTTGGTCACAGCCCTCTGGGACACTGCAACCCCTTTCTTCCCACTAGTGGCCCACTCAATATATCAGAATTACCTTCACAGTATACACTTAACCCCAGGTCTGGTTCCGGCACTGGGACCTCCTGTGAAATGAGATACAGTGCAACAATCACAGTACAGTACTTTAACATAGACAAATACCTCCAGGCAGTATAACTTTGCTGAAACAAAGCAGCTCTGATTTATTTAGGGGGGATATAACAAGGACAGGGAAATCAGGTTAATTAACTTATCACTCTAATAATCTACCTATGGCTCTGTGCACAGGCCTACCCAAGCCCTAGTGGCTAGTCCAAACCCAGTGGCAGCTAGGGGCCCTTTCACACAGAGAAAGGAAAATTAAACAGTCAGCAGTATAGTAATTCCATTTGATTTAATGTGGCAATTCAACGGGAGCGACCCTGAATTAGTACTCCACGACCTCCAAATAAGATAGGGTCCTTCAATGTCAGCAGGGCTCACTTGAGGTACACAAAACCTCTTCACACATTTATATAAAAGAAAGCACTATACCAGGCAGGCTGCATCTGTATCCCGATCGCAATTACTGCACAATACCGGGAGAACACACAGCAGATTCAGTTCCTGACAGACCGAGTGCAATTTTCAGCAATTCCTCCAGTCTTCTACAGGGTGAGCCTGGTTTCTACTCTTCAGAGATCCTTTGATTCTTTTCACAGGGCCAGTTCAGTCCTAACAAGCAGTTACACAAGCTGCAGACCGGAACTCTGGGCCCTTACACGTTTTGACTAAAACTGCACACTGAAAAGCACAGGGCTCCTTCCTTCTTCACTGCCAAAGCTCAACTGAAGCTCCAACCGACAAAACGGGCACTTCCTTTGAGTTCCTCCCAGTTCTTGACTGGATTGGCTGTCACTCACAATAGACTGCTGCTGTTGGTCCAAAAAGGCACTGAAGTCTAAACTACATCTCCCAGAGTCACTGCCCATACAATCCTCTTGTGGCTGGCTCAGATTATGAGTCCAAGTTCTGATTAGTCCAAGGCACCATTTTAGAGCTAGCTTACCCCACACTGATTGGTCCAGTTCAGCAGTTCAAAACTAGAATGGGGAACTAGCAGACACAGTTCTGACTGCAAAGAAAGCAGGTTAGACAAACTGTAATTTCATTATTACTTAAATAATTTCTGGCAAACAGTTACATCTTTTAGATAGGTTCCTTTGCACTCCTAGTGACTGCAAAAATGAAGTGAATTGGCAGCAGCTCGAGTGGTACTCAGAGAAGCACACAGTCCCCGTACAACTAATTATGTCTGCAAGCAGACAGCTCTTAAAGAGACAGTACCAGGGCTCTAAAACACTCACTGATAAATGGCTTAAATGCCAAACACCATTATCAGGCTTGGAGCATTCAAGCAAGCTCCTGAAGTCTTTTGGGAACCCCCATTTGCAGGGGGTTACATTTACAAAAGAGGAAGAGGTACCTAGAACAAACAGTAGAAACACACTGGATACAGAAGTTGATACCAGCCACTTTACAAAGAAAGGGGTTCTGAAAGAACTTCTTAAAACTTAAAGGTGGACAAAGCAGTGGGGCCTGATGGGATTCATCCCAGAATTCTAAAAGAACTAAGGGTAGAATCAATGACACCACTGACTACCCTGTTTAACAAATCATGGGAGGATGGGGTGGTACCGAGGGACTGGAGGAGGGCAGATGTGATTCCCCTTCACAAAAAGTGGGAGCAAGGCAGAGCAGGAAACTACAGACCTGTTAGTTTAACCTCAGTGGTAGGAAAATGATGGAATCACTTCTGAAGGAAAGAATTGTCCACGATATCTAGAGGCCAGAGGGCACAGGACCCAAGGCAGCATGGATTCACAGCAGGAAGGTCATGCCAGACAAATCTGATAGATTTCTGTGACTGGGTGACCAAAGTTGTAGATCAGGGAGGGGCTGTGGACATGGCCTACCTAGACTTTAGCAAGGCATTTGACACAGTCCCACACAAAAGATTAATATACAAGTTAGCTAGCCTGGGAGTGGGTCCCAAGATGACAACCTGGGTAAAAATTTGGCTGGAAAATGGGACACAGAGAGTAATAGTAAATGGAGTCCACTCTGATGAAAGGGGGGTTACTAGTGGGGTACCGCAGGGTTCAGTATTAGGACCAGTCCTCTTCAATGTCTTTATAAGCGACATTGCAGAGGGACTGGAAGGAAAAGTATGTCTCTTTGCAGATGACACAAAGATCTGCAACAAGTTGATGCACAAGGTGGGTGGAAAGGATGAAAAGGACTTGGCAAGGTTAGAGGAATGATCAAATGTATGGCAGCTTAGATTCAATGCTAAGAAGTGCAAGGTAATGCACCTGAAACAAAACCCAGGGAAGAGTACACAATGGGGGTGAGATACTAACAACAACAAAATAGAAAGGGACCTGGGGGTAGTCATATCAGATGACCTAAAGGTGGGCAAACAATGTGGGAGGGCAGCAATGGGGCTGGGGGATATTGGGATGCATGGGAGGCATCACCAGTAGAAAACAGGAAGTTATTATCCTCTGTACAGACAGCTGGTCAGACCCCATCTGGAGTACTACGTGCAGTTCTGGAGACCCAGTCTTCGCAAAGACATAGACAGGATGGAAGCTGTCAGAGGAGGACAACTAAAATGGTGCAGGTCTGCACGGAAGACATATGAAGGAGAGACTAGGAGCTTATATATATAGCCTCGAGAAAGGAGGAGAGAGGAACATAGCTAGAAACTTCAAGTACCTCAAGGAATCAACAAAGTCCAAGAGGGTAGCATCTTTCAAAAAAGAGTGTGCAAGAACAAGGGGCACAATTTGAAGATGGGGGTGGCTCAGAGGTAATTTAAGGAAGTATTTTTTCACAGAGGGCTGTGGATGCATGGAACGACCTTCCGGAGGAGGTCATGGAGTCAAAAACAGTGGTGGAATTCAAGCATGCATGGGACAGTCATAAGGCAATTCTAGGGGATGGGGGTAGGAAGAAGTAGGCTGCTGGTTAACTAGGATCTGCAGCTTATCCAGTAGGCATGGAAATGGGCAGACTGGGTGGGCCAAGCGGTTCTTATCTGCCGTCAAAATCTATGTTTCTATGTTACCAAGTGACTGAGCAATGTGCTGCCGTGGTTTGGGGTGTTAATTTTCTCCATTGAGTCCTCTCACCACTCCTGATTGGAGGTGTCTAGTAGTAGTGGTTTACTTATTGGACGCCCAATCTCACAGGCTCAGGGCACCTTATAAAACAAATACAGCAGCCAACATACATACATTTATCATAAGCATGGCCAGTTCTGAGCAATCGTAAAGGGAAGTAATAAAGTTTTTAGCATACAGTCACTGAGGTTCCTAGTTAACTGTGCTAGAATAAGCCTGATTGAACAAATAATGTTTAGGCACTCACTTAAAACATGTCATGAATGGGACCTCTCTTACAGAATGGGGCAATACGTTTATTTATTTATTTGCACATCGGTTTACAACCTTTGAGCCAGAGGCTCATTTCCAAAGGTACCTCGTCACATAGAGGACAAATACAAAATACAAGCAATTCTTGGGCTGAATATAACCCACAGGAGCCCTGGCATGCTCCCATTTCAGGTAATGCTATCTCCTGTGGGCCCTATACAGCCTTGGTCTGTGTCAGCTCAGTCCAGGTCCACTTAATGCTGTGTCATCGTGGCCTTATATGCAGTCAGTTAGCACAAAGCAGTGGACCAGCGACTGCAAATTACTTATCCACAGACAGTTTTAACCTTGCTCTTGAGGGAGCACGGAGGGGCTCTTTAAAGTAGCCAGGGCCCAGATTGTGCTGTGTGTATTAACAAACTGATCTTGCAGGAGACATGCCACCTCAGTGGAAATCACCAGTGCAGAATCTGCAAAACTAGGGAGATGTGCTCAGAATGGAGAGTCCCAGAAATCAACTTGGCTGCAGCATCCTGCTTCAGCTGCAAGTAGCGTGTCAACCCAGGAAATAGTCTGAGGTACAGAGCGTTAACAGTAATCCATCCTCAATGTAACAAAGGTGTGCACTAGCATTTTCAAATCCTCGGAACCTAGATAGGGTCTGATGTGGATGATATTCCTGGGATAGAAAAAACACCACAGACCTCTGCCAGCACGTGATTATCCATAGTAAGCCAGCACTCCATGATGTTGCCAGATTCTTTACGCTATCTCTGATCAAGAGAGAGGAATCACCCAGCTGTAACACTGCCACCTTCATACCCACTGCCAGTCTTTGAGAACTAGAATCCACCAGAACTTCCATCTTATCTGGGTTAAACCGTAAACAGATGGAGACCATCAAGTTGCTGCTGCCAGATAGGCATCTGTTCAGCATTTCAACAGAATTCCCTGCGCCATGGGTAAAAGACAGATACAGTTGATTATCATCAGTATAGCAATGAAAACTCAACCTATATAACTGAATAACCTCTCTCAGTTGTAGAATATACAACGCAAACTACATGGGTGAGAAGATCGAACCCTGAGGTATCCCATAGTCAAGGAAAGGAGGACATGAGAAATCATTTCCTAAGACTACCTGCTGCACCCCACTGGAAAAGAAGGATTCAAATCACTTCAGGGTGGCATCCTGTAGCCTCAAGACCGCAGTCGAGCTGTTAAAACTCTATGGTCTACAGTGTCAAATGCTGATGAGAGATCGCATAGAACCAGAATGGAACATTCTTCCCTATTCCTTCCCAGGAGATGGTCATTTTGCACCCTGAAAAGTGCTGTCTCCATGCTTTGACACCTCCTGAAACCTACTGGAACTGCTGATAGATTGAAAATCTCTCCAGGTGAGCCTAAAGCTGGTTGCCACCACCTTCTTGATATTCTTCCCCCAAAAAAGGAAAAAGTCGAGACTGGTCTATAGTTAGCCAGGATATAAGGGTTGAAAGATTCCATCTTAAGAAGGAGCTTCACTGCCGCCCAGTGGCGCTGAGGGTTGAGGCGCTTGGACGCCATATCTCTACACTCCATACCGTGGGTTTGGGAACAAGCCGGGTTGGGGTTAGGGAGGGAAGGGATCGAAAGCATCCAGAGGACAGCTCTCCCTCCCTGGGAAGGGTTCTGGTGATGCGCTGCTCTGTGGCAGCACCTGGTGGCTGTTGAGGTGCAGCACAGACCTTGCGGCACTACACACAGCAAGGAAGGAGCTTGACAGACGGTGGCACGCAGTGCCCTGCCGTCATTACATGTCCAAGCTCCTCGGGTGGGACTAATTAAGGACAGAAAAACCCTCTGGATACCTGGTGAGATGATGGAGACACCAGTGGCACGTGCCCACATCCCAATGCTGGCCCAGTGCACCCAGGACTCCCCACAGCCAACCTGGTGATGAGGTAGGTCCTCTGATTCCAGTAAGTGTTGCCAAGGGTGGTAGGGCCTCTCCAGAGGGTGATCTGGGGCGGGGGCTGGACCTACCAAGTCTCGGAGAGCTTGGGGAAGTGGGGGTTCAGGCAGGGAGTGAGAGGCACAGCCGAGAGGGTACTCCCAAAGGACGCAGAGGCTCCAGAGAGAGAAACAAAGTTGGAAAAAAAAAGGAGCTTCACCACTGCTCTCTTCAGCAGCGCAGAAAATACCCTCCCCTAAGGGACACCTGACAATCCTGACTGTAACTGGACCCAGAGACTCCAGGCAGCCCAGCAGCATCTGGGTCAGTCCCTGATCCAATGAACAGGAGATGGGGCACAGCTCAGAGATCTGACGAAGGATCTCATCAGCAGTTATCAGCTGAAATTCTTCCCAGACAACCGGAATGCCTTTGATCAATAAAGGTTGGTTAGTGTTGTGCCATGACAGCCCACTCAGAATAGTCCCTGATTGAACTGAGGTACCATACTGAGGAAGAACTCACCATGCTGTTCACATCTTTGTGCAGACAACTCTCCTTGGACTGCAGAGAGAGCTGAAGTAATAATCAGTCCACTCTGCAGAAGAACTGAGCTGGTCTTTTCCTCTTTGCAGCGATCACCCTTGACAGGAACTGTGCTTTTCTCAGGGTGATAACCCCCTGATATTCATTATAAGGAACTCTCAGGGCTGGTTTATCCTCCAGTAAACCTGCTTTTGCAAGACCGCACCAACCTCCACTCCTTGGCCTTTACCCCCTAGAACTCCTCACTGAACCAAGGGGATCCCTATGCGGGAGACCACTGAGCATACATGAAATGGCACAAGGGAGTATTAGGCTGCTGTGATAGCCATGTTAGGAGAATCCACCACCTCCTTGACCCCCTGTGTACACACCCTCAACAAGTTTGAGCAGTCTAGAACCACCATGAGCCTGTCAGGCTCAGCATTATATTTAGGACAGAAACAGATTAACTCCAAAGGAAGGGAAGGTCTAATGGGGGACTCTGATGAGAAAACAGTATCACTTCTGTATGCGGGGGGGCAGTGCAGTTTAGCTGACATTGCAACTCTGCCTGGTGCCCCCCCTCATACTGTCAATGCGGCATCCAGCCGTATGTGGTGCTTAACGAGTGAAACTGCCCCCTCCCCACTGAGTTAGAATCTAAAGCTTCCATATTGCATCCCAGACTAGCGGTTTAGAGCGTGGAGTTGTGTATCAAACCTAGATCTCCCATGGTAATGCATAGCGACAGCAGCCCCAGCATCAGCTTCAGTTTTAAATAGAGAAAGAAAGAGCGCTGTTTTCTGCACACTTTGTACAGAGTAGTTTCATTATGAAATGTGGTTGCCATTAGGTGCTGTCCTGACATGTGCTGCTTTTAGTACAAGAACATATTTTGGCAGCAGCTGTGCAGTATTGCGTTGATTTACAGTGTGGACATAAAGGGCAGGCCTGCATTTGAATAAGTGAGTTCTTGTCTAATTTTGTAATGGTATATGTAATGCTCCAGAAGTAATGGCATCTGAGTGAGAGCACCATAGACCAGTGCCCTTCATTTAGCCATGTGACATAGGTACAGCACGGGCAGTCACAGTTCAAGCCTCTCCCTTGCTAGGGTGCCTCAACCCTGTCATGGAAGGACCACCACATAGGTGAGAGGGTAATTCAGGCTCCATGCCCTTTCAGTCCTTGGCCTCATGTGAGCCTGCCAATACTGGTGGCAGTTAGTGCTAGCTGTGATGTTCTTTATTTAAGGTGGACACTTGTCCAATAGGACTGAAGTAGCTCAGGCCTACCACTGCAGTAACCCCGGTTTACCTCAGAGTGGGGCCATGCTTTCTTGGCCCAGGTCAGGCGAGCCTCTCTCAATTCGTCATCTCTGTTGGGAGGGGTGGTGGCACCCAGTGCCATTGCTGGGGCAGAGAAAGCAAGCCTGGTAGACATGTGAGATGGGCAGGGTGATATCCACCAATTTGGTGCCTATGTTTTTTTCCCCCTGGACACAATGATGACTCTTGGTGCCAGCATGCTAGACAGATCCACATATGCATCATCCCTTCCCAGAAGCTCCCCTAAACTGCAGGGGTCAAAATTAAGTTTCGCAGCTGGCCCAGTGGCGCTGAGGATTGAGCACTGGATGCCCATCTTAGCCATGCGGCTGACCGGGTTTGGGAAGACGGACTCTGAGTCGGCTGGGGGCGAGAAGGATCGGCGTCCATGACAGCTCTCCTTCCTCGGGGGGACAGTGCAGTACGCTGTAGACTGACACCCAGTGGTGGCTGGATGTTGGCACAGGCGTGCTGCCCAGAATGGGGTGGGCCCACATCCAGGGCGTTACTGCATCCACGAAGGTAGAGACAATCACCCCACCCATGGCACGTTCGTGGGCCCTGAGGTGAAGAACTGGAGGAAAAGATGGAACTGGCAGGCTTCATGATGGCTGGCTGTGCCCACGCTGACCCCCAGCAATCTGGATGTTGGCTTCTGGGGGTGGGAGGAGGCCTACGCCCTTCGCCACCAGACCTGTCATGGGAGGACAACCCATGGGGGATGGCCAAGTGGGATGGGTACACATGAATATACAAATATGCCAGCAGAAACAGGCCTCACGGTCTATTGAGTCTGTTCGATTGTGTAGCTAGCCCCTCAGTTTCCAGCTGCCCCCCCTCCCCTTTTCATAAATACCCCCCCACTCTGTCCCAGCCACTCTTAAAACCATCTACCGTGCTACAGGCTAATACCTCCTCAGGCAGAGTATTCCACTTATTCACCACCCTCTCTGTGAAAAAAATATCTCCTGACTTCCCTCCTGAATCTTCTCCCCTCCAATCTCAGCTGGTGATCCCTTGTGACCCTCCCTGTTCTAATGTGGAAAATCCCTTCTGTACAAGTCTTGTTCATCCCCTTTAAGTATTTGAAGGTTTCGATCATGTTCCCCCATCCCTCCTCTCCACCATGGAATACATGTTCAGCTCGCACAACCTCTCCTCACAGAAGTATCCCTCTAATCCTTGGATCATCTTTGTCACCCTCCACTGTACACCCTCCAACAATCCGATGTCGTTCTTCAGGAATGGGTGCCAGTGCTGCACACAGTATTCCAGGTGCAGCCTGACCAGTGACCTGTATAGGGGCAGGATCACCTCCCTATTTCTGGAGGAGATTCCCCTCGCTATACGCCCCAGCATCCTGTTGGCTTTTGCTGCTGTCTTCCTGCACTGCGCTGAGTTGTTCATACTCCCTGTTATAAGCACCTCTAGATCCTTCTCCTCCTCTGTGCATTTGAGCTGTACCCCCCAGCTGGTAGCTCCTCCCCTGGTTATTAGCCCCGAAGTGCACTACCTTGCACTTTTTGGCGTTAAACCCTAATTTCCATGCATCCGACCACTCTTGTAGTTTGGTTAGGTCCTCCTGCAGCCCCCTCCTCTCTTCGCTGTCATCTACCACCATTTCTTTCTTTGTGTGGTCTGTGAAGAGACTGATGTTACTCTGGACCCTGTAGGAGATATCAACTATATATATCCCGAACTGCACCGATCCCAATACAGATCCCTGTGGCACCTCGCTCGTCACATCCCTCGGCAATGAGAGCTCCCCCACCACCACCACTCTTTGCTGCCTTCCTCAGCCAATTGGTGATCCAATTAATCATCTTTGTTCCTACCACTATATATTCCAGCTTCCCTCCCAATCTCCCATGAGGCACAGAATCAGAAGCCTTGCTGAAATCCAAATACAGGACATCCACTGCATGGCCTTTGTCTAGTTCCCTTGTTACCCAGTCATAGTACTCAATCAGGTTTGTCTGGCAGGATCTACCCGAGACAAACCCATGCTGCTGACCATCCTGGAGATCATTGTTCTCTAAGAAGACCACCAGCCTGTCTTTTAGGATCGTCTCCATGAGTGTTCCCACAATTGAGGTGAGGCTCACTGGTCTGTAGTTGCCTGGTTTGTCCTTGGGACCACTTTTTTGAATGGGCACCACATGGGCCATCCTCCAGCCCTGCGGTATGCATCCTGTGTTCAGGGAGGTATTGAACAGGTCAGCCAGTGGTCCCACCAGGACCTCTGCTAGTTCACTGAATACCCTAGGGTGAATACCATCTGGACCCAGTGCCTTATACCCCCTCAGTACCCTTAATCCTTTTAGCACCATATCCTCTGTAATCCCTATATCAGTCACCCCCCTGCCCACTCCTCCTCTCCCAGGTGGTGTCTGCCCCCCTTTCTCTTTCATGAACACAGAGCAGAAGTACTCGTTAAGAGCGTCTTCCTGATCCACCGTTTCTCCACTCAGCCCCGTCCTTCCTAATCCTCACAATTTTAATCTTTGGTTTTCCATTTTTCACTGATGTATCTGAAGAAGTCCTTTTCTCCATTCTTAATGCCCTGTGCCAGTCTCAGTTCCCTGGAAGCCTTGGCCGCTCTGACCAGCCTGATAACCTCCCTGGACTTCTTCATATACATCTCCCTGTTATCCCCCCCCCCCTCAATTTCTTGAGTCTCTGAAATGCCTTTCTTTTGGCCCTCACCGCTTCCATGACCTTCTGTGTTAGCCAGCTGGGTTTTTTAGCCCTTCCCTTCTTGCTCCTTGTTCTTGCACATGTCCCAGTAGCCTCCACTTTCCCTTTCCTAATAATTTCCCATTTTTGGCTGGTATCCATGTGTGGTTGAATTCCCGTCAGAAACCTGCCCAAGATTTCCCATCCTAATAAAGTCCACTCCCTCAAAGTCAATCACCCTGGTCCCCGTACCTCCTGTTTCCCTGCCCATGTTAAGCGTGAACCATATCGTGTGGTGGTCACTCCAAGCCAGAGGGTCCTCCACCTCCAGATACCTTACAGCCTCCCCATTTGATAGAAACAAGACCAGAGTTCTGTTCAGTCTAGTTGGCTCACGGACCCAACTGCACCAGGAAGCTGACCTGAAATGCCTCCAGTATGACCCGCTCCTTTGCACTTGTGGTGGCTGGGGTGCTCCACTCCACCCCTGGTAGGTTGAAGTCCCCCACCACCACAGTGTTCCCTTTCCTACAAACCCTTCTGATTTGATCAGCTAGCTCCCTGTCCAGATCATCCCTTTGGGCTGGTGGCCTGTACACCACCCCCAGTCTCACAGTCCTACAGCTTGCGTCCTGAAGCAGCATCCATAGGGCCTCTGTTCCACCTTCCTCCACCTCCTCCCTTATACACCTTATCCCCTCTCATACATATATTGCCACCCCCCACCTTTCCCCTTAGCCCTATCCTTCCTGAATAACCTGTACCCTGTGATCATCACATCCCATTCCTGGTACTGGGTGGCCCACGTTTCCATGATGGCCACAATGTCCACCCTCCTTACTGCCTAGAGAGCCTGTAATTCCACTGATTTGTTATCAAGGCTTCTCACTTTCAGTGACACCACCTCCAACCTGACCTTGTCCCTTCCCTCCTGATATACCCCCTCCTAATCTCCCCTGTACCCACCTCCTGGGTCCTCTCTACTAGCCTGGGGGTAAGCTCGGTTTAGCTCCCCTCTCTAGGATCCTACCCATCTATCCCTCTTCTCCCCCCCCACCTAGTTTAAATCCACCATCGTAGCTATGTATTCCCCTACCCTCTGCTTTAATACCCACTTGTCCACCCCACTCAAATGTAGCCTGTCCCCTGCATAAAGTTCAGTGGTGTCCCAGGTTCTGTCCCAGCCCCCATCAGCCCGTATCCCTTGGATTGACTCCACGCCCTGAGCCAGGTGTTGAACTCCCCAATCCTTACTTTCCTCGACATACTAGCACATGGCACTGGGCGCACCTCTGAGAAAAACACAGATTCCCCAGCTCATCACACAGCCTGCCCTGGTTCCTCAGACCTCTCCTTTACTACTTCACTGTCTGCGCCAGCTCATGGTTCGTGCCCAGGGCGCAGTTTCCTTCTACGCCTCCTTGCACACTTAAGAATTGACTGCCCTGCCCTGCCTGCAGTTAAGTCAGGTATGGAATCCACCCAGATGTGACTGTGCCATTCCCCCTTGCCGCTCCATCTTATCTCTTTAAGTATGGAATCCCCCAGCACTTATACCCCTCCCTCTCCACTGCTCATCTCCTCCCTTCCCCTTTTACCTTGGTATCCTCTTCTAGAGTCCACCCCTGCTGTTTCCTTGCCCTTCCCTCCAATGGATCTAGATCCCCCCTCTGCCCCAGTCTTATCCCCGCTCCTCCTCTTTGTTCCCTCACTCTCTCCCCATCCCTCCCCTCCACCTTGGTCTCCTCCTCCCCTCTGCTAAGTCCTCCCTTTCTCCTCACTGACACTTCTCCTCTCCCATTTACCCCTGCTTCCTTCATCCATCTCTCCAGTTGTACCCCCTTCTCCCATACCCTTACCACAGTCCTTGGCCTGACTCATGTCCCATGTTCGAACCCCCACTTCCCCTGACCAACCCCCTCCCAGAGATCCCTCACCCCCTCCTCCCCCTCCAGTGTCGCCAGCTCCTCAAACCTATTACCTGTCCCCTCTGCCTTGCTTGGTGTGGGCTCCTTCCACCTGCCCTTGCCCCCTCTTCCCATACTAGTCCACCTATTTATAGTGCTCCCGCCTTCCCCGTCCCACCCCCAACCTTTGCTCAACCCACATGGCACCCTCCTGATGCTTTCTGCCCCAGCTGCCTCCCCCCAACCTCCCCAACTCTCTAGCAAGCCACTGCACTTCCTCCTCAAGACTCCTCAGCTTGTGACAGATCAGACACCCTCCTAGCTTCCATAATACATTCATCCAGACTGCCACCCCACAACCATTGCAACCCACTGTACTCCCCCCACTGACCCCTCTATCTCCCTTACCCCATGCCATCCCCATCCTCCCCCGCTAGTACTTCTCCATCCCCTAGTGTCCTACCCTAGCTTTTTACCCGCCCCAGCATCACTATAGTCCATGAATACCCCCAGTAGATAGACCTTCCTATCGAATGTGTCTTCAGCAAACCCCTGCACTGCTTCCCACTAAGACCATAGACCTGCAGCCTTTCTCCTCTCAGCAATAGTAATTTGATGCCCCTGCTGCTCATCAGTTATTGTCTCAGTGCTGCTCCAACAGCTCAGCTTTTGTCTCAGTGCTGCTCCTTAAAGCTGACCCCTCCCACCAAGACTATTTAATAGAGATTGAGGTCGAGGTTGGAGCTGGGGTGCGTGGGGGCGGGACAAACAACCCTGCTACTCAATGCAGCGGTACTGAACACAGTGGGTGGGACAAACAACCCTGCTACTCAGTGCAGCAGTACTGAACAGAGTGGGTGGGTGGGACAAACAACCCTGCTACTCAGTGCAGCAGCACTAAGCAACTCAGCTGCCTCCTGTTAAAGTAAGATATCAGCTTTTTCAAAATTACACAGTGTGGGGAAGCCTGGCTGGAGAGACGAGTCCCCTCTGAGGGAGGGTCTGGAGCGTCTGCCTGCTCTGAGGAGGAGGAGCAGAAAAAAAGTGTATATGGGAAAAAAGTTAAGCTTTGAAGCCACTACTAGTGAGGCTAATGATTGGGAAAATCCACTAGCCCCACAGACTTTTCCACTGGATCAGCTGGTGTACTTATTGAAATGCTACTTTCTCCATTACAAGGCCACAGGGTTAGTTAAAGGGAAATCTTACTAGCCCGATACAAAATCTGCCAGCATTTGGCTAGATGGCCAGTACCAGTTTAAACCCCCGAACTGTGGTCATTCAGGTGGTGGTAGAGCAGCTGGAGACAACCTTCCCACCCTGGAGACAGTGGAGAACGTCCTCTGGGATGCTAAGTTCTCCTCCTGCAGTCCCATTGGGATGTCCGGGGCTCAGAACGCAAAGCCTGGATGCTGATATTTACAGATTTTTTTTTTTCCTGCAGCAGAACAGAATGGAGGTCTGGTCTCAATGAATGAGAACATTTGGTAAGGCTGTACACTGCGGCATGCAAGATGCAGCAGGTTTTTCTTCAGCACTGACAGGCAAGAATTAGTGAAATTAGAATTCAATGCACTCCAAGTATGAGCCTCACCGCACCCAAGGCAGTCGCCATAGCAACCCCACGTGCTGATGCTTTACTTTTGTTCAGAATGGGAACAGGCTTGCTGATGCAGGTGACAGCTCCTTCTCAGTTTGGTGTTCCTGCTATAAAAACAAACGCTAATTTCTTCCTTCTTCCCTCACCCTGATAATCCTGTCAGTTATGGAAGAACTGCCTTAAATCTGCAATCCAGTGATCTCTTAAGAAGCAGTTTTTTGTTTTTAACATGCTAGTTCACATTCTGTTTTTGTTTATTTTTTTCTGCTTCATACACTGGTAGTAAAGACCATTTTAGAAATGTATGGAGTAGTACATCCTTTTTAACCTTTTACATTGTTGTCCCAGTGCATCCAGGTGTCAGTGTGGCTCAGTTGGTAGCACATCCCCCTCTGGGCCAGAAGGTATGGGTTCTGGTCCCACACATGGATTAGGCTCTTACTTAAATGCTGGCACCCAAATGCAGTACTAGGGAGGTGCTGTACTGTCAGGGTGTGCTGTCCTTTGGTTGAGATGTTAAACTGAGGTCACTTCTACCCATCTCTGGTGCTGTCTTGGTGGGTGTCCAGGTGAAGAACCCATGGCACTTTTCACAAGATTAGGGGACTTTCCTGGTGTACTTGCCAACATTCTTCTTCTCATAAAAGCAGCTCATGCAGTTGTCCAAGGCTGTATGTGGGTGCTGATATGGAAAATGACTGTCACTACATGTTCAGTCACTTCACTACCAGTCTAGCATTGCTTGTAAAGTGCTTTGGGATAACTTTATAAAAGAAATAAAAGTAGGAATCGAACAAATACTAAGTACAAATTACATGAGAGAAACTCCGGGTGGCAATATGGAAGAATATCTGATGCAAAATCCAGCGAAAAACCTGAGGGCTGCTTCTAAAAATCAATGTAAACAGCCACCAGTGGCTCAGGTAGACAGACAGTACAGGTCTGATTTCCCTCTCGGCAACGGCAGCTGAAGTAAATGTGCTCGGCAGAGAAGTAACAGATCAACTGCTAGTGGCTTTGGCACCAAGATTGGACCACATGAAAGCTAGATTCAATAAGAAGCTTCAAGAGGTGGTGTACCTGCATACAACTCAAGCGACCCGAATAGGAGAGGTGGAACAGCGGGTCTCTGACCTGGAGGATGCTACTGGCCCAGTTCCTGATTAAATAGCGGCCTCCAGAGAGAATTGAAGGAATTTAAAGAACAATATGACAACCAAGAAGATTATCACAGGAGGCTGAACCTCCAACTACGCAGCTTGCCTGAAGGAAAAGAAGGATTGAATATTTTGAACTTCTGCGCCAAAACATTGCCGGAGATGTTAGGCCTGGTGCCTAAGAACGGGCGCTATAAGCTGGAAAGGGCCCACAGAGCTATAATGCCTAAGTTTACCCCTGATCAATTGCCATGGCAAATAATCTTGAGGTTCCACAGCTTCCAGGACAGGGAGGTAGTCCTAGGGGCCTATCGCACGGCAGGCAACTTAGAGTTTGAGAGGAAACGGCTATTTCCCTCCCATGATTACTTTGCTCAACTTCTCAAGAAACGTGGGTCTTTAATCCCTTCATGGCACAGCTCCGGGAGCTGAAGGTGGACTGCTTTCTGGTGTACCCGGCCGCAGTTAAAATAAAGCACGAAGGGGCGACATACTCTTTTTGGGAGCTGCAGAACATACTAACATACTAAAATGCCAGCAGAATAGGCCTAACGGTCTTTCGTGTCTGCTCGTTTGGTCAGCCCCCACCCTGGGTGCTGACCTTGCTGCCCCCCTCGCCTTCTCTGGCTTCTCCCTTCCCAGTTCCGGATATTCTTGCTGCATTGGATTTTGCTTCCAGAACCCTTCCCCTGTACCTGTCCCACCCCCTCTTGAACCCCTCCACTGTCTCTGCCTCCACCAGTCCCCTAGGCAGCGCATTCCATGGCTCCACCACCCTCTCAGTGAAGTAGCACCTCCTCCTTTCTCCCCTGAATCTTCCCCTCCAGCTTCCACCCATGCCTCTAGTGGCCCCTCCTCCTTCCTTGAAGCTACCTGACTGTTCCTCCCTATTACCCTCTTCATGTACCTGAAGACCTCTATCATGTCCCCTGGTCCCTTCTCTCTTCCAATGTGTACATATTTAGCTCTTCGAGCCTCTCCTCATAGGTCCTGTCCCCAAGCCCCAAATCATTTTGGTTGCCCTCCTCTGGACCCTCTCCAGGAGGTTATCCCTCTTCAGTGTGGCCTCCAAAACTGCATGCAGTACTCAAGGTGTGGCCTCACCAAGCAGTTATACAGAGAGGAGATCACTTCCTCCTTCTGGAGGTGATCCCCTAGCGATGCATCCCAGCATCCTGTTGGCCTTGGCTGCTGCCCTCCTACAAGTCTTAGAGTTGTTCATCTTGACATCCACCACCACCCCAGGTCCCTCTCAGCCAGCCGGACTTTGTAGCATTTCCCAAGGGTGTACACTTGGCCTGGGTTTCCTGGCCCTGAGTACCTTGCATTTCGCATTGAACCTCAGCTTCCACTTTCTAGACCATCTTTCCAGAGCCTCCAGGTCCCCTGTGAGGCCACCCTCCCTCCTCCCCATCCACCACGGCCCCCAGTTTAGTCATCCATAAAGAGACTCATCTCCTCCCTGATTCCTGTCCTTATGTCGAGACGTAGGCATTGAACAGAAGGGCCCAAGGACTGATCCCTGTGGGACCCCACTAATGACCCTCCTTGGGGATGAGACTATCCCGCCAACTATGACCCTCTGGGTCCGGTCCTGGAGCCAATTGCCTATCCATCTGATCATCTGGTTCCCCACCCCCATTTCTCCCAGCTTATCCAACAGGCCAGCGTGAGGAACAGAGTCAAATGCCTTGCTGAAGTCTAGAAGAGGACGTCCACTGGTCTACCCAGGTCCAAGGCACTCGTCACCCAGTCATAGAACTCCACCAGGTTTGTCTGACATGATTTCCCCGGGATGAATCCATGCTGTCTATCGTCCAGGCACCCTGACTTATCCAGGTCCCCCCTAGCCTCTCCTTGACAATGCCCTCCATCACCTTGCCCACCAAAAACCAGAAGGCTGAACTGTTTGACCGGGAGTTCAAAAGAAAGCTAGGCTGAGTGAGGGACTTTTCTTCCAGATTCGTAGCTGCTTCTAAGTGGCGCAAAGTACTTTTTGATTGTTGATGCTGCGGCCTGGTCCTGGCTACTCCCACGTTGCGATGCCCATGAGGTGTGCCTGCGGCCTATTACCCTACTACCATGCCACAGCAGATGAAATAGGAGCTACCAGTGTTTTACTTGAGGCTGCTGGACTTGTTCAAAGACCTTTTTGCATTACTATTTATGCAAAGCCTTTATGAGATACTGTAACCTGAAAGATCTGCAAAAGGTAGGCCGGCTGCTGGGGGCGGGGGCGTGTTGCGCGTGGTAATCATTTTGCACTGCCTAACCCCCTTCTGAGCAAAACTGATCCTCCGAAGAATTTGCCCTGGTCACAGCAGAATGAATCTGATTTACAATCAGATATTTGAGGACAGCATATTTCTACATGGGGATCTTGTGCACTGGGGCTAGGTGCGGGGGATGTACTGAGGGGCATGTGACACTTGGGGAGAGCCAGGGACAGGAGTGTGCCTAGGGATATTAGAGTACTTGAGCACATAGTTTGTAGTTAAACATGTAATACCTGGCCGGCCTGCCGGCGCAGCCATAGGGTTACCGCTCGCGGCGCCAGCGACCCGGGTTCGGGGAGCGGACTCGGGCAGCTGGAGGGGGTCAACCCGAGAGGAGGATCGGCGCCCAGAGGCTGCTCTCCTCTCCAGGTGGGGTGGGATGCGGGTCCCACCGCGATACCGCCACCTGGGTGACCACGGGTGGTGGTGCAGCGAAGGACTGCATGTAGCAGGGAGGGAGGACGTCTGCCGGGAGCTGGAGCATTAGCATGTTGTGACGTGCGTCGCTCCTAGGCTCTCCCTGCATGTAGACATCCTACGGGGATGGGTGAAGAAAAAGGAAAATACCCTCCGGTGCTCCCTGTAGACGGAGCTTCAGGCCCTGATCCCAGGGGCCCCTGCCGGCGCGGGTGATGGATCCCCGACGAAGTCACAGTCGCTCGGGGCAGTGAAAGGGGAACCCTGCCTCGTACCCGCCTGGGGGTCAAACCAAGGCAGCGTGGGGGGATGACTGCACCCGATGCCGGCAGACAAGCAGGGACGCACAAGGCCGTAGGAGACTCCTGAAGGTGAGGAAGTACCGGGTTGAGAAAGGGCCGTAAAAAGAGAATATATAAAAAAAATGTAATACCTGGGGCAGTTACAGTGATATTAAACATAACAAGATAAGTATGAGTTAACGATCCTACTTACAGAACAGCGAGGGGATGGGGCAGGAGGGGCACGATCTACGATTGGGGCATATTGTATGATGTTCTTGTGAGTTTAACAAGCAAACTGTATCACAAATTTAGAGGGGAATGACGATACGACTTACCAAGGGGTGTGGTGGTAATGGAAGATTGGGAGATAAGCGGAGAAATTTGTTTGTTAAAATAATCGTATGCTTGTTGGTTCTTGTATTTTTGGTTTGTTTACTGTTTAAATACTTCTGTTGTTATGGGTCCAAAGGAAGGTATGTTAACAAGTTCACATATAGGGGAGGGTGCAAGGGATTGGGAGGGAAATGGCTGCTTACTACTAAAAGCATGAAGGGACTGCAAAATAGTCAGTATGGCTAAACAACGGGGCCCAGATATTCAAACTGCGCCATTTTGTGGTGCAAGCCCCTGCGCCGCTCCAAATAGTTGTGCAGGGGTGTGGCCAGGCTGATATTCAATGGAGTTGCGCTATGGCGCAACTTCTTTGAATAGCCCACTACACACCCACTGTGCATGGCGCAGGGAACTGGTCAGCAAGTGAGGTGGCATTGAGATGCGGTGGCACAAGTTCCATTGCGCCATGCACAGCACCTGCGATATTCAAGGGTGACATGCAAATGGGGCCATAATTTATGCAAGACGCCGAGAGGGCCATTGCATCTAATTACATTGTTGCAATGCTATTAGCATGCGAGGTGCGCCGATCCCTCGACGACCTTAGCCTGGCGCTGCCAGGCAGCCATCGAGGACCGGCGCCCCTGCAGCCTGATCGCAGGCAGACAGTAGTCTCCCCGCCCGAGCAGCCCGATCACGGGCATAAGGTATTCTCATCCCCCATTAGCCCGGTCGCGGGCTGCTGGCATCCCCACCCCGAGTAGCCGATCGGCGGGCATAGCAGTATGTGCCCCAGTAGCTCGATCACGGGCATCAGACCCCCACACCGGTCAATATCCTGGTGGTCCAGTGGACCACGAGTAGCCGATCTGGGCGGCATCCTCACCCCCATGTCCGAAATCCTGGTCTGGTATTTCCCCACCCGGAGCCCTACCCAGCTCCCCCGAGCACCCCGCCTGCCCCGCCGCCCGCCGACTGACAGCTCGGTGGGGCTGCAGCCAGTGGTTCCAGAGCGCAGGCCAGTGGGCGTACAGCCCGATACTAAAGTCGGTCAGATAATTAATTCATGCATTCACATATCTGGACTGACTTATCGCAGTATAGGCCGCCTGGCTCATGCTGGTATGTAAGCGTGCAGCTCCCGAACTGTCGGCGGCGAGGTAGCGGTGAGGTGCTGCCACCCAGCTGGCCGGTGAGGTGAGTGAGGCTCTGTGGAAAGTGGGGCCACTGGGCTCACCAGGGATTTGGGATGTGGGGGAGTGAGGATGCCGCCCATGATCGGACTACTCGTGGTTCACTGGACCCACCAGGGATGGACTTTGGTGGGGGGGGTCTGATGCCATCGATCAGGCTACTCTGGGGGTGGGGGCGTTCGGTGCTCTGCGATCGGGCTAATGGAGAGAGAATCGTTATGCCTGATCGAGGCTACTGAGGTGACACTTCAGCCCAATCAGGGCATGGCGATCGCCAGGGTGTGCGGAACAAGTCCGGGCCACCCACGTGGCATCTGCTGTATTGCGCCCTGCAATGCAGCAGCTCACCTATGGATGGCCCTCAACATTTCCTTTTTTCAGCGTAACTTTGTGCAAAGCGCAGGTAGGGTTAGCCTGTATAACTCTACTGCAGCCGGGCTGAATATCGGGCTGTACAGTTTTGTATCGGCACACCCCTGTGCCTGCGCATACTGATCGCCCCAAGCGCGCCGGGATGTCAGGCGCTTTTCCCTTTAAATATCGCACCGGGCGCATCAGTGGGTTGTGCATGGCGCAACACTGTTGCACCAATTGCAACCTTTTTTTTTTTTGGGGGTATTATTTTTCTCTCCTCCAGAGCTCCGGCTACAACCCCCGCCCTCCGTTGTTCCCCCCAGCGCCATCCCCGGACATCAGACCCCCTCCCTTGTGCACCCCGCGACTTACCCTTCGCGGCAGGGTGGTGGGGAGCGACTCAACCCACCCCAACGGATCCATGCCAGGGAGGCGCCCTTCCAGGAATGGCGCCACGGGGGAACAACTTTGTGCTGCCGGGCTCGCTTTTTCGCTGTTTCTCCTCCAGGCGGGTCATGGCGTGCAATGACGCCAGTGACTGGGTGCACGCACGCTCCCGTGCGTGCCCCACTCAGCGTCTGCCATGACACGCCCGACCCTAAGCTTGCAGCTATGTGCTGTCGACCCCCAGCCTCCTGCTGAGGTCAGGCAAGCCGGCCGCAAATCCCCTCCCCGGAGATGGAGAGCAGTCCTTGACGCTCAATCCATCTCCTCCCCGCCGACCCACGGCAACCCATGCCTGTTCCTGAACACGGGTCGCCGCCGTGGCGCGAGGTGTGGCGACCAGCACCTCAACCCTCAGCGCCACCGGGCCAGCCCATGTGCAACCCTTTTGAATATCTGGGCCCAGGAGTTAATGGTCATAATGTGGAGGAATGTTCGGGGGATATCCTGACGAGTTAAAAGAACTGTCTTGCTGACGGCACTCAAGCAGCAGGGGGCGCAAGTAGTAATGCTACAGGAAACCCACCTGACAGATAAAGAACATGCTAAGTAGGTCAGGGGATGGGTGGGGAGTTGTCACGCTGCATCTTATAGTGCGCACAAGAGGGGAATTGCAGTTCTGCTACACAAGAGTTTACCTTTCCAGGTGAAATGGGTGGTGGCTGACCCGGGGGAAGGGCGATATATATTTGTGGAAGGGGAACTATGTGGGGAGAAAATCACATTTGCAAGTATTTACGCCCCTTCGGTTTATGATCCAGTGTTTTACCAAAGTATAATAGACATTATAATACGGGAACAATTTTAGGGTTGATACTGGGTGGCAACCTGAATTGCCATATGGACCCGATAATGGACCATTCAGGAAAAAAGGATGGGTGGCAGGGGCCATCAGGAATTGGCAGGTGGGCATGTGTGATCTTGACCTAATAGACAGTTGGAGAGCAGCCAACCCAGCCCTGAGGGAATACACCTTTTATTCTCACCCTCATAAATCATGGTCTCACATAGACTATATATACATGCCCAGAAGATGTTTTTTTTAAGTTAGTCAATATAAAACACAGCCCATTTCACATATCTGACCATGCAGTGGTCAGTATGACCCTAGGCATGGGAGGGCGGAGGGAAGGCCCACTGCCCTGGAAATTCCTCAACTATTTGATGGATAATGCAGACTTTACACAATATCTACACGATCAGTGGGACCTCTACATACAAACAAATAATGCAACAGTGCCCAGCAGGGTGGTTCTGTGGGATGTGGGGAAAGCCTACATGAGGGGGGCTATTATTAAATGTCTCTAACCACAGAAGGAAGGTGAGGGAAAAAGGGAAGGACTGCAGACTCAGCTAAAAGACCTAGAATGAAGAGTAGCCCAGGGAGAAGGGGAAGAAGCCCCAAGCCTCTTGACAGCTGCAAGAGAGGCGCTAAATGCGCTCTTATTGGGTGAAGCCAGGAACTCATGGCTCTTTGTACAGAAATAGTTTTTTGAATGGAGAAACAAGCTGGGGCCGATGCTAACTAACTTGATAAAAGGGAAAAAGGGCCAAATGTAGTATTAGGTGTTAAGGGAGAGGATGGAACCGTGAACATTAATAGAAAACAGATAAGGGAAAGGTTCAAGCAATTTTACCAGAAATTGTACCAAGCAGAGCGCGGGGTACCCTGGATCTGGCAAGCGGTGTCTTAGATAGTATCCATCTCCCTGGTCTTTCACAGAAACAAAGAGAGTGGCTGGACTCGATTACCAAGGAGGAGATTGGAAGGGCAATATGTAGCCTGAAGAGGGTGAAGGCCAGTGGACCAGATGGATTCCTGGCGGAATACTAGCTTATTAAGGCCCAGGTGGAGGATACCCTGTGGGAAACTATGGAGGAGGCGAGGGGGAAGGATGGGAAACTCCTGCACACATGGAAGGACACAGTCACTTGTGTAGTTCCAAAACCTGGCAAGGAACCAATGAACTGTGCATCATACAGGCCAATCTCGCTATTGAATTGTGACCTTAAAACTTTAGTGAGCTGATTAGACAGGGTCCTGCAGGAGTTGATTCACTCAGACCAGACCAGGTTCATACAGGGTAGATTTTCCTATCTTAATATGTGTAAGTTGTTAAACGTGGTGTGGGGGGCCCTCTCATAGCAATGGAGCAACCCATGTGATTTCTATGTATGTCGAGAAGGCATTTGATCGTATAGAGTAGAAATACTTGTTTGAAGTTCTTTCCCAGTTGGTCTGGGTGGAGGCTTCATGGGTCTGGTTAAGACTATGTACGTAGATCCAGTGGCACCAAGTATTAGTAAATGGCACTTTCTCCGACAAACTGCCCCTGGGTAGAGGAACCAGGCAGGGGTGCCCTCTATCTCCTCTGTTGTTGCTGTGGTGCTAGAACCCTGGCAGTGAGTATTAGGGACAATCCAGACATTAGAGGAGTTAGAGGGAGGTCAGGGAGGGAGCACAAGGTTACACTATATGCGGACGACATGCTGCTATATGTGGAAAGTCCGCAACAGTCGATGCTGCACCTTTTGAGAGTCACCAAAAGGTTCTCCCACTTTTCTGGGTATAAAATCAACCTTGGGAAATCTGAGCTGTTAAAAATAGGGATGGAAGAGAAGGCCACTGCACCAGGAGGATGGGGTTTGAGAGAGGTGCATAGCTCCTTTGTATATATGGGCATAAAGGTAGGAAAAGAATTGGGAGTTCTCTATGAGCTAAACTATACCACCCTGATTAAAACTATTGAGACTGAGCTGTGAAGGTGGAGATCCTTGCCCATCTCATGGCTGGCAGAATAAATCTTTTAAAAATGAACGTTTTACCACGACTCCTGTATGTAATAGAAACATAGAATTTGACGGCAGATAAGGACCGCTTGGCCCACCCAGTCTGCCCATTTCCCTACCTGATGGATAAGCTGCAGATCCTAGTTAACCAACAGCCTACTTCTTCCTACCCCCACCCCCTAGAATTGCCTTATGACTGTCCCATGCATGCTTGAATTCCACCACTGTTTTTGACTCCACAACCTCCTCTGGAAGGCTGTTCCATACATCCACAACCCTCACTGTGAAAAAATACTTCCTTAAATTACCTCTGAGCCGCCCCCCTTCTATCTTCAAATTGTGCCCCCTTGTTCTTGCACACCTCTTTTTTTGAAAGATGCTACCCTCTTGGACTTTGTTGATTCCCTTGAGGTACTTGAAAGTTTCTATCATGTCCCCCTCTCCCTCCTTTCCTCGAGGCTATACATATTAAGCTCCTTAAGTCTCTCTTCATATGTCTTCCAGTGCAGACCCTGCACCATTTTAGTTGCCCTCCTCGGGACAGCTTCCATCCTGTCTATGTCTTTGTGGAGATTGGGTCTCCAGAACTGCACGCAGTACTCCAGATGGGGTCTCACTAGCTGTCTGTACAGAGGGATAATAACTTCCTGTTTTCTACTGGTGATGCCTCTCCATGCATCCCAGTATCCCCAGCCCTCCTTGCTGCCCTCTCACATTGCTTGCCCACCTTTAGGTCATCTGATATGACTACCCCAGGTCCCTTTCCATTTTGTTGTTGTTAGTATCTCACCCCCATTGTGTACTCTTCCCTGGGTTTTGTTTCCCAGGTGCATTACCTTGCACTTCTTAGTGAATCTAAGCTGCCATACATTTGACCATTCCTCTAACCTTGCCAAGTCCCTTCTCATCCTTTCCACTCCACCTTGTGCATCAACTCTGTTGCAGATCTTTGTGTCATCTGCAAAGAGACATACTTTTCCTTCCAGTCCCTCTGCAATGTCGCTTATAAAGACATTGAAGAGGACCGGTCCTAATACTGAACCCTGAGGTACCCCACTACTAACCCCCCTTTTTTCAGAGTGGACTCCATTTACTATTACTCTCTGTGTCCTATTCTCCAGCCAATTCTTTACCCAGGCTGATGATCCATGTGGGCCTCAACAAGGGGGATATTAAAAGGCTTGAAGGGGCCTTCTCTGCATTTATTTGGCAGGGGAAGCGCCTGAGGGTGGGTCTACTGAGACTCAAGGCAACAGTAGAAAATGGAGAAGTCAATTTTCCAGACTTAAGGAACTACTTCCTGGCAATACAGCACCGCTGCTTGCAGGACTGGGTTAATGGTCCCAAAGCAGCAGGGTGGCTAAACTTGGAGGAGAAGGGATGCCCAGGCAGGTTATGTGCCTATCTGGCTGAAGAGGGGACGAAGTGCATATAACACCCTGGATAGGCTGAATCCACTGGTGGTGGCTGTGTTAGAAAGTTGGGAGCAGCTGGGTAGGAGCCGTAAGATTGGACAGAAGGGAAGACTTTTGCTCCCAGTGTCCGGTAACCTGTTCTTCTTACCAGAGGGAAGTGATGTGGGATTCAGAGAGTGGGAGGAGAAAGGAATAAAATACTTAGGTGACCTGTATACGAGGGATGGTCTCTGTACTTTCGCAGAAGTGCAGGACAAGACAGGTCTGGGTCATCCACATTTTTTTAGATACCTACAGATTAGATCCTACTGTAGGGGACTGGGGAGGGAATAGGTATGGATCTCCCCGCTGAGGCCAATAGAAGAAGAAGAAGAAGAAGAATCAGCATTTATATAGTGCTTTTCATACACAGTATCCCAAAGCACTTTGCAAGCAATGCTAGACTGGTAGTGAAGTGATTGAATGTGTGGTGGTGGCCATATCGCACATCATCACCCACACACAGCCTGGATAATTGCATGAACCGGTTTATGGGAAGAAGAATGTTGGCCAGGACACCGGGAATGCTCTCTGTTCTTTATGAAGAGTGCCCTGGGTTCTTTTACTTCCATCTGGACACCCACCAGGACAGCACCAGGATGGGTAAAAGGGACCTCGGTTTAAGGTCTCATCCGAAGGACGGCACACCCCGGCAATACAGCACCCCCCAATACTGCACTCGGATGGCAACAATTTTTAGGTGCAAGTCCAATCCCGTTGTGGGACGAGAACCCATGACCTTCTGGTCCAGAGGCGGATGTGCTACCAACTGAGCCATGCTGACAACAATAGAGCAGTTAATAATAGCATCCAGAACAGACGCCAAGGGGTTATCTGTAAGGCAGCATGGGAGGGGAAACGACGCTTTTTAAACGCCAAAGAGAAGACTAAAAGTCTTTGGGAGAAGGACATGGGTATGACAATAATGGAGGAAAATTGGAAGGTAATATTAAAACTCCATATGGGGATCTTGATTTGTAACAAATATTAAGAATCATACTATAAATTTATATACAGGTTGTACTTCCCGCCATCTGTTGTGCACAAATTCAACCTAGCCACTTCACCGATATGTGCTAGATATAAAGTGGAGCTGGGGATGTACTATCAGTATTTCTGGTTCTGTAGAATCCTGCAGTCATTTTGGAAAGCTGTGACAAGGGAAATGGAGAAGAGGATGGGAAGAGCTGTTCCGGTGTCTCCTTTATTCCTCTTGTTTGGAATAGAAGACCTGGGTGAGGAAGGCTGGTGCACTTTACAGAGATGGGCATGGGTACTGCTTATCCTGGCCAGGCATTGCATACTGAACACATGGATATCAGGGGTGGATCCAACCATACAACTCTGGAGAGCCTGACCTTGCAGACTTTGGCAATGGAGAGACTTTCCCATGTCCTGAAAGGGAAGGGAGATCACTTTTATGTGACCTGGCAGCCCTTCATCTCCTCGCCCTCTGTCGGGGAGACCCAGATGTTGCACGAACGATGGTCCTGCGGAACACATCCACGGGTTGAAATAACTAATCCACTAGAATAAGTGAGATAAATAATGACCTTGGTGGAATGCAGCAATCTTCTGCACCTCTATAAAACAAAAGGTAAAAGGATAACTGAACCTGATTTTTGTTTACACTTAATTTTAAATTTCAGTAGATTTGTATTTAATAGAATGGACCCTGATGTACATAGTTGGATGAAATTGTACTGTGTTAAGTTTGTGTGTTTGATTTGTACATTTATAAAAATCAATAAAAGAAGGTGATGCAAAAACAAATGATTTGGAACCAGTATTTAAAGTGAGCTTGTTACCTTTGAGAAAACTTTGAAAAATACAATATTTTAATATAGTTCATCTTATATTCAATAAATTGTCTGCATTTCTCCTCCTTTGTTTTTATACTTAGTTAATTTGCATGGAAACAAGATTCTCAGATAAACGTTTCCATGACGTCTGATCTGTGGCCCAAGGTTATATTCTTGTCACTTCACCTTATAGCTAAGCCTGGGCTATATTAGAATACCTTGTAACATGGCTCTGAACAAGAGATTAAAATAACTAACATGGATTGGATAAATAGCAACAGGTGACCATTAAACAACCATGGATTAATTCTACAGTAGAACCATGGTTGCTTGTGTAATACCAGTATGAACCACAATAAAATACATAGCACAATTCTCTAATAATCCATGCTTGCTCCAGCAATTCTTTGCTGAAGTGCAGTTCCCATGGCAGCCCAACAGATGGTTGTAAAACAGTGCTGTGCTGCTAGCATTGTTTCACAGCCATCTGTTGGCCTGCTAAGGGAACTGCAAGAACAAATCATGAAGATCTACCCTAGCACGAGTCCCATCATGCAGTGCAACTCATATCTTGTAATTCATGCAGACGAAAATCAAAGTACCTAGCACCAATCCTGACAATAATTTAGGAGAAGTACCATAATAATAAATGTAAAGCTAATATGTATAGAATTACTGGTTGAAAATCGTTCGGTTTCTACCCATGATATTACAGTTATCAGCAACATTTTCTGTGTCACCGCCATATTCAAACTTGTTTTTTCTGTTGTAATACAGACGTTTAAAACAAAGTCACTGTGTCTGTGCATTATTGCATGAATGTAAAATGTTTTTATGCACTTGCCATGTTACAAGCACATTAAGCCACTCCACAACTTGGTTCTACTGTGGAATTAATCCATGCCTGAGTGGTTGGAGGCACTCGGCCTGCAGCCTCCTGCGCCCCCGACATGGATTAATTCCACAGTAGAACCATGCTGTGTTGTGGCTTAATGCTTACTCAACTAAGAGATTAATTTGCTGATGGTTTTAGGTTTCATTGTGTTTACTATCATGTAGACTGGTTTTATCAGTGGATCTTGTTACAGGTGCATTAAACCACTCCAAAGGAGGGTTCTACTAGGGAATTAATGCCTGGTTGGGTGGTTGGAGATACTCGGCCTCGTGCCCAAACCCCCCTACCAGTCATTAATTCCCTAGTAGAACCCTCCTTTGTTGTAGCTTAATGCTTACGTGTTTGTATAGGAGATGTATCATAACTGATGATTCCAAAAAAGATATCTAAATAGAACACAAAATCAATTCCAAAAATATAGGAAAGAAATAAAGCTATTTTTTCCACCGGGATCTGTCCTGGGTCTGGTCCTCTTCAATATATTCATTTGTAGCCGGCCCAGTGGAGCTGAGGACTGAGGCACTGGGCGCCACACCTTGTGCCACACCGATGACCTGTGTTCGGGAATGAGCATGGGCTGCCAGGGGTCGGCAGGAGAGAAGAGGATCAAGCGTCCAGAGGACAGCTCTCCTCTCCTGGGGAGGGTGGGTGTGTGACTTCCTGGAACCAGTGACTTCCAGCAATGGCTGGGGATACAACGACTGGGGGTCACGTCAAGGGCAGGATGGTAGCAGATATCCCGCAGGACATCATTGCACATCTGTGCTCTCTTGGGGACTTCACGCTCACGTAAAGTAGAAAAACCTCCCTGGCTGGGAGGAAGATGTCACCTGTCCCCACCTCCTCCAGACCCTGCCCACCGGATCTTGGCACCCACCACCTCCTTCTGATGGGCGGTACTAGATATATAAGGTAAGCGCTAGGAAGCTGTAGGCGGCCCGCCCTGGGGGCAGTGACTGTGGGGCTCCCCCTGAGGGTATGTCATGGGTGGTTGGGTTGCTCTGGATCATGGACCGGGAGGGCCTCAGTAGGAGGGGCACAAGACAGGACAACTGATGGGGCCCCAGCCAGTGGTGACAGGAGGGAAAGAAACTTGATTAAAAAAAAAAAATGTTCATTTGTGACATTGGCGAAGGAATCCAGGGCAGGTTGTGTCTCTTTGCAGATGACACAAAACTATGTGGGAGGGTGGATTGTGAAGAGGGAATAAGAGTTATGCAGAAAGAACTACAGAAGCTTGAGGGGTGATCAAAGGTCTGACAGTTAAAATTAAATGCTAAAAAGTGCAAGGTAATGCACCTAGGGAAAAAGAACCCCAAGACCGAGTACTGGATTGGGGGGGGGACTTAGCAACGACAAATGAGGAACGGGATCTAGGAGTTATCATCAGTAACTCCCTTAGACAAACAAGTCAGTATATGCATCAAGGCCTATAGCAAGGCTAACAGGATGCTGGGATATAATGGGAGAGGGACTGACAGCAGAAGAAAAGAGGCAAAATACTTCCCCTCTACAGATCCCTGGTGATGCCTCACCTGAAGTACTGTGCCCAGTTCTGGAGTCCTCACTTCAGAAAATGCAAGGATAGGTTGCAGTGGTGCAGCACAGAGTGACCAAAACTATTCAGGGACAGCAGGGTAGATCCTATGGGGAGCACCTCAGGACACGAAATATATACTCAGTGGAGTTCAGAAGGGAGAGGAGGGATATGATTGAGACCTTCAAATTCCTCAAAGGAATTAATAAAGTGAACTGCGGGGAATTATTCAGTCTGTATACCAACTTACAGTCATGTGGACAGGAGTGGAAATTAGCAGGTGGGAGATTCCTCTGCTGCTCCACTTTCATGGAATGGCCTTCCTCCTCAGCTAAGAATTTCACCATCTCTTGAACTTTTTAAACATGGCCTAAAAAGGTTGTTGCAGGAACAATTTATTTGTACTTGTTTTAAGTGATGCTGTATATGTCTTTCTGGCAATATACACCCCAGCCCGTGCCCCAGATCTACGGAAGCCAATCCCGCTGACAATACAGGTAAAATTACGATCGCATCTATTAATACTTGCCTTCTTTCCAAATTTGACTCACTGCAAGTGTGGGTAAAACAGCATAACCCCGATGTCTTTTCTCTAGTAGAGACCTGGCTAATGCCAGTGACTGCTGATAAGGACATCCATCTCGTAGGCTATACCCCTTTCCATCTTGACGGGACAGGAAAAAGAGGCGGTGGTTGCATCATCTATATTAAGAACCACCTTCAGTGCAGGATCCTGCCTCCCCTAAACACTGGTGAAAATATTCAAATATCACCTGTAAGCAGTGGTGCCGGAATGGTTTGAAAAGTGGTAGGGCCAAGGATGTAAGGGGTAAATTGTCCCCTATTAAATATATTACCATGATAGCAAAAAGTGATAGGGCCACTTATGAAAGTGGTAGGGCCATGGCCCTAGTGGCCCCCTGTTCCGGCACCTATGCCTGTAAGACTAGTTATTGAGGCACGTGGAAAAGGGTTAAACCTTGTCTCAGTCTATATACCACCCAAAGAACAGGCACAGGGATTTCAGGCTCTCCTTGAATACCTCTCAGGCCTCAGCGCCAATTCTGAGGTACTCGTCATGAGTGACTTTAATATTAACTGGCAGTCTCCTGACGCCGCCCCCTACAAGGATGCCATTTCTGCGCTAAACATGGAACAACTCATCGATTCACCTACGCGCACTAACTACCATACAGGTAGCAGCACCTTAATAGACTGGCTGCTCACAAATCACCCTAGATGGATTACCCATACAGCCATGCTCCCAGACACAATAAGTAACCACTCCCCTATTCTCTGTATGTGATCAAACAAGTCCCCTAGCATCCCTGCAAATGTAATTATGTCCTGCAGGCTAAGTAAAGAGAAGCTGGAAAACCTAAAAGACTACCTAAAGCAGCTGAACTGGTCTGCCATCCTCGCGGCTACAGACGTAGATGAGGCACTTGAGTATTTCATCCAGACCTTTAACGCCAACTGCAACATTTTTGCCCCTACCACCAAAAGAAAGATAAAAGGAACCCATAAGTCCTGAATCACTCCTCATCGCCTCGATCAATTAAGGGCTAGAGATAACCTGTGGCACAGGGCTAAAAATTCCAGCTTCCATCCAAAATTACAAGACGGCACGTAATAAGTGGCCATCTGTCAGGTGAAAGCCCACTATTTCAGAACAGCGCTAGAGAACTCCTGGGGTGATAGTCACAGATTTTGGAAAAATATAAAAGCCCTAATAGGAAAGCCAGATAAAATGGTCCCTACAGTGCTTAATTTGGATGAGACCTTAACACAGGACACATTGGCCATAGCTGACGTTTTCAACAAAGCATTCACGGACCTAAGTGGTGTACTCCCACCAGAATTTCTAACCCCCCCCAAGCAGGGACCTACTTAACACACCTCCAACCACGCCACCTACTCAAGCCCCGCCATTCTACCTCAGAGTAATCACATTATCAAAAGCTAAAAAGTACTTCACACAAGTCCTCGGAAAATCAAGGCTTAGTAGTGATAGTCTAGACCTGACCCTCGACGTCTTACTGGTTCCATTGGCAAAAATTCTAAACCTCTCTCTCATTTCAGGAAAATTCCCAACAATCTGGAAAGCAGCAGTAGTAACACTGGTCTTTAAAAGCAGAGAATGGTCACTCCACACTAATTACAGACCAATCTCCATTCTACCCCCAATCTCCAAAGCTCTCAAGCAGATCGTATATGATCAACTTGCAGATCACATGGACAAATATGAACTGCAATGCCAACAGCATGGATTTGGAAAGCATCACAGTACTACATCTGCACTAACTGAATTCACTGGCTACATTCATGATGCCATTGATCGAGGGCACTTGGTGTGAGCTATTTTCATAGATCTCACCACAGCTTTCGACACGGTGAACCATTAGCTCCCACTTGCCCAGTTAGGAAACATAGGCATCTACTCAAACTCGCTTCACTGGTTTAATAACTACCTGTCCGGGCATGAACAAAAAAAGTGAAAATTGGAAACACACTCTTGGAAAGCCGACAAGTGAACATGAGAGTCCCCAAGGGATCAATATTGGTTCCCTTGCTCTTTAGTCTCTTTTTGAATCAACTCCCCCAAGCGTGCTCTGTTAGAATCCTTCTCTACACGGATGATGTGGTTTTATTCACCAGCCACCCCGACCCCATAACTCTAGAACAACACCTGCAGGCTAACTTCTATAGTATCGAAAATTGGTTCCTCAATATGAAATTACTGTTATATCATAAAAAAAACTAAGACAATGTTATTCACCTCAACTCACAAGTACAAATCCTTCACACTTTCAACAAAAAAAACCCAAACGAGCCTCTTGAGATGGTAAAACATTTTAAATACCTTGGCATCACCCTGGATAGCTCCCTTTCCTACTTCTTACACATTGACCAGATCGCCAGGAATGGCAGCTGTAAATCTGGCCAACTCTACAGGCACTGCCTTAATGAAGCAGCTCTTAAACTCACTATCACAAGCTCTGTCTTCTCTGCGGTAGACTATGGCCTTGTCATTTACAGTTCTGCCTCTGAAACAACCCTCAAAAGGATTGCCATCACATTGAACAAAGCCAGCAGATTATTCCTTGGCGCGCCACGCCTGATCCACACTTGTGCACTCTAGTCTCAAACGGACTAGCTAGATCTAGAAAGCAGGATATACTACCACACATGTCTCCTTGCCAAAAAGGCCATTCTCTGCCTGGTACCGCTTAGCGTTCAGACCATGCTTTGCCCTGCTGTTTCAGCAAGAACAACTAGAGCCACTACAAGCAAGTCCTTTAAGGTCCCATTCCGCTGTACCTCACAAGGCCAGAGATCCTTCTGTTACCAGGCTCCACTCTGGCTAAATTTGTTTCCTATGCACCTACTCGACGAACCCAAAATTGGTCCATTTAAATCAAAACTCCGCACTTACCTTTCCAATCGGATGAATTATCCTGTTTCCTATGACCCGATAATGGCACTTACGCGTGAGCCAAAACTCTGAGCTCTAATCCCACCCCGGTCAAGTTGCCTTACTCTGTCCCCTTCACCTCCCTCCTTCCTTCCCTCCCTCTTCTCCAATCTTACCCCTCCTCTCCCCCCTCCCATTCCACCTATCACTCTCCCTCCCCTTCCAATCTCCTCTCCTCCTCCCTCCTTCACTATCCATCCACCTACCTAGCTTTCTTTCCACCCCGACAATGGCTTCTGGTTTCCTGCAATAGGCCTCAAATCTTCTATCACGCTCATTTTCCTCTATTCTGTCTCCTCTCCCATCATTCCTCCACCCCCGGCAATGGTTTCCAGCTTTGCTGGTTTCCTGCTATTTCGACCTCTTATCTGTATTCCTGTTGAGCTTCTTTTCCTCTATATTGAAGCCACTCCTATTTTTATGATTATCAACAGTGCCAGCTTTCTATTCATTTAATTGATTGTCTGCTTACTTCATTTGTTATTTGTATGTAACACCTATTATTGTACTAGAACTTTTTCTCTCCTAAAGCTGATCTCAGGCTCATCACTTCTGGGAGGTCCTTCCTGGTACCACGTGACAGGCAGGATGCGAACAGACTTCTGCAGGATGGCGATACCCTCCCGCTCATTTCCGCCAGACATCAGTTTACTTCCTGCCTGTCTAGTGGTAGGAGCTCTGCAGGACCTCTGTCACAGGAGTGACAGCAAAAGACTTCAACTGTGAGTGTGTATTGATTTCTATTTTGGACAACTAGCAATGCTGGGCCTTCTTTTGGGACCCCTGTCTCAGCCTTGCAAAGCTGCACAGGCGGGCTCCCTGCCCTTCTCACTTTCTCCTGCGCTTTGGTGTCCTCCCCTCTTTTCAGCCTTGGGGGGCTTGGGACTAGCAGAGCACACCTCAAGAGGAGCCGGCAGCCCAGGCTCGTCTTCCCTCCACGAGGAACCCCCCCCCCAACGACACAGCAACCGGAGCAGTGTTTCTCAGGGGTTGGGGCCAATAGCACACATCAGTTTTCTCATTGACAGGCCTCTAAGGACTTTCAGCTTTTTCGGAAGGATGGAGCTTTTCTCTTCCATCGACACCCATGGAATTTAAGGACTTCTGCCGTTGACACGCCTGCCAGCCAGAGAGCCGTGGAAAGGGGACAGAGTGTTTGAGCTCTCTGACGCTGGGAGACTGACTTTTGAGCATTCACACTCTTTTGCAGACAGAGAAGGCAGGCCATTCACAAGCGGGAAAGGGGCCAGAGCATGACGCTGCTCATCGGGCATCGCCTGGTTCAGCTCATTGACAGACTTCTCCAGGGAGCAACCAGATTTTAAAGGGACCATTTTTTTGCAGCATTTAGTCTGGAACTCAGGAAAAAATTTCAATTAATATTATGAGTATGTCCTCATCAAAATCGGACAGGCCCCCCAGAGGCAGAAAATGCCACAAGTGTGGAACACCCATGCTGGCCACATTTTCAGGGGCTCTGTGTATCAAATGCGACAGCACAAGGTCACCAACCGTGGATGAGGCAGACGAGGCATCTGCCTCTGAATCTCAGGACATGCAGACATAGCCCATGGGTCAGGGGCAGTCCTCCACCTCAGAGGGGCACAGCCACTCAGCTAAGGCTCTAGCCCCAGACCTGATAGAAAAGCTGAACAGGGCCTTTGCCCTCAACCCATCATGTTTTGATGTTCCTCCACAGTCCCCAGAGCCTAGGACCCACAGGAAAGCCTCCCACAAGCGCACCCCCCCTCATCTTCGGACAAGGACACCCCCACTCCTCACGACGCAACAGGAGGAGGAAGAGGGCCAGATCCAGGAGTAGATCCAGATCCAGGGACACCACCCATGGGAAGCACAGACAGGACAGGTTGCCCTCAGGGTCCAGCTGTTCATCTCCAGAGGAGGGGGAACTCCCAAACTCGGACTCTGGCTCAGACTCCTCCCCAGCCAGAAACTTTGATTTGGATGACCTAGATTTTTTTATCAAACAAGCATCAGACAAGATCCACCTGAATCCATCTTCCCCAGAACCCAAGCAAGCAAAGCCAGCTTTCAGGCTTGCGTCGGCTTCAAAGCCATTAACGGCATTCCCCATTCCCCCGGCCATTGAGGACCTCTTAAAGGAAGAATGGCAGGGACCGGAGCGTTCCTTCCCCTTCCCACGCCGCCTCACCAAGCTACTGAAATTCGACAAGAAACCTGTGGAGAGATGGCTAGACTGTCCCAGGTTCGACCCTCTAATCTCAAACCTCACTAAAAAGACGATTATCCTGGCAGAGGGCGGAGCCTCCCTGAGAGACCCAGTGGATAGGAAAGTGGACACCTCTCTAAAGAAAGCCTTTCAGTCCACCTCAACCTCTCTCAAGGCGGCTACGGCCAACCTCTTCTCAGCTCAGGCTGCTCTCTCCTGGGCAACTGATCTGGCATTCCAGCTAGCTGATGAGCCAGAGAAGAATAAATCCATTTTACAACACCTGCAGCTAGTGGGGCTAGCTTCGGCCTATTCAGCTGACGTATCGGAGGAGGCAGTCAGGTGTGCAGCAAGAGCTATGTTTTGCCAGACCTCAGCTCACCACAACGTATGGCTATGGTCATGGCAGGCAGATGCTTCCTCAAAGATGCATTTGGTAAATGTCCCTTACGAAGGAAGCCTGCTTTTTGGATCAGTTCTAAAGGAGGCGGTCAAGGAGTCTGGGGAAACGGCAAAAGTGCGAATGCCACAATCCCAGGGAAGGAACAAGCCCTGGGCTTTGGGATCCGGACAGAATTTTCGTGCCCAAAATTATTCCAGGGGTCAGAGTAAGTCAACTCCAGGCAGACGATCCTGGTTCACCTTGCGCAACCAACTCGGCTTCCGGGGTGGCAGGGTAGGCTCCTGAGATGTTGGGAGTGACTCAAAAATCACAATGAGGACTCACGGACCCATCCTCATGTTGGGGGCAGGCTTTCCACCTTTTTCGAGGAATGGGTCCACACCACCATGGACAAGTGGGTGTTAGACACAATTCATGAGGGTTACTTCATTGAGTTCGACTCCAGGCCCCCCCCCGCCCCACATAGTATCCTCGCCAGTCTCAAACAACCCAGTAAAAAGAGCGGCAACCCTGCAAATGATTACAGATCTTGTACAGGCAGCAGCGATCGAACAAGTTCCCATTCAAGAAAGGAACAGAGGAGTGTTCTCCCTCTTCTTCATAGTGCCAAAATGCTCAGGAGGTTTCTGGCCAGTGTTAGATCTCAAGTTTCTAAATGGTTTTGTTTGTCACAGAACATTCAAGATGGAGACCCTGCCCTCCATCATCCAAGAAATCCATCAGGGGGACTTTTTGGCCTCAGTAGAGTTACAAGATGCTTATCAGCATATTCACATCCGGAAGGCACACCGACAATTGCTCAGGTTCAAAGTGGAAGAACACCATTTTCAATTCATGATGCTGCCCTTCGGCCTGTCCGCAGCCCCCAGGGTCTTCTCCAAAGTCCTGGTGACAGTGGTCACTCGTCTCAGAATGCAAGGGATCCAGCTCTTCCCATACCTGGACGACATTCTCATCAAAGCCCCACTGTACGATCAAGCAGACCAGGCATTGACGGAGGTCACTTAGTGCTTCTCCTCTCTGGGGTTCATAATCAACCAGAAGAAGAGCTCCCTGTGACCGTCACAGTCTCTGAATCATCTGGGGGTGAATATCAACACGATCCAGAATAAAGTTTTTCCCACAGAGTCAAAATTCAAGGAACTGAGAGCAATCATCAACAAATTCCAAGCGTCTTAATCACTGCCGGCCCGATCCTTCATGCAACTCATAGGGATGATGGTATCACTGGCAGACTCAGTCCCCTGGGCACTAGTCCACATGCGACCTCTCCAGTCAGGCCTCCTCCAGCAATGGATCCAATCAAGGGGCGCAGTGGACCAGAAGATTCAGGTATCTCATCAGGTAAAAGTCTCCCTTATACGGTGGACTCAGCAGGGCAATATCATGAGAGGTCTCAAACTGGGACACCCTCACCAGATGAGAGTCACCACTGATGCCAGCCTCTGGGGCTGGGGGACAGATTCAGAACAGCTCTCGGCACAGGGCAAGTGGTCACTGGTGGAGTCTTGCTACAGCATCTGTGTACTGGAGATGCGGGCAGTCCGCCTGGCACTGCAGCAGTTCAAGACACAGCTTTCACACCGGGACGTTCTCATCGTCACGGACAATCAGACAACAATGGCCTACATCAACTGCCAGGGAGGCACAAAGAGCTCCCAGATGCTGCAAGAGACTCTCTTTCAGTGGGCGGAAGACAACCTGCGGAGTCTAGGGGCCGCATACATCCCAGGCCAGGAAAATGTCACAGCAGATTGGCTAAGTCGATAGTACATCCTGCCAGGCAAGTGGGAGCTCAAGGACAACGCCTTCCAACTCATCCCGGCATGGTGGGGCCACCCACAGGTAGATCTTTTCACCTGCCACAAAAGTTCCACAGTTCTGCTCTCTCATCAAGCATGAGAGGCCATAGCACAGGACGCCTTCTCCATCAACTGGGGACAGTTCAATCTTCTGTATGCCTTTCCTCCAATTCCAGTCTTATCAAGGGTACTGCACAAGATTGCCCAAGATCAAGCAGAGATGATTCTGGTTTGCCCATGCTGGCCCCACAGACTCTCTGTTTCCTCAGTAGTCCAAATGGCTCTACTTTCTCTTCTGGTGTTCCAAGAAAGCCCAGACCTGCTGCATCAGGGACCGGTGCTGCACCCCAGTCCTCGCAGTCTATCCCTCTCAGCATGGAGACTGAGTGGGGGAAACTCTCAAGGAGTTAGGTTTCTGTGCACCTGTCATTGAAATGATGATTCAATCCAGATAGGCCTCATCCTCCAAGGTTTATTATAGGATCTGGAGAAAATTCCTGTTCTGCTTACGAGCCACCTCTCTACCAGATGACTCTGTGTCCCTGCCTACCATCCTTCAATTCCTTCAGGAGGGTTTTGACAAGGGCCTCCAACCGGCTACCTTAAGACTCCAGGTTTCTGCTTTAGGGGCACTCTGTTGGCGGACTCAGGGGAATCTTTAGGAGCTGTCCCTCATGTTCGTTGATTTCTGAGAGCAGCAACATTGAAGCGTCCTCCAATAAAGCCCATAGTCCCACCTTGGGGGCTCAACCTGGTACTCAAAGCACTCACCAAACCCCCTTTTGAGCCCTTAAAGGAGGCATCCTTGCTTCATCTCACTATGAAGGCAGTCTTTCTTATTTCAATCACCTCAGCCTGCCACATCAGTGAGATGGGAGCCCTGTCATCCGAAGAACCTTACACTACTTTTCATCAAGACTCGGTAGTTATGCAGACAGATCCCACCTTTTTACCAAAGGTGATGTCTTCTTTTTCACTGCAACCAAGTCTTGAACCTTCCCTCATTCTGTCCTCATCCCAAGAACGAGAAGGAGAGAGAATTTCACACGCTTGATCCAAGGAGAGCTCTCAAGATTTACATCAAGAAATCTGACTCGTCTGTAAGACTTCAAGTCTATTCATCCTTACATCAGGCCTGAATATGGGTAAGAAAGCATCAAAGGACTCTATTGTTAGGTGGATTCGTTCCACCATCACCTTGGCTCACCAGAAGGCCGGGGCCGACCTGCTGGGACCAGTGCGAGCTCACTCAGCCCGAACAATGGTGACGTCCTGGGCGGACTTCAGAGGAGTTTCTCCAGCAGACTTATGTAGAGCGGCTACGTGGTCATCCATTCAAACCTTTGCAAAGTTCTGCAAGTTGGATGTTTCCGCCTCGACTGAGGCGTCCTTTGGCGCAGGGTCCTCCAGGCAGTGGTGGACCTATAAGGGACTATGAACATTCTTCCCACCCAGGAAGTGGAGGGATGTACTGCTTTAGTATATCCCAGAAGTGATGAGCCCTGAGACCAGCTTTAGGAGAGAGAAATAGAAATTTAAATACCTGTAAATTTTCTTTCTCCGACTGCTGGTCTCTGGGCTCCATCCCTCCCAGAATGCTAAAAGTCGGCCTCCGGCCACGAGTTACACTAACCTTCTTTTGTTTGTTTCCAAGTTATATGTTTCCTTGGGAAGAATGCTATAGAAGTACTGACGTCTGGAGGAAATGAGCAGGAGGGTATCGCCATCCTGCAGAAGTCTGTTTGCATCCTGCCTGTCACGTGGTACCAGGAAGGACCTCCCAGAAGTGATGAGCCTGGAGGCCAGCAGTTGGAGAAAGAAAATTTACAGGTATTTAAATTTCTATGTCTTTGACGTGGAAAGTTTGTAAATGAGCTTTAGCTCAAAGGTTGTAATCCGAGACTTCAATAAAGAAATAAAATGTCAGCTTATGTATCTACTGTTTAAATGACTTGGGACGTTCTGTAACTGAGATTTGCTTCTCATAGAACCTATCCTGTAATTTATCAAACCTTGAAATAAAAAAATAAAATAAATCAAAAATGGAGAGACATGAGGAAGTACTTCTTTACGGAAAGGGTGTTGGAACCTTGGAACAGTCTGCCAGCCAGGGTGGTGGGGGAGTGAACACAGTCACAGTGAGGGCCCAATGTGATGTAGTTGCTGTCCGTCAAGCAGAGCCTTATCATCAGCTTTGCAAGATGACTGGTGAAGTTTGCCTTCCCAAACTTGGATGTTGGTCCCTCCTTAGTTTAAATTCTCCAGCCACCCCCCATCCTCTTGTTACTCATCGTTTTGGATGACTGCTTGTTTTCCCTCCCCCTGTTGGGACTTGTCCCATCAGACACTGCTGCCTGGGTGGCAAAGTGTTATTTACTCTCATGCCATGTTGGCAACTCTTTTTTTCTCATTGCTTAAAATATGATTTATGTATACAGGAGAATTGTACTCTGGTCTGGTCTTTTGGTTTTCTGCTCAAATAGTAAGGCTCCTCCTTGAATACCTAACAGCACATTCTCCATACTACAAGCACTATGGCCCGTTGATGTGCAGTTTGGCTGTGCCTGCTGCCCTTGGGCATATGGGTACTCCGCCATGCCCCCCTCACTATGTCATTGGGGGATGGTGGATCCCTGCACCTAGAGGGTGGGCCTTGCCTATTCTGCTGCATGTTGACAGGTTACTTAGTTACTCAGTTTTATAAGACATAAGAAGGCTTGCGCCCACCTAGAATGTCTCCCACGGTTCTAGGCCAGCACCTCCTTTTGGTACCATACATAACTGAAGTACCGACTAAAATTCTCTCTTGGGATATTAATGGGTTAAATAACCCGGTCAAGTGTAGTAAATTATTTCATTTTATGAGAAAGGAACATTTAGAAATTATTTACCTTCAGGAGAACCATCTGACTGCCTCAGAGGATAGTATATTAGCTGGGATGGGGGGATTACATATGAGGTTTACGCCTATTCTTGCAAGTCTGGGAAAAGGAGAGGGACAGCAGTTGTGGTCCCAGCAACCACTGCCTTCACTTGCTGTAATGCATACATAGCTCCTACAGGACATTATGTCATTTTGACAGGCTGTTTATGCAACACTGGAGGTGACCATTGACAATGCTTACTTTCTCCCAGTTACTACCAAGGCTATCCTGCAGACACTAGTTTGCTAAACTGTTGGAAATGCTCACAAAAATATTGGGAGGGATTTTAATCTTTTTTTCCTGAGCGCTTGATGCTTCCAAACCCTCCCCACACAGACTAATAGCTCAGAAGTATTATTTACATATGCTTCAACAGCTAGGCATTATGGATGTCTGGCACCTCCTCTTCCCCTCCAATAAAACTTTTATCCTCATTATTCGCCTGTCGTAATAGTTACGTCAGACTGGACTACTTTATACTGACCTGTGAACATTTTCATACAGTACAGGATATGTTCTAAGGACCCCAGCTACTTTCAGATCACAACTGGCTCCTTTTAAAGGCGAACCTGGGTCAGCATACTAAGTACACTTTTGGGCGCTTAAATACTTCCCTCCTTCGAGATGAGACCTTTAAAATGCAAATTACAGAGGCTCTGCAAAGAGCTGTACTGGATAATGATACAGGAGAGGTCAGTAGTATATATGTATTGAGGATTTGGAGATAACGAAATCCTTCAATAAAAATTTGTCAGAATATGTAAGAAGTTTACAAAAATTCAGTAGTGTAAAATACATGCCTCTAAGATCAAATGAGTACAGTTTAGAGAAGTATAAAGTTTACAGTGATGAGTGTTCTGTGGACAAATGTGTGACAGTGCAAATTGACAAATGGAATTGTACAGGACCTGGACTCTGCAACTCAGTGATTTGGATGCTGTACAATTAACAGATGAGCTATAATCACCTATAAACAAAAAAGAAGGGACTGGGCTAGAGTTTTCCTAGACTTCAAAGTTAGTTTTTTAAAATGTATAGTTTATTGAGGTTTTATTAGACAATACAGACAACTTACAACAAAATGCATTGGGTACAAGTCCCCCAACCTAGCCTGGGTGGGGATGACCCACCACTCCCTGGATTACAAGTGGAACAAAAAGATACAGAAATGATATCACACATGTAATGGCTACTCCAGTACCCTATACATAAGTGCCCATATGACAACAGCAGTATGCCATTGTGCCTATGACTGAGCTACTTGTTAACTGTTCAGCCCTAAGACAGCACTAACCCCATAAAAGAACAAGCCAACCACATAGAAATGGGTAACATGTAACATTAACAATACACAAGTCATATGTAAGAAAAGGCTGATGTCTGGTGATGGGGTATGCCCAGCTGGGAACCTTCCTAGTACAAGAGAAACTAAAACAGTGAGGTAACGTGCCCAGTGCTGATGGCTCTCCACATGCATGTCCCTTACCCCTTCCCTCGCTTAGGGCGTCCTGGCCTGCCATCCCCCTTTCATTTATTTTACCATTGGAACCATATAGGGTAAGAAAGGGTCCGCCTACTGCATCAAACTTATATTGTTTACCATCTGCTAAGTAAGAAAGCCACGAATATCCCACTGGGGTCTCCACCAACTGCCAATAGTGGCCATAAACCATGCGTGCATAGACTTGTCCACTGTGGACAAGCACACAGTGTTTTCCAAGACAGTGAGGGAAGCATCCCTCATTACCATGCATCAGAACACTTTCAGTTGAGGCCAGGATTTGGTTCCACCAGGCTTGAAGGCTTGGACAGGGCCACAAAATATGAAGCAGAGTGCCCTCCTGTGCACCATAGTGCTAGCACTCTGGGTTCAAGAGTAAATGCATCTTATAGAGACAGGCTCGAGTGCGATATGAAAGGTGCAGCATTTTAAGCTGCATTAACCATTCTGCTGTATCCCTACATGCTCCATAAGCATTTACCCAACATCCCTCCATTTTTCTGTCTGTAAGCTCATAGCCCAACAGCTTCATCTATCAGACCCTCAACTGGTCAATAGAGGGAGTAAATGCACCTAGCAGTTGCTGATATATGGAGCCGGTCTTTGGGGGGGGGCCCTGAAATCTGTGGCCCTCAGCGAGTCCTGACACATCTTCCCAGATTCCCTGGCCAGCAGTTCTAGTTGAGAACCCACAATAGTAGCGAATAGGTGGCAGAGCTGTAAAAACCACCACTGGTGAGAAGCGGGCAGGGAAGCCTGGTGCTGAAGTTCCACATATGATTTCAAATAGTGAGTAGTGGAGAAAAACAGATTTCCTAACCTTTCTAAACTATCCTTCTCCCAATCATTCCAAACAAGTAGGGTCCCCTCATCTGCAATTGAGGATTACGCCAGAGAGGCCACAGAGAAAGTGAAACGTCCCATTCCTGTCCTAACAATTTCTTAAGTTCTGCCCAGACATGTCTGGCACAGACCTGAGTGGCAGTCCAAATAGTCTTACACAAAGAGTCCCATGGAACAAGTTTTGGGAGCCGTCCACCCCATAGTTGCCGTTATAATTTTACCCATAAGATGACACCCCTTGAACAGACTGTGATACTCGAAGTTTCTATGCCAGTAGCTCAATTACCAGGAAACAAAGCAGGGGACAAGGGACACTCCTGAGACATTCCCCTACCTAGTGAAAAAGCCAGAGAGAGACTCCCATTCATTAGTACCACTGCCCTTGGCTTAGCATAGATGACTTCAACCCATCTATTGAAGGTCTCTCCTAAGCCAAAGGACCCTAAGGACCTCAAGGAAATAAGACCATTCAACAGAATTAAATGCCTTTTCCATGTCTGGTGCTATAGCTGTCACAGAGTCCAGAGAGGAATCCATGATCCACATCAGGTTAGGTCCGCTCCGTCCCTCCCTGCCACAAACCCAATCTGATCTAGATGAACTAAAAGAACTAGACTTCAGAATTTGACAATTTTTAAACAGTACAGGTGCCCCAAGCACATATAAGTTGATTTAATCAATGAATTAACATGAACATCAAACAGATTCTATCTAAAGTAAACCCAGATAGCAAAAATGATTTACACACTCAGTCCCCCCCACCCCATCCAATAGTGGGCTAGTTGTTGGAGGAGAAAGCACCCTTTGTCGTGAACCAAATCTCATAAATTTAGTTTTAGATACATTCAGTAATAACATATTTGCAAGTAACCGGTTCTGAGCAATTCTAAAATAAGATTATTATTTTTTTTTTAGTTGTTTAACCAGGAGTAGCACACTAAGCTGAAAGCTTTTTTACAGGTACAACCTGGGAGCACGGGGAAGTTAAGTGACTTGTTCAGGGTCACACAGTATGCAAGTGGAAGCTGTGGGATTCAAACTCAGGTCTGGTCTGTTGGATGTCACCAGATTTGCAGCTCAGAGCCTTAAACCTCTGCGCTATACTGCCTCCAAATTGCAGTATTGTATTAACATTTACCCAAGAATTGGCCTGATGGAAAAGCCCTATATCATAAGCATAAAAACACCAAATTAGAATTTAGTAAGAATAAAGACAAATTATTTAAACAAATCAAAACTAAAACAGGCCCAAAATCAGTCCCTGTGATACACTATTTTGTATAGGAATAAGGGGAAAAAAATATTATGCAATGAAACCTGTTGTGACCTATCAGATTAATAACTGACACCAAGAGATAGAGGGAGATGAAGGTCCAGTGTTTCTACGCTTTGCAAGCAGATGGTCATGGTGCATCAAGTTCAAGGCTTTTGAAAGCTCTAAAAGTAAAGCCCCACTGTCCAAGGCCCTATACAGAAATGAAGTTAGTGCAAGAACAGCAGCCAAAGTACTATGATTTGAATGAAAACCATGTTGATGTTTGGGTAACACCTTGATGTCATCAAAAAAAATTGTTGAGGCTTGTCATGAGCAGTTTTATCAAGGACCTTGGACAGTGGGGCAAGCAGGGAGATATGGTGGTAATCGTTAGCCTTCGTACGATCTCCAGATTTTTAAAATGGGCACAATGATGGCCTGCTTCCATAGAGTGGGAACTATACCAGAACTAAGAGAAAAATTAAACAGTTGACAAGGAGGGTAGGCCATTAAATCAGTCACTAGGGGAGGAAACTTGAAATAGATATTGTCAGGATCTAGTTGAGATTTAAAGTTCATGATTAGTAAATTATCCAAAGTTTCTGAAAGATAAATCTCTCTAAATGCATGCCTATTCAACGAGGGAATGAATTTGTAATAGAAATCAGTCTTCCAACAAGTATGAAAAAAAAAGAAATCCATCTTCCCATCTGGACATTTGGAGCAAGAAGATATTGCAGGAACATGTGAAATCCTCCGTCACATGCCTCAAGCAATCATATTATGAGGGAAGGGAGTGGAGGGCTAGGTAACTAGCTCGTAGGTTACATACTCAAAGAAGAAAAGTCTGTATCTTACAACTCAGATGTCCACAATCTGGTAAATTGAGTATAATGGCAAACAAATTATGCAGATAATAAGTAATTATTATAAAACCTTGCATACTGATGAATAGCCGGTTTCTAAGGAGGTTATGCAGAATTACCTCATCAGTCGGACGCTCCCATCTCTTCTGGATACACAGCAATAGATGTTGTTATAGCCATTTTCTATGGAAGAGAGCCAACAATTATTTATTTATTGAATTTTGTTAACTGAGTGGGTTCACTGAGACAGACGTCCCTTTTTCAGGAGCGACCCAGAGTTAGTTACATAAAACAGAGCAATCAAATATATCATTATTGGGAAGACAATCTTCACAATACAGTAGGGATGTACAGGAGGTCAGATTGACACATGATACAAAACAGTTAAAAGATTTACAACAGGGTACAGTAGTTCAGTATAACACATGATGCAGGTAGCAGAAGGATTCTGATGGAAGTGGGATGCACTTGTGGCGATAGCTTATGGTGGAGCAGATCTTACACTTACCTTACCTTATGTACACTTGCAGGTTGATACAGGGCATAATTTCTCTTTGAGGAGTTTTTTAAATTATCCTAGAGAGGTACACCCTTATGTAGGGACTGGAAGCTTGTTCCAGAGCCATGCAGCTTTATTTGGGAAAGTTCATTGGCCTGTTGAAGTCCTGACTTTGGGAACTTTCAGGAGATGCTGGACGAGAAGCAGAGTTTTCTTTAGAGAGATTTTTTTACGGACATACGAACATACGAAATTTGCCAGCAGACAAAGGCCTAGAGGTCTATCAAGTCTGCTCAAATGTGCAGCTAGCATCCCTTATTCTGCAGCTGCCCCTCCCTTCCACCCTTCCCCTTCATTAAACCTCCCCCTTGTCCTGTCCCATCCTCGTTTGAAGCAGTCCACTGTTCTACTGCATACCACTTCAGCAGGTAACGCATTCCACCCAGCCACCACCCTCTCTGTAAAAAGTGTCCTCATCTCCCTCCTGAACCTTCCTCGCTCAGTCTCATATCATGGCCCCTGGTGGCCCTCCCTCCTTACTTTGAACAGCCCCTCTGTACCCGTCTTGTTTATTCCTTTCATGTATTTAAAGGTTTCAATCATGTCACCCCTGTCTCTCCTCTCCTCCAGTGAGTACATGTTCAACTCCTTCAACCTCCTCTCATATGATAAGTCCCCCAGCCCCTTGATCATCTTTGTCGCGCTGCACTGCACCCCTCCAGTAACTTAATGTCCCTCTTCAGATACGGACGCCAGTACTGCACGCAGTACTCCAGATGTGGTCTAACCAATGACCTATACAGTGGCAGAATCACCTCCTCCTCCTCGAGGATATACCCCTTGCAATACAACCCAGCATTTTGTTGGCCTTTGCAGCTGCCTTCCTACATTGTGCCGAGTTGTTCATTGACCCTGTAATGAGCACACCCAGATCCTTCTCCTTTGTCTGGGCTAGCTGCATTCCCCCTAGCTGGTAACTTCTCCTTGGGTTCTTTATCCCAAAATGCAGCACCTTGCACTTTTTGGCATTAAAGCCCAGTTGCCAGGTGTCTGACCAGGTTTCAAGCTTTGCCAGATCATCCTGCAATCCCTGCCATCCCCCTAGGTCATCCACCACCGTGCCTATCTTGGTATCATCAGCAAACAGACTGATCTTGCTCTTGATGTCCCATGATATGTCTGCAGTGAATATCCCAAACAACACTGGTCCCAACACCGAGCCCTGTGGAACACCGCTCGTCACTGCCCTTGGGTGTGAGAGCTCCCCACCCACCACCATTCTCTGTTGCCTTCCCTGCAGCCAGTTTCCTACCCATCTCACCAGCTTTGCACCTGCCCCTGTGCCTACTAACTTCCTTCCCAGCCTTCCATGTGGCACTGAGTCGAATGCCTTACTGAAGTCCAGATACGGGACATCCACTGCATGGCCCCTGTCCAGTTGCCTAGTTACCCAGTCATAGAATTTGACCAGGTTGGTTTGGCAGGATCGGCCACGTATGAAGCCATGCTGTCTGCTGTCCTGTAGTCCTTTGGCCTCTAGGAGGGCCACCAGCCTCTCCTTCAGGATAGTCTCCATTAGCTTACCCACGATGGATGTGAGGCTCACTGGTCTGTAGTTTCCGGTTCATCTTTGGGGCCACTCTTGTGGAGGGCACCACATGAGCCATCCTCCAGTCCTGAGGTACACACCCAGATGCAGTGAGGCATTAAATAGGTCTGCCAAGGTCCTGCAAGGACCTCTGCCAGCTCCTTCAGTACCCTGGGGCGGATGCCATCCGGGCCTGGTGCCTTATCCACCCTCAGTGCCTTCAAACCCTCTCGAACTCTGCTCTCCATGATTTCCCCATCTGTCACCACTTCCCACCCTGCATCTGCCATTTCTCCCACCTTGGGTGTCACCCCCCTCTTCTCTTTAGTAAATACTGAGCAGAAGTACTCATTTAGTGCTTCCGCCTTATCGCACCCTGCTTCCACCCAACCCCCCTCCTTCCTAATCCTTACTATGTGGTCCTTACAGCTCCTTTTCTCCCTGATGTACTTAAAGAAGTCCTTCTTCCCTTCTTAATGCCTTGTGCCAGCCTGAGTTCTGTAGATGCTTTGCCCTTTACTGCCCTTGTCACTTCCTTCGATTCTGTCAAGTACTCCTCCCTGTCCTCCCCCTCCCTGTTTTCTTGTACTTCCTAAAGGCAGCTCTTTTCCTCCTTACCTTTCCATGACCTCCTTGCTTAACCAGATTGGTTTCTAGCCCTAGCCTTCTTGCTCTGGGCTTTGCAGCAGGTTTTGTTGCCTCCACTATCCCCAGTTTTATGAGCTCCCACCTCTGGTTAGTGTCCATACTAGATTGAATTCTGGCCAGGTACCCTTTACCACTTCCCCATCCTCCCAAAGTCGGCCCTCCTGAAGTCCAGCACTATTGTGCCAGATTCTACTCTTCCTTGCCCATATCCAATGTGAGCCATACTGAGTGGTGGTCACTCCCTGACAGCGGTTCCTCCACTGTAATTTCTCTCACAAAGTCCCCATTTGCCAGCACAAGGTCAAGGGTACTCCCTAACCTGGTTGGTTCACTGACCATTTACAGCAGGAAGCTGTCCCGGAAGGCATCCAGCAGTACCTGCTCCCTTCTGTTCCTGGTTGTTGGGGTGCTCCAGTCCACTCCTGGCATTAAGGCTTGGAAGGGAGCTGCTTAAAATTAGTGATGGGTTAGATAAAACTCTGAAATGCCCTTTATCTGATGGATTCCCAGTGGAATTCTTCAAAGCATTCTCAGAGTCTCTCCTACTTCCCCTGCTGTGTACTTTCTGTGCCATGCAGGAAGGCCTGATACCCCCATCTAGCTTGAATAGAGCCACCATTTCAGTAATTCTGAAACTGAACAAAGACCCAAGCTCCCCTACCTCCTATCGCCCAGTATCCATACTTAGTACAGCTTATGAACTATACATGGTGGGCATTTTGGCCCACAGATTGGATACCATACTTCCCTCTCTGATGCATCAAACCAGACAGGATTTATATATAAAAGATAAACTATGGATAATTTCTGTAGGACCTTTCACCTTCTGGACTTTGTGGAGACATGTTCTATTGCATTGGCCTTTCTCAGCTTTGATGATGAGAAGGTCTTTGACAGGGTCTCCTGGACTTTTCTGTGGGAGCCCCTTCGGGCCTTTTGCTTTCCATGATCTTTTCTAGCCTGGCTTAGAAACGCATATGCTGACCCTCAAGCTTTTAGATATGTAAATTTTTCTTGTAGTCTCCCCCTACATCTGCAGCAGGGAACTAGACAATGGTGCCCCCTTTCCCTTACTGTTTGCATTATATCTTGATCCCCTGGCAAATGCAGTTTGCCAGAATGAGGGGATAGAGAAGTTACCCCTGGGGGGGGAAGGATTTTAAAATTAATCTTTACATGAATTATATGCTCCTTTCTTTATTTTCCCTTGAGATCTCAATACCAGAGGTTAGGAATGAGCTGTAGGCATGTGGTGAGGTATCTAGCTTTAGATAAATCTGCAAAAAACAGAGCTCCTCCTGTTTAATTTTGCCCCGTCTTTGTATTTGAAATGCCGGTTCACATTTAAATGGATCAAAATCGTAATTAAAAATTTGGGTTTGTATATCACAAAAACATGTAGCTAACTTGGAGCTCCTTTAGGGAGCTCCCTCTTCCCCAAGGACCAAGAGTGGCACATAACCAATATCTGTAGCCTCCTACCAAAGATTGATCAGCTGTAACCACCTATGATTACTCTCACACCAAATGTGTTGGGTATCTTGGAGTCTTGATCGTCCCTCAAGATCCCTGATATTGCAGTCACCATCCCTAGGTACACACTCACCTGACAGGATCGCACTAAGAGGGCTGGTGGAGTTGCCATCTGTCTCTCCTCTAAAATCGAGTTTGAGCCTGTTCTCACTCTCACCTCCCCCTCTGCCTATGAGCTACTCCTCCTCAAACTCTTTCTCCATTTCTCTGTCCCTGTCTTTGTGGCTGGTGTCTATTGCTGACCTGGTCTGTCTCTCCCCCCCACCCCCAAGTCACCAAGCTCCTTACCACAGTCTCCTCACATGCCTCATCTTGGGAGCTACTCATCCTAACTGGCTTTCCCCATCACTAACTAAATTGTGCCAAAACATTAAGTCAGCCCCTCCAACTTACCCAACTGATCTCCGACCCAGCCTGGTACAATCATATATGCCTCAACCACTCCTTACTGGACTGGGTTCTTACCTCTCACCCCCACCATATCATTGATGCTGGCACCCTCCCCGACACCCTTCGTGACCACTATATGGTCTGTTGTGTGCGTTAAATACACTGTCCCAAAGCCCCCCCCCCAAATTCCTCCAAATCCGGTCCTTCCGGTGGCTGGACTTGTTCTCTATCAATGCCGACCTGGTAGTTACCGACTGGTTTCCCACCTCTTCTGCCAGTACCATCACTACTGCCCTCCATTATTTTTATTTATTTATTTATTTATTTGAATTTTGATGACCAGGTAGGCCCTCTGTGACTAGATGTCCCTTTTTCAGGGGTGACCCGAAATTAGTTACATACAGTAAAAGACGTAAATGTACAGTATTATGTAAGATAATATATACAAACAGAAACACGTCTAAATTAGTTACGCGATATAGCATAACATATATACATACATACAATTCTTGTTCAGTGGCTATGAATATTTGTATACGGGGAACATGCCTACACTTGTCATCCCTTCAATAATTCTGCGTATACATAAAACAGTAGGGTTGAAGGGGGGGGATAGGGGTGGAGACATAAGAGTTCAACGAATGCTGTTACAGGGAGCTGCAGCCCAGAAGAGGGATTTTAATCTCTTTTTAAGCAGTGGTAGGGTAGAGCAGGTCAGGATTGCAGGAGCAGGGATTTTCAGAAAACGTGGTTCCAAGGTGTTGCTACCCAGTGAGTCTTCACATTTTAGCCTCTTTAATTGCTTAATGACTTCCAGTTAGGTTGCTAATTTAAGGTGAAATTTTGGTGTAGATGTTCTATTTGACGGCTATGGTAGAGAGGTTTCTGTGTTTTCAGATGTTTGCTGAACTGCTGACTTGCTTCCATACACGTGACCTTGCCTGGACGACTTATAAGTCCTCTGGCTCCCCTGCTGACTTACTCATGTACTGGTCCCTTCGCGTGCCTGTACCAGAGCTCCCAGGCTTGACAAGTCTGAAATACTGTATAAGACATTATTTTTGCTGGAATAAAATTTTTGCTATATTCAGTATTTTGAAAATCTAGTGAAAATTATATGCTAGTGAAAATATATACTACAGTTGACAAGTTAGTTTGTTCTTGTGCTTGTGCTAAATCAAACTGCCATGAAAATGTTGGAGCAGATGAAACCATGAAATTTAGCAGCCGTGAATTCATTCTCTGTAACAGTACTCTGCCTCTACTTTCCAGAACAACCTTAATCACCTCTCCAAGTTTTTTTTTTTTTTATACTTTATTTTTATTATTATTGACATGTATTTGTACACAATTACATCCATATCTGAGACAACCATATATGTTATATTTGCCAAGGAGAGACAAGCTCATTAATCAAAGAATTTCTATATCCCAATTATTTTGATACCTCACAGGAATCCTAGATATATACTAAAAGACATGTTCGTTATAAAGCTGTTGAAGGCAGCCCATGAGCTGTATGAATGATACAATAATCTAAAAGACTATATTTGATATCCAACACGCCGTACCCTATACGGGTTCATGGCATCATACTATATATCTAAAGAAAATACATTTCTTCCTAAAAAAAGAACTGCAAGGCAGCAAACTTCTACTCTCTAACATTTCTATAATAGTCCCTAAGATAAAGAGACAGAGGAACATCGTTAAACTAGGAGTTATTTTAAACGTACATGACACCCTCTAGAGGCTATAGAACTTCAGCTCTCATTTAAATCAACTTTACCCCCTTTGATATCATAGTTCCCTTGTAGTTTATGTCCTTATTTAAAGTTTGAGTAAAAATTATGACAGAAGAAGGTGTCGCTGGATGTTTTTCAACGAGGGGCCCGTAATTTCTAAAGTCACTCTGCAAATTTAAATTGTGCAAGTAAAGAAATAGTGGCACATTATTTTAATAAGTTCAGCCTTCTTCTGTTTCATCCCGAACCCCCTTCTTCAGTATCCGAGTCTTGTGAACGACTTCTGCGTCTAGTAGCAAATCAAGAGGCCCATTTAGCAGCCTCACTGGGGCCCATATGCATTATCTTGCACTTCCTTGCATTGAATTTCAACTGCCAAACCACCTGACCATTCTTCGAGTTTCTGCAGGTCCCTCCTAATTCTGTCTACACTCTCTGGCGTGTCCACTCTGTTACAGAGGTTTGTGTCATCAGCGAACAGGGAAGTTCTGCCTTCTAGGTCCTGTGCAATGTCACTGATGAAGACGTTGAATAGGACCGGTCCCAGGTCCCCTGTGGTACCCCACTGGTCACTCTTCCCTCTGTGGAGTGACAGCCATTTACTACCACCCTCTGTGTCTTGCCGCTCAGCCAGTTACCTACCCACCACACTACTGTCCTGCCACTTCCATACTCCCTAGTTTGTTTAGTAGCCTTCTGTGTGGCACAGTGTCAAAGACCCTGCTGAATTCCAGATAGGCCATGTCCACTGCCCTCCCCTGATCCACCTCCCTTGTCACTCAGTCAAAAACTTCAGCGAGGTTTGTCTGACATGAGCTCCCTCTGGTGAAACCTTACTGCCTTGGGTCTTGTAGTCCATTGGCAATCAGATGTTCCTCCAGTCTCTCCTTCAGTAGTGCTTCCATGATCTTCCCCACTACTGAGGTGAAGCTGACTGGTCTGTAGTTCCCCGCTTCCTCTTTGCTCCTGCTTTTGTATAAGGGAACTACATCTGCTGTCCTCCAGTCTTTGGGTACCTCCCCTGTTTCCAGTGATCGGCTAAAACAGGATTGCCAGAGGCTCAGACACCACCTCTCTTAGTTCTTTAAGGACCCTGCGGTGCACCCCATCTGGCCCCATTGCTCTATCAACTCTTATTCCTTCCATTTCCTTCAAGACTCTTTCTCGTGTAAAGGGGCTTGTGTCCATTTCTGCTCTGTTCCCACCCCTTGTACTCCCTTCAGGCCCATTACTTTCCTCTTCCTCAGTAAAGACTGAGCAGAAATACCTGTTCAATATGTCAGCTTTACTTTTGTCATCCTCCCCCTTCAGTCTCACTATCCCTCCCTTTGCCTTTCTTTTTTCACTTATGTTCCTTTTAAAAGGTTTTGTTCCCTCTACCCACTGATTCTGCAGTGCGCTGTTCTGTCTGAGCTTTGTCTTTTCTTACTGACCTTCCTGCCTCCCTTTGCTTCTCCTGGTGTTTCTCCCTATTCCCTTCTGCCTGCATCTTTTTGTATTGCCTGAATGCAGTCTTTTTGGCTTTCACTTTCTCTGCTACCTCCTTGGCAAACCACAATGGCCTTCTCTTCCTTTTCTCCTTGCTAACCTGCTTAACACATCATTCTGTTGCTCTTGTAATCCCCGTTTTAAATATTGCCCACTGTTCCTCAACCCCTGATTCCCGCCCCATTCCCGTTAATGCCTCTTTCAAGCATCTCCCCAGTTTCCCAAAGTCTGCCCCTCTAAAATCCAGGATATGTGTTTTTGTGCTGCTCCTTCTGTGATTTCAAACCACAGTGACTGGTGGTCACTGGTTCCCCACGTGCTCGCCCACTGTTACTCCCATCACACTGTCTGTTTGTGAGCACAAGGTCCAGTATTGCCTTCTGCCGAGTTGGTTCCATGACCAGCTGCTTAAGGAAGGCATCTTGAAGGGAGTCCAGACTAAATCTGCTCCTGGTTGATGCTATTGCTGGGAGGCTCCAGTCCACGTCTGAAATATTAAGATCTCCAACCAGCACCACCTCACCCTGGTCTGCCATCCTTTGGATGGCTAGCATCAGCTCCCTGTCTGTTTCTTCCTCCTGGGCTGGTGGTCTATAGACCACCTCTGTGCGGATTGCTGGCACCATTTGCCTTTCCAGCTTAACCCACAGTATCTCCCCCATTTGTTCTTCCTGGATCTCTGTGGCCTTTATGCCATCTTTCACATAAAGTGCCACTCAGCCTCCCTTCCTACCTGCCCTGTCTCTTCTGAATATGCTGTAGCCAGGTATGACCATCTCCCAGTCATGGTTCTCATTACACCAGGTATCTGTGGTGGCCACAATGTCCAGGTTCGACTGCACCATGACAGCCTCCAGATCCTCCATCTTGTTGCTAAAGCTCATATGGCATTCCATGATTTTTTTTTTGAGATCTATTTATACCCCCGTCGTGCTGTGGAGCTGCCACTCCTTCGGGCCACCATGACCCACAGACATTCCTCCTGCTATCTCCCCAAGCCACCTTATCTAAGATCTGCAGCCATCCTCGGGATAGCCCGGCATAACCCTTGACTGGGTGGGTCCCTCTTCTCCGAGGGGAAGGCACCAGCGGGAGGAGACCAGCACACTATTTTTCCTTTGGTCCCAGGCACTGCTGAGGCTTTCTGTGGCTTCCTGAGAGTCTTCAGAGGTGCCCTGGACTGGCAGCCATTATCCGGCCAGTCCCCAGAGTGATATTTCCATTTTCTGTGGTGTTCCACCTTATTGTGATCCCTCTGCAGTGCTCCTGGTCTCCACCGGGGGCTGCTGCAGAGCGACCATGCATCCCCGACCCACCCCAGGGGTGGAGAGCAGTCCTATGGATGCTCAATCCTTCTTCCCCGTCGAATTTCCCCGCGCCCGAGTCCGCCTCAACCTCGGGTCACCGGTGTGGTGAGAGGTAAGGTGCCCACGCCTCAACTCTCTCTACCACCGGGCCGGCTTTCCATGATTTTAACTCCCTGGATTGTTTAACTGTTCTACTCCAGCCCCTCCCTGGTTGTCCTTTATCCCGGGTTCTCCCTGCTGTCTGCCCTTCTTTTGAATTTTGCCACCTTTCTGCCTGTCCACCTTTTGCTTGCTTATTTCCATCTTTTGCACACTGCTTTGTAGAGATATCCATTCCTCCTGTTCACTGGTTCCACTGCTAGCTGTGGGGGTGGGCAGTTAGGTACCCTCTTTGCTAGCCTGCCACCCCCCTTGGTTAGTTTAAATGCTTGTCCATGTAGCATTTAAACTTATCATTGAGTGCTTGGATTCCCCTCCAGGATGGATGCAGGCCGTCAGGCTTGAACAAGCCTCCATCCCTACAGGTGGGTCCCCAGTCACCAATGAATCCAAACCTTTCCTCACAGCACCAGTTCTTCAGCCATGAGTTAACGTTTCTGGTGCATGCCCCCCTACGTTCTCCCATGCCTCTCGCAGGTAGTACTTTTGAGTAGGTGACAGAAGTAACTACTTGCATGAGACCCCTCCCCAATTTCCTAAACTCTTCCTGAACTTCCTTGGGCTCCATTTGCCAGGTCTTTAGTACCTAGGTGGATAATGACATCCAGCTCACTCTCCCATCTTGCCTTCCCGACGATCCCCAGGATCTTCCTCCCATCCCTCCATGCCATGGCACCTGGTAGGCACCTCACCTCCCTGTCCTCCCCCTCCTATGTTCCTAACTGGATCCCTCTTACAATAGAGTCCCCCACCAGGATTCACTTCCTCCTCCTCCGCTGGGGTCCACTGCTCTCCTCACTGAGGTCACCTCCTTGGTAAACCTCCTCATCCTTCCCTTCCACTTCTCTGGGTACCTCTGTTTAATTGTCCCTATTTGCCAGTGCGGCACATGAGTTCTGGAGTGGAATAGGATCTGGGATGTACCTCTGCCTGACTGCCCTAATCCTCCTGAGCCCACCGTCATCCATGCGCTCCTCGTTCTTGGCATCCTTTGAGGCAGCAGCATTGGACTGGGTGGTCTCTGGATAGGGGTGAAGGTACTCCTGACCCAGTTTACTTCCACTCTGAGTCTGGCTACCTCATCCCGCAGTCCAGAAAGATGGCTGCAGATAGGGCAGCACCTCAGCATCCAGAAGGCCTACCTGAATATGGCTTCGCCACAGCCACTGCATTGCACCACTCCCCGCATTATACTGCTATTCCAGTACTTGTCTGTTACTGAAGCTCTCCTAGTTCCCTTTTTATTAATTTACTGTCCTAAAAATCCTGCCACTGATCCTGCCACTGATTACCTACCTGCTCTTGCTCCTCTGCGCCCATTCATATGTATGTGGATGGTACAGTAATATTTGTCTCTGGGTCCTCCCCCTCTGACCTTATGGCCAGGATTCATCTGGATTTCACTAACATTCAGAAATAGTTCTGGGCAAATCAGCTGTCCCTCAATGCCAAGAAAACAGTATCTGTCACCTTTGGCACTAGGTAGAAGCTTGCTAGGCTAACATCCCTCTCCTCCGTCTACACCCTAGATGGTGTTGAAATCGAAGATGTTCCCTCATTTAAGTACCTCGGGTTCAGGCTCAGTCAGCACCTCGACTTCTTGGTGCACGTGGAATGCCATCCACAAAAAACTACACCCCAAACCTGGTGCGCTCTACTGGAATAAAGGTTGCATTCCTCTTCCTGCTCGTGGAGCTATTCTCTTGAAAATGATTCACCCCATCTTTGACTATGGTGACATAGTCCACAGCACTGCTCTCAAGTCCAGCCTAGCCAGACTGGATCCTCTCCTTCACTCCTTCTGTCGCTTTGCACTGGACTGCCTGCTCTGCACATACCATTGCTCCCTGTACCCCCCCCCTCCCTTGAAGCCAGATGCCTCGCCCATTGTGTCTCCTTCATCTCTAAATACTGGCTAGGTTCCTTCCCCTCCTACCTTACCTCTCTCCTTTCCTCCCCCCACCTACACCATTCGCAACTCTGGCTGTCATTCTCTTGCACTTCTCTCAAGGAAAATCCTTTGCTGGCCAGGCTGCTTTCTCCTACCGCTTCCCCAAACTATGGAACTCCCTCTCCCTAACCATCTGCTCTGGCTGTTTCCATCGCTTACTCTCCTCTGTTCTCTGCGTTTTTACTTCTCACTCCTACAACTGCTCCTGATACCTGTCACTGGTCCGCTGCTCGTAACCCATTACCACCCCCTTCCTCCTCTCCCTTTCTTCCTGTACTGCACTTGACTAGCCCCGCCTTCTCACTCCCTATAGTGTCTACCCTTGCAGCTTCTGCTAACCCTTCAGTACCTTGGCACTTTTGAAATGTACTTCTTGAATGGCACCACCGAACGCTGTTATTCCCTTCCATATCCTCATTGCATAGTTTACTTTCCTCATTCCTACATAAATTGCCTATGTATGAGGCCTAGTTATGATGCTTAGTTCCTGTTCTACCTACTATGTAATGTTTAATTTTTGTAACTTTTATAATTGTATTTTTTTTGTTTTGTTCTTGCTTTCTTCATTGCCCTCCTGTCCTCCCCCATGACACATCTGGAAACGAGCTGATATCAGCTCAGTATCTTTCCTGGTGAAACTTCCTGAAGTAAATAAATTATGAACTGATTACACAACAAATAACACAGGATTTAAATGAATGGACTTCACTGCCTCTTTTATTTTCTTCTCTAGAGTGGAGTCTGTTCGAATGATCATCCTCCCCAGGGTGCTGTATTTACTGAAAACTCTCCCACCTTCCACCTCAAATTTTTGCTTCACTTACTGGGATAAACTGATTTCCCACTTTCTGTGGGGAGGAGTCAGCATCCAAGAGTGCATTCCTCTACACTACAACTTCCCCGGGAGCAGCAAGTGGTAAAATCTTCCTAACCTTAGCATGTACACTTAGGGGGCACAACTGCATATAATTTGTAACTGTATTTCCCCTTCATGTGATTCCAATTAGAAACATAGAATTCCACATAAATGATTTATTTGATACATCTAAATATCTCTCCCCCCCCCCCCCCCCGGATTGTTTAATATGAAAGATTTTACCACCTACACAGCTGTCACATTGACAAAGTGGTATACATTTCTTAAAAAAAAACTTGTTACTGCAGACTCGTGGAGGGAGATGGGGAGTTCGCTCACCTACTGCTTGACATTGCCTTTAGAAAATGGTGGCAATTAGGATTATATTACTTACTTTCTGTATGAACAAGAAGTGCTTCCCTTTCAGCTCCTACAAGATACCTATGGTTTGATGGGGAGGGAGCATTTTCGGTGTTTACAGATCTGGAGGTACCTATTGCACACCCTGCAGGGTACCCTGAGACTCCCTGACCCCACTCCCGCCACTTTGCTTCTCAGTGTGTTTGAGTTTACTAAAAGGAGAAAGCTGATAACACTTAATAGGTCACTTATACAAAGGGCTACCAGAGACATGGATGCATAATGCAGGCTATGTATTAAACAAGTGGAATCAGGAATTACAGTCCGGGTTCACCTTTGAAATCTGGCCTCGGTACTTGTCCCTCACTAAAAGCCACAGTGCTTATAAATTGGTGAGAGTTTGCCTGGAAATGTTGCATTAGGTTTTTTCGTACTCCTAAGATCCAAGCCAAATACATGGGAAACAATTCTAGACATTGTTGGCAACGGTTTGGGGAGACTAGTGCTGATCAGAATACCTCTCAACCTCTTGCCTCATGAATCAGGGACAAGGCTTAAAAAAAATCGGGGACAAAGACCCAACATCAGGGATACATCTTTAAATATGGTACTATTCACTCAGAACGCTGATAGAATGAAGGGATTTGTGTTAAGATGCATTTTCTGAAGAATAACAAGTCTATTACTTTAATGTTTGACATTAGTTTGTGCTTTTAATCCCCACCGTTCTGTCACAAGTACCCAAATTTTATGAGGGACAGAGGAAAAATTTGAAGTAAAATCAAAGACGTCCCTGAAAATCAGGGACAGTTGAGAAGTATGCTGATCAGACCTATATTTTTGGGACTCGTCCTGTTCTTAGATAGTTTTGGCATAACTTAAGAACAGCACTTCTTACTTTTTCATTGGACCCACAGCTAATAAACCCAGCTACTGTGTTACTGTCTATCCCACAAGAGGGAGGGAGGCTTGGGTCTAAATCACTGATTCATGTCTTCCCACTAGCTGCAAAAAAAGCTGTAACAAGGTTGTGGTTACAACCCACTGCACTTACCGTTGACAAGTGGCAACAGATAGTTGCCACCATATATACTTTGGAGAGACTTACCTGTCTCCTACAAGGTAGATTACCTCTTTTCCATGGACAAGGGCAACCATGGGTTATTTCCCGTACAGTATGTCTCAGAACACTCTTTTTGTACCATATTTGTTTTACATTATCTACTCCAGCATCTTTTCCTTCCTTTTTCAAATTAATGAGTTCTGATGACTATAAGCTCTTAGTCAGCCATTAATGATTTGTAATATAAGGTGCCATCTGTTTTTTTAAGCCAAAAGTATGCTATACTTGGGAAAATTAATTTTGGAGTGTTATACAATTAGCAGATACCAACTGGACCAGTGTACTTGCGATGTTACTTGATGAACAACTTTTTGAAGTATGTATAGGACAACTTTTTCCTGTATCATTGTACTGGTTTTCTGTTGTTGGAAATAATTAATAAAAATTTCAAATATAAATAAAAGGACATGCGATACATGGCTTCTGGTGTCATCTGTTTCTAGAAATATAGAAAGCACATGTGGATCCAGCTGTGTAGCAAATTAGCACCTGCTGTCCCTTGAGGCCAGCAAACAGTACCTGTTTTTGCCTAATCTGTCGGCATCTGTAGCCCTCTCCTAGGATGGGAACATTAATACTATTGGATGTTATAGATCCCCTACCGGTGGCTCAGTATTGCTTAATCATCTGACCAGGTTTCTTAGCATATGCAGTAATTAAACTATAATTCTTGGAGACTTAAATTTAGATTGACTTTCCCCCAAATTGAATGATCTCAAGCTGCTATGTGATGAACCTGGTTTACGCCAACTAATCCAAGAATCCACCAGACTTGGCCAGCCCAGTGGCATGGAGGGCTGAGGCATCATGCCTTACCTCCTGCCATGCTGGTGACCCGTGTTCCCGGTGCAAGCGGGTCACTGGGAGTTGGCCGGGGAGGGAGAGGATCGAGCGTCCAGAGGACAGCTCTCCTCTCCCTGGGAGGGGCAGAGATGGAGTCTGCTGTTTGACTGGCGCCTAGTGGTGGCTGGGTGCTGGTGCAGTGGACCCACACAAGGGGCAGAGCTGAGCAAGATGCCCGGCATGCCATGTACAGAAGCATGCGCGGCTCAGCCATTGGCGTCATTGCATGCCTTGGCCCCATGTTCGGTGCGGGACAAAAATCGGAGGAGAAAACAAGCCGACCAGTGGGATGAAGCCAGTCTCCCCGCTGCACCGGGCCAGCTGGTGCCTCAAATTGGCAAGAGGTGATGTCTGTCAATCGTCCAGTGGTGGTGATGGGGGGAGGGGGGCGGCTGGCGGGGGACAAAGAAATGATGAAAAAAAAAAAAAGAATCCACCCAAAAATCCTTCTAATTCTTTGATACTGGACATTTCACATTATACTTACCATCAGACTGCAAAAATTCCCAACTACAGGCATATTTGATAATTATTGCAGTGATCACAATTTGGTGGCCTGTTTTAGAGATTCTGACAAAATATATTTGAGGACTACATTTCACCACAGAAGGAAACTCTCTCACATTTGCAAATCTAACTGTCTCCATGAACTGGCGAATATTAATTGGCAGGAGTTCTACCTGGGTCCTACAGTACACAGAGCTGCAGAATTCCTCAATCAGCAACGACTCCCTGTCAGCGCCCCCCCAAGTGAAATTAAGAGTCAAAAAGAAAAACTGCCTGTGGTTCAGCCAAGAACTCAGGCAGGCACTTGAGGGAGGGGGCATTCAATGAACTAAAACCAGACAGTCCAAACTTCCATATGACTGGACTGTTTGCAGACCAAAAAAGAATTACTGCACTAAATTTCTCTCTACATCCAAGTTCAACTACTATTTGAACTTCCTGGAATTCAGTCAAAAAGACCCTTCTAAATTCTGGAAGGCAATAAAAACCATTGAAGTGGGGATGGCACCCCTCTTTGCTATGACTAATTATGGTAGATGACAAAACTATCACAAATCAGCAGATCATTGTGGAAGAACTTTAACTCACACTTTGTGTCTGCTGGACTGATTTTTGTTAAGTCACCTGCTGCCACATTCCCTTTTCCAATTTTGGTGCATTCTGCACCCATCATCAGCAGCCATCCCCCTTTCCATTTCCAGACCATCACCTACAAACAGGTAGAAGAGCCACTCATAACCCTCGATCCGAAAAAAGTCCCAGGGTGGCCTAGTTAGAACCATTCTTCCTTAGAGCTGGTTCTTTGGAGCTGGCTACACTTTTAATACACCTCTTTAACCTTTCTCAAACCAGCAATTAAATACCTACACTCTGGAAAATGGTTTTTATAACATGGGTTGGCGAAAACGTACAACCCAATTGGTGGAGTCACTCTGCGTGGCCATGCATTAAATTCCCTTTTTAGTGCACGGTTCCATGGAGCGACTCTGGTGAACTGCCGGTCAGTACTTGTTGGCTACCTCTAACAGCAAAACGAGCAGGGCAGCCATTATATATGTGGGGAAGTGGGAGAGCAGGGTGCTGTGAAGTGGAAATTCCTGCAGTGTTTTGTCTCCCCCCAAGGTGACACAGTGTGCCCCAAGCGTGTCGCTGTACCCCTACCTAGACTCCCCATTCCCCTCCAGGAATACCTGTCCCTATAGCACCACGCCTTGCAGGCTAGCAGCAGTGCAACACACTCTGGAGAGAGAGGGAGAGAGCCACAACTGAGAAAGAGACCTTGAGCATGTGCTCTGAATTCCTCCAGTGTTTCGTGCCCAGCGATGTTATTTGAACAGTGTGTGAGAGAGAGACATGGGGAGCAGTAGATAGTCGGAGCGAGACGGGGAATAGTCCATATGCCCCCTCGAGAGACACACACACACAGGTGGGAGACAGAGAGACAGAGCAACACATAGTACCGCCAGTCAATGTGTTCTCTTCCCAGTCAGATGAAGAAAGCAATTTCTCTCTCTCTCTCTCTCTCCACCCATACAGACATGAGGTGCTGTGCCACAGCGGAAGAGAGACAGACAGAGCAACACACAATGGTCCTGGTCAGTATGTACCTTGCCCAGTCACATGAAAGAAAGAACTGTCTCTCTGTCTTTCTATCTCTCCTGTCCACATCCCTCCTATGTCCTCGGGGAGAAGGTCCCGCAGAGAGAAAGAGAGCAGCAGGGGGAAACAGTGTGCTGATGCTTTGTGGCTGCCGATGAGTTGTGCAGCAACGCGGTGCGATCCTCAGTGTCTTCTCTACCGACTAGTTGGGCAAACAGTCATGAAGCAGATGACAGCAGTTGATAATGTTCAAACACTGTTGTGCAAGTTCACTTGAAATGCAGTACTTTAAAACAGGTACTAGAGGATGGTAGCAGGTAACTTAAAGCACTTCCCTGGTCTGCTGCAGGACAGCACGTCTCAGCCATGACAGACAGGATAACAGGATGTTCACAGGTAGGTAAGAGGGAGGACAGTGCACATAGTAGCTAGTTACCAGCAGGAGTCTGCCACCCTCCCACTGACTCCCTGCCACTCTGCTGCCACTTTGCCACCCATTGAGACACCACTATAGACTATTCATGCCTGTTCCTATTCGAATTACTAAAACATTAAAAATGCCGCCCCTCCCCACCCCCACCCTCTGCTACAGTTCCAATCAGTATCCAGTCTTCAGTGGCTTCACATATTTTTTTGCTGTAGAGATGATTATGAGGTAATAAGGGAGGCAGTACAGCACAGTGGTTTAAGGCTCTGAGCTGCAAATCTGGTGATATCCAGTGGACCAGACCTGGGTTTGAATCCCACAGCTTCCACTTGCATACTGTGTGACCCTGAGCAAGTCACTTAACCTTCCTGTGCTCCCAGGTCGCTCCTGTAAAAAAGCTTTCAGCTTAGTGTGCTACTCCTGGTTAAACAATTAAAATAAAAAAAAACCAAAAAAAAAACAAGAGGACGTGACTTCAGCAAAGGTATTAAACAGCATGAGTACATATGTATGTTAATACTGCCACAGAGACAACTCTTGCAGTTGTAAGAATGATCTCATGCACATTCTTAAGAGTATGAGAACTGTGAACCAAAAGCAAGTGGTTCTGATACCCTAAGAATGTAAGTGAGACCACTCTTACAACCTTAAGAGTGGCCTCCGTGACAGTATTAACATACAGATGTACTCCTGCTGTTTAATCTTTGGCTAAACAAAAAATAGTTATTTTTAACAGTTGCATATCAAAACTAATTGTATTTCTTATGTATTCTTAAAACATGCACATTGGAAAGTGTTTTCATTCAATTTTCAATGTACTTTGCCTACTCACTTTTTAGATCAACCCCTCATGACTCACATAGGATCACTGAACAAAAACAAATGAGGTCAAGTCTAGGCTTGGCTCTGTTTCCCAAACACTAACTACCAACACCATCAACAAACAACTGCCGCTGTACCCATACCCACACCACCTCCCTGTCCTAAACTATGAAGAACACGGAGGATGCGCAGAGGTCTTACTTTTCTTCTTCCCATGGCTTTTTTCTTCCTGCTGTTAAGCCTGGCCAAGTGGTGACACACCTCTTGCCTCACCCTGATGTTGTTGATTTTTTTGGGCTACAGATAACAGCACCTCTTGTGTTTGCCAGGCGTCACTGTTGCGGGACCAGGGCATGTTGGTTTTACATTGCTGCCCCTACTGACTCCTGCTTCCTCTCCCACGTGATCTGTGAGGCTGCATCAATATGCTCCTGAAGGGGTGGAGTGTAATAGTGCCACTTCCTGAGTGGTAAGTGCAGGGGGGAAGGGATGTCCTTATGGCTGGCAAAGAGGGGGCGGCAGTGAAAAGATGTCCAAGTAGCCACCAGTGTTGTGTCCAGCAAAAAAGGCATTACGGCATCTGATTAGCAATAGCACCTAATCAAACCCGAAACTGAATCACAGTTGCTGTTATCGGTTACAAATTGCGATGCAACTCTGATTATGTTATGCTTGTGTTGGTGTATGCTCTAGGTAGACCACTTTTGAAGATGGAAAGCACTTGGTTAGGGGCCCAGTACGGAGCCTTCAGGAACCTCCCAGTACAACTGGGTGTGAAGCACAATGAGGCACCTTTAAGGGGTTATTAGTACTTATAAAATGGATAAGAGAAATTTTGGAAGCTGATTGGCTGAAGCAGTCTTTGACCTGTGACAGTATCTCAGTATATCATCACGGTTCAAAACTGATTGCCAAGATCAGACATTTTCTAGCACTTTAGGGCCATTTGATTATCACAGTATGACACTCCAGTGTGTGGTATACCATGGGATATGGTCACTTATTGAGTGGTTGAAGGCACTTGGCACTGCTTCATGCCTCACAATGCACCCAAGATGATATCTCATGATATACCACACCCAGTTGTGTATTATTGCTTACATAATGCATCATAGGGCTTCAAGATAGACTTGATGGATTTATGGTCTTTTTTCTATCCTTATTCTTCTCCGTTTTTGTAGTTGCCCAGTTAGGACTGTGCCACATGGAACTCTCCTTTTGCCTTCTGTTGTGGAAAGTACATCTCCTGACACATTTTAGAGAATGCTGTCAGTGTGACCTAGCATGCTGAGTTAGTTTAGTAACAGGTAATGAGAAACCGGGTCAAAGGCTTGACTTAGGTCAACAAATACCAGCCGCGGAGAGGAGGGTGTAGTCCATGGCTGAACGAATCATCTTTCGTTATCATCATCTTTATTTATATCGTGCCCTTCCAGGGGAAACCTACCCCAAGTGCACATGGGCCTAAAATAGTATGCAGAAGTCAGAACTGTATGCCATGAAATGACCAAAGTTCAACTTTAAATCATTATACTGTTGCCCTCTATGGTGGCACCAGCGGTAGTGTGCTGCAGTACCTTGTGGGTGTCAAGGCAACAGTCCAGCAGTGTGTCTACTCTATGTGGTGGTGCAGAAACAGGTGACTTGCCCCAGCAACAAACTGCAGTAACAAATTCCAACACTCAGGAAGAAAATTACAATCCTGATAAAAGTTCAAGTGAACTATTGCAGAGTTTATTTAGAACTTACCAGCTCAGAGGACTACTATGCCCCAGTGCTTCAGTCACGGTTTGTGCTGTGAGCAGATGGCATGAAGCTGTGCAGTACGGTAGATAGTGGTGAAGGGATTGGGGAGATGCAGCGGGATCTACAAAGGTTAGAGAGGTGGTCTGAGATTTGGCAGTTGAAATTTAGTGCCAAAAAAGCAAGGTTATGTATCTAGGGGGAAAAAAGAGGGCAGAGTACTGGGTGGGAGTGGATTATACTAAACACTATGGCAAAGCATAGGGACCTGGAGCTCTTCATTAGTGATTTCAGCAAACAATCAAGCCACTTTAACAAGGCATATAGTATGCTGGTGTGTATTAAAAGGGGTATTGACAGCAGGAAAAAGGAGGTAGTACTACCTCTATATAGGTCACTGGTAAAGTTGCACGTGGAATACTGAGCTGAATTCTGGAATCCTCACCTAAGGAAGGACAGGGACAGTCTAGAGGCGGTCCAGTGCAGGGTGACCAAGATGATTCAGGGCCAACAGGGCAGATCTTACAAAGATTGTCTCAAGGCACTGAAGATGTACGCACTGGAGACCACATTGGGTGGGAGGGGGATGATAGAGACCTTCAGGCTCCTGAAGGGAATAAACAAAGTGAACTGCGGGGAACTGTTTAGCAGGGGTATAAAGTCAAGAACCCAAGTTCACAACTGGAAACCGTTGGGGGAAGAGGAATGTGAGGAAGTTCTATGTTACGGAAAGTCTGGTGGAGACATGGATCAGTCTGTCACTGGAGGTGATGTGTGCCAAGACCATAAATGGTTTCAAGCATTGCTGGGACAGAGTGAAGGGTTTGGTGGTTGCTCATGTTGACAGTAGTAGGGAGGGGAGAGAGGGGGAGGATCAGAAGGGATAAAACCCCAAATGAAGAGTAGGACCTGGGGAGATACAGAACTCCTGGCAGACTAGATTGACCTTTCCTCTTTTTCTGCCATCATTGTTTGTTTCTGTGTGAGCAGACTTCCTGCACCAGGCTGGCTGTTCTGTTGCCCTCCATGATGGCACCAGCAGTAGTGTGTTGCGATACCTTATGAGAGACCTGGATATGTGCTGTGAGTGTACTCCTTTCCCTGGGCTGATTATACTGTTGCCCTTCATGGTGGCGCCAGTGATATACCTTGTGAGAGACCTGGGTTTGTGCCGTGAGCTGACTGCTTGCAATGGGCTGCTATACTGTTGCCCTCTGCAGTGACACCAGGGGTAGTGCACTGTTATACCTTGTGGGAGACCTGGGTTTGTGCCATAAGCAGAATCACCGCACCAGGCAGGTGGAGTCAAGACCATACCATAGAGACAGTACTCTCTGACTCAGGGAGGAGGAGACAGACTCTTCGCTACAGCAGCACCTTCTGTGGAGATTTAGGGGTGGCATTGGCTGTCATGGGTGACCACACTGTGCTCCGCCCCTTCCTGGGAGACAGGGCACAGCTAGGAATGGGTCTTGCTTTGGTGGGAGGAAGGAGGGATTGTATTCAGGAACATTGTTTACGGTTGGCTTATGACATTGCTGATAAATATACATTGCTTAACCCAGGTCTACCCCTCTCCACCAACTTCTGTTAATATAAGATAAACTAGTAGTAAGCCCATGACAGGAACTGACAGTGTCTTTCCTGCCTCAGGCCCTATTGTGCAGGGGGCTTTCCATACAGGGTGCTAGAATCAGTGGCACTTTGGCCAGAGACTAGAAGGGCAACCTGTGAGGCTAATAGCGTGCCGGAAAATAACTTAAACAGGAGGGAACCGTAGGGCTATGTAAAATATTTACTGTTCGGGGCAAATACACACCAATGCTACACATTTTACAAATACAAATATCACTCTTAAAAAAAATTTGTTTTTATTGCAGACAAAAAGGAGATGGTGGGCTCAAAAATTCTATTCAACGATCTTAGAGGTATTTAGGTGCTTAAGTAGCAGGGACAAGACTATTAGAATGCCACATAAAAATTATCACAGTCTACAAGCACTCTACCATGATTAATGGGACCTAGCCATTCTAATTGTAAAAATGGCTAGGTCCCATTGAGCAGTGCAATAGCAAGGAAATATCTTTTTTTCCACTATGACAAAACAAAAGTTTGAACTTTCCAGTCTGTCCAAAGCTGTGCAAATTTATTTATTTATTTTTTTAACTTTCTTTATTGCCTGCATCCCAGGGCATCTCTCAGATGTACCCCACCTGACCAAGGCACCTACTTCCCACCTGAAACCTCCCTAACCAAGGAATCGGGACAGAAACACCTTCTCCACTTCCACGGACCCCAGCCCCTCCCGTCACCCTCCACCTACATGGGTCACCTTTTTGACAATCCAGTCAGTCGAGGTCCTGGAGCGAAGCAAGGGCTTGGAAGAGCCAGTCGGGGAAAGTCCAGTGTTAGGCATGTGGGTCCTGATCTCTTGAGGCCATCGTCACCTCCCTGCGAGCCGGGGATTTTTCCTTGCTGTGTTCTGGGGGTGCAGATGTGCATTGGCATCTGCACACGATGGGCACACTCCCACACCCATGTGAAGACACCTGCTGCAGCCCCCATACCCCGAGTGCGACTTGCACAAGCTGCTGTGCCCCCGGTAGCTACCAGGAGCCACTGGGGCTGCACCGAGCGTACCCCACCCCAGGAGGGAAGAGCAGTCCAGCGGATGCTCGATTCTACTCCTCCCCATCTGACCACTGATGACCCGAGTCTGCTTCCAAATCCGGGTCGCTGGCGTGGCAGGAGGTGTGGCGTCCAGCGCCTCAACCCTCAGCACCACCAGACTGGCTAAAGCTGTGCAAATTATGTGCAAACAGAATGCTTATTTCAAAAATAAAAAAGTTCAGTCACTTTACCCTGTGGGCATCTTCATGGCTTAATTGCCTAATCCATATTGTGCATTCATGTAACCCTCGTAGTTGGAATTAGTCTTCTGGCATTAATTGTCTTTTGTGGCTCAAAGCCTGAATATGCCAGACCTCTGCTTAAATCCTCCAGGAGCAGGCACTTGACACCTGTCAGCGTTCCGTGGCCATCTCGTTAATACGTTGCAAAACTTTATATGTTTCATTGCCCCTGGCTAGGTGCTGCTCCTCTTGCTTCTGTTACCTCTGTTAGCTCGCTATTCAGAAGCCCAGGTGTGAAATTATGCATACTGACGTTTTGGAGTCATGTGGCTCTGAGGATAGGGTCACATGAACCCGAAACGTCAGCACGAATGATTTCACATCTGGGCTTTCGAGTGGTGAGCTAACAGAGGTAGCAGAAGCAAGTGGCGCAACCCCTAGCCTGGGGCACTGAAACAGATAAACATATTACTGAGATGGCCATGGAAAGCTCCCAGAGGATTTAAGCAGAGGTCAGCTCATGTCCTACAGTGGGTAGACAGAGATTCGAATCCCTACTGGAAGGAAATAGAGATGAGGGATTTGAGAGATGGGATAGAGAAATATTTGTTTACCCCGACCTTATCCAGATCTATGTTAGAGAAGGATCTCAAATCCCAATATACGAGACAACTAATTATAATCTGGAGGAAAATAATCCTAAATACAAAGGACAAAATTGCCCAGCTTTTTCTAAAAAATTACAGATGAGACTAGATTCATCCCAGAAAGTCTAGATAATACATTCAAGAGATGGATGGATCGAGGCCTTGTGACCTTTTTCCAGTGCTATAGAGGGATCTTTCTTCTGTTTACAGATATAGAGAGACTCTTTGGTCTGAAAAGAAGTGATTTCTTTAGATTTTTACAAATAAGAAATCATTGTAGAGAACTGGTAGGGCTAATCTGGGACCCCGAAAGGATAAATCCTTTATCCAAAATCTTAATCAAAGCAATAGAGGCAGGTATTCCAGAACATATAATATCACATACTTATCAAGCCTTAATTTATAATAAGGACAAAGGGACAAGAATTTGGCAAAAAAGATGGGAGTAAGAGATGGGTTTATTAAGACAAGATGAAAAATGGGAATCAATATACATGATACTGCATAGGGCTACCAGATCATGGTCTTGGAGTGAGTTTGGTTGGAAATGTGTGATTAGATTTTTTAGAACCCCACAGATGACGGGGAAATTTGGTGGGGAATCTGGATCGGAGTGTTGGAGAGCCTGTGGCAAGTCACTGGCAACACATACACACATCTTTTGGGAGTGTGAAGTTTTGTCCCAATATTGGAAGGAGATACAGAACACCTTAAGAAAGATATTTCCAGAAATGCAGAATCTAAAACCTGAGCAGATACTTCTATTAGATACCCCACAAGAGATTAGGGGAGATAACTCTAAATTTTTGCTAGCTATTCTTGTTCTGGCAGCCAACAAGGCAGTCACAGGAAAGTGGCTGCAGCAGATCTCTCCGACACTCTGGGAATGGAAGATATAACATACCAAATATATCAAATGGAGATGTTAACAGCTGGTATTAACCTTAGAGTCCAGAAATGTATTACCTTCTGGTCCAGGAGGTGGTTGTGGGTTATAGACCATAGAACAGATTTGATTCCATGATGCAAACTAGATTTAGAGATTAAAATTATGTCAGGTAGACTCACCGTGGGAGAATTAATAACAAATCCTGTATATTGGAGGCACTTTGGAGAACAGTAGTATACCACCTAGAGTATTTAGGGAATTTTATTATATTTGTTAAAGATGAAAACACATTGTATTTAAAACATCTCTACAATGAAACTGTATAATGTTACGAAACGTCTTGTGCTCCTTCTTCCTGTAAAGAAAAAAACTAATAAAGAAATGTTAAAAAAAAAAAAAAAAAAAAAAAGCAGAGGTCAGCTTTGCACAATCTGGAAAGTTTGAACTTTTGTTATGTCATTGTGGGAAAAAAAAGATATTTTCTTGCTGTTGCACTGCTCAATAAATTAAGTACATTTTTACAGTTAGAATGGCTAGGTCCAATTCATCACATTAAGCGTGCTGGTAGACTGCGTTACATTTTATGTGGCATTCTTAAAATCTGTATTTATGTTAGACCATATAAAGTAGCATTATACCAGAGCTGAGGCTGGTGTGACATACATATTGTGACTACTGCTCATTACTTCATTGTATATTAAAGTACATGCATGGTTAGCCTTTGTTCTGTATAAAAAGTACCAAGCTCAAAATCCTTCTTTTTCCTCTGAGCTTTTTCCCTTCCCCCCCTGTGAATCCATGCTGCCTCGGGTCTTGTAACCCACTGCATTCAAGATATTCCACAATCCTTTCCTTCAGCAGTGATTCCACTAACTTTCCCACCAGCAATGTCAGGCTGACTGGTCTGTAATTGGCAGCCTCCTCCCTGCTACCACTTTTGTGTAGTGGGACTACTTTCGCCCTCCTCCAGTCCTCTGGAACCACTCCTGTTTCCAGTGAACTGTTAAATAGGACTGTTAGAGGTGCAGCCAGTACCACCCTGAGCTCCCTCAATACCCTTGGATGCACTCCATCTGGCCCCATTGCTTTATGCACCTTCAGATTAGCAAGTCACTTCAGAACTTTTGCCTCCAAAAAAGGACTAGTGTCCACCTCCCTCCAAAGCTTTTGTTACTTTTTGTGACCCCCACCCCTTCTCCTTTCTATGTGAACACTGAACAAAAGCATTTGTTCAGGATTTCTGCCTTTTCCTGGTGCCCCTCTGCACAGTCCAGCCCCTTCCCTTCTGGAACTTACAGCCCCACCCCTAGTCTTCCTCTTTTCACTTGCATACCTAAAAAATGTCTTGTCCCCTTTCGTTACCTTCTGGGCTGTCCTCGCTTCAGTTTGTGACTTTGAGCTCCTTACTGCTTTACCTGCTTCCCTCTGTTTCCCCAATATACCTCCTTATCCTCCTTCCTCTGCGTTTGTTTATACCTTCTGAATGCTACCCTCTTGGCTTTTACCTTTTTCACCACCTCTTATGAGAACCATGGCGGCCTCTTTCACCTTATGCATTTGCTCACTTGTTTGACTCAGAGGTATGTTGTCTTTACTATGTTCCCTTTTATCTTCGCCCACTGTTCCTCCACCCTACCCAAGCTGTTCCCCCAACCCCCAACCAGGTCATCCCTGAGGCATTCACCGATCTTTGTAAAATATGCTCTCCTAAAGTCCAGGACCTACGTCCTTGTGTGGTTTGATTCTGCAGCCGTTTTTGTAGTGAACCACACCGTACAGTGATCACTGGTCCCGAAGTGGCCTTCCACCTTTACGTCTGCAACATTGTCTCTGTTAGTGAGTACCAAGTCCAGTATTGCCCCATCACAAATGGGTTCACTAACTAGTTGCCTGAGGACCCCCACCCTTGCAGATAGTCCAGGATGTCTCTGCTTCTAGCTGAAGCTGCTGCTGGGAGGCTCCAATCTACCTCTGGCAGGTTGAAGTCCCCCACCAGTAGGTCATGTCAAACAAATGTGATAGATTTCTTTGACAGTGTGACAAAGGATTTAGATCAGGGTGAAGCAGTGGACATGGCCTACCTAGATTTCAGTATGGCTTTCAACAGTGTTCCACATAAGAGACTAGTAATTAAGCTGGTTGGCTTAGGAGTGGGTTCAGAGTGAGTTCACTCCAAGGAAGGAAGGGAGGGTGACCAGCAGGGTGCATCGGGGTCCTCTTTAATGTCTTTATAAGTGACATTGCAGAGGAACTGGAAGGGAAGATCTGGATTTTTGCAGATGACACCAAAGTCTGCAATAGGGGGGACACTCTAGGGGGGTGGAAAAGATGAGCTGAGACCTTAGAAAACTAGAGGAGTGGTCAATGATATGGCAGCTGGGTTTCAATATAAATATGTGCAAAATAATGCACTTAGGGCACAGAAACCCAGGGGCAGAGTACAAAATGGGTGGAGTGGTATTGATGACCACCAAGCTGGAAAGAGACCTGGGGGTAATCATACTGGATAGAAACATAGAAACATAGATTTTGACAGCAGATAAGGACCGCTTGGCCCACCCAGTCTGCCCATTTCCCTACCTAATGTATAAGCTGCAGATCCTAGTTAACCAGCAGCCTACTTCTTCCTACCCCAACCCCCTAGAATTGCCTTATGACTGTCCCATGCATGCTTGAATTCCACCTGACCTAACAGTGGGCATGCAGTGCGGCAAGGCAGTAGGAAGAGATAGTGGGATGCTGGGATGCATAGGGAAGGGGTATCACCAACAGAAAGAGGGAAGTGGTTGCTTCTGTATAGATCACTGGTAAGAAAACTGTGTCCAATGTTGGAGACCGTATCTCTGGAAGGACATAGACAGAGTGAAGGTGATCCAGAGGAGGGCAACTGAAATGGTGCAGGATCTACATGAAAAGCCATATGAGGAGAGGGGGATATGATGGGGACCTTTAAATACCTCACGGGGGTCAATAAGGTACAGGAGGAAAGTTGTTTTAATAAGAAAACGTTTTCAAGAACAAGGTGATATGCTATGAAGCTGGAAGGGGATAGATTCAGGAGAGATGTGAGGAAATACTGCTTCACCAGAAAAGAGGTGGGTTCCTGGAACAGCTTTCCAGCAGAGGTGGTGGGAGTGAAAATAGTAGTGGGGTTCAAGAATGCATGGGATAAGCACAAGGGAGTTATAGTGGAAAGGAAGGGTGGGAGAAAGAAATGTAGATCGAGTATGGTTTGCAGTAATAGTGTGAATAGGGAGAAAAGGGCAGACTGGGTGGGCGAAGCCATCCTTGTCTGCTGCCAAATTCTCTGTTTCTAGTGAAAGGAGGTGGGAGGTAGAAAGAGCTGTAGATCAAGCGTGTTATGTGAGAATAATGTAGGTAAGAAAAAATGGGCAGGCTGGGGGGGGGGCAGTGCCTGTCTGCTGTCAAATTCTGTTTCTGTGTTTCCTTGTTTGGCAGGTGGGCAGGTTATCAGCCCTGTCCCCACCTCTCATGACTGGCTTCCACCTCCCCTGATGTACCAGGGGCTAAGTCCCTCACGAATTGCTCCCATGGCAGGGTCAGGAGAGGGTGGTCTCTCCATCTCCCTGAAACACATATCTTGCTGCTCCAGTGGTCATGTAGTGGCACGGGCCAAGTGAGGGTGGGAAGAGCTTCGTGAAGCCCACCTGTCCCATTTCTCCATTTTCTGGCCCTTGTACCCATGCCATGGCACCATGTCAGGATATGCACATGGAGGCACCCACGCACTGCAGAACTGCAGCTCCTCTCTTCGAGCCACTCTTTAACTTGCAGTGCCACCAGGCCTCCACCCAGTGGCAGTCAGAGGTGGAGATGACTAGCCTCCCCTCCCCGGGAGAGGAAAGCAGTCCATCAGGCACTCAGTCCTCTCCCACCTGGTCGACACCCAGCAGCTTGTACTCATTCCTGAATACTGATCTCCATCATAGCAGGAAGTAAGGTGTTCAACAACTCAGCTGTCCACACCACTGGGCCGGCATCTCAGAATCTTTGTTGTGGTCCAGCCCCCAGTGGTGTGGAGAGCTGAGGCATTCATGCCTTACCTTCTTCGACATTGGGGACCCGTGTTCGTAGTGCAAGCGGGTCACCGGGGGCTGGCTGCAAAGGAGGAGGATCGAGCATCCCCAGGACAGCTCTCCTCTGGAGAGGAGGGGAAACAGCTGTCGGTGTTAGCCTGGCCCCTGGCAGAGGCCAGGGGCTGGCACCCCGACACTGCCAGAAGGAGGGGCAGAGGTGGGGCAGATGCCTGGCATGCCGTGTACAGGAGCATGCGTGGCACTGCCATTGGGGTCCTTGCATGCTCCCCTCTGCAAGGAGAAAACAGTAGGGAAAACTACCGGTGGTTGGATGACAGTGGGCACCCACAGGCCCCGCCCCTGGCCAGTTGTACCAGCAGAACCCAATCTGTTGAGCGGTGGGGGTGAGCGCTCCCCCCACAGACCCCACCAGGGGGAGCAAGCCTTGGAGGAAGAAAGCTAATGCCGATGGATGTCAGGGGATGGGGCTGGAGTACCCACCAGAACATGGGCCACTGGGGAAGAGAAACAGAAAGGTAAAAAAAAAAAGAATCCTTGTTGCGCACATTCTGAGTGGTCGTGCGCTTTTCAAAGTGTTATGCACAGTTCCAAGGTCATAACATTTTAAATTCCTTATTCACCCCACACCCAGCTGCTTATTAACCACCAAGTACCTTAAGTTAAACCTTTTAACTGGTAAAAGTCTTTAAATCAAATTTTGATTTTAGAACAGAATGAAAAAATGGCAAGTGTTTTTTTTTTTTTTTATTTGGAGGGTATGGGAGGATGCTGCTCTGACTTCTGTGTGAGGAAAAAAACACACATACTTTATCAAATAAAATATGGGCAACCAAACACAACTTGGCATATGTTTCCATCTCGGAGTTGAGGAGACAGCATGCACCCCTTGAGCTTCTCTGTTATGGAGCATATGCTGTCATCTCCACCCTTTGATGGAAATACAGCCTTGTTGTATATGGTTGCCCATGCGTTATTCCCCATTTATCGATATCTCTGCATAGTTAATTGAAAGTTCTCAAACCCTGGCTCTTGTGTCACCATTTAAAACAGAAACAAAATGAAATGTAAAATGAAACATTTTGCAAACCTCAATATGCAAACAAATACCAGAGACACAAATACAAATATAAAAAAGGCCCACGCACAGCCCTATGAGGCTGGTGAGACACCTTAGGGGAGGAGGGTAAGGAAAAAAAAAAAAAAAAAAGCATCACAATCCAGGCCCCCATCCCCTGTCCAGTGAAGCCTAGAGAGAGCTGCAGAGGTAGGTAGCACACTCCAACTTGCCTTGGATACTCACACACAGGGCAGTGCCAACAATTGTAAGGGCCCCCCTGCAAAGTATTTTGTGGAGCTCACCTCCCCACCAATAAGTGTAAAATACCCATTAGTGCATATGAAATTTTTAGAGCATAAGTTTTCTTATATCAGTTCTGCTGAGCATACATTGTTTGTCCATGCTGCACCCCGCCCCCTGTTGCTGGCTCCATGATGAAAGAACTGAACAATGCAATTTGTTCCTGCTCTTCCTGGAGAAATGAACACCAAGATTAGATGTTTTGAATAATGGTCCCTATTCCTTCTTTGTTCAGTACCCCACCACCACCACCACGTGAAACTGGAGTTGGAATCTTCTGACACCACTGCTGACAGACCAAATTTCAGATGGATAAGAAATTTCTAAAGATAAACTTGCAGGTTTGTCTGTGAGAAAAGGTGTTCTTAATGCTGACGTCTGAGACAGTGGGCCTCCTAACAGTATGGGCCCTACTGCTACCGTAGCTCTTGCACCCCCCTGGTCACGGCCCTGCTCACACAGGATGCTTTCTACAGGTTGGGAAGATACGACTGTATGCTGCAACACTGCACCTCAGGGAGCGCAGGGCTTGCAAAGCTGGCTTAGGAGGTGCAGGGAATCACTTGGGACGGGTGCAGTACATGTTACATAGTATCATAGTAACAACAGTGTGGTTACAGAAGGGACCTGTGAGTTTGTCTTTTCCCTCCTGCCACAGGGCAGTGACTGAGCCTTATTTGAGTATTGCTAGGGGGCACACATCCAAGCTGATCAGCTGGAATGCTCCCCTACTCATACTGTGTGACCCTCAATTGTCTGTATTCAGTAAACCCCACAGATTTTTTTTCCTTATGATGTGTAGTCTACCACAGCCTGCTACGTACAGTACCAGTTAGTTCATTTCATTTTTATTTTTATTAGGATTATAACCATTGAGCGAAGCTCATTTGAAATGGTGACCTATCTTGCACAAACATGCATACAATTGCACAATATAAACAGTTACATAGTATGTACAATCATAAAATGATTCCTGAGCGACGTATGAGTCCAACAAAACATTGTTTTACTGCCTTTGTTGAATTTTTCAGGTTGGCATTGTGCAGTCCTGGCCTTAATGCTGTCCTGCTCCCCCCGCCCCCTGCCTTCTGGTGCACAATCCAGTGCTACAGAGCCCTCCTGACTTCACACTGCCAGCTTCATTTACATCCTTGCCAAGCCCCTGCATACCTGAGTGTGGTACGCTAGAAAGGCATTTGTGGTAGTAATTGGCATATTAATTGAGGAGAAAATCCCTATGAACTGTTGGCCACTACAGAAAAGCAAAGAACAAATCCTGTAGGTCTTCACTTCGTAAACATTTCTTATGTATCAACTTCACATATAACATACATTTTTACAATATGTTGCCTAATCTGTTGATAAATTTCCTATGCCATGGCCGGCCCATCGGCACAGCGGTTGGATTTCTGCTTGCGATGCTGGTGACCCGGGTTTGGGAACGGACCTGGGTCGTCAGAGGGCCGGCTGGGGGGAGAAGGATTGAGCATTCCTAGGACTGCTCTCCTTCTCCAGGAGGGAGGGAGGTCGAGTGCTTAGCGCACGAGCGGCACCCAGCGGAGGCTGGGTTTACCGCAACGCACCGGCACCAAGCAAGATTCAGGGCGGAGTGGATGCCGGCTGCATTGCACGTCCCCGCCCTGCCTACAGGGGGAAAAATGCTGCTGGCTCATCTCTATGGCGCCCTTCCCTCTGGGCCCCAATTAGCCTCCGGTACTGGCTCTCCCGACTAGATATTTGTAGTGTGGAGCTGGTAGAGGAACAGCTCCGCAACCCCGCCCTTTGGGGGGCAAGCAAGGGGTAACTGTGTAGAGCTCGGTCATTGCTGGAGGTGGGGGTACAGAGGGGCCATGACCAAGGGCTAAGTTACTGACGACTCAGCAGGGAAAAAGCATAATAAATAAAAAAATAAAAATATTTCCTATGCCACAATCCAATAATAGTGTCAGTGGCTCAGTAGGTAGCACACTCGCCTCTGAGGCCAGGAGATGAGAGGGCTGTGGGTTCAGTTCCCACATATGGCACTTGGGTTAATATCCCAGTACTGACACTGTAGTGCAGCATGAGAGGGGTGCTGCACTTCTGAGGTGCCGTCTTTCGGATGAAATGTTAAACCGATGTCCCATCTGCCTGGATTGGTGGTAGTTCAGGTGGATGTTAAAGATCCCATGGCACTTATCGAAAAGAGTAGGGGAATTTCTCTGGTGTCCTGGCCAAATTTCCCTCATTCACTAAAAATACCACCAGCAGCTTAATCTGATTCAAGGTCAGCTGGCATTCATCTGTATCCCCCTCCCCCGGGTCATGCCTGAAAATAGGCAGGATTTGTCTAGTGCACTTACCCGGTCAACAAAAACTAAATAAAATTCCTCTAATATTTCAGAACTCCTGTTCCTTCTTCATTAAACTAATGTTACGTTTTCTCCGATCCATGCAAGGTTAGTTCCACCTGTCAGGGTCACCTAGAGAAAACAGACAAAAAAAAACACCATTAATTTAATGATCCATGTTATTTATTTATTTATTTATTTATTTATTTATTTCAAAACATTCACCATGAAAGGCATACTGAGCTGAGTACCAGCTCACTTCCAGATGTGTCCTTGGACAAAAGGGTAGAGGGAGACAAAGCATAACAAATTAAAGTAAAATTACGAGGCAGGAAGAGAGCAAAATGTGCGTCGAGTACAATCAACAACAATGGGCAACTAATTTATGTATTTATTTTTTGTTTACCAGGTGGGTTCGCTAGCCATAGAGATGACTATTTTCAGGCACGACCCAGGAGGTTACAGGGTAAAACATGATAGGCAAATACAAACAACAGGTTAACAGCATAATGGGTACAGAAGGTGCAAACTGGTTACATTAAACATGACAGTAGCAATAGTATAATAAAACAGTATTCAGTAGAATACTCATCAAAAGGTAAACTACATAGTGCACAGAGTGGGATTGTAGGGGTGGTTCATATTATAACATCTGGCGTAGCAGCTAGATGAGCCAGGACAGCAGTAAACACTTGTAGAATTAGCAGAGAGGCTTATTAAACCTTAGCCATCATCCAGAGCAAGATGGTGCTGCCAGGGGGTTGGTTGAGGTAGCTGAAGGGTGCAGGGGGATGAGAAACCAGGGACAGGAAGTGGATACAAGCAGAGGTGGGGGGATACTGAGGGAGAGGGGTGACAGATGCTGGTGGCTAGTGAAGGGAGAGATACAGGGGGAGGTTATATCACAGGGCAAGCTTAGTAGCAACACCAGTTAAGTGCTTCAGAAACCGGCGGGAGAAACAGGGACTATGGAGGTTTGAAATGGGAGCATTGGCCGGTACAGCCAAGATGATTGCGGAGCGATTTTTTTTAAAGGCATAGTGCGTGGGAACAAGACGAACGTCAAGTGGGAGTGAATTCCGTATCTGAGGGCCACGGTGGGAAAAAGCTCTGGAGCCTTTTGTGGAATTGCATTTCAGGATGCATAGGAGGTATTTATCAGCAGACCGTAGGCCGTAGCTTGAGGTCTGATAGGTGAGCAGCTCTGCCAGTGTGGTGGGGATACGCGCTCTCAGAATACAGTCGACAGTGGACCTGAAGGAGTAAAGTCTGGTGTCATGGAGGGATAACCAGTTTAGGTCAGAGTACAGGAGGCAATGGTGTTTCAGTCTGTGGGAGGCTGAGGTGAAACGGCAGATGTTATAGGTGACATCCCACCTGTGAAGATTAGATTTTGGCGAGGCAGTGTACATGGCGGCTCCATAGAACAGAGTCGGTAGCAGAATGCCTCGAGCTATGGCCACTCTAGCAGAAGGGTTTAGTATGTAGCTGGTTCGATATGTCGTGCTTAGTTTGGAGTTAACTGATTTACAGATGTTTTGGATATGGGGTTCAAAGTTTAAGAATTGGTCAAGGGTGATCCCCTAGGTATCTAAACGATGTGACAGGTACTATTCGTGAGCCATCCAGGCAAGAGACATGAAGGTGTCTTGGTGTGTCCTGAATTTAGAGGGGGTTCCAAAAAGCATAGAATTAGTTTTTGCCTCATTTATTACTAGTTTGTGGTCACATAGCCAGGATTGTATGCATGGAAATCAGAGGTGAGATGCAGGTTGATACCGGATATGCTTTTCACGCTGGCATATAGTACTATATCATCTGCATAGAGTAGGGATGAGATGTCAGGGAGATTAGAGGTGTTGCTGTAAAAAAATAGAGAAAAGAATTAACAATTCTTTATTACTTATTGCAGAATTTTAAAGCAATAATCTCTAAAGGAGTGTACTGAAAAGGTAACTTTCCCAAACCAGTCTTTGGGGATGGAGGTTCAGTAACAGAACAGCAGGTTGTCTACTACATATCTTAGTCTGAGTACAGGACATGGTCTGTGCCACACCACACACATCATCGCCTAGGGGCCTGCACCGGTATTGATTAGCTCATATAAGTAGGAGCAGGAGCACCATGTGATTCATTATGTCCTATCACAGGGTGCTACCCACAGGCGAGAGGATCCCGAATACACTGTAAAATAGTGGGTGGTAATCTTGCCTTGAGAAATTGCATTATATCAGGGCTTCTTGAATACCGAACAAATACAGGTCTGGTCACACTGCAGATCAGAATGAACAAATGTGAAAGAAACCAGCAGGGAAGCCTTCCAGACACAGTCCTTATCAAAGGGAATTAACTTTTATTTAGTGCTGTGACGCAAATCCCTCACCAGGGACTTCCAGTTCACTGCCACCACCTGTTTTTTTTTTTTTTTTACCAGCAGGGCCCAGGAAGCCTGTTTCTGACTTCCTCCTTTGCACAAGGTTAGGAAGGTCAACACAATAACTGTGGGTAGAGTGCTCTCTCAGAGACCGACTGCAAACAGAGTCCAGCAGAAATAGAATTATCCTTTTAAATAACATAACAAGCACTCACTGATTCTATAAAACAAGACTCTTTACTAGAATACTACAAGTATTTACAACAGAATGTATTTACAGAAAACAAAAGGGTTGCACATTTACTAAGAAGCAGAAAATAAAATCACATTAAACAGATAGGTATTGCACAGCAGAAGTCTAAGCTATCCTTCCCTACAAACCCTTCACCTTCCCTAGCTAAAGAAGCATGTTCCCCTCATTGTGCTATTTTACCTCAGCTAGTCTTTGTAACGGCAGGGGCCCTGGTCTTTAGGTGTTTCAGTCCAAGAGCGAGCTTGTTTTAAGCCCCTCGATATATTGCTTTGCTCCAAGTGGGCAGGGTCCTATCCACTCTGAGTGACAGGCCCATGTTGCTCAGCCCTCTTTGAGAGTGTGTGTGTATCAGTGTCCCCCCCCCATGCTTTTGCACCACTTTGCTACCATAATAATGTCCACCTGGATCCCTTTGTTTAACATGGGAACATCTCCAGGATGGAAACCCCTACTGGGTTTATTGCATCCTCCCTGGCTTTCCTGTTAAGTTTCTCATGAGAACCATCAGTTCTCTACATAGGCTGGCCTATACTACTTGATCATGTGATCGGGTAGCCATCTTGTACCTGAAGCAGATGCATATTTAGAAAAGAATAATTTAATCAAAATAATACATGGTTCTGGTCCCCTTTTCCGTCACAAGTGCATATAGCTCGCTTGTATAAATCTAAAAAAGCCACAACAGACTCAGCACTAAATCAGCTTATAAAATGGGTAGGGAAAATGCTACGTCCTGATTGGCTGGGACCCATCCATTGTAGGAGCACAACGCACAGGTAAAACATGTCCTGCCAACCAGGATGTATTACACAGTACCTTGTAAAGTCGAATAACAGTCATATTTTCACCAATGCATCTTGTTAGCTTGTAATAAACAGTATCGACCATTATATATATATATATATATAGGTATAGTTTTAAGTAATATAAAATTATTTAAAAAGTACGTTCAGTAAAACCCATTTTATAAGTGCAGTAAGACACTACAGGATTTGCACATTGCACACACCAAGGGGCTTAAAGGAAAACTACACCCAAAACTTGAAAAAATATATGCTGTGCAGAGTGTTTTAATTTGTATGTAAAGTTCTAGTGTTTCCTTCCCTCTGACTGGTATTAGGAGTTTCTCCTAAATTAGCCTGCTAGCTTTAGGGTAGTTTTACGACCCCTGGAGATCTCCATATCAAATAGCTTTATTGCATTTCTTTGTCCTACAGTGCACCTTGTTTCATGTGATGGTGATGTAGCAGAGCCCATAAATCCGGCAGAAAGTATTGCATTACAATCAGTTCACAACAATAGAGATGGCTATATTTTAAAATCTGTAGAATTCAGCTTGGTGACCACCCTCATCCTAAAGGTTTTACTGTCCTGAAAAACTTTGCTGCTGGTAATTTTTGTGCAGCTTGTAAAGCTTCCAAGATATTTAGTTTGTTTGGCATGTGTGTGCTGAATGTTGGGTCTCTCTTACATCACAGTCACATGAGACAAGATGCACTGTGGGAACAAGAAATACAATTACGCTATCAGGTATGAAGATCCCCAGGAGTCGTAAAACTAGCATAAAGCTAGCAGGCTAATTTGGGAAAAACTCCTAATACCAGTCAGAGGGAAGGAAACACTGGAACTTCACATACAAATTAAAACACTCTACATAACATATATTTTTTCAAGTTTTGGGTGTAGTTTTCCTTTAAGGTACTCCACATGTGTTGTTGTGCCTCACTATGCCCTTGAGTGTGCATTGTGACAGCATAACACACACCCTGTTGTGCCACATTGTCAGTGTCAGTGACTCAGTGGGTAGCACACTCACCTCTGAGGCCGGGAGATCAGAGGGCTGTGGGTTCAGTTCTCACATCTGGCACTTGGGATAATATCCCAGTACTGATACTGTAGTGCAGCATGAGAGGGGTGCTGCACTTCTGAGGTGCCGTCTTCCGGATGAGACGTCAAACCGAGGTCCCATCTGCCTGGACTGGTGGTAGTTCAGGTGGATGTTAAAGATCCCATGGCACTTATCGAAAGAGTAGGGAATTTCCCCAGTGTCCTAGCCATATTTCCCTCATTCACTAAAAATACCACCAACAGCTTAATCTGATTCAAGGTCAGCTGGCATTCATCTGTATCCCCTTCCCCCGGGTCGTGCCTGAAAATAGGCAGGATTTGTCTAGTGCACTTAGCTGGTCAACAAAAACTAAATAAATAAATAAATAAATAATAAATAAATAAATATTGCTTACTTAACTACTGGATAAGCTATATACTTTGGTAAGCTATATGCAGCTACATGAATGTGAATTCTGTTAGATTAGAAGACCTGTATTTGGAGTGCTTCCCTACCATCATTTCCTTCTTGAATACTTCCCAATTCCATTTTCCCAAAGGAATCTGTTTAATCTTGCTTTGAAAGCCGAAAAAGTGCTTGCTTACACAGCCTCACTGGGTAAGCCAATTGACTGGCAGCGTTAGTGTTGCCCTGTAAATTGGCATACTCCCATCACTTTCATGGCATGCTATGCCCTTTTAAATGCAGCCCAGCTTTTCTTTTGCATTTTCCACTGCACATTGCTGTGACCGTTTCAGCTTCCCATCTGTGATCACTCCCAGCTCTTTTTCATGGTCCACTGCTGGTACTGTTCACTGTACTGTGTTGCTGGTGTTGGGGAAAGAACATGTTTTCCGCATAGCATTTCCCTGGCTGGTTTCATGTCTCAGGGCCTGGTCACAGGGATGTACCATGATAAGGCCGAAGCCAGCCCACCTTCCTTAGCGGCTTCAAAAAAGGCCTAAAAATCTACATGCTAGAATGGGGACATGCACTTGTTATAGGCTACAGCTGAACCTACACTGCCCCCTGTCTAGTTTCTTGCCTTACCTTATAAGCACTGTTCCACATGTTGGATGTTGGGTGCTGTAACCCAAAAGCTACTGTATGTTTTTCTTTTTTGCTGCATGTAACTAATGTTTACTCCCTGTGTTGTTACCCGGCTTAGTCTAATATGCTTTGTTGTCCTCCATTTTCTGTAAAATGCCTGTGATTTATCTTAATGTGAACTCCTGTGAACTTTGAGTTGTGATGTATCCTGCTATCTTTGTAAAACGTCATTTCTTGCCTGTAACTAATTCAGGGTCACCCCTGAAAAAGGGACCTTTGGTCTCAGTGGACTTACCCGGTTACGAAAATTCAATAAATAAATAAATTTAGACAGCTACTGTACTAGGCTTTTTGCCCTTCGTTGTTCCCCCTCCTTTCCTGGTGGGGGGCGATGCCTCTGTCAGTCTTGCACAACCACAGCTCACCCTGAGGCAGGAGGAAGCTCCCTAGCCCAGCCGCAGGGGGGTTGCTGTGGTGGCAGAACTGGCTGCCAATTCTCCCCCACTCGAGGCGCACTGCCAAGCAGCAGCTGTCTTGGCCTTGGCCTGCCTCTGTTGTGACTTCCCAGGTTCTCTTCTGAACCCAGGTCATTGGCATGGCAACGCTGGGCCATCAGGGCTGCCCTGTTGGGGAAAAGCACTTGATAGACCACCGATGTTCTTTCTTTCCTATTTATTGATTAGTGTTTCTGCACTCCAGGGTAACCTCATTTAGGTTAAACAGCTCATTTGCAAGAGGGTCCTGGGGGACATTGCATCAGCAGGGTAGAACAGTTACAATAAACACCGTGAATAATCATGGAAATGCAGGTAAAATTAGTTACAGATAGCAGAATGAATCATAGACGAGTCAGAAATGAATTTTCTAAACTTGCGTGTTCTCTGATTACACTGCACGCCTACTCCTTTTAATAAGTCACTTTGTTGGGAGCTTAGTGCACACAAGGCCTTTTGTCTTTGTCTGGGTTGCCCTTGCCTGAAGCATCCTATTGCTTATTTCCCTTTTTCAGTTAAAGCACTAGTATACTGCTTGAAGTTAATATTAACCGTTAAAAGTAGTCAACCGTTCCAGCCCAGTGCTCCACAGTAGAGCTACCGCCTGTCGTGCCAGCAGCCTGGGTTCAGGAGCAGATTCAGACTGCATGGGGGTCGACCGGAGTGGGGGGGAGGCAAGCATCCAAGGGGTGGCTCTCCTTTCCTCTCCTGGGGATAGGGGGACATGCCTGTGACAGGGTTGAAAAAGACCCGTCCTATTTGTTGTGCAGAGAAAGTTAAAAGCAAGGATCTGTTCTGTCCTTTCCTATTTCTGCCACTTCTCTGTCTTTGTCTCTTTGATTGTGAAATCAAATTTTCCTGTGGCACCTAAGGAACTGTCCACTCCGAAGGACCCCAACCCCTTGCTTTTTCCCTTCCTTTGCTTGCTGTTTGTATTCTTTCTTTCTTCCCTTTTTTCCCTGTTTTCTGTGTGGTTGGGAAATTTATGTGACTCTTTATGTGATGCAGAGATCCCTTGGTTTGCAAATGTGTGTGCTTATGTGGTTGAAATGATGCAGAAAGCTTCTTTGGAACTCAGGGGGTTGACCTTGAGATGCAGTTTGACCTCCACAGGCTCATTTTCAAAGTTGTCAACAGATCAGTTCTGGGAAACAATGTTCTATTTTGCTGCACCTTCAGAAAAGAAATTGATAAAAGTTTTGATATATATTGTGAGAAACAGGAGATGTATCTTAACAAGCTCAGGATGCAGAAGTTAATTGCCAGGAAAATACATTATATATAAAGAGAGCAGTCTTTATATATATATATATATATATATATATAGAGAGAGAGAGATATTGAGATTTAGAGATACCCCAGAGGGAGGACTTTGTTTTGTTTGAACTGCCTGTATAGGAGCTATCCTGCACAAGTTTTTCATTTTTTTTATTTTATTGTTACTGAAAATAATAAAACACTACTTGCAAATTTTATGACTTCTCCTGGTTTGCCTATACTTGGTGACCTATGCCTCGATGACAGTCCTGTACCACTCCTGTACTGACACCAGGTGGAGGCATGGTGATAGGACAGCAGGAGCGACACAAGACTAAGGCGGCTGGTGGAAAGGGAGCATGGTGCTTGCCTTCCTCCACATGCACACACAGTTGCATCACTTGCACGCCACTGGTCGAGGGAAGAACAAGGAAAATGGAGCCAGCAGATGACGCTCAGCTCTCCCACCAGCCCTCCCTGCCACCTAGGTATGGCAGATCTGTATGTGGACCTCAGAGGGGGTGGAGGGCCAAATTCCATATACTGCTGGTAGGTCCTGAGTTATGCAGTTGTCGTTCAGGTGTGATTTGGGGCAGAGAGAGCGCTGTCTCCTGGGAAGAAAAGCTTTGTTGGAAAAAAAAAAGAGTACTCAGTTGTTACTTCCTATATTTGAAGAGATTGTTTCTTTTCCAGTTCGTTACTTTTCTACCTGCCATAGTTGGTGTGATGTGTGGAACAGTACTATACCTGTAGACTGACATAGCTAGTTTTATTACACTCCATACCTCGTCAGCCCTGTGATCTCACTGTCCATGACATCACAACTACTCAAGAAGATCCAGTCACCTGCTATAAGATCTGTCACTCGAGATGTCACAATAGCCGTATTTACACAGACACGGCGGTCTTCATTCTCTGCCGCTTCTTTCCTGCTGTGCTATGTGATTCACCAACAAATTCCATTTAAACAGCTCACTCTTGCTTTCGCTGCAGGTCGCTTCCACCGGGGCTGGGTGCATTCTCCGGTGGGTTTTCTTGGCAGGATATGGCTTACAGCGGATCAGCTTAGAAGAGAGTTTACAGTGCACAGCTTAATATGTCTGGATCTGCTAAACATCCCCTCTCCTGCATCGCTGCAAAATTTGGGTCGGAATGCCTCCTGAAGTGCTCTGGTGAGTGTCCACATGTCAACATTTGCAGCACATGAACCTGTGCACATGGGTTGGTGCGCTGCAAATAGGGCAGTGTAAACGAGCCTAATAAGTGAGGCCACAGTTCTATTGAGGTATGAAGAGGATTAGAACTAGATGTATCAGTCTCCAGGAAAGTACTGGCTTTCACATCCCACCTAATACTGTTAGATAGACAACCTACTAATGAGCAAATTGAAAAGTACAGTAAAACATAACATATCAGAAATAAAAAGTACCGACTGGCTGCTTTTAAAAAGTATTAAAATGTTCTGCTTGCTGTATTTAGTTCTACTAGCTCTTTAAGAAAAGACACACACACACACACACACACACACCCCCCCCTGAGTGGGCTAGAACAACGTGCCTTTCTTCTGTAATTAAGCCCTGCTTCTATTACCTTTGAGCAGAACTATTTACCTTTCAGCTGTCAATGGCTGTATTTTCCGATTCCTGAAATCCTGCACCTGGTGCAGTAGGAACATAAGTGTCAGGACTCCTCCTGATGAGGAAGAGGTGGGATCTGTGGTGCTGTGACTGAGCCACAAACTGACATGCTGTGGTAGGTGTTCAGTGACCTGACTAATGGAACTTCTTCCTAATAATAAAGTAAAAAAAAAAATGGAAAGGGGACGAGTGAGTTACTGGGTAAAACACCAGCCCATCTGTATTAGGATCCTGGAACAAGGCTGTTTTTTTTTATCTATTTTTCCTTCTCCTCCTCCTCTTGGCACCCTTGCCATCCTCTCCTTCAGAGCACCAGTGCCCTACACACAACACTCGACCCCACACCACCATTCTCCCGACCTGCCATGCAGTCTTACCGTAGGGTAACCCGACCTATCCTTATGTCAGGAGGGTCCCTCTCTTCCAAGGGGGAAGTGCCTGTAAGCGAACTCCGTATCCCTGGTAAGCTGCCGCGGAGTCATTCCTGGCTAGTCCGGGACTTTGTGGGTGGTGCAGGCTGGCCGGTCATCATCTGGTCCGCGAGGCCGGTATTTCCAGTTTTCCCCTTGGGGCGCAAGCGTGTCATGATGTGTAGGCATACGCTGATGTCCATGCCACCCCAGTTGGGTCAGGTAGCAGGGGTCAGCAGATGCCAGCCCATATCCCTCACTCTTCCCTGGAGAAGGTGAGCAGTCGTAAGATGCTCAAACCTTCTCCCCCGGCTGGCCCTCCAGCGACCCGAGTCTGTTCCTGAACCTAGGTTGCCAGTGTTGCAAGTGGAAATCTAACCGCTGCGCCAATGGATCGGCACCTGGAACAAGGTTTAATTACTACCTGGAGTGCTTTTTGAAGTCCAGACTTTTCACTGCGTGGGGGATAGAACTGGGGGGAGCAGGGAAAACTGAAGTAAGGTGCCTGCCTGGTGCCATGGCTTGGAGAGACAGGAAGCGCATCCTCAGGATCACGAGAACAGCTGCACGGGAGTCTGAGCTGGACGTCATTGTCCACCTAGGGACAAATGACTTGGCTAATCATGAGATTAGAGCAGTGCAGAAGGACTTTGTAGAATTGGGGAGGGCCTAAGACAAGTAGCACACACAATATCCTTCTCTGAGGTGCTGCCTGTCAATGGCATGAGTGAGGCGGTACTTGCACCATGCAGTTTAATGAATGGTTGAAAAAATGGTGTGAGCACAGGGTTTGGCTTCATTGGGGACTGGGGTTCCACCTGGAGGGACACCAGCCTTTACTGGCAGGATGGTCTGCATCTGTCCAGGAAGGAAAAAGTCTTTGAGCAATCGATTTAAATGCTTCATTGGCAAGCTTTTAAACTATTCAAGGGGAGGCACTGATAAGCAGCAGGAAAATCCATCCTCTCCTACAAAACAGGGTACTAAATGAGAAAAAGACCGAGGTAGACAGGTCAGTGGGGGATGCTGCAAAAGAACGTAAAGCCATCAAAAAATGGAGAGCAATGAGTACCAATGCCCGTAGTCTGAGTAACAAGCTTCCTGAATTAGTGGCCTTGATGGAGGAGGAACATCTGGATATCGTGGCAGTCACAGAAACATGGTACACACAAAACCATGGCTGGGACATAAACATACCAGGATACACTATCTACAGGAGGGACAGGGAGAGTAAAAGAGGAGGAGGAGTAGCTCTTTACATAAGAGAAGGAATCAAAGCAACAGAACAAAAGGGAAAACAGGGAGGACAAGAAGCACTGTGGGTAAATTTGGAGACAGGCAATGGCACCACAATCCACACAGGGGTTGTATACAGACCCCCTTCTCAGGTGGAGGAAATGGACAAGGAAATGATAGAAAGAATACTTAGAATGGCAGAAAAAGGGGAGATATTGCTGATGGGTGATCTGAATATGCCAGATGTTAACTGGAGTGCAGTTGCAGCAGCCACTTCAAAGAGTGGGGTTATTCTAGATGCCCTACAAGGGGCATGCCTTAGACAACTAGTATTGGAGCCCACTTGAGAGGGAGCAATCTTAGACCTGGTTCTCTCAAATAGAGATAAAGAGAGGATCACAGATGTAGAAGTGGGTAGCCATCTGGGAACTAGCGACCATCGAACAGTATGGTTCACAATAAACACAGCAATAGAGTCAAGCCATACAAAGGCAAAAGTACTGGACTTTAGGAGGGCTGACTTTGCCAAAATGGGTGAGTGCCTAAGGAATGCCACTAGCAAATGGGCAGGAAGGAGGGGTGGAAGAACAATGGGAATAATAAAACTGCTGTCACAGAGGTAACAAGCCTTTGTGTGAAGCAAATTAACAAAACGAACGATGTAAGAAACCACTATGGTTCTCAAAGGAAGTGGCAGTGAAGGTTCAAGAGAAGAAGAAAGCATTCAGGAAGTACAAGGAATCACAGAAGGAGCAGGACAGAGAACTGTATCAGTTAAAGCAAAGGAAGCTGGGAAGGCAGTCAGAACAGCAAAGGCCCAAACCGAGAAAAGATAGCCAACTCAGTTAAGAAGGGATAAAACCTTTATAGGTACATCAGGGAGCAAAGGAAGACCAAGTGAGGCTTAATAAAGAGGAGGGAGGAGGGTGGGCAGAGGTGACTGTGAAAAGGCAGATATACTAAACAAATATTTTTGCCTAGTATTTACAAAGGAAGTGGGGAGGTATCTAAAACAAACAGTAGAAACACTCTGGATATAGAAGTTGATACCAGCCCATTTACAGAAGAGGGTTCTGAAAGAACTCTTAAAACTGAAGGTGGACAAAGCAATGGGGCCTGATGGGATTCATCCCAGAATTCTAAAAGAACTAAGGGTAGAACTAGTGACACCACTGACTACCCTCTTTAACAAATCATGGGAGGATGGGGTGGTACCGAGGACTGGAGAAGGGCAAATGTGATTCTCCTTCACAAAAGTGGGAGCAAGGCAGAAGCAGGAAACTACAGACCTGTTAGTTTAACCTCAGTGGTAGGAAAATGATGGAATCACTTCTGAAGGAAAGAATTGTTGAGTATCTAGAGGCCAGAGGGCACAGGACCCAAGGCAGCATGGATTCACAGCGGAAGGTCATGCCAGACAAATCTGATAGATTTCTCTGACTGGGTGACCAAAGTAGTAGATCAGGGAGGGCTGTGGACATGGCCTACCTAGACTCTTTAGCAAGGCATTTGACACAGTCCCACACAAAGATTAATATACAAGTTAGCCAGCCTGGGAGTGGGTCCCAAGATAACAGCCTGGGTAAAGAATTGGCTGGAGAAGGGCGGCCCGCGTGCATGATTGGATTTCCGCCATGACACCGGCCGACCCAGGTTCGGGAATGATCCGGGTCAGTCGGAGGCCGCCGGGGAGAAGAATTGAGCGCCTGCAGGCAGCTCTCCTTCGGGAGGGTCCCGACAGTATCCGGAGCGATGAGGACCATGGAGGCTGGGAGAACTCACGCCACTCGCCTGTGGCAAGGGAGGGGCGAGTAGGTGGGGCGGATGCTGGCGCCATCTCCACGCCCCCGCCTCCTCGAGGGAGGAAGCATAGGGGATAAAATCCTGCCTAGCGCCTAAATGACGCCTGCCCAGGATTGCCCTGATTGGCCACGAGCCGTTCCCCTAACCAGTTACAGTTCACGCCGATAAAGGGGTCGGCACCGCGGCCCCGCCTCTGGGGGTAAGCCAGATGACCAGGGAGATTCGGCGATGTCCGATGGTCGGGGCTCCAGGGTCCATGACCAGAGCAGAAAGGCTGACGAAAAGGTAGGGGCATAAAGAGGAAAAAAAAAAAAAAAGAATTGGATGGAGAATAGGACACAGAGAGTAATAGTAAATGGAGTCCACTCTGAAGAAAGGGGAGTTACTAGTGTGGTATGGCAGGGTTCAGTATTAGGACCGGTCCTCTTCAACGTCTTTATAAGCGACATTGCAGAGGGACTGGAAGGAAAAGTATGTCTCTTTGCAGATGACACAAAGATCTGCAACAGAGTTGATGCACAAGGTGGGGTGGAAAGGATGAGAAGGGACTTGGCAAGGTTAGAGGAATGGTCAAATGTATGGCAGCTTAGATTCAATGCTAAGAAGTGCAAGGTAATGCACCTGGGAAACAAAAACCCAGGGGAAGAGTACACAATGGGGGGTGAGATACTAACAACAACGAAAATGGAAAGGGACCTGGAGGTAGTCATATCAGATGACCTAAAGGTGGGCAAGCAATGTGAGAGGGCAGCAAGGAGGGCTGGGGGGATACTGGGATGCATAGGGAGAGGCATCACCAGTACAAAACAGGAAGTTATTATCCCTCTGTACAGATAGTTGGTGAGACCCCATCTGGAGTACTGCGTGCAGTTCTGGAGACCCAATCTCCGCAAGGACATAGACAGAATGGAGGCTGTCCAGAGGAGGGCAACTAAAATGGTGCAGGGTCTGCACCGGAAGACATATGAAGAGAGACTTAAGGAGCTGAATATGTATAGCCTCGAGGAAAGGAGGAGAGGGGGGACATGATAGAAACTTTAAAGTATCTCAAGGGAATCAACAAAGTCCAAGAGGGTAGCATCTTTCAAAAAAAGAGGTGTGCAAGAACAAGGGGGCACAATTTGAAGATGGGGGGGGGGGCAGCTCAGAGGTAATTTAAGGAAGTATTTTTTCACAGAGAAGGTTGTGGATGCATAGAACGACCTTCCGGTGGAGGTTGTGGAGTCAAAAACAGTGGTGGAATTCAAGCGTGCATGGGACAGTCATAAGGCAATTCTAGGGGTTGGGGGTAGGACGAAGTAGACTGCTGGTTAACTAGGATCTGCAGCTTATCCATTAGGTAGAGAAATGGGCAGACTGGGTGGGCCAAGTGGTCCTTATCTGCCGTCAAAATCTGTGTCTCTATGTTTCTATGTAACCTTGATACAAAATGGCCACCCAGGCAAAACTGAGTTAAATACAGTGAGTTTTATGCTCTCAGCTCATTTTTTAGCAGGCTGTACATCCCACTTTGTACTATGAACTATCTAGTTTACCTCATTGTTACCCTAAACAGCGATAACCTGAAATGCCTTTTCCCATTGGGCATCCATCAAGTCTGTCTTGAAACTGAGCACTGCAAAATGTGTCACGTAAAATGACTGCTCACTCTTTCCTCTGAGACTTTTTAAGAATATGTTAAAATACACTGATTCTAGGATAAAGCCCGGTGGCAACTCGTTGGTGACAGGACCCCCCCCCCCCGAGTACTCCCATTTTTATACCCACCTTCTGCTTGCTTGCTTTCTTTCTTTCTTAATAACTGTGTTTGTCCCTCCTGGAGCCCTGGCGGCTGCAACCCTCCCTGACAGAGGACTCTCTCTCTAGTCCCTTAGCTCCCGCTCCTGTCAGTCCCTGGAAATTCAACCTGCGACTTACCCCCATGGTGGGGACAGGAGGAGGTTACTGCCCCGAGACCCAATCCAGAAGCCTGGGATGGCCCTCTGGACTCAGTGGACCATCACTGAGCCTGCCAGGCTCTTTTCTACCATTTTCTCCTGCTCCCCGGCGTAAGGACATCAGTGTGCCTCCCCACCCATACTGCCCTCCAGCCACCGCCAGAGGGGCAGTCAATGGCGGAATGGCCGGAGTCTCCTTCCCCGAGGAGAGGAGCAGTCCTCTGGATGCACTCGATCCTCTCCCCCCTGCTGACCATGGCGGCCTGGGCTCGTTCCTGAGCCCAGGTCACCGGTGTGGCGCGAGGTGTAGCAACCAGCACCTGAACCTCCAGCACCACCAGGCCAATGTCCACCCTCTGCTTTCTGTAGTGAGTAACCTAGCTGGTCAGGGAGGTGTTTGTCCCTATATGCCATGTCCCTCCAGCTAGGTGGTGAACTGTGCAGCACCTCATGGAATGCAGGTGTAGATACAAACAGGTTGTTCACTATTCTGAGGAGCAGAGCAAAGGCTGAGAGGGGACATGATCACAGTGTTCTCCCTTATTTAAGGGGTTGGACAGGGCAGAGTATACAGGCATGTTTGAACTAGTGAGTCCAAGAGAGCTAGAGAGCTCTAGAGAGCATGATCAAAAATGGAGTGGGGAGCAGGAGAAGTGGAAACATTAGAAAGCATTGCTTCAGCCGATTCCGTGGTGCCAAGCATTGGGGGATTGCCCTTGCACCCTATCGACCCAGGCTCATGCTCCAAACCCAGTACATCAGGAGCAGAGGCCAGCAAGAAGGGGTCAGAGTGGCACTTGGATGCTCTCCTCCTGGGGAAGGGCTCTTGATGGGCTGCTCTCTGGTAGTGGTATTCGAGTAATGAATAATATTTTCCAAATAACTCAAATAATGAACTATTTGTTACTTGGTTCTGAATTACAGATGGGGGCACTATTCGTGCATGTTTGTACTCAGGATACAGTAAAAGTAAATAAAGGGAAAAAAAAGGAAAAAACAGCACACCCACCCTCCTTCCTAGCCCAATCATGTTAAAAACAACCCCTGCCCCCCACCCTCTGCACCAAGCCCAATCCCACCCAGCACCCACAGTTTCAATAGTAACAGAAAAAACTCCAACAATGGGTGACCAGTACAATCCACCCACCTCCGCCTCCAGCCACTGTCTCCTCTTGTGATTATTCAAACAAATCTTTGCCCCATGACCCCATCCCCCTATCCCGGCAGTAGTACCCAAGTCCAACCCTCCTCCCCCCTCCCCAGTACCCACATTTCTTAAATTTAGTAAGCAAGTCTACAGGTGCAGGGCCAGCCTGGTGGCGCTGAGGGCTGAGATGCTGGACACCACACCTCGCACCACACCGGCGACCCGGTTTCAGGAGCAAGCTTGGGCCACCAGGAGTCGGCTGGGGAGGGTTGAGGATGAGTACCCGTGTGGTGCTCTCCTCCCCGGGTAGAAGGGGAAGGATGTCCTGGTGTGCTGGTGTCCCCCAGTGGAGGCCGGGTTCACTACAGCAAGCCAGACATGCATGTAGACTAGCGTGGTCGACACCGGCAGGGTTGCCGTGCGCCCAGGCATCAACATGCACCAGGCAGGGAGGGGGAGGTAGCATACAGAACAGGGGAAAAACAACGACGCCATGGAGAGGCGACGGCACCTGTCCCCCATGCCCCACGACGGGCCAGTTCCTCCACCAGGGTGCCCTACCCTGCGGCCAGAGTCTGACTAGTAAGCGTGCCAAACCAGGTGGGTTAAACTGGGGGTGCTGGCTATGGAAAGGTGGGGAGAGGAGGTACAGATCGGGGAGGCTTCAGGCTGGGCAGGACAAAAGATCAGGATGCCTGAAAGAAGCTTCATGGAGCTGTGAACGGAGGGAAATAAATAATAAAAAAAAAAGGCCACAGGTGCAAGAAGGTGATTACTACAACCTGCTGCCCTCCACAGCTGTCTACCTTCTTGTGAATTGTGCTTTTGTGCTTGTTTGCATAGTAAAACAGCTGATCACACCTGTCCATGCTATTTATTTATTTTTTTTGTAATTACTGTTGAGCTTCCCCCCACCAAACTGCTGTAGTCCTTCTCAGGGCCCCGTGCAGCCCCAACCATGTCACCCCCGCTGTCTCCAGGACTCACCTGTCTCCTGGAGTGGTACCCTGTGGTATCCTCTCCCGATGGCGGAGGACCTCAAGCTGGACCAGGTCGGTCAGAAGGACTGCAAGTGGGACTCCAGAAGTGAGCCTGGATCAGCAGGGTGCGGTGTCTGAGGGCTGCACAGAGTCATCATGGTGCACAGCTGCGTTTTTGTGTTTTCTCACAGGGACAGTGGCTGATTAGCATACTCATGCAAGGCTTGTGAGTCCTTCCAGCCAATTAGTGGTCCTCTAACCCAAGTACTGCACTTCACCTGCACCACCACCCATGGTCGCTAAGCTGGCAATTGCGTGGCGATAGTGAATCTCTCTCCCTCCCTGGAGGAGGAGTGCGTCCTGTGGAATGTTCAATCCTCATCTCACAGATGGCCCTCTGACAGTCCAGCCTTGTTCCTGGACTGGGATCACTGGCATTGCAAGCAGTAGTACTTCCAGTGTGCCGGCAGGCTTACTACTGTTGAACGTTTAATAAATGTAGTGCCTCCTTCCTCCCTCCCTCCTCCCTCCCTCCTCTCTTTTCACTGCTCACTCTGTCTGGTCACTCCCCTCATCTCTTGATCCTCATAGCTCCACTCCATCCCCCAAGGCAAAGAGACGGTAAAATCATTTTTAAAAGGCATATTAAAAAGCCGGCCCGGTGGCAGCGAGGGCTGAGGTGCTGGACGCATCACCTCGAGCCACGCCGGCAACCTGCATTCGGGAACGAGTGCGGGCCGCCGGGGGTCAGCAGGGAAGAGATGGATCGAGCATCTGACTGACTGCTCTTTATCTCTGGGGAGGGGGATGATCTGCAGATGGTGCATGCCTGACCCCTGGCAAGGCTGAAACGCAAGCATTACACTGCTGCAGAATGTGGGCGGGAGCATGGCAGATGCTTGGTGGAGACGTGTGTGGGTTTGTGCACAAGCCTGCCACAGGTGTCATTGCACGCCGCGCTCCCACAAGGGGAGTAAACAAGGAAAAAGATACTGGTGACTGGTCATTGCAGCTTGATGGCTGTCCCCGGTGCTCCATCTCCGGAAGTAACACCCCTGAACTGGATCCAAATCGGTGGGTGTGAAGTGGGCTCCACGCTGCCCCACAATGGGGGGTGAGCCATGAGAGTTATAGGGGGTGAGGGCCTGAAGGAGCAGAAGCGATGGGACGACAGCCAGATGAGGGGCTGACTGGGGCCAGGGGGGCTAGAAAGAAGTAGCAAAAAAAAGGCATATTAAAAACAATGCAAACTGCAACTCACCGACACCAGCTCTTTGACACACGGAGCTGACGCTGCTGTTATGTGTTGCCACCTGCTCACTAAAGTCTGCCCCATCTGACTCGCTGCACCAGTCAGCAGTGATGTTACCAGCAGCACACCCTTGGTTGACAGGGACCAGTTACAGCCACCTGGTTGTGATGCATAATTACAGCCTGGCAGTTAAAATGCTTTTTAGTGACATGTAATCAGAGCATTAAAAATGCTCACCAGTAATTATATGGTAAGAAATCTTCCTTGTACATCCAGAAGAGTTGCATTAGGTCTGATAGTGTTATCACGTTCAGCTGTCTGAAAACTAATCATTTCGCTCCCGAGTTTCCTGTTTTTCATAGAAAACAGTCCCAATTTTGCCAGTTGGTCCTTTTAGCCTGTTTTCCAAGCCCTCAGCCACCTTGCTTGCTCTCCACCTTTCACGATCCTGGCATTATCTTTCCTTAGATATGCTGGGGTCGGGGAGCAGAACGGTATCCTGTACTCAAGATGACATCTGACCAGTGATTTCTACTGGGGCCTTACAGTATTTCTTGGTCTGCTTACGAAGTTTCTCTTCATACACACTGGGATGTTAATTGCTTTACTAGGCTGCCCCACATTGATTTAAAGTTGTTGCTGATTAACCTGAAGTCCTTTTCCTGCCAGTTCCAGCAGTTTTTGTGTTATATAGGCAGCACTTTGCTTGCCCTTTTTTTATCGGTCCTGGCTGCATCACTTTACATTTTTCAAAGTTGAAATTCATCAGTCAATTTTCAGCCCATTTCACAGACATGTCCTGGTCCCGTTCCATTTCATTAACCTCCTTCTGCAGTGTAGCTAGCCTACCTATTATTGGTGTCTGAAAACGAGCAGTTACATATCAGATTTGTTCAGATTGCATCCAAAAAAATGAAATGCAATGGGGTTGTGCCCTTTTGTAGATGTTTGGATTTATTCTGCGTTTTATGATTTATTTATAATTTATGGTTTTTGACAAAGACTTTTAAGTACATAAAAGAATAGCGTGGACATACCAAGTTCGTTCAGTCTGAGAAATGGTTTCTCCATTGGGGTCATGCGCTTAAGCTATGGGGAAGAGACATCAAGTAAGCAATAACCCACAACAGAGTGTGCGGTTATTGGGGATTGAACAATAGTGCGCTTATAACATGGGGTCTGCTTAAAACAAGGAGAAAGCAATATAAAGAGGTTTTCTCGCTGTTTAAATAACAAAAAAGGGACTGTATCCTGCCACCTGGAAAAATAGTTCCCAATAAATACTCCATCTGTCACTGCTTTTATGCACATACAAATGTCAGAAATCCAGCAGTGACATGCTTTTTGACATTTGTTGTGCATACAGTGTTTTCTGCCACTGCCAACGCCCTGTACTATGCGCCCCCCCCCCATGTTACTGTCTATGGTTGGGGAGGGGGAAGCAATGCTCACTTAGTTCTCTCCCCAGTTTCCCTGTGTCGCACATGCAACCCTGATATGCAGAACAGGAGTACCTCTCTGCTGTCACTGTGTCCCGTGTGTCTCTCTTGCAGACACAATGCTCCTGTTCGGCGTTCTGCTCTCTCCCCTTGGATCGCCCTTGCACAGAACACAGACAAACCACATCAAACTGAAGAGAGATAGAGACAGAGAGAGAGAGACACACACACACGATACTGCCATGATTCTACACTACCGCTCCCGATGTAACATGCTGCTCCGATTGGAAAGAGACCTGCCCTGCTTGCTCTGAGTCTCTCTCTGTCCTCTCTCTCTCTCTCTCTCTCTCTCACTCACACGGACAGCCAGAACACACTGCACCATCACTTTGCACCCCCCCCCACCCATGATCTCCAAAGACAGATAACGGCACAACTTTCTTTGATCTCAACTGTGCCACTATCTCTGACATTCAGTACTGTGCTGTACAGCCTCACAGTGCACAATTGGGACCCACACAGGACACCACAGGACTTCTCACAGACATGCCTTATACAGTGAGTGCCCCTGTCGGTGAGTGCAGGACGGAGGTGGACATCGGCTGAGGGTGGGTGGGAGTGGAGGGCCTCTGTTCTTTCATTCCAGTATGCATGCGGCTGCAGAACAGGTTGCGGGGGGGCCAGGGGTCCACTCAAGTCAGGACACTAACTCTTTCTCCACACCGGACCACAGGCTTCATGGCTAAAGATGACAGAGAGATGACACTGTCACTGCCACTGTCTCCCTTGATGTGTGACTCATTCCCTCTGCATGGTGCTGACAGACACTCGCTGTCATCTCTCACTATCTCTGGCTGTCACACAATGGATCACTGTGGGTGCTCATCAATATGGGACAGGGGACAGACAGTACGTTACTGGGGAGTAACAGTGGCTCGGATCTATCTCTCACAGCTCATGTAATTGCCTTCAGTACTCCAAGCCACTGTCACTACGTGCTGAGATGAGGGGATACTGTGAGTTGTGCGGGGGGGGGGGAGTTGCCAGCATCCCAGATAACTGCTGTGAGCAACACAAACCGCAGAGGCACCGATAGGACACTGCAGTGTCTCTCTGTGGGCTACAACACAGGAACGGGAACAGCCCTATAATGTGGGGTACTAAAAATTGACTCGGCTCCATGGTAGAACAGCATCGGGTGTGACCCGCGGTGACACTGCTTCATTGACTGCCTTTCTGATTTCAGTTTTCACAGCAACGAGTGTGGTCCTGCCAAGGGATTTCCCTTCAGGGACCCTTAACAACAACTGTGAGTATATCAGAGATTAATGAACAGTCACCTGATGCTGTTCTACCAATGACATGAGTGGATTTCAGTACCCCATATTATAAAAAGTATTATTTCGCAGAAAGGGAATGTGTGGAACAAACTTCCAGAGAGGGTTGTGGAGGCAGAGACAATATCAGGGTTCAAAAGAAATTGGGATGCATTTTTGGGAGATAAGATGGGATAATGTGAAGGGGGGAACATGAGGGAAATAATTACCTTTAGAAAGATTCCAAGTAATAGTTTTAGAGTTTCAGCGGTACTATACTAGCTTACATAGTACCAAAGGGAATCCAGTATCTGATGCCAGTATAGATAATTACTTGGAGGCCTCTGGTCTATCTCCCTTATTGGAGCCCCAGCAGGATCGGCTGGTCTCTCCCATAACGGCTGAGGAAGTCTCTAGGATTATTAAGGCGTTGCCTTCTGACAGATCACCTGGTCCTGATGGTTTCTCGGCAAATTTCTATAAGAAATTCCTAGACCAGTTGCTTCCCTTGTTAATGCCCCTATTACAGTACATATTATCTGGCGCCCAAACTGATCCAGCTTTGTGGGAGGCCCTGATTGTTCTAATTTTAAAGCCTGGGAAGAACCCAGAATTACCTGAGAGTTATCGCCCCATATCCCTGATGAACCAAGATATTAAGATATTAGCCAAGATTTTGGCGGATCGCTTGGCACTTGTGATATCAGATCTGGTTGGGCCAGAGCAAGTAGGGTTTATGAAAGGGCGTTCCTCATTGGATCATCTCAGAACCCTGTCGCACGTTCTCTCGGCAACCAGAGATGCCCCTTGTCCTGCGGTTCTAGTTTCTTTGGATGCTGAGAAGGCGTTCGACAGGGTGAATTGGAATTTTTTGTTTAAGGCCCTTAATGCTTACAAGTTCCCGGAGCTTTTCCAGAATTGGATCAAAGCCCTTTATAGCGCCCCCTCAGCCAGGGTAATGGTTAATGGTGCTGTTTCCGAAAAGTTTCCACTCTATTCAGGAACCAGACAGGGCTGTCCCCTATGACCTTTACTTTTCAGTTTATATCTGGAACCCCTTATTCGCCGGTTGAAGTCTTCTCCATTGATCCAAGGCATAGCTATTCAGGGACATGAGGTCAAAGTATTGGCATACGCTGACGATTTACTACTACAGTTGTCTGATCCAGATAACTCGATGCCGGCCTTACTGACGACGGTGCTTGAATTTGCTAATTTTTCCAACTACAAATTGAATATTGATAAATCCCTTGTGTTCCCGCTTAATTATAGAGTGGTTAAGTCATCTGTTGTTCAATGTGGTATGTCCTGGGTGCCGAATTCCCTAAGATACTTAGGTATACAAGTGGTGAGGGACCCTGCCCAGTTCCAGAAGCTGAATCTGGACGAGTTAGTTAAAACCTTAGAGGCAGATCTAGATAGGTGGTCCAAGTTATCTATTTCACTCTGGGGGCGGGTGAACCTAATCAAGATGAATTTTTTTCCCAGGATCTTTTACCCATTGTATTTGCTTAATATCTGGATTCCTGTTTCATGGTTCCACAAAGTTATCACTTTGATAACAAAATTTATTTGGGCCAAAAGACAACCCAGGATCGCTTTTCACAAGCTGGCGGCTCCCAAGGATAAAGGGGGTCTTCGCCTCCCATCTCTGATTTTTTACTATTGGGCGAGCCATATGGTGAAATATTTGAGATGGGTGGATAGTGTGGGAGAAGCGGACCCAGAGGGCGGATTCCCTATCTGGCTCAAAATAGAGCTATCCTCAATTAAGCAGTGTGGCTTGTTGCCAACATCGTTGCTTCATATAAGGCCGAATGCCCTTCCCCCCCGTTGAAATCTACTCCAGTGGCGATCTCGGTTAGAGTGCATGCCCAGATATGTTCATTCTTGGAATATAATCAGACGGCCGATCTAGCCCAACTCGTTGGGGGTAATCCCAATTTAAAAATAGGTAATAAGCCGATCGGGCCTAACTGGCTCCCACAATTGGGTAATGTCAAGCTCAGGATGGCTCGTGGCTCTCAGTTACTACTATACTGAGCAGATTTGACATTCCCACTAAATCCATTTTTAAGGTTTTCCAGTTGAAGCACTTGTTAACAAAAGTGTTTGGTCCAGCTCCATCTCATGGAGGTATAAAAATGTTCCAGGACATGCTGCTTTCGTTGATGGGTAGTCGTCATTCGGTATCTGATATTTATAAAAGGTTATATAATTGCAAATATCCAGAGATGTTTATACCAAGGACATACTGGGCAACGTATTTTCCTGGTTTAGAGATAGACTGGGCCGTACTGTGGGTAAACTCTCATAAATATATTACTCAGGATAGATTACATTTAGCGCAATTTCATATTTTACACAACATATATTACACTCCCCAAAAATTGCATAAGTATGGTCTTGTTGATTCTCCTTCCTGTTCCAGATGTGGGCAAGCGGAGGGTACGCTTTACCACATATTTTGATCATGCTGTAAGGTCTTCACCCTCTGGGGGGATGTCCAGCAGAGGATGGACCCCTTGTTGGGCCTCTCCGACCTTTTCATTCTGGAGGTGTGTTTGTTAGGGGATTACACTCTCATTCCTGTGTTATCAAGAAGGTATTATATGGCTCTAATTTCCTTATCGGTTAAAAAGGTTATTCTTCGGCACTGGAAGGACGATGTAGATATACCTTTTAAGGAATGTCTCAAAGAAATCTTGGCTAACCTCAGGATGGAGAAAATGGTGGCTAGTCTAAACAATGGGATGAACAGATACAGACAAATTTGGGATCCTTTCTACACGCTGCTCTGTACTTAGATTTCTCTCCAAGCAATTATATAGGTTTGGTTGATTCATAGTTTGGGTAATATGAGCTGTGCTGAGGGGGAGGGGTAGGGTAGGGAGGAGAGGGTTGGGTATGGGGGAGAGCAGCCTCTATAGAAGCTTTTGAAGCTCATCTATGTATAACTTTGTCAGTTGTGTTCGATGCTGCTCTTATATATGTGTATGAAAATTAATAAACTTTGAATTATAAAAAAAAAAAAAAGAAAGATTCTGAGTAGGAAATCTTGGGACAGATGAGGTGAGCTTTTCAGGTCTTTTCCTTTCCTTTTCTTTTCAACAGTATGGTTCTAAATTATGCTCACCAATCCAATACAGCATCAGACTGTGTTTAGGACTGGACATTCTCGGTCCGATATAATTATTTTAGTTTTTTTGCATTCACAGTACTGTAAATAAATTTGATATGTGATTTTGAATATCAGATATTCAAATCAGGTAAAACAGTCCTACATCTGACCTGATCGGCAGCGTTCTCAGGGATGTGAGAACTTGCATCCTTTATGCACAGCCTGCAGTTAAGGATACTGAGGCTTCTGTTGAGTGGATCTCCAAGTCATACAGTTGCACCAGCCAAGTGTCAGGCAGGGGAGGGATTGACAGTTTTCTGCAACTGTGGTAAAAAAAAATGCCGAATTGCTGCAAAATTGTATCTACAGCTGTGGCACTTTTTCCTGCATATGAACATACAAACATATGAACAAGCCAGCAGAAGAAGACCATTTGGTCTATCAAGTCTGCTCGTATTGCAGGGTCCACAGCTTGAGCTAATGTCCCTGCCCTCCTTCCCCACTCCTCCCATCCTCCCTACAGTAGCAGGTATGTTCCCACAAATGTGGTAGAAAGTGCTGCAGTGTCTCTTTCAGTAATTTGGCACTTTTACTGCTAGTGCACACTCCCGGACGGTTCAGAAGGGACCCTCAGGGAATGTTTTGAGACTCTCAAACCTTTTCCCAGGATCCCCACTTTTTCATTACAGGGAGTCAAGGACCCTCAAAATGAAAATTCTCCCAAAAGTTGGGAGGAGCTGTGTTTTTCTTATCTTTCGCGGCCGCACGATCGGGGGAGCCATCCCGGCCGCACGGAGTGGGCCAGGGCACCAGAGGAGTGCGGTGGCAGCCAGAGGGTTCAGCGGCCAATCCAGCTGCAGGGAGCCAGGAGCAAGTGCGCCAATCGGGCGCAGAGGAAGGCAGCAAATCAGAGGCTGCGTCAGGGAATATGTATGCTGCGCTGCCTTTAAAAGCTGCCCAACTCGTATTCTCACACAGGAGCTGTGTTTTTCTTCTCTTTCCAGGCCGCACGGTGCGGGCCAGGGCGCTAGGGGACAGCAGCAGATCGGGGGAACCATCCTGGCCGCACAGAGCGGGCCAGGGCACTGGATTTTTCGTCCCACACCACCCACCCCGGCCCTGACCTTGACCTCTATTAAGTACCCAGGGAGGGCGGAGCAAGGAAACCAGGAAGGATCCCATTGGCGGATCGCAAACAAGCGGGAAGGAGCTGTGCACTTTTACAAAAAAAAAAAAAAAGACTAGCTGGAGAAGGACTTGGAGGAGGGGAAAAAGAGCACGTGGTGTTGAGCTCATTGCTGAAAAGGAAGGGGGAGACACCCTCTAGTTTTAAGCCCAAGCTAGGTAAGCTGTTTACTGTGTAGTACTATCCCTAGAAACGGGGGTACCTGTTTACTGTGGGACTGTATCTAGGATTAGTGGGGGACCTGATTAGTGGATTGGGGTGTATCTTGGACTACTGGGAAACCTGGTGGTTCACCCAAGGAAACCTACTTGGAGGGGGATGGGACCACACATCATTAGGGCCAGCATCTTTAGGAGGGTGGTGGGATGCACAGGATGTGGGACGGCCATGATACTGGACTGGGCTTGGAAGTTCGGTGGTTGCCCAGTGTGCTACCAGCTGGCACAGCTCAGGGAGGAGGTTGAGGGGATTAGGACACAACTGGAGGGGGGGAGGTATGGTTGGGGAATAGGGCAGGGGCTCTCCCACGGGGATGCACCAAGCACTGGGGCGGGGGCATAGCGAAAGGAATGCAGGAGAGGACTCTGGGGTTGCATGGGGACCCTGACAGAGGGGGCCCAAAAGGAGGGCACTACCAAGGAAGCAGGCAGGTATCTGGGGACCCTCACAGAGGGGGGCCAAAAGGAGGTCATTCTCAAGGAAGTAGGCAGATGGTTGGGGCGGGACAGAAGGAAGCAAGGTGGGGAGGTGGATCGGACCTTAAGCTCAGTAACTGCTTCAATTCTTTACTTCTGCTTGAGGAAGAGGGGATGATGTAGCCATGACAGGGGCGGGTAGAGATGGAAAGGTGTGGGGTGGGAGGCGGGGCCGAGAAGCAGAAAAATAGGGGGAACTTGGAATGCGGGAAAAGCGGGAAGCGAGGGATCAGAGCAGGAGAAGGAGGGGGAAAGGGGCGATCAGAGTGCTGCTGTTGGGGGGATTCCATGATCAGGGGCATCAAATGGAATAGGGAGGGGGAAACCTGTCCGGTTGGAACAAAATGCTTCCCTGGACTAACGGTGCACAGGGCCAAACATGAGGTATATCAGCTGGCAAAGGATTGTGGAGGTTCCCTAGACATACTGGTCTACTTGGGTACCAGTGACACTGAGGGAAATAGTGAGCTAGAGTTACAGGCGAGGTTCAGGGAGCTAGCCAGGCTTTGTCATGATATAGGATGCGCAATTTCCTTCTCAGAAATCCTGCCGGTGCCGAGGGCTAGTGGGGAACACAAGAAGAAGATTAGGGGGATAAACCAGTGGCTCAGGGAGTGGTGTGGGGCCAGAACGTATGAGTTGACAGGGGATTGGGGGAAGACCTGGAAGGATAAGGGGCTGTATGCTAGGGATAGGCTCCATATCAACTTGGAGGGGAGGGAAATCCTTAAGTTGAAAATAGAGGGGTTCATTGGTGAAAAGTAGGGTTTAAACTTGTGAAGGGTGAAGGGATGGGAGAAGAGGCTGTAGAGGGGGGTCCGATAAAGGAGGGACTCTGCCTCCACCCCCCCTGGGGAGCTGGTGGAATGTGGGAAAAGACCAACTGGTAAGGTGCAGACAGGGGGAAGATGGAATCCCCATGGGAAAGAAAGCAAGCAGGGGAAACGGAAGTATAGGGAAGGTATGGAAGGTAGTTCTGCTAAATGCCAGGAGCTTGGGCAATAAATTGCCCGAGCTCCAGGCAATGCTAGCTAAGGGAGAGGTGGATGTGGCAGCTGTCACTGAGACCTGGGCCACCACAGGGCATGACTGGGACCTGAACCTGGAGGGTTACACCATGTTCAGGAAGGACAGGGGGGAGGGAAGGGGAGGAGGGGTGGCAATAATGGTCAAAAACTGCATTGGCATAGGAGGAGTGGAGGAGGCGGAGGGAACTGTGGAGGCGATTTGGGTCATCTTGATAACAAGGGGGGGGGGCAAGAGAGTAAAAATAGGAGTGGTGCACAGACCCCCTGTGTTGGCGGAGGAACTGGAGGAAAGTCTGGTGGCAGATGTTGGGAGACACTGCAGATTGGGTAGGGGAAGGGTGGTGGTGGTGTTGGGAGACTTAAACATGTCAGGAACGGACTGAGGGACTATGACATCCTCGGTGGCCGGGGAACAGAGGTTGTTGGATGTCTTTCTGGACGCGTTCCTAACCCAGCAGGTGGGGAACTGACCAAGGAGGAGCGGATACTGGTTGTGGTCCTGGTAGACAGTGACCAGACTGGGGGCCTGGAGGTAAGGGACCCGTTGGCGGGAAGCGACCATGCCACGGTCTGGTTCTTCCTGGACCTAGGAGGGATAGAAGGCTGCACAAAGACAAAGGTAATTGACTTCAGGGGGGTGGATTTCAAAGAAATGGGAAGGATCCTTAAGGAGCATTTAGATGGGATTGGGCCAGACATGGACGCTGACAGCAGGTGGGAAATCATCAGGAGGGGGGTTCAGGATGCTACTAGCACCTGTGCAAGAGTGAGATGCAAATGCAGTAGGGCCCAAAAACCCTGCTGGTGGACCAGGGAGGTTCAGGAGGCGGTGAGGGGAAAGAAGGTGGCCTATAGGCATTTCAAGTGCTTAAGGAGTGAAAGGGATTGAGGGGAGTACGAGCTGATGGCCAGAAGGGCCACTAGGGTGGTGATGGTGGCTAAGGCAAGGAAAGAGCAGAATCTGGCCGGGGAAATTAGGAGAGGGAACAAGAGGTTCTTTAGATACACTGGAGGAAAAACAAAGGGTGAAGGGGCAGATTAGCAGGATTAAAACAGGGGAGGGATGGGCACAAGACCTGGGGGAGCAGGCTGAGGTACTAAATGAGTACTTCGCCTCAGTTTTCACCAAGGAAAATGGGGGGGGCTGCATCATACATGGGAGGAGATGGTGAAACTGAGATGAGGAGGACCCTTACCAATCGGAGGGTCTGGGGAGGGGGGCCATCACTGGCAGAAGGGGGGAAGACAAAGCAGGGGGACGAGATAGAGGAGGTGGAAATCACGGCAGAGAGAGTGAGGAAGCCCTCAGGTCCCTTAAGACGGAGAAAGAACCAGGGCCGGATAAATTACATCCCAGAGTGCTGAAGGAACTGGCGGATGTCCCGGCGAAACCCCTGGTGGAGCATTTCAGCATCTCTCTTGAGGACAGGGTGGGTGCCCCAGGACTGGAAGGTGGCGCATATAGTGCCAATCCACAAGGGTGGATCAAGGGAGGTGGCAGGGAACTACAGGCCCGTCAGCCTGACATCGGTGGTGGACAAGGTGATGGAGGGCATTGTAAAGGAGAGGCTGGGGGAGACCTGGAAAAGTCGGGGTGCCTTGACGATAGACAGCATAGCTTTGTCCTGAGGAAATCGTGTCAGACAAACCTTGTGGAGTTCTGTGATTTGGTGACGAGTGCCTTGGACCTGGGTAGGTGGTGGACGTCCTCTTTCTTGACTTCAGCAAGGTGTTTGACTCTGTTTCTCACGGGGGCCTGTTGGATAAGCTGGGGGAAATGATCAGATGGATAGGGAATTGGCTCCAGGACTGGACCCAGAGAGTCATGGTTAGGGGGATAGTCTCATCCCCAAGGAGGGTCATTAGTGGGGTCCCTCAGGGATTGGTCCTTGGGCCCCTCCTGTTCAACACCTACGTCTCTGACATAAGGAAGGGTATCAGGAGCGAGATGAGTCTCTTTGCGGATGACTCAAAGCTGGGGGCGGTGGTGGATGGGAAGGAGGGGAGGGTGGCCCTACAGGGGAACCTGAAGGCTCTGGAAAGGTGGTCTAGGAAGTGGAAACTGAGGTTCAATGCAGGGAAATGCAAGGTACTGCACCTGGGAGCAGAAACCCAGGCCAAGTGTACCCCCTTGAGGGGAATGCTACAAGTCTCGATGGCTGAGAGGGACCTGGGGGTGGTAGTGGATGTCAAGATGAACAACTCGGAGACCTGTAGGAGGGCAGCGACAAAAGCCAACAGGATGCTGGGATGCATCGGTAGGGGGATCACCTCCAGAAGGAGGGAAGTGATACTACCTTTGTATAACCTATCCTATCCTTAACGGATTATCCTGCTACCCTCCCTCACAAGGCAGAACAAGTCCTTGTGGGGGACCTTAACGTGAACTGGCTCAGTGCCACCTCCGCCTCCGCCCGGGACTCCTTTGCAGCTATTGATTTGACACAGCTCATTTCCCAACCCACTAGAGTAAACCCTAAGAATGGCACCAGCACCCTCCTAGATGTAATCATCACCAACCACCCCAAAAAAATCCTGGACATCCAAGTCCTCCCCGACTCACTCAATGACCACTCCCCTATCCTATTCCACTGGGTAACCCTCTCACCCAGACCCACAGCTCCGCCCACACAGCACCGGCGTTTCAGACCAGGTGGGCTGAGAAACCTCAAGGAACTTCTTGCTCAGATAAACTGGTCCCCCATTCGCCATGCCCCTGACATAGATACTACCCTTGCCTTATTTTCCCAAACCTTTAACCGAGCCTGTGACCTCTTCGCACCCATCATGGCTGCCCGGACCAAAAAACACAATGTGCCCTGAATTACTCCTGCCCTATTGCAACAGCTCAAGCATAGGGATAACCTATGGCACCGTGCCTTAGAATCAGGCCAGATGGCTGACAGACAGGCCTATAATGCTGCACGGAATAAGTTCACCAGGGCCATTCGAAAAGCCAAAGCTGATCATTACCAGGCCACTCTCACCTCCTCCTGGGGATATGCCCGTACTTTCTGGGACAATGTCAAACAATTAAATGGGAGTGCACGCTCCCCTCCCCCATCCCAGATCACCATTGACGGCACATCCATTACGGACCCAGAAAACATCGCAAACTACCTCAACACAGCCTTTACGGACCTGAGCGCCGTCCTCCCCAGTAATTTCTTTGACCCACCACCCCTCCCTACCTGCCCCAGCCCTCCTGCACCCCTGCTTCCACCTGCGTAGGGTAACTGCCCAGGAAGCCAGACCCCACCTGGTCAGAGCACTAAAAAGCAATAATCCAGGTGCAGACTGCTTGACCCAGAATTCTCCGTCTGGTTCTGGATCAGGTTCTTGCCCACTTACTAGCCTTCTCAACAAATCCCTCTGTCTGGGGCAATTCCCAACTGCATGGAAGGCTGCCATTGTCACCCCATTCACAAAGGTGGTGACAGGTCCGCTGCCGGAACTACCGTCCAATCTCCATACCCCCTTCCAAAACACTAGAGAGCTGGTTGCCACACAAATCTCTGAATACCTGACCAAATACAACATCCTCTGCCCAGAACAGCATGGTTTCCGTGCTGGTCACAGCACCGGCACTGCACTAGTTGAATTCTCAACCTTCCTACACTCCTCTGGACTCTGGCTCCCTAGCGGAGCAGTGTTCATCGACCTCTCAAAGGCATTAGACACTGTCTCCACCGCCTCCTGCTGGATGCCCTCTGCCGGTGGCCGCCACTGGGCCTCTTGCATGGTGCACCGGCTACCTATCTGCCCGCTCCCAATGTGTCAGAATTAATGGGACACTTTCCAAAACTAGTCCCATCCATTCAGGAGTTCCTCAGGGATCCATCCTGGGACCTCTACTCTTCTCACTCTATCTTAATACCCTGCCCAGTGCATGCGCTGGGAAAATTCTGCTGTATGCAGACGATGCCGTCATATTTGCCGCCCACCGTAACCCTATCTCCCTCCAGGACTCTCTACAACTGTCCTTTAATGATGTTGAAACCTGGTTTGAAGAGCACAGACTGGTCATTAATCTCAAAAAAACAAAGACAATGCTCTTTGCCCACCCCCAAAACAAAGCCAGCAATTTCCCACTCCGTATCCTCCTGGGTCCAAACAGCCTCTTGAACAGGTCCACTCCTATAAGTACCTTGGGGTCTCCTTTGATTCAGCACTCACCTACCACACCCACATTGATGCACTTGCCTCAGCCACTAATGTGCGACTTGGCATCTTATACCGACATAAAAACTGTCTCCCCCCGACTGCCCTCCGTATAGCGGTCACTTCCTCTATACTATCCCTGGTCGACTATGGCCTCCCAGTATACCGTGCTGCTGACACAACCGCCCTCAATAAAATTTGCCTCATCTTAAATAAAGCATGCAGGCTAATCACTGGGGCCCCCAGGATGACGCATTCTTGCCAGCTCTATGACATGGCGAAACTGCTGAATCTGGAGGAACGTCTATGCCACCAAACTTGCCTAATAACAAAAAAAAACCCTTCTAGGACTTTCCCCACCTGGGCTGACAGCCTCGCTCCGACAAGCCCAACCCTTGGTCTGCACACGGTCCTCCTGCAAGGCCACTTTTCTGGTCCCAAGTTCCAGAACATCCCATGGACAGAGATCCTTTTGCTTTAGAGCTCCGTCCTGGTATAACTCGCTCCCTGCCCCCATCTCAGATGCCCCCACTATTTCCAAATTCAAACTCGCACTTCGCAGCCAACTATTTCACATGCGAAGCTGCACCTGTATATAACTGAGGCGCTGCGCCCAGTGCCCTGACAGTGCCCACTGGACAGCATCCACTCCACATTGCACTAATCCTCATCCATTGCTGTTTATACTGCTTGATCTAGCTACTTCTTGCAAACTTGCTTATCTGCTGACCGGATGTAGTCACCGGTGCTTGCTACCATTAATCCAAATGCTGTAACCAAAATTCAGTTGTCTCCTGTGCTTGCTACCATTAATCCAAATGCTGTAACCAAAATTCAATTGTTTGTCTGCATCATATGTAAATCTGTTATGTATTGTCCTCACTGTGACGAGGTACCTTTGGAAATGAGCCTCTGGCTCAAAGGTTGTAAACCGATTTCTCAAATAAATAAATAAATAAAATAAATAACTGCTTGGTGAGGCCACACCTCAAGTACTGCGTGCAATTTTGGAGGCCACACTTAAAGAGGGACATTGAACTCCTGGAGAGGGTCCAGAGGAGGGCAACCAGAATGATCTGGAGCTTGGGGGACAGGACCTTTGGGGAGAGGCTCGAGGAGCTAAATATGTACACATTGGAAGAGAGAAGAGACTGGGGGGACATGATAGAGGTCTTCAGGTACATGAGGGGGGTAAATAGGGAGGCGAAGTCAGGGTGCTCCGAAGGAAGGTGGGGCAACTAGAGGGCATGGGTTGAAGCTGGAGGGGGGAGATTCAGGAGAGAAAGGAGGAGGTGCTACTTCACTGAGAGGGTGGTGGAGCCATGGAATGCGCTGCCCGGGGAGCTGGTGGAGGCGGAGACGGTGGAGGGTTCAAGAGGGGGTGGGACAGGTACAGGAGAAGGGTTCTTGAAGCAAAGTCCAGTGCAGCGAGAATATCCAGGACTGGGAGAGGAGAAGCCCGAGAGGATAAGGGGGGCAGCAAGGTCATTTCCCAGGGAGGGGGCTGACCAAACGAGCAGACGCGAAAGACCGATAGGCCTATTCTGCTGGCATTTTAGTATGTTAGTATGTTGGTAAGTTACGATTGGATTTCCATCAGATATGGATAATTCGATTTATCCGGTGGCTCTCAGTTGGATCAGATTTTCCACAGACTGATCATCACTGATTTTAGCTGGGCTATCCTAGGTAAAAACATTGAGAGAAAAAAAAGTAATTTGGTGACAGAGCAACAAAAACAGGGGCATTTGTGATCTATTAAAAGCCCCTGTCTCCCAGCCCAGTGGCTCTGGGAAGTAGCGTATTGCAGTAACATGCAGGAATACCACTGTTCACAGTGCAGCCCCCAGTCTTTCCATCGAGTCATTGGAGTTTGGGAAGCGCTGTGGAGGCAGTGTTTTCCAACTTGAGGGGCTAGGGAGGGGGGTAGTTGTTTCATTCGTACCCCAGAGATAAAAGGAGGAAGGTGAAGTAGCATTGGGCACAGTCTAGGTGACCATAGGACATGCTGCCATCCCCCTCCATTGCATGGTGCGAGCAGGGCTGTGCACATTAGGGAAGTAGTCAGGGCTAGAGGGAGTTAAATTCAGTGGTGATGGGGCAGGATGATGCCTGGAGACCCACCCACGCACTAGACTTCTGTTTTGATACAGAGAACACACCTTCATCTGAATCACAGTGCCCCTCTCACAAAAAAACAAATGGATGAACCATGGACATACATCCAGACATGCTGGGACACTGGATTGCTGAGAAATATTTGTACATTTCACTTAGCCTCACTGAAACATGCACAGATTCAGTTCCATGTTGTAACTTGGCTAATAGAAGCAGACTGCAGTGAATCACTGATCACTCACACCGTGTCTCAGGAACTGAGACAGAGAAGAGCTTGTCCTTCCCGTACTGCCCCAACTAAAACTGGATAGACAACCATGACACATACATTACATACCCAGACCATCTGCCTTGATCCAGCACAGTGCATTACAGCACCCCTGACACAGACACTACAAGTTAATGCATAAACTCACCACTAGTGTGAGGTCACCACGGTGAGGAATCACTGGGCAACTGGGTTCGCAGCATTAGCCCCTATGCACAGAAGTGACACCAGTACCACCTTCCCATCCCATTTCAGGATTTCTTCTCCTCACCTTTCTGCCACATGGTTAGCTAAATTATTCTTAGAAATAGAAACACAGAAGTTGACGGGAGATGAGAACTGCTAGGCCCATCCAGTGTGCCCGTATCCCTATCAGCGGCCGCTGACCCTACTTGGTCACCAGCTTTAGCTTCTCCTTCCCAGCTCTAGGGTTTCCTTATGCTTATCCCATGCATGTTTGAATCCGCCTCTGTGCTCGCTCCTACCACCTTCTGGAGCAGGCTATTCCATGCATCCTCCACCCTTTCTGTGAAAAAAAACTTCCTCACATTACCCCTTATCCTGCCCCCCTCCAATCTCATATCATGCCCCCTTGTTCTTGTACAGATGTCTTCCACTTGCACCTTGTTTATGCCCTTAAGATGCTTGAAGGTTTCTATCCTATCTCCCCATTCCCTCCTCTCTTCCAGTGTATGCATTTTGAGGTCTTTTAATCTCTCTTCAAAAGTCTTTTGTTGCAAGCCCTGCACCATCTTAGTCGCCCTACTCTGAACCGCCTCCACCCTGTCTACTTCCTTACAAAGACGTGGCCTCCAGAACTGCACACAGTACTCTAGATGAGGCTTCGCCGGTGTTTTGTATAGTGGTATCACCACCTCCCTCCTTCTGCTGGTGATACCCCTTCCTATGCACCCCAACATGTTGCTGGCCCCCCCCTACAGCCTTTGTACTCTGCTTGGCCACTTTTAGGTCATTTGAGATGATAATCCAGATGAAATATTGAAAAAGGATTACAGGCAAGGCATAAGGATTCTGTTTGCAATTGCCAAGTGAGCCTTAGGGGTAGGCGATGGTATGATATATCCTATAAGTAAGGCCCAACCTGTGAGAAACAGACTTGCAAACAGTGGTAATCTGGGGCAAACAATCTAATGTGGAGTCTGAAGTATTTGAAATGAGTGGCAAGATCCAGTTGAGACACATCAGAGCAGGAGACAGTTAACTGACTGGAGCTGGTCCGAAGCTTAGGAGCACAGCCAAACAGCACTGATTTGGGTCTGTTTATTATTTAAAACCAAACATGTTGCCAGAAAGCCATCACTGGACCTTGAAGAAGTCAGACTGAAGAAGTGTATTTAAAGCAGCCAAGCAGTGAGATGTATAATATAGTACAAGGTCTTTAGCATACAATAAGGAGGTACAGGAGGATGTTACAAGAGGGATATTTTTTTTGTATTATATTTATACTGAGCTTTTCTAGCAGGAAAACACTTAAAGAAAGCCAGCAATCACAGGTGAGTCCTCAATACAAAATATGGCATCAGTAATCAAACAGAAGCCATATAATTGAAAGGAGCCACCCCTCTGAAAACGACATGGGGGTATTAACCAGTCTTAACCCACCAAAAAGTCCAAACGCCTACAGCCAGGGAGAACCCCAGAGGGAGAAATTACCACTAGCCATTCCCATCCCAGGAACCAGCCAGTGTGTGAGCCAGCCAGCCCACAGCTCCCCCTGCAGGATTTCAAACAGCAAGAACATTAACTCCAGATACTAGTAACATATACATATATGTTAACACACACAATTACCCCAACCCCCTTTCCGTAGGTATAAAAAGGCATGCTGTGAACATAACATATATCCCTCATAACCCCAATGCCCCTGTAAAAACATCAGCAGGATAGTTGCAGGTGGGGTACAAACTATACAAAAGTAGGTAGGGTTCTATATGTAAAGCAATCAACAGTTATAGTCAAATCAGGCCCGAGCATAAAAGTCCAAAACAAAGTCTCAATAAAGTTATGAGCCGCAGACCGCCCAGGCCACCAATGTACTGCAAGAACCCTTTTACCATCCATCATTAACTAAGGAGTTAAACAGTAATCCTCTGAAGGGAACAGGATGAGGAGGTTATACATTATAGGTCCTGATAGTGTCGCAAGAACAGTCACTCTCCTTCAGAGTCAGCAGCCTCATTCTCCTGAGCACCCTCCTGTTCAACAATGTGTTAGACCTTCTCTGCTTCTTTCAGGTCGGTGAATAAATAGAGTTTATCCTTCCATGATAGTCTCAGTCTGGCTGGGTACAGAAGTTGGTGAGGGTTGTTTAGTTGCCACAGGCGAGCCCAGACTCCTTCAAAAGATTTGCGATGTTGCCTGGTACCATAAGACAGGTCAGGAAAGATATGTAGGTCTGAATCTCCATATTTGAACTGCCGGCGTCTTCGCGCTGCAGCCAGAACACAATCTTTATCCCCCATCCCAGAACAGACCACCCCGAAAGTTCGTTGATTATTGAGAGCTCGTTGCGCTCTGCAAAGAGTAAACCTGAAGGCCTTTTCGAGGGATAATGGCGGCTCCTCCTTGTGAATCCAAGCAGGCTAGGTAGAAAAGTACGGGAAAAGGCCAGAGGGTCATCCTCCTCAGCAGACTCCGGGAGACCCAAAATTCTAATGTTCCATTCTCGCACTTGATTCTCCAGGACTTCCAAGCGCTGATGCAGCCAAGTAGTATCCCCAGTTAGTTTTGAAGAGACCTCCATTGTTTTATTCAGATTCCCCGCTAAATTTGCCACTGACTGTTTAGTCATGTCCAGGTGCGTTTCCAAGGCCGCAACTCTTGGATTTAAAAAGATCAAACTTATGGTCCAAATCCTGGACCGTCCACACCAGCTGCTGCAGAGTGTGGCTGACCGTAGCCAGGGATACATTTTTGGGTTCCACAAAGCTAGAGGTTCCTGCTGCTCAGCTTTGAGAAGGCCATCATCCCATTTGCCTTCCAGAGAGAAAAAGTTTGCAGAGGCAGCCGCCGATCCCTTAGTCTTCCCCATTTCAGTCACAGGGAGAGTTCAGGAGCTTAAATCTATTGTCGAAGCCGGGGCAAACGCGGTAAATACCACTTAATAATATAATATTAGAAAATAATATCCGGAGCTTCCAAAATATGCTATCTCCTGCATGACTGCTCAGCAGCGCCCCCTACAAGAAGGAGGGAGATTGTTAATAAAAAGAAAAAGCAAAGGGCTGAAAATCGAGCCTTGTGAAACACCAACATAAATGACCATAGAGTCAGAGGAAAAGCAGTCAGTTTTCACATATTGTTTCGGACTGCGTAGTTAGCTTTTAAACCAGGGAGCTGACCCGTTGTGCAATAATAGGGCTACCTTTCACTATGTTGATGACCCGAGTTTGGAAATGAGCGTGAATCATCGGGGGCTGGCTGGGGGAGGAAGGATCGAGCATCCCAGGGACAGCTTTCCTCTCATTTCTTGTCCACTCCCCTAATCACTGCTATTCCCTCATATTGTCCAACAACAGTCCCCACATCCTCCCAAAGTTCACACTCCTAAAGTCCCATACCTTCTTTCTGCTGCAGTTCCTGCTGGTATCCAGTTGTACTTCCATCCACACTGTCCTGTGGTCTCTTGACACAAGTGGCTGCTGGACTGGGACATTGTGGGCCCTTTCCCACAAGTAACATGTGCCATTGATGACAGGTTTATAAATGGTGCCACTGAACATGCTGGAACTGCTTTGACAGGGAGAAGGGGGGTGGGGTGCCAAGCCCACTTGGCACTGCTTTGAAAGGGAAAGAGAGAGGAAGGGGGTGACCCTGGAGAACAGGGAGTGCTTCCAGTGCTGCTTTCCCTGGTGTCCAGTGATAATCCATTTCCCTCTCCCTGGTCCCGTGCCACTTTTTCCAGTGTCTAGCAGTTACTTTGCCCCTTTCCTGGTGCCACACTATTTTCCCTGGTGTCTAGTGGTACCACTCTCCCTGAACCTGCACCACTTTCCTGGAGTAGGTGGAGGTGCAGTGCACCTAAACATGCAGCCCGTCCAACACCAGGAACAGCCCCTTGACCAGTGCCAGCACAAAACCAGATGCCAAGGACTATTTATGGATTGTAAACTGTTTTAACTTTGTGTGTATGTCTTTTGTACAAACTGGTCGTTTCTGTGCACATGTATCTGTGTAGATATGTATGCAATGGAGCGTGTGTCTGTGTATATAGTGTTGTGTTCGTCTATACAGTATATATTGCCATGTGTTTTTTGCATCTGTAGGTAATGCTGTGTGTGCACACATATATGTATGTATATAGTGCTCTCTGTGCCTCTGTGTACATTTGCTTGTGTCTTTATATAGTGTAATATGTTTGCACATCTGTGTATGTAGTGCTGTATAGGTGTGCCTGTATAGTGCTGTGTGCATGCAGTGCTGTTTGTGTGTGTCTTGAGTATGTAGTGCTGCATATGTGTGCATCAGAGTGTGTGTGTAATGCCTTGTACAGTATGCAGTGTTTTGTGTGTACGTAGTGCTGTTTGTTTGTGTCTGATCATGTAGTGCTGTTCATGTGTCTGAGTATATAGTGGTGTGTGTGTGTGTGTAGTAGTATTCATGCTTGTCTGTGTATGTAGCACTGTGTATATGTACATGTGTGTCTTGCTGCTTCTGACAGTTTGGTGAGGGCCATTACTTCATCTGTTTTGTTTGCTGTATGCTTGGTGTGAAGTGCCCTACCTGGCACAGTCTACTGAACTGCAATATAAATATTTGTAAATTCCATACTGATAAGGACTTTCCCACACTTTGATCATGCCAAGAAGGTAAGAGGAGTGAGAGTGAATAGGTGTGCACTCTGCTCTCAGTTCTTTTATCATCAGCTCAGAAATAAGTAGTCAGCACCATCACAGACAGCACTGGACTGGAGCGTGGCTGCACAACTTTGTTTGAGGGGGGGTGGCAGACACTCTGCCTTTAGCTGTCTGGAAGAATTCCAAAGCCCGACTAAAAGCATAAGCTCATAGAGTTTCGTTGTGAGTTCAGCCAGACCTTGTGTGCACTTTAAATGTGGGAGGTGCTCATGACTTAAAGGGATACTGTCAGCATTTAACTTATTTTTTTTTGTTTGTTTCCTGCAAAAACAATATCTGCAGCCATATCTTATAATGGTTTCCTCATATACAAAGCCAGCAGGACTTACAATTACCGTTTAGCCCTTCTTTTATCTTCTTTTATGCTTTTCCCAAGCCCAACTTAAACTCGAGCAGACTGCTCCTTTTTTTTTTTTTAACACTCTATTTATCGCCCCCATCTCTGGAACGCTCTCAGGTCTCTTCGCGCACCAACTCGCTCTACCGTCCACTGTGCTGCCTGCCATCTTCAAAGACATTATGAAACCTACCTGGGTCTGGGTGGCTACAACCCAGGGAGAATGAAGGGGCAGTGGCAGGAAGCTGGCATTGGGCGTGTGACGGTGGCTCTGGAAGGGCCATCGTCTGTCCGGCATGGGAGGGGTTTTACTTTGTGGTCCCCTGAAAGCCTCCCCCATCCCACCCCAGAGCGGGTGCACCTCTTGACGCTGTGGCACAGTAACCCTGCCTGCGTCAGCCACGCAGTGTATGTGCGGTCTAGCGCTTCTGCAGTGCCTTCGGTCTCCACCGGGGGCCACTGGAGCACCAGACACTCCCATGCCCTTCCCCCAGGAGAGGAGAGCAGCCCAGCAGGTGCTGAATCCTCTCCCTCCCCTGCCGGCGCCCGAGCTCACTCCTGAACTAAGGTCGCCGTCGTGACATGAGGTGTGGCGTCCAGTGCCTCAACCCTCAGCACCACCGGGCCGGCCAGACTGCTCCTTACGGATGTGCATGACCAACATGGCACTGAAACACCTGAAAACTTGTGTGTGGTCTAGTATGACTTTTTTTAAGCCCTGTGATATAAAGGTTTGTCCTGTTAGGGGCCAGTGTCCTGAGTGCTAGAGTATTACTATTACCCATTTATGAAAACAAAAGTCCAATGCAGCCATGCATGTATTTTTGGTTGCTTCAGTGCAATGTTGGTCATGCACGCACGTAAGGAGCGCTCCGCTCAAGTATAAGTCGGGTTGAGGAAGAGCATAAAATAAGGTAAAAGGAAGGGCTAAATGGTGATTTCAAGCTCTGTTGGTACTTTATACGGGGAGGCTATTACAAGATATGGCTGCAGATATCAATTTTGCAGGAAACAAAAAAATATGCTTAAAGCTGACAGTGTCCTTCACATTTGATTTCACTCTTGCAGTACTCAGATCACACTCTTCTACCCTCTGTGTTTGTTGTTGCTTGTTTGCTTTACTTTAGCTCCTTTCAGCAGATTTGGATGGTGGGCGTAATTTACAGCACCTAGCCACCTTCCTGCCTCACTCAACATATTACCTCATAAAATTAGATCTGGCCAATCCTACTTCATTGGTGGTTAAAACCTGGTCACATGAGGGTAAGTTAGGTAAGTTATAACACACGAAGAGGTTGCTGGGCTATACCTGTCCACTCAGGGGTGTATTGAGGCCTGACAACGCAGCTGGAGAACCCCTGGAATGATGGATGTAGATAACACCACCCGTCCTGGAGCGTATTATTGCACCTAGAAAATTAGTATCTTTTGAGTATATTAAATAGTGTTTACAAATTGAAAAAAAAAATTGTCTGTAAAGTAATCCTTTCACTGGTAGAATTGTCAGCAGAGGGCAGTGCTGTTTTAGTGAGCAATTTTGCTTTGTTTTCCACTCCCCTTCTATGGGTTTGTTTTGTGAGCTCCCAAGTGTTTTATAACATGGCAGTTGTAAGAGGCACGTTCTGGACACGTTTGCAGCACAGCTGCTGCATTATGGCAGCAGTGAGGACCACTGTCAGTTGGCAGTGGGGGTCTTTTACTAGCAAAAGTGATGGCGTTTTCAGCAGAAGCTCCAAGAAGAGGTAGTTGTGTGGGGAATTTTGAATGATTTGATTCCCCCCAGCTGTACTTACTCAGAAGCAAAAGAAATAAGTTAAACAAAGATGGCTAAAATTCAATTCTGAATGTTCTGTTAAGGTTCAGTGCTACAGCTGGTAAAAAGTCAAGCACTGAGGTTTTTTATTTACTGGTCTCTGTTGCCTGATAAAGATATGGCTGCTGGGTGCCGTCAGTCATTTAGGTTACAGGATTTTCGTAACCCATTTTCTAATGCACAGTAGCATATGATGTAACCCCCCCCCCACAAATGTGGGTTCCCGAAAAGTCTTCTTTGAGCTTGCTTTAATGCTCACTGCCAGGCTGGTGTCCTGCGTTTTAGTAGTTGAAATGCATTGCCAGAGAGTGCCTGTATAGCCTCTGTGTACTGTCTCTTTAAGAGCAGCCTGGATTGCAGTCATAATTATTCTGAGAGGGAACTCTGTTAGAAGACGTACTTGTTTGCTGATTATTTGTTAGAGTAGTAATAATATTGCTGTTTGTTCTAACCTGCCTTCTTTGCAACGTGAACAGTTCTGTTTATTTCCATCATCTTGGTCCTGGACTGTCAGAATGGGCCAATCAGTACATTTGGGACTCTAAAATGGAGCCTGCCTACAGGGGCTTGGTGGGGCCAAAACTTGTAGGAATTGTAGTTTGGGGCTTTTGGCACCTAAAATAATCTGGAGGGGGAGCCCTTGTTGTGACTGACAGACAGATCAGCCAGCCAAACCTTTTGGATCTTGGGGAAAGTCCCACACTGCTTGCAGTTTCAGTTAGATCTGAGTTGGAAAGTGAAGAAGTAACAGCTCGAGATAGTTCAAGCAGCAATCCATAGTGGATTCGCGCGGGAGAACTGTGGAAAGGCCTGAGTTTGGCCTACATGCCTACCTGCTGTCCCTGAGAGGGAACTTGTGCTTTTTTCGGACTGAATCCGAATTTGGAGAGCGAATTAAGCCACTGAATTGTGACGAGGCTTTAACCTGAAGAAGACCGAAGATTTGCTGAATGCGATCAGTCTGTCAGGACTTCCAGCTACGTCTGAACTCCCGGATTGTGCAGAGACTCTGTAATTGCGACCGGAGAGCCATTTGCCTGGTACAGTGGAATTTCCTTACATGTGAATGTGCTGTGTGCTCCTAGTGGGTCGTGATTTGGTTCCCTACTGTGTGTCTGAACTGTGTTTTGCTTGCTGGAGGCTATATCCAGCTCCATGGACTGAATCCGTATCCATTTCCATTTGTCTGGGCCCTGCTACACTGGCCCAGCCAGAATACTTGCTACGTAGAGAAAGTCATCGACAAGAGACCGGCCTGGGGATCAGCCCCCTGCTCAACGCCTTGAACAGGAATGACACCTCGATGATTCATGTGGGCCCTGCTTCTCCGGGCACTCCAGCTCAACAGCCTGCAGTCTCGATTTTATCCTGCCTGTGTCCAGTATTGGGTATTGTGAGTAAACATCAGGGTAGCTCCATGCAACGACAGTTAAATCTAAAAGGGTTGTCATCTGATTGTCTTGTTGCCTTTTCTTTCATGAACTGAGCCCTCCGGCTCCGGATTAAAAATAGTGTCTGTTGTGCACGTTGCTTTCTTCCATCACAGGGCCCCAACCAGCTGCAGTGTTCCTGGCTAGCCCACCGTTTTCCTACCTGGGTACCCAGAGTGTGTGACTGTGTAGGGACTCTGAACTGCATGCATAACTGTCTGATTAATATAGCTTTTAAGCAAATCAACCTGATTACACCCTTCCCTTGTTCAAGTCTCCTGAATAAATCAGATTTAACTTTGCATTTAACCTGACTGTGGTTCCAGTTTGTGCCAAAAGTATTGTACTGTTGCTATTTGCTGTGTGCTTAACCTTGTTTTACAGGGGGTCTCCAGGGTCAAGCTAGAGGAACCAGCCCTGGTGCTAAGTGCAAACAGTGTGGGTAATTACCTGGTGAATAAGGGTCATTGTGAAAGTAATTATTGTATATTGTTCAGGTCACTAGAAGGGAAAGAGGGTGGTTACAGTGTCCCAGAGGGCTGTGCCCAGGTTAGCTTGACCACTAACAACCCTGACCTCCGGGTTGAGGCACCCATTTCATTACCCAGGCCCCTTAACCTGCTACTAGCCAAGCAGGCAGGGGTAGTAGCTCTTGGGATATCGCCACCTAGGGGTAGAAACATAGAATTTGACGGCAGATAAGGACCGCTTGGCCCACCTAGTCTGCCCATTTTCCTACCTAACAGATAAGCTGCAGATCCTAGTTAATCAACAGCTTACTTCCTCTTACCCACCCCTAGGACTGCCTTATGCCTGTCCCATGCATTCTTGAAGTCCCCCACTGTTCTTGACTCCACAACCTCCTCAGGGAAGCTGTTCCATACATCCACAACCCTCTCAGTGAAAAAATACTTCCTCACATTACCCCTGAGCCGTCCCCCCTCTATCTTCAAATTGTGCCCCCTTGTTCTTGCACATCTCTTTTTCTGGAAGATGCTACCCTCTTGGACTTTGTTAATTCCCTTGAGGTACTTGAAAGTTTCTATCATGTCCCCTCTCTCCCTTCTTTCCTCAAGAGTATACATATTAAGCTCTTTAGTCTTTCTTCAGTATGTCTTCTGGTGCAGACCCTGCACCATTTTGATTGCCCTCCTAGGACAGCCTCCACTCTGTCTATGTCTTTGCGGAGATGGGGTCTCCAGAACTGCACACAGTACTCCAGATGGGGTCTCACCAACTGTCTGTACAGAGGGATAACAACTTCCTGTTTTCTACTATTGATGCCTCTTCCTATGCATCCCAGTATCCCTCCAGCCTTTCTTACTGCCTTCTCACATTGCTTGGCCACCTTTAGGTCATCTGATGTAATTACCCCCAGGTCCCTTTCTATTTTTACTGTTGTCAGTATCTCACCCCCCATTGTGTACACTTCCCTTGGGTTTTTGTTTCCCATGTGCATTATCTTGCACTTCTTTGCATTAAACCTGAGCTGCCATACATTTGACCATTCCTCCAACCTTGCCAAGTCCCTTCTCATCCTTTCCACTCCAGCCTGTGTATCAACCCTGTTGCAGATCTTGTGTCATCTGCAAAGAGACATACTTTCTCTTCCAGTTCCTCTGCAATGTCACTTATAAAGACATAAAAAGGACGGTCCCAGTACTGAACCTGTAGTGCCCCACTAGTAACCCTCCTTTCTTCACTGTGCTCCATTTACTACTGCCCTTTGCGTCCTGTTGTCTAGCCAATTTTTATCCAGGCTACCACCTTGGGACCCATTCCAAGGCTGGCTATCTTGTGTATTAATCTTTTGTGGGGACTGTATCAAATGCCTTGCTAAAATCTAGGTAGCCATGTCCACAGCCCTCCTGATCTACTACTTTGGTTACCCAGTGAAAGAAATCTATTAGATTCGTCTGACACGACCTTCCCATCGTGAATCCATGTTGCTCAGGTCCCAGCCCCAATGGCCTCTAGGTACTCAACAATTCTTTCCTTCAGAAGTGATTCCATCATTTTCCCTACCACTGAGGTCAAACTAACTGGTCTGTAGTTTCCTGCCTCTGTCCTGCTCCCACTTTTGTGAAGAGGAATTACATCTGCCCTCCTCCAGTCCTTGGGTACCACCCCATCCTCCCATGATTTGTTAAAGAGAGTAGTCAGCGATATCACTAGTTCTACCCTTAGTTCTTTTAGAATTCTTGGTGAATCCCATCAGGCCCCATTGCTTTGTCTACCTTCAATTTTATTAGTTCTTTCAGAACCCTTTCTTCTGTAAATGGACTGGTATCGACCCCCGTCTTCAGAGTGTTTCTCTTGTTTGGTTTAGGTAACTCTCCCTCCTCTTCCTTTGTGAATACTGAGCAGAAATATTCGTTCAGTAACCCTGCTTTTCACTGTCACCTCTACCCACATTCTCTCCCTTTATTAAGCTTCAGTATCCCTCCTTTGGTCTTTCTTCGCTCCCTAATGTACCTATAAAAGGTCTTATCCCCCTTCTTAACAGAATTGGCTATCCTTTCTTCAGTTTGGGCCTTTGCTATTCTGACTACCTTCCCAGCCTCTTTCTGCTTTAACTGATAAAGTTCTCTGTCCTGCTCCTTCTGTGTTTCCTTATATTTCCTGAATGCCGCCCTTTTCTCCTTAACCTTCCCTGCCACCTCTTTTGTGAACCATAGCGTTTTTTTCCTTCGTTGTGTTTTATTGATTTTTTTTACGCAAAGGCTTGTTGCCTCTGTGATGGTTGTTTTGATCACTCCCCATTGTTCCTCCACCCCTTCTTCTTGCCTGTTTGCTATTGTTTTTCTGAGGCACTCTCTCATTTTCCCAAAGTCAGCCCTCCTAAAGTCTAGTACTCTTGCTTTTGTATGGCTTGATTGTATGGCTGTGTTTATCGTGAACCACACTGTTTGGTGGTCACTTGTTCCCAGATGGCTACCCACTTCTAAATCCGAGATTCTTTCTCCATCCCCATTTGAAAGTACCAGGTCTAAGATTGCTCCCTCCCGAGTCGGTTCCAGTACTAGCTGTCTGAGACATACCCCCTGTAGGGCATCAAGAATGACCCTGCTCTTGGATGTGCCTGCAGCAAAGGTGCTCCAGTTAACATCTGGCATATTCAGGTCCCCCATCAACAATATCTCCCCTTTTTCTGCCATTCTAAGGAAGCCTTCTATCATTTCCTTGTCCATTCCCTCCCCTGAGATGGGGTCTGTATACAACCCCATCGGGTTGTGGTGCCATTCCTGTCTCCAGGGTGACCCAAAGTGCCTCATCTGCTCCCTGTTTACTCTTTAGTTCTGTTGCTTTGATCCCTTCCTTTACATAGAGAGCTACTCCTCCTCTCTTTTACCCTCCCTGTCCCTCCTGTAGATTGTGTGTCCTGGTATGTTGACATCCCAGTCATGGTTCTCTGTGTACCATGTTTCTGTGACTGCACAATATCCAGGCAACCTCTTCCATCAAGGCCACTAGTTCAGGAGCTTGTTACACAGACTGCGGGCATTGGTACTCATCACCCTCCACTTTTTGATATCCTTACCCTTTTAGCCCCATTTCTGTCCTTACTGCCTTTGCCTTTTTTTACATTTAAATCTGTTCTGCTCCCTAATAACTTCTGTACCTTGGTGTTTACCTCACTAATCACCATGTTTTGTGGGGGGAGGCTCGGATTTCCCAGCTCCTTTTCAGTGCCTCCCCCCTTGGCTAGTTTAAATGCTTGCCAATGAAGCATTCAAACCTCTCACCTAGGATCCTGGTTCCCCCCCTGGACAGATGCAGACCATAGCACCAGTATAGGTCTGCATTCCTCCAAGTGACTCCCAGTCCCCAATGAAGCCAAACCCTGGGTTCCACACCAGTTTTCAACCACTCATTGAATTCCTGGTGAGGAGTGCCTGGCATCTCCTTGCCATAGACAGGCAGCACCTCCGAGAAGGTTACCGTATGCGCCACTTGTCCAAGGCCCCTTCCCAACTCCTACAAACCTCTTGCACTGCTCTGATCCCATTCCTAGCCAGGTCATTTGTCCCAGGTGGACAATGACATCCAGCTCCTCCCTCATGCAGCTCCTCCCACGATCCTGAGGATTCGCTCCCTGTCCCTCCAAGCCGTGGCGCCAGGAAGGCACCTCACCTCCCTCTCCCATCCTCCCCAATTCTACCCCAATGATTGAGTCCCCACCAGAGTTGTTTCCTTCCCTGTGGGGTCCCATGCCACCCTCCTTGGGTCTTCTTTGTGAAGGTTCCAGCATCCTCCTGGTCTCCACTGCAGGTGTCTTACAGAGGAACCACTATCCACCAGAAGAGTGAATGAATTGTGAAGAGGTACAGCTGGGAGGATGCAACCTGTTCTACCACCTCTCTCCTTGAGCCCACCCTGGTCTAGCCACTCCTCTTTCTTGGCAACCTCTGAGGTAGTGGCATTGGCCCTGGTGGTCCCTGGAGTGGGGGAGGTTTCATGATCCCTAGCCAGGTCAGCCTGGAAGCAGGGCAACCTCCTCTCTCAGACCAGAGAGGTGCCTGCAAACAGGGCAGCATCAGAGCCTCCAGAATGTCTCCTGGAACACTGCCGCCCCACAGCCATTGCACTGCACCACTCCCATCATGTCTTATTTTGTGTCCCCTCTACCATTTCTCTGGATGCTTACTCTCTCCTCTCCTTACAACTCTCACCCTTCCTGTTCTGGGACAGCAACTTTCTATCTTCTTCAGTAGTCTCCTTCTTCCTTGCTCAATATCAAAACTACCAGCAGCTAGGGGGGGAGAGTGAGCTACTTTTTCTACTTCAGGGTTGACAAAACCAAGGTTTCTCTATGATCCTTTTCTTCCTACTGCCAAACAGGAAGTTCCTGTTGACAGTTAAATCCAGTGGCTATAAAAGTAGAACTGGCTTTGGGTGGGTGGGATGGAGGGCAATTGGTAAGAAAAAAGGCTAGCAACAGGAAGTTGTAATTTGACTCACCTGCTTTTCTAGTGTCTAAACCACACCCCCAGGTAAGCTCTCTTTCCTCCTACTGGTTTAGCAATGTCACTGGATACAGTACCTTTCCCTGCACAGAACACACACTGCCTTTTTTTCTTTTCTTTTCTTTCTTTTTTTAACCTTAAATAAGACCCCTTCTACTTCTAATAAAGTTATCTGTCTACTTAATCTTAACTGACACTGACTCCTACTGAGATATAAGTTTTAAATTAAGAAGAAAATGTAGCTTCTTTTAGTTAGCTGCTTTCTGCTCTACAAGCAAGGCTAGCAACAGGAGAGGGTTACATGGAAATGTGGGTTTCTCTTTCCCTAGTATTTTGTTTCTCTGCAACTTTGAGATTTTTCTGTTTTGTGTGTTTTTTTGTATTTAAAGTGTCAGTTGCTGTGATTTTAGACTTTATTTATTTGATTATTTTGGTTTTGGTTAGTGGGGAAGGGTGTTTTGTTTATTTTATGTTTAGTGTTAAATTTATATGATTTTTAGGTTTTGTTTAATCTGGTCGTCGGAATGTGTTGGAGGCCTGCCCCCACGGTTGTGCGCTATTCATCCTCCACTCTTCGCTCCCTCCCCTTTGTCTCCCCCTTTGCATTTTTCCACCTACCAGCATTGTAGAGTGCTGGGTATTGCTCGTTGGAGGAGGAGGGGATTCAGGGGGTGCAGACAGTGGAAGTTGAATGAGCCGGGCCATTACATCAAGGTTGTAGGGTCCAGAAGACACCCTGGGGCGAAATGGAGTCCAGATAGCAGTTCTCCGTGTCTGGTTTCCATACCCAAGGGCACCACCAAATGGAGTGGGCAAGTAGTTCAGGCGTCCCAGAAGTTCATCCAACTTGAGCGGTGTTATGCAATACCAGATCCATTAAAAACAAGACTGCAATTATTGCAGATCTTGTAAATTCAGTGGGTCTGGCTTGCATCACTGAGACCTGGCTGGATGATAACTCTGGCCGTGTATTAGAGACCGCAATTCCAGCTGGTTACTCGGTGATTCACCGCTCGAGATTGGATCACGGGGGGTGGCGGTCTGCTTTAAGACTGAATTGGGCTTCACGAGTGTACCAGTTGAGGAGGCTGAGTCATTTGAGGGTATTGTGGTAGCAGGTGTAGGTTGTAGGATCGTTCTCATCTATCATCCACCCGGGGATGGGAAACAGTTCCTTCAGGAAGTGGCAGACTTCATCATCGACGTGGCATTTGAGTCTCCCAGGTTGATGGTCCTGGGCAACTTTAATGCCTGGATCGATGATGAACTCTCGAAATTTGGACAACACTTCCTCCAGTTGATGACATCACTGGGCCTTACACAGGTTGTTACCACTGCTACTCATAAACATGGTCACTCCCTTGACTTAGTTTTTCTACTGGGGATCAATGCCTCAGATTTGGGGGTGGACCCAGTTGGATGGTCCGATCACTACACTGTGAGGCTCAATTTTAGCACCCCCCCCCAAAGGCCTACCCCTGTGGAGATGGTCAAGTACCGCCCTTTACGAGATATTGACTCTGAAGGCCTTATGGCGGTGCTTGACCTATCGTCCATTCTGTGTGCAAACAGCGACCCAGAGGACCTCGTGATGGCCTATAATATGGCCATTACGATGGCCCTGGATGTCGTTGCTCCTGTCCATGTTCGTCCTCTCTCCTTTCACCCTCGGTCTCCATGGTTTGATGGGACCTTGAGGGAGTTTTGGCAACAGGGTTGAAGGTTAGAGTGTTGCTGGCGGAGATCTGCCCTTGATGCTGACCACCTTAGATTGATGGACCATTATCAAGCCTATCAATCTGCAGTCACCCATAAGAAGGCAGAGTTCCTGTCCGGGGAGATTGCGGTCGCTCAGAACTGACCAGCTCAGCTTTTCCAAACTGTGGACAGGCTGTGCAACCCGGCTTGTCTGCAAGTTCGGAAAGTGTTTTCGCAAATAGAGTGTGATGAACTTACTCGGTTCTTTGCAACTAAGGTGGCCGACATCAGGGCGGCTCTCCACCCAGCACACTCTGTGGGCGTTGCTGATGATCAGCGCTTGGCTTCTGGCCTTCAGTTTTCCTGGAGTACCTTCGACCGTCTGGAGTTCATGAGGATTGTCCAGGATGCACACCCTACGTACTGTAGTTTGGATCCAGGACCAACTTCCCTGATTTTGGGTTGTATTGACTACATCGGTCCAATCCTTGCTTGGATAGTTTGGTGCTAATTGGAAAACGGGTGAGTTTCGTAGCTCCCTGAAGGGGGCAGTGGTAATACCCCTCCTGAAGAAAGCTTCCCTGGACCCAAACTGCCTTACAAACTACAGACCAATCTCTAACTTTCCCTTTTTAGGGAAGGTGGTTGAGATGTCTCCCTACCTTGAAGGAGGCAGTTGACTTCTTCAACAGAGCTATCCTGAGGGTAGCGGACCTACTTGCCCCAAATAAGACCTATCGGGTAAAAGTCAACTGTTACAAGTGGATTACTCCACCCTTAAAAACCCTCATGAAAAGCTGAGACAAAGCCTGGAAAAAGTTTAAGGGCCCCTCACTCCCGGCGGACTGGGTTACCTACAGAGCACTCAGAAACCAATATAAACAGGCCATCAAGAAAGCTAAAAAGGTGTACCTTAACCACCTCCAGAAAACAAACCTAGGAAATCCAAGGACGTTCTGGTCCAATATCAATGAACTGATAAAGGGGAACAAAAAGACTGGCACATGCCCTATCAAGGCTAATGGGCAGATACTGCATGATGAGGCACTAATTGCTGAAACCCTCAACAACTTCTTTACAAACCCGGACAAGCAGAAGCGCTGGGTCCGTGGTGCCAACTACCAGTCTGCTCCTCTGGATCCCCCAATCCATCACCGCCCACTCTTCCACCTGCGGCTGGCAAAGATAAATGAGGTCTCGGCTATCCTAAAAACCCTGAAAATGCGAGGCTCAGGAGGCCCAGATGGAATTAAAGCTAGACTGCTTAAAGAAGATGCCCCGGCACTTGCCAGACCACTCACCTGGCTCATCAACAGGTCCTTACGTGAGGGACATGTCCCAGGGCTGTGGAAACAGGCTCATGTTGTCCCAATACATAAGGGAGGGCCTGTGGAACCTATGCAGAACTATAGGCCTATCTCATTGCTGTGTATCCTGGCAAAAATACAGGAGCAACTAGTATATACCCAACTTAGGGAATACCTTGAGACACACATGGTGATGTCCCCGTCACAACACGGCTTTAGAGCCAAACATGGGACTGATACAGCCTTAACAAAATTCTCTACTGATGTACTTAGAGAATTAGACTCTGGATCCAACATAGGGGCGGTCTTGTGGACCTCTCCAAGGCCTTTGACCTTGTGGATCATAGACTTCTACTCCACAAACTCCTCCACATAGGCCTGGATACCCATACCCTTAAATATGTGGAAATCTACCTTTCAAGTGCACCCAAAGAGTCAGGTGTCAAGATAAACTTTCAAACCACAATCCCTAAAGGAGGCGTCCCACAAGGGTCGATACTAGGCCTTTAATGTTCTCACTATTTATTAATGAAATGCACAACCACTGTGGGGAACAGCAAAGTAATCCAATATGCGGATGATGCTGTTATTTATAAAGCCTCTGACAACCTGAACGACCTAGGCCCATCCTCCAAAAGGATATCCGTGTCATGGAGGAATGGCTCACTATGAACAAAATGGTCCTAAATACCAATAAGACTAAAGCCATGTTGTTTGGCCCAAAAGCCCTCGGACTAGATAGATCACAATCACTCCAAATTATGTCCCTGGAGGGCAACAAACTGGAAGTAGTCTCCTCAACAAAGTACCTTGGCCTTACCCTCGACCAAGGTCTCACTTTCAAGCAACACGTAGACCAAGTTACCAAAGTAATCCATACCAAACTCGGATTACTGTATCGGCTCAAGGGACAGCTGACCCCCGAAGCTAGGACTGCAATAGCTACTAGTGTCCTACTCCCCACGCTAACGTATGCTGCCCTGGTCCTGCAGGGAGTCGCTAAACTGGAATATGGTAGACTACAGACTCTATACCATAAGGTAGTCGCTTTGCCTCCTCATCCCACTCAAGGAGCCACCACTGCGAGGCCCTAGCAAGGCTCAATTGGCCATCCTTTGAAGCTCGGCTCAGGTACCCTGTACTCTGTCTGGCGAAAAAACTAATTCAGCCCAATGCCACCCCGAGCCTCGATGGACTCCTCACAGAAAAGCGAAGTGCGGAACCTCAGGTCCTCTGGTTAGATGCTACTAGAGGTCCCTAAGGTCAGGACAAGACGGGTTGTAAATCCTTACGCTGCATGCCCCTCCCTTTGGAACAACCTTCCTTTGAGGTCGTGAAACCCCATCGGTACCGAGCTTCCGCACTAGACTCAAGACCTACCTGCTGTCAATGAGTAATTGCCTATGCTACGGTACCCAACTCTAAAATAATGACCTGCGTCAGCTCCCTCTACCATACTTAAGCTCTACCCACTGAACAGTCAGCACTTACCCTGCCTCACGCTCATAGAAAATATCCTATTTATCTTAGAGAATGTTACCTAGCGAACTCACTGTACTGTCTCATCAATTGTACGTCTTGGTAGCATGAGCAAATGTACAATAGGATAAGCAGTTAGACATTTATGACCCATAGATATGAAAGCTATACCTCATGGATCTGAAAGCTGTTGCTTACTGTAAACCCTCAGCCTGTTTATTGCTCCATTGTCTTTTATGACATGTACTGTTACTTCCCGGGTCGCCCCTGAAAAAGGGACCTCCGGGGCCCAGTGGGCCTATCCGGTCATCAAAATTCAATAAATAAATAAATAAGGTAGTGGTCGCACAGTTGGAGAACCATTTGACCATCCATGACATCCATGAACCCCTCCAGTCCGGTTTCTAAAAGAGACATAGTACACAGATAGCACTGGTTCGGGTGCTCAGTGATCTCCTGATGGCTAGAGATTGGAAGAACCATTCCATCTTGGGTCTTCTTGATCTCTCGTCAGCGTTTGATACTGTGGATCATGGGGTTCTCCTTGATTGTTTGAGGTTCATCTGTGGCCTGTCTGGTACAGTCCTCAGGTGATTTACATCTTTCCTCACTGGAAGAACTCAGAGGGTGGTGTCTGGGATTTATTCCTTGGACCCAATCCCTCTGTCTTGTGGGGTTCCTCAGGGATCGGTGTTGTCCCCGATGTTGTTCGCAGTATATATGCTGCCCCTCGGAGACATTCTAAGGAGGTATGGGCTGAGGTTTCACTGCTATGCTGATGATACCCAGCTGTGCCTTTCTTTTGCACCTGATCAGAGTGGACCTCTCTCAATCGTTAATAACTGCCTGGTGGAAATCCAGGAATGGATGGATTCAAGCTGGTTGAAGTTGAACTTGAGAAAGACTGAAGTGCTGGTTGTGGACCCCGGACGCCAGATAGGGGGTTCGGGCGTAGGTTTACCCTCGGGATTATTCCTTGGGGGATTGCCACTCCTGGCCTCTGAACAGGTGTGTAACTTGGGGGTAATTTTTGATGAGGGGCTGACCCTGCATGCACAGGTGTCAGCCGTTGTCAAGACCTCTATTTACCACCTGAGGAATATCGCCAGGATTAAGCCCCTTGTTCCGTCTGGCGACCTTCCAAAATTGGTTCACACCTTTGTGTCCTCCCTCTTGGATTATTGCAACTCCCTGTATCTACGGCTTTCTGGGATAGAAATCCGCCATTTGCAGCTAGTGCAGAATGCAGCAGCTCGACTCTTGACAGGAACCTCTCGGTCCTGCCATATTTCTCCGGTGCTGCGTTGTCTGCACTGGCTGCCAGTACAATGGCGGATCACCTTTAAAGTCAGTTTGCTGACTTACAAAGCCCTACATGGATTGGGTCCTGACTACCTGAAAGAGCTTCTGGTTCCCTACTGTCCTGGGCGATTGTTCCGCTCAACTGGCGAGGGATTGCTAAAGATTCCAAGAGCATGTTTAAAATCTTGGGGGGCCCGAGCATTCATGCACGTGGCCCCTTCCCTCTGGAATTCTCTAGCCCACCAGTTACATGAGTGCATGACTGTGGAGGGATCTAAAAATGCTTTAAAAACTCATCTGTGGCACCAAGCATTTGGCAACTGAGTGGTGTTATGATCTTATTCATAAGTTTGTTTAGATGACTGTGTTTTAACCAAGCTGCTGTAAATGGTGTAGTATGTTTGTTTTTAAATTTCTTTGGCGCCTTGGTTTTGGAAAGGCGCCTTTAAAAAAAGATTTATTATTATCATTAACCTTCAGGGTCAAAAGGTGATTGTGGAAATCAGTCCCAAACAACAGATGAAACCCTGATGAAGTACATCCCTTACCGTTCCACCAAAACCGTAAGGAACAGAACTGTCTGAAAGAATGGGAAACTTACTGCTGTGAGCTAGTGTATATCAAAACTGAACGAGGGTCAACCCAGTGCAGTTTCTCGTGTGTGTTTTTTTTTTTTTTTCCTTAAAGCAGCAGTACTACGAAATCAGGAAGTGACCTATCAAAATTCTGTTTTCGGCTGTAAGCATGCGGCCAAAGTTCCTGTTTCCATACCTGTAAATGTTTATTTCCAGTCGTCTTTAGTTTTTTATATATTTGCAATTTATTTGAAGTGTTGTAGCTCTACAACAAATATGTCGGCTACATAGAAACATAGAATTTGACAGCAGATAAGGACCGCTTGGCCCACTAGTCTGCCCATTTTCCTACCTAACAGATAAGCTGCAGATCCTATATTAACCAAAAGCTTACTTCCTCCTACCCCCCACTAGGACTGCCTTATGTCTGTCCCATGCATTCTTGAATTCCCCCACTGTTCTTGACTCCATGACCTCCTCAGGGAGGCTGTTCCATGCATCCACAACCCTCTCTGTGAAAAAATACTTCCTCATATTACCTCTGAGCCATCCCCCCATCTTCAAATTGTGCCCCCTTGTTCTTGCACTTCTCTTTTTCTGAAAGATGCCACCCTCTTGGACTTTGTTGATTCCCTTGAGGTACTTGAAAGTTTCTATGATGTCCCCTCTCTCTCTCTGTTTTCCTCAAGGGTATACATGTTAAGCTCCTTTAGTCTTTAATTCTTCGTGTGTCTTCTGGGGCAGACCCCGCACCATTTTGGTTGCCCTCCTCTGGACAGCCTCCACTCTGTCTATGTCTTTGTGGAGATGGGGTCTCCAGAACTGCACACAGTACTCCAGATGGGGTCTCAACAACTGTCTGTACAGAGGGATAACAGCTTCCTGTTTTCTACTATTGATGACTCTCCATGCATTCCAGTAACCCCCAGCCTTCCTTACTGCCTTCTCACATTGCTTGGCCACCTTTAGGTCATCTGATATAATTACCCCCAGGTCCCTTTCCATTTTACTGTTGTTAGTATCTCACCCCCATTATGTACTCTTCCCTGGGTATTTGTTTCCCAGGTGCATTAGCTTGCACTTCTTACATTGAATCTGAGCTGCCATACATTTGACCATTCCTCCAATCTTGCCAAGTCCCTTCTCATCCTTTCCACTCCATCTGGTGTATCAACCCTGTTGCAGATCTTTTGTCGTCTGCAAAGAGACATACTTTTCCTTCAGTTCCTCTGCAATGTCACTTATAAAGACATTAAAAGGACCAGTCCAGTACTGAACCCTGCAGTACCCCACTAGTAACCCTCCTTTCTTCACTGTGGACTCCATTTATTACTACCCTTTGCATCCTGTTGTCTAGCCAATTTTTTATCCAGGCTACCACCTTGGGACCCACTCCAAGGCCGGCTAACTTATGTATTAATCTTGTGTGGGACTGTATCAAATGCCTTGCTAAAATCTAGGTAGGCCATGTCCACAGCCCCTCCCTGGTCTACTACTTTGGTCACCCAGTCAAAGAAATCTATTAGATTCGCCTGACACGACCTTCCCATTATGAATCCATGCTGCCTTGGGTCCTGTGCCCCACTGGCCTCTAGGTACTCAACAGTTCTTTCCTTCAGAAGTGATTCCATCATTTTCCCTACCACTGAGGTCAAACTAACTGGTCTGTAGTTTCCTGCCTCTGTCCTGCTCCCACTTTTGTGAAGAGGAATCACATCTGCCCTCCTCCAGTCCTCGGGTACCACCCCATCCTCCCATGATTTGTTAAAGAGAGTAGTCAGCCATGTCACTAGTTCTACTCTTAGTTATTTTAGAATTCTTGGGTGAATCCCATCAGGCCCCATTGTTTTGTCCACCTTCAATTTTATTAGTTCTTTCAGAACCCTTTCTTCTGTAAATGGACTGGTATCGACCCCCATCTTCAGAGTGTTTCTCTTGTTTGGTTTAGGTACCTCCCCCTCCTCTTCCTTTGTGAATACTGAGCAGAAATATTCGTTCAGTATCCCTACTTTTTCACTGTCACCCTCTACCCACATTCCCTCCCCTTTGTTAAGCCTCAGTATCCCTCCTTTGGTCTTTCTTCGCTCCCTAATGTACCTATAAAAGGTCTTATCCCCCTTCTTAACCGAGTTGGCTATCCTTTCCTCGGTTTGGGCCTTTGCTATTCTGACTGCCTTCCCTGCCTCTTTCTGCTTTAACTGATAAAATTCTCTGTCCTGCTCCTTCTATGTTTCCTTATATTTCTTGAATGCTATCCTTTTCTCCTTAGCCTTCCCTGCCACCTCTTATGAGAACCATGTGTTTTGTTGATTTGCTTTACACAAAGGCTTGTTGCCTCTGGGATGGCTGTTTTGATTACTCCCCATTGTTCCTCCACCCCTCCTTCTTGCCTGTTTGCTAGTGCTGACTAATTTCAGCTGCGCTTTTTCTTCAGGTCGCATCACATCTTTTGACAACAGCAGAGGGACCCTCTGCTGACCATTCCCGATGTCCCTGCAAGTCATTCACATGTGCAGTTGGCAGCAGAGGGGGTTCCAGTGCAACATGCTTAGTGGAAGAAATGTAAACAAAGGCAGAGAATAACTGAGCAAATTACTCGGTGATAGTACAATGCCGGCGAGAAAGAGTACCAGGTATATGATTAGCAGGGCACAGGGAATAAATTGTCAAAAAAGCGCAATTTTTTTTTCCGTAGTACTGCTGCTTTAAGTACACCTCATTTTATAAGTGGAATAGCACACTCCAGAGTTTGTGGATTAAAATTTTTATTAAATGGGTAAGACATTTCCTCACACCTGATTAGCTAATAACCATTCCAACTTACAGTCATATCTGACAATATTCATTACAACCTAGAAAAAGCTGCTGCTAACTACTTCTTTACCTACCTCTAGTTATGTTATTAGGGATGTACTTGACTGTTTTACTGACATTTTAGGAAGTGTACTGTGTAATTTATTATATGCATGGACGTGTATAAACTTCCACTGTGTTGTTGTTTTTTTTTTGACATGGTTGAAATAAAAGAGCAATGAATAGTGCGCACTCTGGGACTCAGACCTTTTCTTGGGACCTTCAATGTCTTCTGCAGAGACCTAACACCCCACCCCCAATCCTTCCATACACATTGTTTACAAATACTATTGCCTGTGTCCTAGTACTGTGCTGGGAGCTGACAAGTATTTTTAAACCATCTAGCTTCCTTGTGCAAGCCTCCAGCCCCTCTCCTGGCTCCGATCCGTGCTGTTGGAGCTCAGTAGTAGTAGTAGTCAAAGTCCAGACTCGTTCGGAGTCACCAATCAGTGTGCCTAGTGCCATCCATCTTGTAAAATAGTAAACTTTTCTCTCAGCCCTAACAGCACGTCAGCATGCACTTGCTCTTAAGTTTGGCTAATTAATTGTTGTACGTGGCCACTTTAAATAGCCATATAGGGAGTAAGAGCATCATCCCTGATGAAGCCGAAAGGAGATACGTAGGGGAGTTAGCTATCTGGTTGTCCTGCGCTCGACAGCACATACTTCTGTAAATGCTCTTGCACTTTGCTGTTAGGTAATACAGTTACCTCTTCACTACTGATTGGTGTGCAACGTTTTTCATTCTGTGTTTGGTTCTGTGTTACACGGTAGCGAGCCGGGTGACTTCTCATGAAACACTCAGTGATAGAACATTCCAGACACTAGTTCAGATGTAAAGAAAATAGGCTTTACTTCAGGGAAAAAAAAGAGGTCTCATTCAGTTTTACTTCAGGTTCTTGCAGTTCAGTCTCTGTCCATAGAAACAGATTTTTGTCAGCAGAAAAGAACCTTTAGGCCCATCCAGCTTGCCCTTGTACCTGCTTTTTCTGTCACCAATGACCCTAGCGGTCATTGAAACCGAACTGCCTTTGGTTTCCTTAGATCACTTTGCAATTTAAAGCTACCAACCATCCTGATTTTCCCAGGACAGTCCCTGTTTTAGGCAGCATATCCCGGTGTCCCCACAAGTTTTCCAAAATGTCACTTTTGTCCTGGTTTTTGCTTACTTGTCATGTTTTTGTCCCTTTTCTTTTTCCTGACTATGGTTCTCAAAAGAGGTGGCTGGGAAAGTCAGGGAGAAAAAGATAGCATTCAGGAAGTATAAGGAAACACAGAAGGAGCAGGACAGAGAGTTGTTCCAGTTAAGGCAGAAGGAAGCAGGGAGGGAAGTCAGAATAGCAAAGGCCCAAACTGAGGAAAATATAGCCAACTCGGTTAAGAAGGGGGATAAAACGTTTTATAGGTACATCAGAGAGCGTAGAAAGGCAAAGGGAGGGATAGTGAGGCTGAATAGAATGAATGGTGGGTCAGCAGAGGGGGACAGTGAAAAAGCAGGGATACTGAACGAATATTTCTGCTCAGTATTCACAAAAGAGGAGGGGGAAGTGCCTAATCCAATTAACAGAAGCACTCTTGATAGGGGGGTCGATCCCAGTCCTTTCACAGAAGAAAGGGTTCTGCAAGAACTCCTAAAACTGAAGGTGGACAAAGCAATAGGGCTTGATGGAATTCACCCCAGAATTCTAAAAGAATTAAGGGGAGAACTAGTGAAACCACTGACTACTCTTTTTAACAAATCATGGGAGGATGGTGTGGTACCCGAGGACTGGAGGAAGGCGGATGTGATTCCTCTTCACAAAAGTGGGACCAAGACAGAGGCAGGAAACTACAAACCTGTCAGTTTGACCTCTGTGGTAGGGAAAGTGATGTAGTCACATCTGAAGGAAAGAATTGTTGAGTACCTAGAGGCCAGTGGGGCACAGGACCCAAGGCAGCATGGGTTCACAGCGGGAAGGTCATGTCAGACGAATCTAATAGATTTATTTGACTGGGCGACCAAAGTAGTAGACCAGGGAGAGGCTGTGGACATGGCCTACCTAGACTTTAGCAAGGCATTTGACACAGTCCCACACAAAGATTAATAGTCAAATTAACCAGTCTGGGAGGGGTCCCAGGGTGGTAGCCTGGTAAAACATTGGCTGACAACAGGACACAGAAAAGTAATTGTAAATGGATTCCTCTCTGAAGAAAGAGGGGTTACCAGGGGGTACCGTGAGGGTTCAGACTGTCCAGTCCTTTTAATGTCTTTATAGTGACATTGCAGAGGGACTGGAAGGAAAAGTATGCCTCTTTGCAGATGACACAAAGATCTGCAACAGGGTTGATACACAAGGAGGCGTGGAAAGGATGAGAAGGGACTGGCCAGGTTGGAGGAATGGTCAGAAGTATGGCAGCTAGGATTCAGTGCAAAGAAGTGAAATAATGCACCTGGGAAACAAGAACCCAGGGAAGATTACACAATGGGGGGAGAATAACAACAAAAAGGAAAGGGACCTGGGGGTAATCATATCAGATGACCTTAAGGTTAGCAAGCAATGTGAGAAGGCAGTAGGGAGGGTTAGGTATACTGGGATGCATAGGAGAGGCATCACCAGCAGAAAACAGGAAGTTGTTATCCCTCTGTACAGACAGTTGGTGACACCCCATCTGGAGTACTGCATCCAGTTCTGGAGACCCCATCTCCGCAAGGACATACACAGGACAGAGGCAGTCCAGAGGAGGGCAGCCAAAATGGTGCAGGGTCTGCAAGAGAAGCCGTATGAGGAGAGACTAAAGGAGCTTATTATGTATACCCTTGAGGAAAGAAGGGAGAGGGGGGACATGATAGAAAATTTTGAGTACCTCAGTGGAATCAACAAAGTCCAAGAGGGTAGCATCTTTCAGAAAAAGAGATGTGCAAGAACAAGGGGACACAATTTAAAGATAGAGGGGGGGGCGGTTCAGGGGCAATGTGAGGAAGTATTTTTTCACAGAGAGGGTAGTGGATGTATGGAACAGCATTCCTGAGGAGGTTGTGGGGTCTAAAACTGTGGGAGAATTCAAGAATGCATGGGACAGACATAAGGCAATTCTTGTGGGGGGGTAGGAAGAAATAGGCTGTTGGTTAACTAGGATCTGCGGCCTATTCTGTAGGTAGGAAAATGGCCAGACTAGGTGGGCCAAGCGGTCCTTATCTGCCGTCAAAGTCTATGCTTCTATGTGACATTTATTTGAACAACACCGTGGCACTGCTTGAGCTGGAGAGCGATTTGCAACCTTCCACCCATGTGCCTATGTTGTACCGTGAATGTGAAAATGCTCGGGTGGTCAGATGGCAAGCAGGTCAATGGGAGCATCATAAAGCACGTTCCTTCCTGTTAGATTAGACTGAGTAGTAGTGCGAGCAAGCGCATGCAGCCATCTGCCTGCCAGCAGCTGAGAGGGACTCCAGACAGAGAAGAGACTGGCAGCAGTAAACTAAGGTACCTGAACCTCATCAGCTGTAGGGAAGTGCGTGACAACAATCCGGTGTGGTGGTAGGAGTCACTGAAGTGAAGGCTGCTCAGCAAAGGACATGAGTGTGAGCGGGTTGGAATGGGACTGTCTGGAGGAGCAATGTACGCAGCTCGAATGTCTAAACACAATTTAAAAGCAAGTTTGCTTCTGATTAACTTTCTGTATGTCACGATTCAGAATTTGTTACAGCAGAATGATTTTATTGTTTTAATCTGGATGTGTGCTACTGGTGTTACTGTGAGGCGGCGTGGCCAGAACAAGTGGCAAAATGTATTTGATTGAGTGTGTGCAGCGCTGTCTGTGGTGGTGCCCGAGGGAGCGAGTGATGCGGAGAAAGTTGGTAGCTTTACTTTGCATTCTCTCCACCCCTTCCTGAGTGTCAACTTTGTTGCATATTTTTATATCCTCCGTAAATCATAGAATCATAGAACTTGACGGTGGAAAAAGACCCCGTGGTCCATCCAGTCTGCCCTTATCCCCATGCTAAACTACTCTTCCCCTCAGGCTTCTCTGCAGTATGGCTTATGAAGACATTGAAGAGGAGCTTATGAAGACATTGAAGAGGACCTGTCCCAGCACTGAACCCTATGGCACCCCACTAGTCACTCCCCTGTTGCCTGAGTGGTTACCATTTATCACCGCCCTTTGCTTCCTATCCCTTAACCAGTTTGATACCCAGTTTGTCACTTTTTCCCCTACCCTCAGGCTGCTTAGTTTCATAACTACTGTAGCCCCCTGTGCAGCACAGTGTCAAAAGCCTTACTGAAGTCCAGATAGGCCACATCTACTGCTCTTTCTTGATCTATCTCCCTAGTAACCCAGTTAAAGGAATCTATGAGTCTGGTTTGACATGACCTCCCCGCTTTGAAATCATACTGCCTGTGTCCTGCAGCCCTTTTACCAGCGGGTGCCGCATGAGCCTCTTCTTCAGTAGTGTCTCTGTTAACTTCCATACGACCAATGTGAGACTGACTGGACAGTAGCTGCTAACATCCTCCCAACTGCTGCTTTTGTGCAGAGGGACCACACTGGCCCTCCTCCAGTCCTCTGGAACTTCCACATCTCCAGTGAGGTGCCGAAAAGCACTGGTAGAGGAATGGCCAGCACTGTGTTCAGTTCCTTAAGGACCCTAGGATGAATCCCATCTGGCCCCACCACATTATTCTTCTTTAAGGCTTTCAATCCCTTCAGGACCCTCTCCCACCCTCCCTCCGTGGTGCTTATTGCAGCATGCTGGTCCATCCCCAGTTTACCACAAAGACCAAGCAGAAATAATTGTTCAGTACTTCCACTTTCCCATCTTCCTCTGCACAGTCCCCCCTGCCCTCCTGATTCTCACTATCCCTCCCCTTGTCTTCCTCTTCCCCCCACATTCCTGAGGAAGGTCTTGTCCCCTTTTTTGACCTCCTTAGCTGTCCTCTTCTGTTAGTGCTTTAGCTGCCCTCACCCTTCTTCCTGCCTCCCTTTCTTTTGCCAGTTATACTTCTCTGTTTTCATTCTTCTGGGTCTCTTTATACTTTCTAAATGCTGTTTTCTTCTCCTTTGCTGCCTTTGCCACCTCCTTAGAGAACCAAAGTGGCCTCTTCCTTCTCTCTCTCTCCCTTGCTCACTTCCCAAACAGCATGCTTAATCCTTCTCCCTTGAGTCTGCACTCCCCCTCTGCCTTACCCCCTTCGAGGCATTCTCTGAGGCAGTTTCCCATTTCTTTAAAATCTTCTTTCCTGAAGTTCAGAAAATTTGTTTTAGTGTGTTGTTTCCCCCCTTCTTTTTTAACTAGTTTATTCATTTTAAAATGAACAGATCATTTGTCAGTTGCATTAATAGATCACATAGACGGCCATACAGAGCACTGTAAACACCCAGATTGCAGATCTGTCAAGTATGATACCACATTTGGGGGTTTCCTGAATGTCCTATAAAGTCCAAAAGGTAAACAGATATTCCCACCAACCAAAACTTGTGGAAAGAAAAATAATGGTTGCATAGAGAACAGCCCATGATTCCAACAGTAAAGCATGATTTAAACTAGTCACTATTTCCAGAATCTGTATTATTATAAACGGTATACATTTGGTTCCACAACCAGTCAACTTCAGCCTGCAGAAAAAACCTTATACAAGGCAATATTAAAGCGTTTTTATAATGAGGAACAAATAACAGCACCTTAATAAGTAAATATTTAAATGTAACATCAACTTGTAAAAAGTATATAAACGATAGCTTCACCCTACATAGGAGGACATGTGACGATCTGCGTGCCAAAATAATAGTAAAAACACCATTTCAGAATCATAAAGGCTCATAGACAAAGATTGTCTTGATGTAGTAAATAGTAAATTGTTACCGGAATTCATTCAGAAGATGCATAATCCAGAACTTTCTAACCAAATAAGATGTGCAATGTGACATAACCCATCTGGGCAGCAATATTGCAGGAAGGATTGAAAAGCTGGATTTATTCAACAGATACATTGAACTAAATAAACCCTGCAGCAATTCCGAACCCAGTGCATATTTAGGGCAAAAACAGAGATTAACTACATTGATAAATTAAAAGATAATGCAGTTCAAGTTCAGCACTTAAGTTTCTGTTTCTGTACTAGGCTCCTCTGCCATGTCCTCCCTTGGTGCACTCCTGAACTCCTCTACAATTTTATCCACCCTAGCCCTGGCCTCTTTCGAGTCTGTAAATTGAAAAGTCTTACCCCTGTAGATAATTCTGAGATAAACTGGGGCCAGGAGAGAATGCACTACACCAAGTGCTTTTAAGTTGCTGTCGTAATGGATCAAAAAGCTATCTACAGGAGGCAAGTCACATATGACCAGTCTTGGAAAAGATGTATATGATGTCCCTCTAGTTGTAATGGATGTTTTAATCTAGCCCATTGCAGAAGTTTGTCTTTAACTTCTGGTCCTGAAGATACACCAGTAGAACTGTCTGAGGAGCATATCTGTTGAGCTGCTATGTGCGAAAGTTCACTCGGTAAGCTTGCTCCACTGGGTCCAGATCCATTCCTTCAGGGATCGACTCTGTTATCCAAGCCCACAGGAACGACAGTAAGTCATCCCCCTCAGATCTCTTCAGGAGGCCAACAATCCTGATATTCATTAATCCGGCCCAGGTTTCAAGTGTTTCCAGGCAGGATCGGAATCAGGAGTTCTCCATAGTAAGCTTTGCCACTGTCATCTGGGTTCACAGTGATCTATCTTCAACTTTTTTGGCTGTTTGCACCGCACTTTCAATTTGGGCATCCTGAGAGCCCATCCGGTCCAGAATTCTTTCAACTTTTTTGGCCCTATCTCTGACAGCTCTCAGGACAGTCTCCCATGGTGGTTGATCTTCCATACCTCCAACCGTACTAGTTCCCGTGGGCTCCTGGGTTTGCTGCTGGGTCTGTGGCTTAGTCAGTTGTGATTTTGGAGGCTGCCCTCCAGTCGCTTCCTTGGGGCAGCCCATAGCAAACGTGGTACCAAACGGATCCTTGCAAGGTAGGCTAAAGGATGTTATCAGTATTTCGAAGAAAGGCTGATGTTAGATTGAAGTTTTAAAAGGTTTAAGCAGATTTCTGTTAGAGCTAGCGCGGAACACGTCTGGTCAAATAGTTGGCTCTCTAGCGCCCCCTTTTTTACCCCTACCCTATCTGTCTACCAAACCACACTTTACAGTGATCACATGTACCCAGGGGACTACCCACTGTGATGTCAGCAATGCTGTCTCTGTTTGTAAGTACCAGGTCCAGCATCACGTCATCCCTAGTGGGTTCCAAAACGTGCTGCCTGAGAAATGACCTTGCGGCCAGAATGTGCCAGTCTACATCTGCAGATTAAAGACCCCATAATCAAAACCTCCCCCTTGCTGGCCATTTTACTAATAGCTTTTCCCAGGGCTCTGTCTAAATCCCCCCACCCCCTGTGTCGGGGCCTGTATACCACCCCCTTGTGAATAACAGCCCCCAACTCCATCTCTAGGCTGACCCATTATACCTTCAGCCCTTCACTGTCCCCCTGTTGCCTCTGTATCTCAGGGGCCCTTATACCCTCCTTTACATATAAGACAACCCCTCTACCTTTCCTCCCTGACCTGTCCTTTCGGAACATGGCATAGCCTGGGATGGACACTTCCAGATTGTTGTCCGTGCACCATGATTCTGTTATGGCCACCAGATCTAGGTCTGCCTTTGCAGTGACTGCTTCAAGGTCAGCAATTTTTGTTTCCCAGACTACTTGGCACATGTGGCTCTCCATTCTTTGTCCTTCTCTCCCTCTAACCTGTCTCCCATTCCTGATCCCCCCCCCTTGCCTCCTTTGTTACTCCAGTCCTGCCCTCTGTGTTATGTTGTCTTCCTGCCTTCCCTTCTTCCCCTATCTTCCAACTGAAGTTCCTCCTCCATACTTGCTTGCCCTTCCCTTTTCTTCCATCAGCCTCCGGGAATTTCTTCTCCCTGGGTTTAACTGTCCCTGTTGCACTACTCTTTGGCGGGGAAGATCTCTGCCTTTCTCAGTCTGTCTGCCTCCCCCTTTGGCTAGTTTAAATGCTCATCAAAATAGCATTGAGACCTTCCACCCAGGCAGGGCTCCAGATGAAGTGTGTACACGCCCTATTTACGCATCCACAAAGGGTATTTACGCATTTTATTTGTGTGGTGTTCGTACCACATATGCAGGATTCATGGTGTTTAAACCCTCTGTCGAATACTGTTCATCTGTGTCCTGCCTTTATTATTGTACTTCCCACCCAGTCACGCCTAGTGTCCAGAGTTCTGTGTCCTCAGCTTGTCAACTGGTTCATTCGTCCTTCCAGCTCCTTGCTTCACCCACAGTCATGCCTTCTGTCCATTGATGGGATTGTCCTTTCTGATTTCTTTACCACATGCACCTGTCTTGTTCTACACTCCTGTGACTGATGCTCTCATCCCCTCCTGCTGCAGCGCATGTCATTTTGTCATGTAGTGTGGGAGCAGCATGAGCAGACAAGCTAGGGTGGACCAGTGGCAGAGTTTCCGGACCCCACGGTTCAGGACTGGTAAAGATGGCAATATCACGATGCACGGTATTATTTTATGCAAAGCAGCATATCAATAAGTCTGTGAACCTGTATACTGGCTTGACAAGCTGAAGAATAGAGACACAGAGTAAGTTGGAGGTGGGATTAGAAAATGGAGGGATGGTAAGTCATTATATATAGTGGCCATGTGTGTAAGGAGGAATATGTGTCGGACATACAGCAGAACAGCTTGGTAGGGTATTCCACTGGCTTCTGAATTTAAAATAAAGTGTTACTAAATTTAAATACTGCCACACCACTGGGCTGTGTACATTGTGTTAACTGAGGCAGTTTTTTACACTGTATGTTTTAATATGCTACTGCTGCTAGCATATTTTTTATTCGACAAAATTAGATACTGGCAGATAGTCTAAGTTGTGTGATGGTGTGTGCATGTGTGTGTGTGTGTTTGTTGGGGGGGGCTGTTACTTGTGTATTTAGGAGTGGGTTGTGTGTATGTGTCTACGTGTGGAATTGGGGGTGGGAGACTAACAGTGTATACCAAAATGCTAGGCAGTAGATGGAGGGAAAGGAGAGGCTGAAAGAAAGCGGACAATTGAAGAAACCATGAATCCAAGGAAAGAAAGGTAAAAAGGCAAAGCTAAAGATTAAAGTATTCAAAATGCAGATAGACCCTGAACAAGGAAAGAGTGAGGCAAGTAGAAAAAAAAAAAATAAATCTCTTCGACATTGGTTTCTTCAGACAGTAATTTTTAAAATGTTTTAACATTTATATACAGCTCCAGGCAGCACTCCATAGTATTGGCACTCTTGCTATTTCACAACAAAAAATACATTGTTAACAAAAAAGTACTCTTCAGTTTAACATTTGTGTAATTTGTACGCATCCAAATTTTGTTTAACTCACTGCATCGTGCTCCGTTTATAGTACAGAGGACGTGCACCCCCTGTCATCGCATATGGTTGCCAGCCGAAGTGGTGAGAGGAGGGCTGTGCCGGTCGCCTTATGGGCTCTGGAGGCGCCAGCATGTAAGGTGAAGGGGGGGTGGCAGGATGGTGTGCATAGTGTGGGTGGTGCAGGGGGGGGCCACTAGATGCCAGAACTTTTGGTACGTAATTGTGGCGAATGATCAAGGGGGTGGAAGGGTACCACTGGACAGCAGGGAAAGTTTGCATTCTACTGGGGCCGGGGATCAGTGGGTAGTGGGGATCATTAGAAACCAGGGAATAATTTTGTTTTACTGGTACTGGGGATCAGAGGGTGGGGGCACCACTAGGCACCAGATAGTATTGTAATATCACTGGGGCCAGGGATCGGAGAGCAGTGGGGGGAACCACTAGACACCAGGGAATAATTTTATTTTACTGGGGCCAGGGATTGGAAGATGGGGGTGGGGGGATGCTAGTCACCAGAGAAATGTTTTTTTTTTTTAACTTCTTTATTTTGTATAGTCACAAGATCACAGCAGCCACAATACAGGAGTGTAAAATAACATACAAAATTGAATTTGTAGTACATTCAGGGGAAAAATTGAAAAAGAGAGTATAGGATGGTAAAGAATGATTCCCTTTTGATTTGCTGAAATGGCAGAATTTGCAGCTGTGTTCTTGCAATTGACACTATCTAGAATCATCAGTAGTAACTCCTGACCTATGTGAGACCTATAGAAGTGACCAACATGATAAAAAAAAATTCATAACTATATACATTGTCAAACAGTGTTATGACTAATTAATATAATCAACAAAGGAGGCCGATATTCTAAATAAATAAAAGTTAACGGTCATTTTTAGGACCTGTCCCTGACCCGGGCGCATCACTGCCAGCAGGCCGGCCTTGACTCGAGCCGGCCGCGTGAAGCCTTCCCTGCCACAAGATCAGCTCAGGTACGCCAGTGAGAACCTCTGCTTTCCCAGTCTCCAGTCCGCTACTGTGATTGGCTGACAAGGACTACTTCTAGCTCATGATAGGCTGCTTCACCTCTCTGCGTGCTCCTGATTGGGCCATGTAGTTAAGCCAAGAAACCTTGCGCTAAACGCTCAGTTTCAAACTTTTTTTCTTTACCCTTTTGCTCTTTCTCCAGGGTTGACTGTAGGAAGGTATTTTGCATAATAGCTCAGATATGCTGTGAATCTGGCCACATTCTAGTTAGAAATTCAGCCAGGATTGTAATGTTTTTTGTATTTTCTGTATACGCTTGAATGCCAGTAGGATTACAGCTCCTTTGAAATTGTTGTAGTAGGCTAAAGGGTAAACGGAGAAAATGTTCTGTCCAATTTATTGATATTTTCCTTTAGAGCTGACTTAACCTCACTGACTGTATCCTAACTGCTTACTCCACCTGTGTCCTGCTGAAAGACTCCTGCTTCCCTGCTGGATACCTCTCCCCTTCTAAACCTCGATAGCTGCCATTTCGGGTAGCGTTTGAACCACTAACACTTAATTCCTGTCTCTCTCACCCCCACCCAAAACCAGGCTATAATTTCCATCTTTTGTGTAGCTTGGCACTGAATCTCCTGAGGCGTTCCCCACTTCTGCTCCCCTACATCTCCTTGGCTCCCGTCCTCCTTTTCTCACTCATTCCCATTCTCTGCAGTTAATTACCCTTCTGCCCACCCCCCAATTAAGCTGCCCCTGCCTACTGCTGCTACTAACCTCTGAACTCTCTCCTCTTTCCTCCTTTCAGGACCTGCCCCTGACCCGGGTGCATCACTGCTAGCGGGCCGGCCTTGACTCGAGCCAGTCGCGTGAAGCCTTCCCTGCTGCAAGATCAGCTCAGGTACGCTGGTGAGAACCTCTGTTTCCCGGTCTCCAGTCCACTACTGCAATTGGCTGACAAGGACTACTAACAACTCTTGATAGGCTGCCTCACCTCTCTGCATGCTCCTGATTGGGCCATGCAGTTAAGCGAGAAACCCCGCACTAAACGCTCCGTTTCACACTTTTTTTTTTTACCTTTCTGCTCTTTCTACAGGTTGACTGTAGAGAGGTATTTCTCCTCGCCCTCCCGACCTCTATTAAATAGCAGTCTTCCCCCACAAACAACACCCCCTCCTGCTCTTTCGCATTTGGACCATACGCGCAGCCCTGGCTCATACCTCCTTAAAGGTAGCCCGTGCCTAAAATTCTCGTAAGTAGTAAGACGGCCACCCTCAAAATATCTGTGGCCTCTTTGCATTTGGGACTACTCTTCCAAGCTGGTTAGAGGTTGTATCACCAGTCAGGTGTGTGTACCAAGCCTCTACCCTGTTTAAATCCAGGACTGCTCCTGCTCCGCCTTAACTGCACTCGCCTCACTAGAGCAGTGCACCTCCCAAGGAATTGATTGCAACGCAGATTGCCCCATCACTGTCAGGGGCCATAACTGAGGATAATACTAAAATCATGGCGTATACCTACTTAATAATGCTCCTGTCCCTACTCTCATACAAAAACCTAGTGGGACCTTTAGCTGCTCAGCTCTCCCCAGCCTCTTATGTCCCAAGCCTTAAACTGTGCAGACAATTAAAGACTTTAACCACCACTCTCCCAATCCATGGAGGTCCAACTGAACAAGCTCACCAGATCCCACAAGAGTACCTACATCCAACGATGACTCGCATGATACCGAACCTGTCACCCACTGTGTTCATCAAAAGATTTATGCCCTATCCAGGTAGACTCAGGAAAAGCAAGTGCAACTCCTTAATTCTTTGTAGTTTCTCTACAAGAAAAGCCCTACTACTGCTCCTCCTACTATCGGGGAACGTGCACCCCAATCCAGGCCCTCCAGGCAGGGCAGGGAACAACAGTCCAAAATGTAAAGGGTTAAAAATAGCCACTTTGAATGTCTGCAGCCTACTACCAAAAATAGTTCAGCTGCAGGCTTGATCAACCCCTCATAGCCCTGATGTCATCTGTCTGACCGAGATGTGGCTAGCCTCCCGGGTCAAGGATAGTGAGATAGGACTACCAGGGTTCAAATCATTCAGGAATGACAGGATAGGAAAGAGAGGTGGTGGATGCCTGATCTACCTCAGAGGCACTCTACAAGGAGTTGTACACCCCTCCTCAACTTGTGCTGATGACCACGAATTGCTCACTATTAGCCTTATGTTTGGGGCCCCCAGTAAATCCTTAGCTGTTGCCTGCGTTTACCTCCCACCCAAAAAAGCCAAAGAGGGCTTCGAGAAAGTTTTAAAGGGTGTTGATGGTATTAATAAGGGTAGTGAGCTTATAATGACTGGAGACTTCAACTTAGACAGGGGCAACAGTGACTTGTCCCATATGAAGGATAACGTTGCAAACTCCTACCTCTCGTAATTGATCACCGAGCCCACCAGAATGAACCATAAATCAGGCAGGCACTCACTCTTAGACTGGTTACTTGTAAGCTCGCTGGATCAGATTTCGGAGGTATCAGTTCTCTCTGACTCTATGAGCGACCACTTCCCTATCACCTGCATGTGGTCAAATATGTTTAAAAAGGCCCCTCCTATCCTGGTGAACAGCAGGATTCTGAAACGTGGTCAGACATCAGCCTTCAAGAAGGCTCTCTACCTGATCGACTGGACCCCTATAGGGGCTATGCAGGACATCGATAAAGCACTTAATTACCTGACCGACAAGTTCAGTATGACCTGTGACAGATTTGCCCCTGTTAAAAAAGGAAAGCCCGTGGTGATAATAATGGGTGGATCACCAGTGAATTACTGGCTCTCATGCGGGAAAGAGACAGTCTCTGGAGTAGAGCTAGGGCCGTCAAGGACTTCAAGAGCTGTAGGGCTGCACGAAACAAATGCACCTATCTCATATGGAGTGCAAAAGCCAATTTCTACAAGAAACAACTAGACACTAATTGGGGGGATGGGAGGTAATTCTGGGATAATGTTAAGGAGCTCATGGGGAAAGGGGAAAAAAGCAGCCACTACTACTAAACATAAAAGGGAGAAATCGATAGGTCCATTCACCATTGCCGAAGAGTTCAACACGGCCTTTACGGACCTAAGCTCCATTCTCCCAGAAGAATACTTTAAGCCTCTAGATACTGACCAGAACACCTACCCCTCCAGAACCGTCAACTGAACTTTTACTTCAAGAGAGTCACAGTAAAAGAAGCGAAGGGCTATGTTATGAACATCTTCGGGAAAATCAGCATAGGTAGTGACAATATCCACATGAAGTTGCTCGCTCTGGCCATCAGTGAACTCATTGTTCCCATAACTAAGATTTTCAATAAATCACTCATGCTGTCTAAATTCCCCTCTATCTGGAAACAAGCACTGGTGACCTCTTTATACAAGAGTGGGGATAGAACCATCACACCAAACTATAGGCCAATCTCAATACTATCTCCCCTTTCTAAAGCTCTTGAAAGGATAGTGGTGGACCAGTTCACCGAATACATTCAGAAATACAATCTCCAATGTCCTCAGCAGCATGGTTTTCGAAAAAAACATAGTACTGCCACAGCTCTGGTGGACTTCTCAGACTATGTTCATAAGACCATGGATGAGGGTAAACTGGTTGGTTCGATCTTCATAGATTTAACCAAGGCATTTGACACGGTCTGCCACACGCTACTTCTAGGCCAACTACGCTCTATGGGTGCATCCCCCAGTGTTGCCCAATGGTTCCAGGACTACCTAACATCAAGATCGCAAAGAGTTAAAATAGGACAAACCATATCTAACTCTCAGGAAGTCTCTATCGGAGTTCCCAAGGGGTCCATCCTGGGACCTCTGTTGTTTAGCTTATTTCTGAACAACCTACTTGACACATGCCCCAGCAAAATTATACTATACACCGATGATGCTGTAATCCTTAACAGTCACATGAACACTGAGATTCTCCAAGCAGAGCTGCAGAGCACCTTCAAACAATTGGAATATTGGTTCAGCTCTTATAGGTTACTCTTTAACTATAAGAAAACCAAATATTATGCTCCTATCAAGCCCCCAACTAAAAAGGAGGTTTACCGACCAGACAATCGTGAACAGCAAGTCTGCCCCACTAGAACAGGTGCACTCTTTCAAATACCTAGGCGTATTAATCGATGACACCCTTTCATTTGTGCAGCACATTGACCAGGTGGTGAAGGCAGTGAATTCAAAATTAGGAGTCCTATATAGGCATAGGAAAAGCCTGACATCTAATGCCCTCCAGCTCCATACTATCTATAGTGGATTATGGGCTAGTGGTTTGCGGTGCTGCCTCTGATTCTGCTCTCAAAAGGGTCAGTACAACCCTAAATAAGTCCTGCAGGTTACTGCCAAATGTGGACCACCTCATGCACACATGCTCACTGTATGAGCAGGCCAACATTCTCCCCCTCAGAAATAGAATCAGATACCAGACCTGCCTTCTAGGCAGGAAAGCCTTGCTCGGCAAGACCCCTACTTGCATATCTGATCTGATTAAGGCTGGAAAGTATAGGTACAACACTAGGAACACACCCATGATCCCGCTCAGTGTCCCATTCCATAGGACTGCGTTGGGACAGCGCTCTTTCGCATACTGAGCACCACTCTAGCTCAACGAGATCCTGGGAACTGCTCTAAGCACTGCTAATCCTCGGGCCTTTAAAAGTGAGCTAACGCAATTCCTCAGGAGTATGAGTAAGTGTGAGTGCAGGCTCTGAGCCTGGTCCCCCCACCCACAATAAGGCACTTCACTTCCCACCCCTGTTTGCCTGCTGGACCCTTTCCTTCCCAGCGACATCACTGCTACCCACTTGCTACAATATCCTCTCCCCTCATACCTCTAAAATCCCCGTCACTCCACCAGTGTGGGTTCACCTGAACTGCAAATTATCTCCCACCAGTTCACATAGGCTGGGTACATCTGAACCTACCCCATCACTCACTTCCCCTGTCGTACCTACCCTTTACCCCCAAAACACCCCAAACTGTGGTCTACTCTACTTACACCACTTTTGCTAAAACGCCTCGCTTCCACCCTCCGCTAACTAGTCACATCTCCTACCCTCTACACCTGCTCCTATTTTACTCCCTTCATGCTACCCCAAGCTTCTTTCACCTCGCTTTCCCTCTCTACACAGACAAGGCCCCAGGGCTGCTTTCCTTGACACCCCCTTGACAAAGCCCTAGTGCTGCACTACAACTGAACTGTATAGTAGGCTACACTGATTCATATATCACTGTTACTTGGGAGAATTGTATAACCATGTACATTTTCCTGCTTGACCCTCGATTTTTGTAATAATTGCTGTCTGTACCGTCTTCCCTGTATTCTCTGATGTGGAACCTTTGCACGTCTTGTACTCAAAGGTTGTAATCTAAATTATGAATAAATAAATAAAAAATAAATACATTTTGGGTGGGTCTGAATTGCTTGCACCATTCCCAGATCAACTACATAAACCAAACATATTTTTCTGGGGTTAGAAGCTCATTGCGTGGTGTGTTAGGGAAATGTTTAATTGTAACTGGGAAAGGGGGACCACTGGACACCAGTGAAAGCTTCATGCTAATGGGACCGGGGATCAGAGGGTGGGGGCACTAGACACCAGGGCCATATGTCTTTTAATGGGGCTGGGGATTGGAGTTGGTGGGGCTGGCCACAGGAGGGGTGCAAACCTGCTGCTGCTTCCCATGCAGATGGGACCATAATGGGTATGCATATGGCCCTTTAACGCCTTGCATGCCCAATGGGCTCATTTGCATGGTGCTAGCTGAATATCATGCTGGGGGTTTCTGGTGCTGTCGGGTCTGGGGTTGCTGTTTTCTGCGCATCTGAGATCCATTTCGGGGCAGCGCTTCTCGACTTAGCGCTGTGCCAACATGCCTCTACATTCAGTCTGATGGTGCCGGTGCGCTATCCGACTGAACAATAGTATTGGGGTTGTGGGCAGTGGGCAAACGCAATGCAAACCTTTGCACTCTGCTATGCCCCTTTAGTATTTATTACTTGTAGTTATGTACTACTTGCAATTCATATTTATATTACGGGACTGCACCTCCATGGAGGAATTTAAGAGAGGATTAAAAACTTTCTTCTGGCAAATGGCCTTTTCAGAAAACTGAATTGTATCTGGAATATGATCTTTCTATCTACAGTATGTTGAGACTTTGGATTTTAATGTCTGTTTCAAACTGTTTAACCTGTAAAGCGCTTTGGAATTGGAAAAGCGCTGTACAAATAAAAAATGATCATTATTATTATTATTATTTGATTCGTAAAGTGCTTTGAGCTGTGGAAAGGTGCTGAATAAATAAAGTTCCTATCCCTATCCTATTCTTGTGACCACAGGAACAATGTACACTTTAGCTGATGCTCCAGATACTTAACTTCTTTCCTGTCAGTAGCATACAGTATTAACATAGTTATTTAAGATTAGAAGAAGCTCCAGGGGCCTGATATTCAAAGCTTTGTCCAGTGGGCAGAATGACTGAATGCCCTTTGCTCAGGTTCTGTGCCCATGTGTAATATTCAAAAGTGGTAGGAGCGCATGTTAACGGGATAGGACACTTGCAAGGATTGGTGTGCAAAGTGAAGGGTGGGGACACGAGTTTGGGTGCAGTGCAGTTTTCATTGTGGTAGCACTGTGCAAAAGGAATAGCGCAGGCCACTTTGTGCAGTGTAGTTACCGCCAAGAAAAGGCCCAACTTACTCCAGCAACCCTAGCAGCCGGTAGAGCTACTGCAGCCAACAACCGAGTTGACAGTAGGGGGAGCACACCTGCCCCTGGTGTCCAGTGGCACCCCTCACCCTCTGATCTCTGTCCTCCTATGTGCAGATGTAATCCCTGGTGTCCAGTGGTATCCCCTGACCTCCGATCCCTGTCCTAATAAAAATTAAAACATTTCCTGATGTCCAGTGGTACCCCTGTCCTCTGATTGCTGGCCCCATTGATTTACAGATAGGCCCTGGTGTCTAGTGGCACCCTCCACGCTCCTGTAACTTGCCACTATCTAACAAAGGCATTCCTTGGTGTCTAGTGGCACCCCCTACCCTCTGATCACTCACGCAGTTTATTAAAAGAAGTCCTTGGCATATAGCAGCCCCCCCTGCACTGGGTACGCCACACTGCCACCCCTCTAACTATATAGTTAAGAAGCAACACGGTAGACAGTACGATGTTTCTTTACAGCACGCAGGATGCGATTCCCTGTCACTGCATACAGAGGCTGATTGGAGGTGATGAGAGGGGGCTGTGCTGGTCACCGTATTGGCTCACTGTGGCGCTGGTAACTATGATAAGGGGGGGCGGCAGGGTGGTGTACCTGCCATGGTGGAGCAGTGTGAGTGGCTCAGCAGATTGCACACTCGCCTCAGAGGCTGGAAGATCAGAAGGCTGTGGGTTCTATTCCCACACCAGGCACTTGGGTTAAATCCCAATACTGACACTGCAGCGCAGCATGAGGGGGATGCTGCACTCCTGAGGTGCCATCTTTCAGATGAGATGTTAAACCGAGGTCCCATCTTCCTGTTCTGGTGATAGTTCAGGTGGATGTTATAGATTCCATGGCACTTCTCGAAAAGAGTAGGGCAATTTTCCCAGTGTCCTGGCCAAATTTCCCCCATTCACTGAAAATACCACTAACAACTTAATCTGATTCAATGTCAGTTGGCATCCATCTGTATCCCCCTCCACCAGGACAATGCTGAAAATAGGCAGAATTTTCTAGTCCTCCTTTACCAGTCAACAAAAACTAAATAAAATAATAAAACAAATAGGTGTGTGTGGACGGGGGGTTACTAGACACCAGGGACTTCTTTTAATAAACTGCAGTGAGTGATCGGAGAGTGGGGGAGTACCACTAGACACCAGGGAATTACTTTGTTAGCTAGCAGTGAGTGATTGGAGAGTGGGGGGTGTCATCAGACACCAGGGACTATCTTTAAATCTGTGGGGTCGGTGATAGGAGGGTGGTACCACTGGAGGCCATGGACTGATTTATCTTTTATTGGGAGGGGGATTGGTGGACGGAGGGTGTCACTGGATACCAGGGACTGATTTATTGTTTATGGGACTGGTTATCAGGGTGGTGCCACTAGACACCAGGGAGTATGTAAACTGTTACGGCGACAGGTGATCGGGGTGGGGGGTGGGATCGTTCACAGGAGGGGCACTAACCTGCCACCACTTCCCATGCAAAGGAGCACATAATGGGCATGCATATGACCCCTTAGTGCCTTTCTTTCCCAATGGACTCATTTGCAAGGTGCCAGCAGAGTGTTACACCAGGGGCTTCCGGCTCTATCAGGTCTGGGGCGCTGTTCCCTACACTTCCCAGATCCATGTAAGGGCAGCCCTACTTGACTTAGCACCACGCTGACATGCCCTTATATTCAGTCGGATAGTGCCAGTGTGCTGTCCTACTGACTGTAGCATCCTCGGGGGTCATGGGCAAGGGCAAACCTTTGTGCTCTGCTTTTGCCCATTTTCCAATATCGGGCCCCAGGTCTGTTATGTTTGCCCTTTTCCCACCACTTCACTAGCAGGGATGAAACAAGTATGATGTGTAAACATGTGCCTGTTCGTAGGGATTCCCTACCCACACTACCACCCAGGGTACCCTGCGATTCCTTTTGTAAGCAGAAATTTATCCATGTTGCCTTGAAACCTGTATTGTCATCATGTCCATGGTCTCCGCTGATAGGCAAGTCAGTAAGTTCACTACCCTGTGGGAGAAAGTGCCTCATACTGTTACCCCTGAATTTACCACCTGAGTTTCAGGGGGTGTCTCTGCATCATACATAGTATATCTGCTACTGTTTTTTTTTTTTTTATTAACCTGTTTTTGCTTTCTTGGGCATACCTCTGTATGTGCCGTGATGCTTCTCCCTTCCTGGACCTCCATGTACAGTAGGGGAGGTGCTTTTCTTCATGATCCCTGCCTTCCCCACCATCTTGCCTCTAGTGTGGGGTCCCTGCCTGGGCCCCACTGGTATACTCTGGTGATATTCAAGAATCACTATCGAGTGCTCAGAGGACTGCCTATTCCTCCGTGTGCAGTGGAAATAGGCGGGGATCGACTGCTGTGTCATGCTGCTGCCAGTGGCAAATTTCCCCCTTTAGCCAGTCCACTCAATACCCTTGATATTGGCATTCCTGGGGGGGTCCCCGTGACACATGACCACCAATGCTGCCAAGGGCACCTTAGCCAAACCTCCACCAAGTGTCACTCCTGATTCACTGCAGCCCCCCCACAGGTACCGGGTCAATACCGAGCATGTAAGACAGCATGGTATTAACCGCACTGTATATACAGTACAGCGGTTCGATTTACAGTGACGGGTAGAATAGCGATCTAGATATACCGCTACCCCTGTCCCTGCACGATGATGTGGAGAGAGGGGAGAAGTTGCCGTGTGCTGGGTGCCTGGTCGAGCCTCTCCCATGGTGGAGTGGCTAGGGCACCAGCACATGGCATAACTGGGAGATCTGGGAACATAGTTTGGTTCCTCTCCAGGTCTCCCCTGCTACAACTTTTGCCAGCATTTAAAAAAAAAAAATCACCCCTTCCCCCGAGTTGCTGCCTGAAGTCTGCCCCCCCTCCACCAGAGTTAGTTATCTAAGTTCCGGACTGGGGTGGAGGATGAAGTCCCCCCCCACAAAAAAACAATCACCCATTGTTTTCAATGGGATTGTTCAGTGGGTGCGCTGTCGCAAACAGGTCACCATTTTGCCGACTCTGTGTTCAACGCTGTTAGGCAGTGGCATTTTTAGCCATGCTGTTTTACCATACAGTGGTATGACCCCATGCCCCCACAATCAGGAGAGTTTTCAGACAGATGCTCTGCATCCTGCCTGCTAGTCTTCGCTCCTTATGTTCTGAGCTTGGTGCACAAACACCGGTCGCCAGTGTGCCAGAGCGGTCCCCTACAGCTCAGCACCACAGAACCGGAAATGTGGGCGCCAAAATATTTCTTATCAAGTAAGTTTTCATCAAGGTCATGAGCCGATGTTATAATTTGATATCAAGTACTTTCTGTCTGCCATTGAAAGGGGGGATGAGAAAGTAACCCAGCCTTATGGGAGGAATGAATTATTGTCAACCTCAGTCTCAAACTATATCTTCAGCCCCTCCCAAATGCTGCTCACTTTTTTAAAAAAGTGCCCCCAGGTGAAGGCCTGAGGGTAGTGCAGGTTGGGAGTGACACAAGAAAGGGTGGATGCTGCGGGACCGCAGCGTGCATGGCTTTACATGCGCGTGTGTGGCCGCAGCATGGGCAGGAGAAAACTGAGCTGGCAGGCTCCATGGCAACCCTGCAGACGCCTAGACTAGATGTGACCCCCCGAGGAAGGGGGGGTGGAGCCACATGCCAGCTTCCCAGAAAAAGTGGGGGGGGGGGATTTAATTAAAGAAAAAAGTGACCTTTGACTTAACTTTACAGAGTTTGACTGGTTCATGTATTTGGGTCTATTGTTGTACCTTAGATGACACTGCACTTGAACTCTGTAACTTGCTCTTTCTCTCTCTTACTCTCAGTTGAATTTGCAGGATGTCTCTGTTCATTGTAGTCCTCCCTCCCTTCCCACCTGTGTGACTTTTATTTATTTAAAATTGGTAACCAGTAAAGGCACACTGAGCCGAGGCTCATTTTCAGGTGCAACCGGGGGGAGGTGCAGACAGAGTAAAAATTATAACAAAACGTCACTATGCAGTTACTTGGACAACATTTACAGGTGCAAGACCAGTGTGATACACAAGTAGGTAAACTACAGCAACAACACAATGATATGCCAACAAGCGTGCAAGTTCACATTTATTTAGTCTTTGGTAACCAGGTAAGTGCACTGATCCAAGGGACTGTTTTCAGATAAGACCCAGGACAACAGGTGGCACAAACATAACAGGCGAAATCACACTCACTAATAACTGTGAAGTGCGCTGTGCCTGTTGGGGAAGGTGACATTGCTGTTGGGTACAGCATCAGACCTCGAACATAGACACAATTAGCCTAGATTAAAGGGGGTGATCCTGAGCAGGAAGGGGGGGATGTCAGAATGGAGGGGGGAGGAGTCAAGAGGGGGCTGAAAGGACAGGAGGGAGCAGGAAGGTGCCTTAGTTGGCATCTAAGGGCTGAGAGTGAGATGGAGAGGCGGAGCGGAGAGGGGAGCAGGATCCAGTGGGGAGGGAGACAGCAGAAGAAGGCAGCTTGCCTCACAGAGGACTGAGGTTGAGGAATGGAGAAGGTATGGGAATCCCTGGAGTGGAGAAAATAGGAAGAGCAAAGGACAGGGGAGAGGAGTAAGGAGAGGTTAGAGGGAAGAGATCCAGACCCAGACCAATACTTAGCAATGAAGGAGGCACAGAGGGATTGGTGACCTTAAGGTAGTGGGAGGATGGAGTGTGAGGAATAAAGGGAGCAGTGATGAGTACAAAGGGGAGAGTTGGTAGTGAAACAACAGAAGGCATTGCAAAAGGGAGTCCAGTTTGTCAAGGGAAGGTCCAGTTCCATAGATCACATCCTCTTAGTCGAAGACTGGGGGAGCCATTTTGGTGACCAGCTCTTGGTGGACCTGGAGGGAGAAGCAGTCCTTGTTGCAGTACAGAGCACCAATTTAGGGTGGAGTTTGGCATGGATGGCATCGATGTGGACACAGTAGTCAAGCTTACTATCAAGCCACATGCCAAGGCAGATGAAGGCAGGAACAACCTCCAGAGGGGTGCCATCCAGCGTGGAGAAGACAAGGTGAGGGCAAAAGCCTGGCCAGTTTCAGGCTGTTACTGAAGGTCATGGACACTGTCTTCTTGGTGTTGGCCCATAGTGATTTGTGTGGATGTCATGCAGGAGCAGGCCTTCCACAGCCAAAGCTGATGGGCCCGAGGTGTAAATGACGTGTCCTCCGCATATATATAGAAATGTGAGAAGACACAAGCAGAGTGCAGATTGTTTAGGAAAACTGAGAACAGGATAGGACCCACAGTGGAGCCCTGTGGGACCCCTGCTAGGATGGGGAGGGGAGGGGAAAGGATACCTCTCACCTGTGCAGACTGTTGATGGCCTGTGAGATATGAACAGAACCAATCAACAGTGGGGGCCGAGAGGCCAGCAGAGTTTAGCTTGTCCAAGAGGAGCAGGTTGGACACCGAGTCAAAGGCTTTGGCCAGATTGATGAATATAGCTGTGGTGATATGTCCCTGATCCATTCCAGTGAGGACAGAGTCAGTTACTCGCAGCAAGGAGGTGATGATGAAGCGGTGCTCCCTGAAACCAAACTGGTAGAGGGAGAGGAAATCTGAAGAGTAAAGGAAGTCAGCAAGCTTGGTGTGGTGGTAAATAAGTCCAGAAATATGTCTGTTCACAAAGCATGCCCTCCTCTTCTTTACGTAGACACCTGCTGCAAGCAGAAGCAGGAAACTATAGACCTGTTAGTTTAACCTCAGTGATAGGGAAAATGATGGAATCACTTCTAAAGGAAAGAATTGTTGAGTATCTAGAGGCCAGAGGGGCACAGGACCCTAGGCAGCATGGATTCACAGCGGGAAGGTCATGCCAGACGAATCTGATGAAATTTCTTTGACTGGGTGACAAAGTAGTAGATCAGGAGGGGGCTGTGGACATGGCCTACCTAGACTTTAGCAAGGCATTTGACACAGTCCCACACCAAAAGATTAATATGCAAGTTAGCCAGCCTGGGAGTGGGTCCCAAGATGACAGCCTGGGTAAAGAATTGGCTGGAGAATAGGACACAGAGAGTAATAGTAAATGGAGTCCACTCAGAAGAAGGAGGGTTACTAGTGGGGTACCCGGAGGTTCAGTATTAGGACCGGTCCTCTTCAATGTCTTTATAAGCGACATTGCAGAAGGACTGGAAGGAAAATATGTCTCTTTGCAGATGACACTAAGATCTGCAACAGAGTTGATGCACAGGGTGGGGTGGAAAGGATGAGAAAGGACTTGGCAAGGTTAGAGGAATGGTCAAATGTATGGCAGCTTAGATTCAATGCTAAGAAGTGCAAGGTAATGCACCTGGGAAACAAAAACCCAGGGGAAGAGTACACAATGGGGGGTGAGATACTAACAACAACAAAAATGGAAAGGGACCTGGGGGTAGTCATATCAGATGACCTAAAGACGGGCAAGCAATGTGAGAGGGCAGCAAGGAGGGCTGGGGGGATACTGGGATGCATAGGGAGAGGCATCACCAGTAGAAAACAGGAAGTTATTATCCCTCTGTACAGACAGCTGGTGAGACCCCATCTGGAGTATTGTGTGCAGTTCTGGAGACCCAATCTCCGCAAAGACATAGACAGGATGGAAGCTGTCCGGAGAGGGCAACTAAAATGGTGCAGGGTCTGCACCGGAAGACATATGAAGAGAGACTTAAGGAGCTTAATATGTATAGCCTCGAGGAAAGAAGGAGAGGGGACATGATAAAGCGTTCAAGTACCTCAAGGGAATCAACAAAGTCCAAGAGGGTAGCATCTTTCAAAAAAAGAGGTGTGCAAGAACAAGAGGGCACAATTTGAAAATAGAGGGGGTGGCTCAGAGGTAATTTAAGGAAGTATTTTTTTACAGAGAGGGTTGTGGATGCATGGAACGGCCTTCCGAAGGAGGTTGTGGGAGTCAAAATCAGTGGTGGAATTCAAGCATGCATGGGATAGTCATAAGGCAGTTCTGGGGGATGGGGGTAGGAAGAAGTAGGCTGCTGGTTAACTAGGATCTGCAGCTTATCCAGTAGGTAGGGAAATGGGCAGACTGGGTGGGCCAAGCGGTCCTTATCTGCCGTCAAATTCTATGTTTCTATGTTTCTATGCATGAGGACCTCTCCTAGGTACATTAACTAGCACGGCTTATTGATAGAGAATGGTGACTCCTTGGTGCCTGGCTCAGTTAATGCATCCTTGTTGATCACACCCCCTCTGGTGGACACTTCCTTCATTGCAGTGCTCTTAGACATTTATTTCAGACGAGAAAATGTTTGCTGCTGTATTAGTCCTTGGAACATTAGATTTGTTGCAGATTGTGATGCTTTTTATTGAACTAACAAAGAAATTGTTCGTGGATGCTGCAGTGCACAGGCTTTGACCTTCAGGGCCATTGGTCCATACAACCTCTTGTACTCCTGCCTCTCAGATATTGCTAACAGTCCTTCCTTCTGCTCCAGGCTCCATCAGTATGTGACAGACAAGTCACACTGCAGTTGCATTTTATCATCCTAATCAGTACCTTATCCACTTGTTAATTTGTTATTCTTTTACCGTGCACTTATTGTGAAACTTGTCTGCTGTGTACCCTGTACAGTTCCATATGACTGGTTGCTTATGAAAAAGGGTTATGTAGTTCATATTGCTTTCCACTATAAAAAAAACACACGTCCCTTCAAACTTGGATAAGGGATCTGTGTGGCCTTGAAAGCTTGTGTACTATAATATCTACAGGGGCTCTGGCTTTTTATTTTTTTGTGCCATTATTGTCATCAAATGTTTTTCTTTTTTTTGGCCGGTCCGGTGGCGCTGAGGGTTGAGGCGCTGGACGCCACACCTCGCGCTACGCTGGCGACCCGAGTTCGGGAATGGACTCAAGGTTGTCGGACCGGCGGGGGGGGTGGAGGATCGAGCGTCCCAGTGGATGCTCTCCTCCGCCAGGGGTGGGTTATCAGGGGTGTCTCGTGCATCCGCTATTCCTGGGGGCACGGGCTTACAGGGGCAACGGTGGCTCTCCGGAGCTGGGGAAGGGAGGGCGCTCTGGGTGCTTGGCAACGCATATATCCTTCGCACCGGCATCCTTGGGGGTCTAGGGGACAAAGAATGGGAGAAAATCACCTACAACCCCGGCCCCACAAGCACAGTGAGGCCGGGGTAGGGGCAGTCTTGAATAGCCCAGGTAGACGGAGTAGGAGGGGATATAAGGCCTCCTCCGAAAAGCTGTGGGAGCCAGGCAAGTGCAAAAAAAATAAAAAATAAAAATTTTCTTTTCTACCATATGGTAAGCAGGGCTTAATTTTTTTAGTATGCTTATGGGTGCCAGCCCTTCAAAACTCAGCCCCAACCCCTCCGCCCCCGCCCACCCCCAGACTTACTCAGAGTGGCGATCCATCCAGGCTTGCCCCCCTCTGGGCAGGACTGTCGGGCAGGTGTGGCCCCTACGGAAGACTATACAAGGTTCTCGGTGGAAGAACCACCAGGAGGCCTCCCTGACTTACCTCCCAAGGTGGGGCCGGGCTGCACCGACTGAGACTCTCACTCAGTCACTGGCTAAGCATCACGGAGGGTGGCATGGGGGCCTGAGAGATAGGTCATCATGAACGGAGCTGGCAGCATTTGTTTCCGATAATGAGCTCCCCAGGAGGCATGGCATACAGTGCCGTAGCCCGTAGTGCACAAATCGCAAATGTCCAGCACACCTCCCTGACTCGGCAGCTGTATTCCCTCCAGTCACCGCCAGGGGTCAGTCACTTTTTAATCAACATCTGATAGCGCCAAATATGTACTGCACCAACGGGTACAAAACTGGAATTCATAACAAGTTTAATGGGTACATTAGGAATGATGTTAGTAAATATTAAATAAAAGGGCTCAGAGATTAGAAATAAAAGTGCAGGTACCCCAACAGGTGCAGTAAGGTAGACATCACCCACAGTTACCGGAGGCCATTGTGGAGCTTGAGACGGGGGAGGGGGGAAGGGAGTAAAAGAAAGAGGAGGGCAGAAGTGGAAGGGTCAAGACAAGGCGCAGGTCAAGGAAAAGAGTGGAGCATAGAAGTATATTAGTTACAGGTGCAGGCATGAGTGGTGAAAATCACACAGAGCTAAGGATATTTAGAACACTCAGGAGTGAGCATACCCAAGGGAGCCCAAACTAGACCAGACATGTGTCACTTTGTACTTTGTTTTTCTCTGACTAAACTGGATCAGATGTACAAGCGTGGTTAAAAGGCATTGTCTTATCCTTAAGGATGGAATCCCTCATTCATTTGAGGAGCTGAGGGATATGTATGGTTTACAACCTCAGGACAGGTTTCGTTACCTACAAGTTATTAATTTCATTAAATCCCTCCCTCAGGAGTCTCTTTTGCAGGGATACTAAGCCCCAATAGTGGATGTTACCAGAAGGGCACTGGAGGGACAATCGCCCCTAAGTCCTATGGTATCTTATTTATATAAAGTGCTTTTACTATTGCGAGACAATTCCCTGTACTATGTCAAACAAAAGTGGGAGGAGGATTTGGGGATACATATATTAAACAAGGGGTGGGAACGCCATATTAGTTTTTTGCATGCTGGCACTTTCTCCTACAGATGAAAAGAATTTAGCTGGATGGTCACCATAAGATTTTTTAAGACACCGGCTATACAGGCTAAATATATTCTGGATTTGGGTACAGCTTGTTGGAGGGGCTGCGGGATCTCTCCCTCCATGCATGGACATGTTTTTTGGGGTTGTTCTAATTTGAAACCTTTTTTAGATGCACTGCAGTTAGCCCTTTTCGACATGCTTGCCTCCCCAGTCCAGATTACAGCAGACCTTTTCCTCTTTTCCCAGTTCTCTCCAGAGCTCTGGGACTCGGCCACTAGAACTTTGCTGAATATCTCACTTCTTACGGCTAAGGAGGCCATCACTTGCCAATGGCTTTCCATGGTAATTCCCATTGTTATAGACTGGCAAGACATAATGGTGGAAGTCTATTATATGGAGAGGCTGACTGCCCTAGTCCTCCACGCAAAGGATAGTTTTGAATTATTATGGAGGTGATGGGTCCTTTATAGCATGAAATATAGGCCAGAATTTTTCCCACAAGGGGATGGGAAATATGGGAGGGAAGGCTACTACATACATATAGAATTATACTCTAGCAGCTATTCTGTTACTCCTTGGAGGGAAATGTATTGGCAAGGGAATTAATTAATGGGCACCCACAGGTATAAAATGTTAAACAAGGGAGCCTATAGGCTTGTGGCTCCTTCGTACAGCTCAACTGATATATACGCATTGTCTGGGGAAATGATGGAGTCTTTCTATCACTCCAGTCTGGGAATAATTGTATTGGGGAAATTTATATTTTCTGACCCTGTATTAATTTATTTTTTCCCTTTTTTATTTATTCGTTGCATTTAGGAACTGATGTTTCGGATATACTGTTGACATGTTTTTTGTGAATGTGATTGCTTGATACTGTACTTTTTCAGGCAAAACTTGATTAAAGAGTTAAAAAAAGGCATTGTCTTTTCTGGTGAAGTTTTATCAGCCTGACTTACCCAAAGCTTCACATACCCATGATGCCTTGTACTGGGATTGAGGCTTTAGTGTATGTGTGTGATTTGGAGAGAGACATGCAATAACCAGTCACAGAGTAGGGCATTTATAAAGGATGGAAAAGAGGCAGTTTGGTGGGAGGAAGGGAGTGAGGAACAAAAATTGGAAAGGCAGTAGGTGAAAATGCTCTGCGCCATTGAGGTTTCACATTTGGCAGGAGCCACACCTTCCAACAGCAGGGGTTGTGAGAGCACTTTGAACCTTCTTCAGCCACCCCCTCCACTTCCGACAGAACCATCAGACTAAGCCAGCAAGACAAGGACAGCATCTCCCACACCAGCTCTTCCAATCAGGCAGTAGCATTTTCTGGCAGGCAGGGCTTAGGGAATGCTGCCGAACTTTAAACTTCAGACTAAAGATCCTGGTTGCAGTCCCTCTCCAGACACTCACTGGAAGCCACACCTTCCAGAAGCAGGTGTCGTGAGGGCACTTCAAACCTCTTCAGCCCCCACCCACAACTGCCAGAGTCATCAGATCATGCCAACATGCCAGGGACAGTAAATCTGCGCCTCCCACAGCAGATCCTCCTATCGGGTGACAGCAATTTCCAGTGCGCGGAGCTTAGAGAAGCCTGCCAAAATTCAACTTTCGACTAAAGATCCTGGCTGCAGTCCCTCTCCACACACATGGGAGCTGCACCTTCCAGCAGCACTGGTCATGAAGACACTTTGAACTTTCTTCAGCCCTCCTCCCCAACAACTGCTAGAACCATTAGGCCAGGTCAGCACGATAGGGACAATGAAGTGGTGCCTCCCACAACAACTCCTCCAGTCAAGTGGTGTCATTTTCCAGCAGGCAAGACTTCAAAAAGCCTTATGAAATTTAAACTTCAGACAAAAGATCCTGGCAGCAGTACCTCTCCACACACTCATTGGGAGCCACACCTTCCAGCAGCAGGGGTTGTGAGAGGGCACTCCAAACCTTCTTCAGCCCCCCCCCCCACGATGACCAGAGCCATCGGGCCAAGCCAGCACAACAGGGACAGTGAAGCCATTTCTCCCTAAGCAGTTCCTCCAGTCAAACAGTGGCACTTTCCAGCGGATGGGGCTTAGAGAAGCTCACCGAAATTCATATTTTGGACTAAAGATCCTGGTGGTGGTCCCTCTCTGCATACTTGTTGGAAGCCGCATCTTTCAGCAGCTGGGGTTGTGAGAGCACTTCAAACGTTCTTCAGCCTTCCCCCCATGACCGGAGCCATTGGGCCAAGCCAGCATGATAGGGACAGTGAAGCCTCACCTCAGACAGCAGCTCCTCCAACCAGGCAGCAGCATTTTCCAGTGGGCAGGGTTTACTTCCTCCTTAAGCCCATCACTCTAGCGGGTCATTCTCCCGTGTCGGGCTGGGAGTAAGTATGTCACAATAGGACTGTATCAGTATGGTGCGGCAGTTGGCAGGAGACACTGCCCCCAGAGTCCATCCCTAACCACTTGAGACATCCCTGTTCATACTGAAACTGTTGAACAAGTTCTTTGACATATTGTAAGTGCTGGACATGTGCTTGCGTTGTGCAGTCCTTTGCCTGGGCAGGTCAACTCATTGCAACTCTGATACTGTACTCCTACTGCAGGGGAACAGATAAGGGGAGTAAAGGAATATTTTACTACCATTTTTGCATGATTTACTCCCACTTTCTAATTTTAAGAATTTATTTCCTACCCAGTACATTTTAAGTATATTTGTTACCCATGTGCAAAATTGTCAGCACCTTGCATTGTTAGCAGCAATGACACTATGCACTAACAGAGTGGAACATTAGGGATGGAGACAGAAAAGAGTATCAGCATCAGTTGTGTACACTGCAGGAGACAATGTCAGAGGGTGCTAAGTGGTTGGCCACAAAGGTTGTTGTAATAAGCCACAGCACCATATACGGTAACATCAGGAATGTATATCACTAACTCCGCAGCAGTACCAAGCAAAAAGCCAGTGATTAAAGGTGTCCGGTGTGTTTGAGACTTGGTGTAGAGGCGGGAGTCCAAGACTGGTCTATGGATGACATTACTTCCATAAAGATGGTAATACTACCAGCCTGAAAAAACTAGCAGTAAATACCTCCTAGTCCCCAGAAATTATCTGGACCGCTGTTCTACTGTTGAATATCTTACACTGCTGTGTAGTTACTGCTCTGTAGATTATATGTTTACCTTTTACTACAGTGGAGTTATATCTCTGTTATTACTAAATTACTTAGTGCTCTCAGTGGCCTGCTAAGTTACCTTGTTAGGTTGTTGTACTTCCCTAGGTCCCCATGTCCTCACACCTGATCCACAGTGTATCCTCTTCACATCTCATCTGGGAGGTCCTGAGGTTTCCATTTATTTATTTATTCGACAACTGGGTTGGTGCACTGATCCGAAGACCTTTTTCAGGCATGGCCTGGCCCAGAAACTGGCACAAACAGCATAAAAATACAGTGAGAGAACAGTGTGGATCATACAGGGAACATAACATAACATAACATAACATAACATAACATAACATAACATAACATAACATAACATAACATAACATAACATAACATAACATAACATAACATAACATAAAATAAACATAACATAACATAACATAACAACAGTGTAGGTCAAGCTAACAGAGAAAATATAAGGTAAACAGTACCAGGTACATCAACAATTGAGCATACCAAGGTATATAACATTTAGGTAAACAGGGTAAAGTTGCTCCATCATTCAACAATAGGAATAACAATAGTATTAAGTGCGGGAGAGGAGAGTGGAGCACTAGAACCGCTCTAGAGGGAGGAGGGGGTAAGGGTGGGCTGCAAGGGAGGTGTTGCCGTGCCAGCGGACTGTGGGCAGATGCAGGTCATAGAGGGCAGAAAGTGTATTCTTAACAGAGAATATAGATTTAGAGGAAGGTCGGGGAGAATGTAGGACGGAGGGGAGGTCATTCCATAGTGATGGTCCAGCTCTTAGGCCCATCCTCATAGTTATGTTAGGGCGTTCTAGTTGAAGGTGGGAACACTGACTGATGTATTTAAATTTGGTATTTCCATTTGGTACTTCAATAGGCCCGTGTGCCCCTGCAACACCTTATCTAGGTGGTCCTTATTTTGTGTTTTCTACTTAGTAATTTGCTGGGCCTCTACACCCTCTTCTTACTCCCCTTCCCCCACACCAGGGTGACTGACCTTGTAGCCCAGCTCCTAGATGGGGGCTTATCTCTTTTACAATGAACCTTACAGTGACAGCATTGCTGTTGAGTTCCCTCTCATTGGGGCTTTTTGTTTTCTGGGACTCACGTGCTCATACTCTGGCCCTCAACAAAGCCGCCCTGTCTCATTTTACTATCTGCCCAGTTGTACCCCAGCCCCCACCAATCAATCGAGAGCTTTCTACCCATCCCTCACTTCATCTGTCTCTCCTAGAAAAGACAGTTACTGCCTGGGTGCTTTCTTATCTTTCCTGAGGGTGAATTGCTACTTCTCACCAACATTAAGCTTCCTAAGCTACATGATCCATAGATTCTGTCAGCAGATAAGAACCACCAGGCCCATCTAGTCTGCCCGTTTATGCTAGCTCACAAAGTGACCAGTGACCCTTATTAGTCACTGACTTAGGTTTTTTCCTTCTACCTCTGTTATTCCTTTGTTTCTGTCCCATGCATGTTTAAAACCTACCACAATACAGGCTGCCACCACCTCCTGGGGCAGAGTATTTCATGCATCCACCGCCCTTTCTGTGAAGAAGAACTTCCTAATATTTCCCCTTATGCAGGCACCCTTCAATCTCATGTCATGTCCTCTTGTCCTGGCACTACTGTTGAGCTGAAATATGTTGTCCCCTTCCACCTTTTTAATGCCCTTGAAGTACTTGAATGTTTCTATCATGTCACCTCTCTCCCTCCTCTGTTCCAGCATGTACAAATTTAGGTCCCTCACTCTCTCCTCGTAAGGTTTGTGATGTAATCCATTCACCATTTTGGTCACCCTCCTCTGCACTGTCTCTATTTTGTCAATGTCCTTTCAAAGGTGTGGTCTCCAGAACTGTACACAGTATTCAAGGTGAGGTCTCACCAAGGTCTTGTACAGTGGAACCATTACCTCCCTCTTTCTGCTTGTGAGTCCCCTTACAATACATCCCAACATGCCATTGGCCTTTCCCACTGCCTTGGCAGTCTAACGGCTTTCAAGTCATCTGTGATTATGACCCCCAAAACTGTCTCCTCCTTAGTTACTGTCAGCAGCTCCCCCCCACCATCCTGTAGCACGCTCCAGGGTTCCTGCTTCCCACATGCATGATTTTGCATTCTTTTGCATTAAACCTTAGCTGCCATGCCCCATACCATCTCTCCAACCATTCCAGGTCTCTTCTCATCCTTTCCACTACCTCCGGGGTGTCCACCCTGTTGCAGATCTTGGTGTCATCTGCAAACAGGCAAACCCTTCCCTAGCCCATCTGCTATTTCGCCGATGAAAACACTGAAGAGGACTGGCCTCAGTACTGACCCATGAAGTACCCCACTGGTCACCTCTCTTTCTTCTGATTGGGTTCCATTTACGTTTACTCTCTGTTTTCTGTCCCTTAACCAGTTGCTAATCCAGTTCACCACTTTGTGTCCCACCCCCAGGCTGCCTAGCTTGTTGATTAGTCTCCATGTGGGACTGTGTCAAAGGCTTTGCTGAAGTCGATACAGGAAATATCTACTGCCCCCGGTCTATAGCTTTTGTCACCCAGTCAAAGAAATCTATCAGACTTGTTTGACAGGATTGTCCTACAGAGAACCCATGTTGCCTGTGATCCCCAGCTCATTGGCTACCAGGTGTTGCACAATTTTTTCCTTGAGGAGTGCCTCCATTATCTTCCTGACTACAGAGGTTAGATTAACTGGCCTGTCGTTCCCTGCTTCATCCCTACTTCCGCTCTTGTGAAGATGGACACGGTTTACCCTTCTCCAGTCCTGTGGGACCACTCCAGTGTCTAATTACTTACTGAATAGGGCTGCCAAAGGGGATGCCAGTTCTTACCTCAGCTCCTTTAGGACCCTGGTATGTATGCCATCTGGACCCATGGCTTTGTCAACCTTTAACATTGCCAGTTCCTCTAGGACCCTCTCCTCTGTGAATGGACTGGTGTTTACCTCCCTATCTTTAACTCCCTTGAAGTCCAACCGTGGACCTTTCCCATCCCTTTCCACAGTGAAGACTGAACAGGAATATTCATTCAGGAACACTGCTTTTTCCCTGTCTCCCTCCACAATCTCCTCCCTGGCCCCTCTAAGCTTTGCTATTCCCCCACTTTGCCTTCCTTTTCTTGCTGATGTACCAGAAAAATGCCTTGTCCCCCCACCCCTTTAACCGACTGAGCTATGCTGTCCTCCATTTGTGCTTTAGTGCTCCTTATTGCCTTTTCTGCCTCTGTCAGGCACTTATGGTACCTCTCCTTGTCCTCCTCACTTTGTGTCTCCTTATACTACCTGAAGACTAGCCTCTTGTCCCTTACTTTTTCTGCCACCTCCCCATGAGAACCAAAGAGGCTTTCTTCTCCTTTACTCTTGTCTGTAGACCTGACGCATTTTTCTGTTACCCCCACTATAGCCTCTTTGATGTGTATCCATTTCTTCTCCACGTTCTCTGCCTACCCCTCTCATTTGCATGGTTTCCTTTAGCTGTAGTCCCATTCTGGTAAAGTCTAAGACTCTTGTTTTCATATGGGTTGACTAGATACCCGTGTCCACCTTGTACCACACCATATTGTGGTCAGTGGACACTAACTGTCCTTCTACCTTAAGATCTGATACCCTGTCCCCATTGGTCAGCACCAGATCCAGGATTGTTCTGTCCCTGGTAGGCTCCTGAACGAGCTGTGTAAGGCCAGCCCCCTCTAGGGAGTCCACAAAGTCTTTTATCCTCGCTGAGACCCCTGCAGGGATGGACTAGTCCACTTCAGGCATGGTATAGTCACCCATTAGCAGTACCTCCCCCTTTGCTGCCATGTCATGCATGTTTTCCAGCAGCTGCTTGTCAGTTTCCTCGGCCTGGCCAGTGGTCTGTAAACTACCCCAGTGCATATGGCAGTTCCATTGCCTGGTTCGTGGGTGACCCATATTTCCTCTGTTTGCTCATTCCTGTTTAGAATTTCAGCCACCCTTATGTTTTCTCTGATGTAGAGGGAACCCCTCCCCCCTTTTTACTTTCCCTATCTCTTCTTTTTTTTTTTTTAACCTCCTCCCTACATGCTCCACTTCAGGCTTGCTAATGCTTGCTCTGGTCCATCTGCCCTCCGATCCTCCGGTCCCATATAACAGCCAACCCCAGGTTAACCCAGAGTAACCCTTCTCCGGATGGGTTCCCCTCCACCGAGGGGCAATGCGCCAGCCCGGGGGGTCAAGCCAGCACTACACTTGGCCCTGGGGTGCTGCTGGGAATGGAGGACTTGGCAGGACATGAATGGCACCAGAGAGCTGGGCAGCTGTCATCCGGCTTAAAGTGAGGCGGTGTTTCCACTTTCCTGGTGTGTCCCCTACATGCGTCTGTTGTGCTCCTGGTCTCCACCAGGGGCTGCCACAGCACGACGTCAACCCACTACCCACTCCAGGAGAGGAGAGCAGCCCTACGGATGCTCAATCCTCTCCTTCCTTCCAGCCTCGCGCCCGAGTCCATTCCCGAACCCGGTCGCATGGTCGAGGTAAGGCGCCAGTGTCTCAGCCCTCTACGCCACCAGGCCAGCCTTCCCTATCTTTTCTGAACAGGGCATAACCCAGTACACTTATGTCCCAGCTGTGATTACTGGTGTGCCATGTTTCAGTTATTGCCACTATGTCCAGATTAGCCTCCGTCATTGCAGCCAGCAGATCAGGGACTTTATTCCCCAGACTGCGGGTGTTTGTGTACATGATCTTCCATGAAGAATGGCATTTTTTGTTCCCTCCTTATGCGTCACTCCCTGCCTCAGCCTACTTTTCCCAGAGTGTTTTATGTTTTACCTCCTATTTATTACGCTACTGGATGCTTGTGGTTAAGATTCAACTTTTGTTGGTGATATTATTATGTCCTGAGCATAGCCTATCCCTCCCTGCATATCTGCCCTGAGTTGACATCCAGGTCCTGCTCTATGTGAGCACTAACTTGAGGGGGTGGGCTGCCTGAATCTCCCTGCACCTGATAGCGCCCCCCCAAGTGGCTAGTTTAAATGCTTGTGCAGGAAGCTTGTAAACCTCTCATTGAGGACAGATGTTCCCTTCACAGAAGGATGTAGGCCGTCCTTCTTGTAGAGGTGTGCATCCTCCCAGGTGGCACCCCAGTCTCCAGTGTAGCCAAAGTTGTTGCCCTTGCACCAGTCCTCCAACCATTTGTTGAAGGTGCTGATGCGGTGGTTCCTCCCCCCCCCCTTCCCCTGACTGGTATCACCTCTGAGAATGTTACAGAGTTTGCCACCCACCCCCAAGCTCCTTCCCAACTCCTAAAATTCTCCTGAACCTTCTCCAGACTCACGTTTTCTTTGGCTAGGTCGTTTGTCCCCAGATGGACAATGACGTCCAGCCCCACTCCTAGCAACGGTATTTAGACCCTCTGGATCTGTCTCCCCACTCTGAGCCGCATGCCTCTGGGAGGCACATGACCGCCTCTCTCTCCTGATGTCTGATCCTATATCCATACCCCCATCCTATTGAGTTCCCCCACCAGGAGAATCTTCCTCCTCCTGCCCCTTCTGGCCTCCCCTGTGCCCCACTTCCGGCGGGTCTGCCCATCTCCCCGGTCACAACCTTGGGTTCCCTTTCAGGGATATTCCCCTCCTTGAGAACATTGTATCTGTTCCTTAGTTGTACCGGGTGGGGTTTGTGTGCCTATTTTTCACCCTCCTTAACCTCCCTGAGCCCACCGTAGTCCATCCAGGCCTCTGTCTGAGTATCCTCTGCAGCAGTGGCTGGTATTGTGGTGGTCTCTGGGTTGGGGCAGAGGACACCAGTACTTCTTCCAGCTGTGCTTGGAGCATGGCAACCTCCTCCTTCAGCCCAGAGAGATGCCTGCAAATGAGGCAGCACCGCAGTTCTCAGAAAGTGCTCTTGAACAATGTTGCTGCTCCGCACCCACTGCACTGCACCACTCCTTGCGTCATCCTTCATACTCTTTAATATGGTCATACCCGTTCTGTTGTTTTCTGTTTTGTTTTGTTTTTTTACTTACTTTACTCTCTCCTATCATAGAATTTCTTTATCTAAGTCTCTAAAATGTTTATGGTCCCTGGTTACCCTGAGTAGCTCAATCCCCCAAAGAAATCAATGACACACTCAGAAGCCTCTGACCTTCAAATCCTGTCCTTGATTCGTCAGATAGTTTTCCCAGGGTAGAGTACACACTTCTGTGCTATGGGCTGGCTTAGTCCCCCGTTGTGCCCCTCCCATTCAGCTGTCCCTGCTATTCACTGTTCCTTGCTCCTGTCACTCAGATTCAACAGGGCATTTAACAATATGTGGATGCAGGGGTTGAAAGGGTGGGCAAAAATACCAGCAAACACTTGCTCACTTAAAATACGAGCAACTAGTAGCTAACTTAAAATACCAACAAAGCTAACTTTAAATATCAGCAAACAAAAGAATACATCACTAAATACGACGTCATCCCCAAAAAAGAAAATAGAAAAGTATAATGAATTAAACAGAAATTTAAACAGCAGAAACCAACACTTCCCTCTTTCTCCTGTGGTTTCTTGCTCCTAAATGATTCAGATTCCCTTATTTATTTAGCTTTTGTTTACCAGGTAAGCATGTTGGACAAAAAAATGCCTATTTTCAGGTACAACCCGGGAGATTACAAAGGTAAATACTGTATACAAAACAGTATAACAAAGAAGGGATGTACAGGCAGTAATCAGAAAACATGAGCATAATGGTAGAGGCAATAACACAATAAAAGGCAATACGTAATACATGGAAGAATGAGCATTTGGGCAAGACATGATACAGTGAACTTTATAGACAAAAATTGCTTAAGTACATGAGTATAGCAAAAGATATAGGACACCACTCTTGTTTCAAATGTAGAGATTGAGGACACTATTCAGGAGTATGGTACACCAAGAACTCTAGGGACAGTGGCAGACTGAGGTGGATTTCAGGTGTGTCCTTCAGGATCTCTTAAAAGAGTGATGGGAAGTGGTACACCTAATCTAATGAGCACTGGAAGGGAGTTCCAGAATCTGGGAGCACAAATGGCAAAGGCTCGGTCACCATACAAAGTATGGGACTTAAGGACAACAGAGGACAGCAAGTCAGTGGACCTATGTAGGTATGACGGTTGGGCATGTTTAAGAAGTTTGGACAGGGCAGGAGGAGTGGCAGTATGGACTATTTTGTCAATGAAGCAGCCAAGAACAAAGGAGCGATAGTTACATGGAGACAACAAGCGAGCTGAACATCACATACCTTAGTGCTACTACTGCTTTCTGGGAACACTGACAGTAACCCAGGCCCAACCCTTCCCCCCCCCAATAGTAAACCTCTGTGGCCAAATAGGTGTACATCAGTGCGTGCAGGCTCCTGTCAAAGATCTCAGAGTTGGAAGCCTTGGTCTCCCTATACAACCCAGATGTTATAGGAGTCTCTGGTTAAAACTTTCTATCTCTTGCCTCGGCCCGGTGGCACTGAGGGTTGAGGCGCTGGACGCCACACCGCGCGTCATGCTGGCGACCTGGGTTCGGGAACGAGCCTGGGTCGTCGGGGGTCAGCAGGGGAGGGAGAGGATTGAGCATCCGAGGGACAGCTCTCCTCTCTGGGAGGGAGGGGGGCATTCGCCCGGTGCTAGGCTGGCCTCTGGTGGAGACCAGAGGAACAGCAAGTGCAGGAGCATATACAAGAGAGGGCTGGGAGTGGCGGTCATCGGCATAATGCCTTGATGTCAGGGCGCCGGCCACTTCCTCAGAAATGGGGAAAAACACCACTGGAGCACGGGTAGACGGAGCACCAAGAACACCGACCCTAATGGTGACTGCTGGCCTGAGCACTGGGGACCTTGATGAGACATTGAAGCATGCTCAGGCGTTGGGTCCGTCCGTGCCACCTGGGGAGTATAATACGGCTCCATTGGGGAACTCCTGGGGAATCAAGGTAAGGCAAGTTGCGGGGGTGGTGGTTGGTGTCTCCCGAAGAAGCGTAGCTCCAGGGTGAGAAGGTGGATAAACAGAAAGTAGGAAAAAAAATAAAAACTTTCTAGCCCGTACCCTGCCAGCATATTAGGGGCTTTAGCATGACCAAGCAGGATAGTCGGGGCTCCAAGAGAGGAGGGTGGTCTTATATTTTAAAGATGCCCTAAGTGCAGCCTTACTCTGTAGCAGTACCAGTAATGATGCTGTCTGTAATTGGTTTATTACTGTACTTACACTAGGGATTGCCAAAAAACTGTTATAGGGCCGTGGGTATGATATACTATCCACACTTCTGGCAGTGTCCTTTCCCCTTTAAGACTTGCCAGAATATCTTCAGGCTGACTCCTCCCACCCACCCAGGTGGTAACTGCCTCGGCACCACCCCGTGACGTCAAATCTTCCTTTCTGCTGGAAGAAGAAGAAAACACCAAAAGTAGACTGCACTCTTAAGCAAATGTAAGCAGCACAAGGAAATAGATTGCTTGTTTCAGACTTTATTACAAATACACTTGTGCTGCGTCCAGTGAGACCACAACAACCACTCACTCCAGTGCTTCAGGTCCTAGCCCTAAGAAGGTTCTCCATTACCGCTGTCCATGTTGAGCTGGTCCCTTGCTTCAAAAAACGTTCGTGTTGCAAACTTATTTGTCACCTTCGCTGAAGTCGCATCTGGCAGACCAACAGCTAAGCGGACAATTGGCACGTGGATTGTTTCCTGCATCAACCTCTGCTATAGGTTGGCAGGTAGGGAGCCTCCTACAGGGCTTAGGGCTCATTCCCCCATCATTCCTCTGCCTCGGTGCTGCTTCCAGGGATGTCGCTATCCAGGAAATCTGCAGGGCTACTACCTGGAAGTCAGCAAACACCTTCATCTCCCATTACCATATTGACCTTGAGTCATGCTGGGATGCTGGTTTTGGGGCCTCAGTTCTCCACTGTCTCTTCCATAAATAGGGGGTGCACACGTAGCCCCCTCTTCCTGGAGAAATGCTAGGAGTCTGCCAGAAGTGTGCATAGTACATCATATCCACATCCCTAGAAAAACAGATTCCTCACCTGTAACAGCAGCTCTAGGAGTGGAATATGATGTACATCCACACTGATCCACCCAGCCTCCCCAGGCAAGTGACACACCGGTCTTGCTTGCTTCGGGCAAGATCTGATGTCGCGAGGCGGTGCCGAGGGGGTTACCATCTGAGTGGTTGGGAGAAGCCAGCTTGAAGACTTTCCGGCAAGCCATAGAGGGGAAAAGACACTGCCAGAAGTGTGGATGTACATCATATACTACTCCTAGAAGAAAAAAAATACTCACTTAGTAATCTTGTTTCTTCCAATGTATTCTTCTGTATTCATAACTATGTGCAGTCAGCCTCCTAAGTAGAGCTGCCTGGAGAACTGGGACTATATGCAAATGATAGAACTATCATTGTCTTGTGACACACATTCAAACTGCTGCCGTTATCTGCTTCAACGTACCATCAACATATCAGATTTCTTGCCTACAAGGCAACCTATACTAAGACTTATCTACTTATACTTATGTAATATAACACAACTTAAGCTGTCCATGACAACATGAAACATATAAAACCGTATGCTATGATAAAAAAAAACTCTGAATGCCAGAATCACCTGGAAAAAGAAGGGAATTACTGTTTCCCACCAGGAGTATAAAACATCTTTTTTTTTTTTTCCAACTGTATAACCAGGAGTGGCACACTAAGCTGAAAGCTTGTTTACAAGTGTGACCTGGGAGCACAGGGAAGTTAAGTGACTTGCTCAGGGTCACACAGTATGCAAGTGGGGGTTTCGGGATTCAAACCCAGGTCTCCGAATTTGCAGCTCAGAGCCTTAAACCACTGCGCTATACTGCCTCCCTTCTGTGCCAGTGTTTGGGACTGTCCAATCAAAAAGACCCAGTCAGGAGTGCAGACACTTTGGTTCTGGAAGGAGAGGCAGGGAGGGAGAGTTATGAATATAGAAGAATACATGGGAAGAAACAAGATTACTAAGGTGAGTAATTTTTTCATCTAACCCCAGGTATTCTTCTATATTCATAACTATATGCAGACTTCAAAGCAGTACCTTTGGAGGTGGGCAGAGAACCTATTTAGGAAAGAGGCTCTGCAGAACTGCTGTGCCAAACCTAGCATCACTTCTGGACTGTGTGTCCAAACTGTAGTGTTTAGTAAATGTGTGTACCGTTCTCCAGGTAGCTGCTTTACAGAGCCCCGCTAATGGAATATCTATTGAGGCTGCTATAGTAGCAGCTGTGCCCCTAGTCAAATGGGCCGTCAGGCCTACTGGGGGTGGCTTGCCAACCTTTTTTTTGGTTGACTCTTTTTCTGCTCCCACCTACCGAGGCATCTCTCAGGCATCCCAAACTTGGTTCCACGGCTCCACCGCCCGCCTGAACTGCTTCTCCACGTACTACATTGGTATCAGGACCTGGAGCCTCTCCCCAGCCCAACAGAGAGGCCCCAGAGTCCCCAGGGGGAGAGTTGGAGGAAGCAGCCAACATTGGGTGTGTGGCCGGGACCACTGGGGGTTGTCGTCGCCTCACCTGGAGGTACAGTGATGTCTGCGCCGGCTGCCGGCAGATGTCTGCTGCACTCCGTCCCCTAAGTTCTTCTTGCTGGTGTGCCTTGTAGTTCCCTGATCTCCATCGGGGGATGCTAGGGCACTGAGCCGCCCCTGAAACCCACCCCAGGGATAGGAGAGCTGTCCTCCAGACGCTCAATCCTATCCCTCCCCTGCTGACCCCCAGCAGCCCGAGTCCGCTCCCGAACCCGGGTCGCTGGTGTAGCGTGAGGCGTGGCGTCCAGCGCCTCAACCCTCATCACTACTGGACTGTCTAGCTTGCCAACTTTTGAATAACAAAACTGACTGCATTGGACTAGCGAGAAATTGACCTCTTAGGAGCTGGGGTACCTTTACCCACATCCCCATAGGTGAGAAACAGTTGTCGCTTGTCGTGTCTGTGATCCTTGGTGTGGGTCATATAGTAACTTAATGCCCTTTTGACATCCAGACTATGGAGTCTGCGTGCACCTGAACTAGCATATTCAGTGAAGAAAACTGGCAATGTTATGGATTGATTTAAGTGAAAATTAGGAACCAGCTTAGGAAGAACTCTCCTGTTTGTTCTAAGCCCCACTTTGTCATTATGGAAGGAGAGAGAGAGAGAGAGAGTCCTACTCCACACATAGTGCCTGTAGCTCACTTATCCTTCTAGTAGAAGTAATTGCAACCAGAAACACAGTTTTCCATGTGACATATTGTAAATGAGCAGAAGACATAGGCTTAAAAGGGGGTTTCATGAATTGAGCAATGCATATGTTTGGGTCCCACATTGGGACTGGTTCCGATAGGTGGGTGCATGTGGCACAAACCTTTGAAGAACTTTTTGAAAATGGGATTAGCTGCTATGGAAACATTTTTCTCAGCAGAAATGTAGGCCGAGATTGATACTAATTGAACTTTCAGGGATGTATATTTCAATCCCTGGGAATGCAAATATGTGAGATATTCCAGAAGTACTGGGATTCCTACTAGAGTAGGCGAAATTTCCTTGGAATCACACCAAGTAGAGAACCTTTTCCATTTTGATTAATAGGTTTTCTTGGTGGAAGGTTTTCTATATCCTTTCAGGATATCCAGAACTGCTTGAGAAAGATTCAGGTTTGCATATTCTAGGTCTGCAAGAGCCATGCCTTGAGTCTGAAAGACTTGAGATTCGGGTACAAGACTTTCCCCTGATGGGAGGTCAAAAGGTTGTGTCCCTTGGAGAGTTGTATCGGTTTGGACACCGACATGGATAGCAGTAGAGGGTACCAGGGCTGCCTGGCCCAGTCTGATGCTACTAGGATCATTGATGCAGGTTGTGACCTGAGCTTGATCAGGACTCTGAAGATGAGTGGAAAGGGAGGAAAACCATACAGACTTCTCCCTGACCAGTTCGGAGCCAGAGCATCCAGTGGTATTGTCTCCTTGGCTGGTGGTCTGCAACAGAATAGGGGCAGGAGGTGATTCTCCTGGGAGGCAAAGAGATCCACTTCTGGTGTGCCCCACCTTCTGAACACTTGAGTCCAGTACTTGCTTGTTTATGGACCATTCGTGATGTGCCTGGTTGATTCTGCTTAGAGAATCTGCCAGGGTGTTGTTGTCTTTTCCTGGTACATGAATGGCCTATAGAGAGGCCTTTAGTGAGTAAACCAGATTCCATACTTTCATGGCTTCTGTTCACAGAGGGTCTGACCCTGTTCCCCCTTGCTTATGTAGTACATTGTTGTGGTGTTGTCTGTTCTGACTTGCACCGCTCTGCCTTCCACTAGATGAAAAAATGCTTTTTGAGCTAGAAACACTGCTCAAAGCTCCAGCAGATTTATATGCAGGAGTGACAATGCACTTGACCAGGTCGCATGGTTAGTGTGCTCTCCCAAGTGAGCACCCCATCCTAACAGAGAGGCATCTGCTTTTCCTTTTGGAAGGGTACCCCTTCCCTGAGATTGTCTGCTTCCTTTCACCACTGCAGTGTCTAAAGCAGGGTTCTTGTTACCGGAATCAGTTTTGTAATTTTGTGTTTTCCCTGGCACCAATGTGCTCTGAGATGAAACTGTATATCCCTCATTTGATACCATGCTCCCAGGACTGTGCATTTTGCTGCGGCCATGTGTCCCAAGATTAGCCGGAATTGCCTTGCTGGACGTGGCTCGTTCAGCTTGAATGAGATAGCCAGCTGAAGATGCTTTGCACTCTGTCCTAAGGAAGAAAAGCTCTTCCTTGTGTTGTGTTCATTTCTGCTCCTATGAAGTGCAGGACTTGTACTGGAGTGAGAATGGATTTTTCCTGATTTATCAGGAATCCTAGAGACTGTAGCAGGTTTAGTTTTACCTTTAGGTGATCTTGCACCTGCTGTCGTGACTTTCCCACGACTAGCCAGTCGTCGAGATAAGGGAAGACCGATATTCCCAGTCTTCTTAGGTACGCCACTACTACTGCCAGACACTTTGTGAACACCCTGGGTGCTGAGGTGAGACCGAAAGGCAGAGATGAGAATTGGTAGTGATCTGATAGAAGTCTGAACCCTTTCTTACACATACTGTCTATTTTTTGAAAGTCCTTCTCAGGTGACTGAGAGGATAAGGGGACCCTCGCCTTCTCACAGGCTGCCTGCTGGACTATACCATGATGATCAGGATGAGAATAGAGGAATTCAGCCCCTGGTCTGTCCAGCTGGTATTTCTTGTCCACCTTCTTATCCAGAGGTAGAACAGAATTTGGAGCCTGTAGGATTTTAAAACAAGTCTTTTTTAAAGAACTTGCTTAGTGGGAGAAGAATCTTTTTAGTGAGTGTTAGCCCCATCATCTCCACATATTCGGCCTCCTCTTCATCCTCTATGACCAGGGACACTGGTTTACCGTGATTGAGAAAGAGCAAATTCCGTTTTGCACATTGGAAAAAACAATATTGTCACCGGTGTCTGCTAAGCCAAAATCCGTTTTACCAGTGTTTTGTTTTGGGTACTTTATTTAACAAAATATTGCTCTGCTACCATACATATTAGCAGTTTTGACCTCCACTATTGTACATACATCCATCCTTGCACCAATTTTGTTATTTTGATAGGGACAAGATGTGATGGCAGCAGCAGCACAGTCGCCCCCATCCCTCAACCAACAAACCAATGGAGCATGGCACAGACCTGGCAGACTGGCACACATGTTGGAAAAAATGGTTCTGTGCCACTCTGCTCGTCCACCCCTCCCTCAGAGACCAGAACCATTTTTTTCTCCATTATGTGAACCAGTCTGCTCATCTGCTGACAATCATCCAACAAACCAGTGGAGTGTGGCACGAACCTGGCAGACTGGCACACATGTTGGAAAAAATGGTTCTAGGGACATGGATATGTTGTTCAATCCACACTTACTGGCAGGTTCCATGCCGCTTTAAATCTTGCTGGAAGGTCTTCAAGCTGGCTCCTCACACCCACCCGGGTGGTAAAACTCTCGGCTCCACCCCATGACGCCAGATCTTCCTTACCGCTTGGAAGCTCAGGTTCCCTCCTTAGCGCTCTGCGTTTTAGACTGGATCCTAACTCTTCGACTCTTCGGTTCATCCGAAACTAGTTTTGAAGCTTTCTAAACTTCGGTCTTTATCTTCCCTCGCAGCTGCAATGGACAAATCTATTCCTGGCTTTCGGAGGTGCCCTTGTGGGCAGAAGATGTCCAGGACGGATCCACACTCCACGTACGTCTACTGCCTCGGCCTAAACCACGACCCGCAGGCCTAGAGTTGTGCCGCTCTTTTGGCCACCGCCCTGAGGATCACGCGCTGCCCGACAGCCTCGGCTCCCCAGCTGCTACTCTGCGGTAAAATCAAAAGAGGCTTGTTGGGCAGTGTCCGTGGTGGCTGGCTCAGCTGAGCAGCTCAAGCAGATGATCGCCTCGAGGAGGAGGCGCCCAGGCCGCATCTTCTCCTCCTCGATCGTGGCATTTATCCCACTGTCTCTGGAGTTCTCTGACTGCGTCGCTTCAAGGAGCTTTTGTCAGTCCCTTTCCATGAAGGGAGAGGGGCCTTTGGGACATTCTTCTTGGCCCAAGAAGAAGGAGTCGAAGGGTAAGTCCCACCATCGGCGTTCGTGGGAGTGGGAGAGGTCTCCTTCCCCGGACAGTCGACCGTCGACTTCGGTTGAAGTTGCGGCTCAGGCCGTTGGCTTCATGGTGTCCCCGTCAGGCCAGCCTGCCGAGACTCCCGTCGACGCAGTCGAGATTTTCTTGCCCCCCGGACAGGCTGCTGTCATCTGTGAAGCCAACAACCTCCTTCACCGTTCCCCGTGGAGACGAGATCTGCCTGCGCCGGGGCCGCAGTCCCTGGACAAAGTGCCTGAGCAGAGAGAAGACCGGGTGTCCCCGGCCCCTTCCCAGACCCACCCTCGGTCTCCCCGAGGGTCTCGGTCTCAGACTTCATCTCGGTCAAGCCTTTCCCACCGACATCGGCGGTCTCAGTCTCGGTACCGAAGTAAGTGGTGGCACCGTTCCTCCTCGTCCTCTTCCTCGGATGAGGGGAGGCTTCGACATAAATTACGTCAATGTTATGAGGAGCTTATGTGGCAGCAGTTACTGTTGTCTGGGACTAAACCGACTCCGGTTCAGCCCCCGGCCATCAAGTGGCTGTCGCCTGAACAACCGAAGCAACCGCTCACCCCAGTCAAGATGTCCGTTCCAGGGCCAGTTGTTCGGCTGAAACCGGCTGCTCCACCGATCGTGGTGGAACCTCCGCCTCCACAACCGAAGTCTGGGGCACCGACAAAGGATTCTCGGTCAGGTCACGGCCTGCCCCACAGGTTGTCGGTCACCCTCACTCCCAAACGTCCTCGGCAGGTAGAGGGTGGCTCAGGGCCGAGGCAGCTCTTCGCAGACTCTTTGGAATCTGATGACAACTCCTCCCTGTCCTCCAGGCAGGTCGACCTGGAGTCCTCCAGGGGCCAGTCATTGGACGATAGCCCATCGTCCTTCTTGGGTCTGCTTCGACTCATCTCGGAGTCCACCGGGATGCAGCTCGAGTCCATGTCCAAATGGGCCAAGTATCCCCTGACGGAGATACTGGACCGAGGGGATTCCCCCACGGAGGCCTTTCCGGTGGCTGAGGCCATTGTCAGCCTAGCCTTGGAGCTTTGGCAGCGGCCTGCTTCCTGTCCTGCGCCCTCGGCCAGGATGGCCAGGAAGTATGTGGTCCCTACCGGCTCTTTGCCCGGTTTCTCGGAGCACCTCTCTGCCGAGGGTTAGCCACCGACAGCGTCTTCTGGCGTTCTGGTAACGCTCGGGACGTGGATAAGCCCCCCGACAAAGAGTCCAAAAAGCTGGACTTTGCCGGGTGCAAGGTGTACGCTGCGTCCTCCCTCGGCCTCCATCAGGCCAGCTCGGCCGTGCTGATGGCACACTTCTCCCACGCCCTCTTGGGCTCCCTGGATGAGGTTGTCCCTCATCTCCGGCCGACTTGCAGACCACGGTCCGTCAGGTGCGGGACCAGGGTAGGGCGGTGGCGAAGCAGCAGCTTCAGACTGCTCTGGACATAGGTGATTCCTGTGCCAGGTCAGTAGCGGCGTGTGGCCTATGCGCGCTGGGCGTGGCTGAGGATATCCACCTTCATGGCGGATACCCAGCACAAGCTGGCGGACGTCCCCTTCTTGGGGACTGACCTCTTCGGCCCTGGAGTGGAGGGACACCTCCAGCGGATCAAAAAGTCCAATGCCACTCTGGATTCAGTCACCTCTGCCCAGAGGGACAAAGGCCACCGTCAGCAACAGCATAAGTCCTTTCGTCCTTTGGCCCCTGCAGCTCGACCAGCCCAACAACACCAGCAACAGGGCCAGCAGGCTCGCGCTTGGCATCCCAAACCCAAGCCGGTGGCTTCCTCCAGCAGGAAGCAAGGAGGTAAAGGCCCAGGAGGTCCCTCGGCTGGTTCCTCCTCCAAGCCTGCCCAGTGACGGGTTGAGGGGTGCCACCCCCAGCCTCATCACTTCCCCCCCCGGGGTTCCCCTCGTAGGGGGATGGCTCCGCTACTTCCTTTCCGCCTGGTCCGCTATCACCACGGATGCTGGGTGTTGGAGGTGGTAGGAAAGGGCCTGCCTCTGGAGTTCGAGCAGGCCCCACCCTTTCGAGCCGTCGCCCCTCGGGGGGCCATGGGGTCTGCAGCCTCGCTGTCGGCCCGCCGAGCCAATATTGCCCTGCTCCTCGAAAAAGAGGTGATCAGGAAGGTGGCGGATCCTCCTCCAGACCCGGGGTTTGTGTCCAGGTATTTCCTGGTCCCGAAACGGACGGGGGGCTGGTGCCCCATCCTTGACCTGCACAACCTGAACAGGTTCCTAAGGTCTCGGACCTTCAGGATGGTCACTCTGGCTCAGATAATCCCATCCTTGGAATGAGGCATGTGGTTCTGTTCCCTGGACCTCCAGGATACGTTCTTTCACGTCCTGATCTGTCCGTCTCATCAGAGATTCCTCCACTTCAGAGCGGAGGGGTCCCTTTACGAGTTCTGGGCCAAGCCCTTCGGAATCTCTCTAGGTCCCAGGGTCTTCACCAAATGCATGGCAGTGGTGACAGCATTCCTGCGGCACCGAAGGGTCTGGGTGTACCCCTACCTGGACAACTGGCTGATTGCAGCCCCCTCCAGAGTGGAGGTGGAGCGGTCCAGAGATCTGGCCCTCCAGGTTTGCTCTCAGATTGGCCTCCTCATCAGTGAGGCCAAGTCGGAACTTGTGCCGAAGCAGGTGATACTCTTCATCGGCAGAGCTCGACTATCTTCGAGCCAGAGCTCAGCTCCCGGCGGACAGGGCTGAGGTTCTTTCCTCCTTTGCCCAGTCATTTCAGGTTGGGCGATCGCGCCCTGCCCGGGACTTCCTGTGCCTCCTGGCTGCCTGCACCAGTGTGGTCCGTTAGGCCCGTTGGTACATGCGTCCCCGTCAATGGGGGACTGGCCAGCCAGTGGTCACAACGCTGCAATCCGTTGGACCAGCCCGTGACAGTGACCCAGGAGATGTGGAGCGCTCTCCAGTGGTGGACCGTTCTGGCACATCTGCAGGAGGGCATCCCATTCGTCCACCCCGAGCTGACGGTCTCTCTATCGACCGATGCATCTCTGATGGGTTGGGGTGCCCATCTGGGGGAGCACAGAGCGCACAGCCTCTGGTCCCCTCAGGAGTCCCGATGCCATATCAACCTGCTGGAGCTCCAAGCGGTCCGCCTAGCTCTCACCACCTTCGCTTTGTTTCTACGGGGTCAAGTGGTTCAGGTCCAGATGGACAATACCACGACCATGTACTACCTAAACTGCCAGGGTGGGACGCACTCCATGCTGTTATGCAAGGAAGCTCTCCACATTTGGTCCCTCATGCGCAGCCTGGACGCGGATCTCCTAGCCATTCACATGGCAGGAGCCTCCAACACCCTTGCCGATGCCCTAAGCCGGATAGGGGCTGCGTCTCATGAGTGGTCTCTCCTGCCTGAGGTAGTACAAGATCTGTTGTCCCACTGGGGCATGCCTCAGGTGGACCTATTTGCCTCCAGGGAGAATGCGAAGCTGAGACTGTTCCACGCCCACCCCCCTCAGCAGGGCTCGCTGCAGGGGGATGCCTTCTCAAGGCCGTGGACCCCGGGCCTCTTCTACGCCTTTCCCCCATTTCCCTTGATCCACAAGGTGCTTCTCAAGGCGAGGAGGGACAAGACGCAGGTGATTCGGGTAGCCCCAGACTGGCCCCACCAGTTCTGGTATCCAGATCTCCTCAGTCTCAGCTCCAGGCTCCTGAGGCGGCTTCCAGCCCGCCCGGACCTGATCTCAGTCAACCAGGGGAAGGTATTCCATCCGGACCTTCAATCCCTGCACCTGACGGCCTGGTTCCTGAGCGCCTAGAGTTCCAGGCCTTGGGTCTTTCTGATGAGGTCCTCAACGTTGTTGAGGCATCCCGAAAGGAGTTGACCAGGAAATGCTATGTCTTCAAATGGAAGAGTTTCTCCATTTGGTGTCAGGGGAAGGGCTTGGACCCTTCCGCCTGTCCCTTGGTAAGCATTCTGGACTACCTGTGGTCCCTTTCTCAGCAAGGGCTTCGGTCGGCGACCCTTAAGGTGCACCTGGCAGCCATCTCTGCTTACCGGGCGAGGCTGGGAAGCAGTCGGTGGCACAGGAGAAGGTGGTCTGGCGCTTTTTCAAAGGCCTTGATCACATTTCCCCTCTGGTGAGAGAACCTCCACCTCCATGGGATCTACTGCTGGTATTGTCCAAGCTAATGGGCAATCCATTCGAACCAATGCACAGGTGCGATATCTCCCACCTGTCGGGAAGACCACGTCTTGGTGGCTATCATGTCAGCCAGGAAGGATGGGAGAGCTCCAGGTGCTTCCATCGAGTCTCCTTATCTGGTCTTCCACAGGGACAAAGTTGTCCCTCGCCCCCCACCTGAAGTTCCTTCCGAAGGTGGTGTCGAGGTTTCACCTTAACCAGGTGTGGCTCTGCGGTGTTCTACCCGGTCACCTCGGAGGCGAATATAGGCTCCATACTTTGACCCTAGAAGAGCCGCTTATTATAAGGAGCGGACGGTTGGAGTTTGGGAGAAGTTCGCCAGCTGTTTGTCACCTACGCTGAAGCTGCACCTGGCAGACCTGCAGCCAAGCGGATGATAAGCAGGTGGGTCACCTCCTGCATAGATCTCTGCTATAGGTTGGCGGGCATGGAGCCTTCCAGAGGGATAAGAACTAATTCTACCTGCCATACCGCTGCATCGGTGGCTGCTTCCAGGGATGTCCCTATCCAGGATATCTGCAGGGCTGCTACCTGGAAGTCGGCACATACCTTTATTACCCACTACCACATCGACCTTGAGTCATACCGGGATGCTGGTTTTGGGGCCTCGGTTCTCCAGTCTTTATTTCCCAAGTAAGTATTGGGGTGTCGCCTTGCTCCTCCCTCCTCCCGGAGAACTGCTGGGAGTCTACCAGTAAGTGTGGATTGAACAACATATCCATGTCCCTAGAAATACAGGTTACTCACCTGTAACAGGAGTTCTAGAATGGTATATGTTGTTCATCCTCCGACCACCGACCTCCTAGCTTGACACACAACCTGGCTTCCAGCGGGCTAGATCTGGCGTCATGGGGCGGAGCTGAGAGTTTTACCACCCGGGTGGGTGGGAGGAGCCAGCTTGAAGACCTTCCAGCAAGATTTAAAGCGGCAAGGAACCTGCCAATAAGTGTGGATGAACATCATATACCATTCCTAGAACTCCTGTTACAGGTGAGTAACCTGTATTTCTGTGCCACTCTGCCCGTCCACCCCCCCTGCCCCCACCATGATGACCAGAACCATTTTTTCTAGCATCTGTATCATATTTCAAAACCATTATTCATTTTTACATTACCTATTCCAGCTCATGCACCCAACCTACCCCTGCACTCCATCTTCCTCCCTTGCTTTCCCACTCAAAAAACTTACTAGACTATGGCAGGTACACAGAAAGGCAGTAGTCCTATGGCAGCAGATGGCAAGTCAGGTCAGGTGCAGCACAAGGAAGCAGAAAGTGCAGGTCAACAGCACAAGGAAGCTAGTGGAGCAGGTTAGCAGCACAAAGCTGGCAGGTCAGTTCACCTGCAGAGCCACTCACTCACCCCCATGAAACTGCACGATCACCCTCCCCAATCCCCCAAACCTGCATGGTCACTCTTCACACCCTGATGGACTGGTAAGGTCACTCTCCCACCCCGGCGGATCAGGAGGCCACTCTCCCCACCCCAATGGACCGACACGGCCACTCTCCTTACCCTCACAAACCTGCACGGTCACTCTTCCCACCCCAATGAACCTTCACGGCCACTCTCCCCACCCCAACGAATCTGCACGGCCACTCTCCCAACCCCGATGGACTGGCACGGTCACTTTCCCCACTCTGACAGACCTGCACGGCCACTCTCCCCACCCCAACGAACCTGCACGACCACTCTCCCCACCCCGACGAACCTGCACGACCACTCTCCCCACCCAGACGAACCTGCACGACCACTCTCCCCACCCCGACGAATCTGCACAGCCACTCTCCCCACCCCGTGGACTGGCATGGTCACTTTCCCCACTCTGACAGACCTGCATGACCACTCTCCCCACCCCGATGGACTGGCACGGTCACTTTCCCCACTCTGACAGACCTGCACGACAACTCTCCCCACCCCAACGAATCTGCACGTCCACTCTCCCTACCCCGATGGACTGGCATGGTCACTTTCCCCACTCTGACAGACCCGCACGGCCACTCTCCCCACCCCAACGATCCTGCACGGCCACTCTCCCCACCCCGACGAACCTGCACGACCACTCTCCCCACCCCGATGGACTGGCACAGTCACTTTCCCCACTCTGACGGACCTGCACAGCCACTGTTCCCACCCCCACAAACCTACATAGCTGCTCTCCCCACCCTGACGGACCGGCACAGCCACTCTCCCCACCCCGATGAACCTGCACAGCCACTGTCCCCACCACTCTGACGGACCAGCTGGCTACTTTCCCCACCCTGACAGAGCTGGATGGCCACTTGTCCTACCCTGATGGACCATGCAACCACACTTCCCACCCCTAACGACCAGCACAGCTATTCTCCTCAGCCAACACCAAAAAGCATGTCCACTCTCCCCACCCAACCACTGTCAATGCCCAACCTTCCTATTAATGCCAGGCATCCAGAACTGTTTCTGCCACTCCAGTCACATTCACCATAAATAAGCGACATTAATTCTTTTTTTTACATGGACTGTAGCGCATTTGGCTGTCCCAGAAAAGAGAGAACCCTCCACAAGGACGCTTTCAAAATCAACCACATGCAGTCACATACAAGTTCAAGGACTGCAGTGCTGCTAATCTCGGTCTGGCCCCGATCCTCGGAACTCTAAGGAGCTAAACAAAACTAGGCCATGGATAACAAAACACTCTTTTGTGAGTTTCTGGACTTACCAGCTAGTACTTCAACCCCAAAAAACATTCTGCTCGATTCCCATGCTGTACCCCCTCCCCACACCAAAGCTTGCATTCCACAGAACATATATGGCACTTCCGACTTTTCCTCGATGCTGGTTTTTTAGAGTCGGAGTTTGGGAGGGTGGGGTGGCTTTCGTATTGAAGGGTTTCTATAAGATATTAGGGAGGCAGGTTTTGGCTGGGTGGGTAGGGAGGATGGGGTTGTTGGTTGCTGTCCCCTGTATGCTACATGGTCTCTGTTTAAATAAGGTTTACTGTTATGGGGAGGTACTTGTCTTAGGTAAACTCGGTTTGGGGTTGTCTTGGGTGTGGGTATATGTTGGATGTAATAATGTCAAACCTAAAATGATAGATGGGTTGGGTGCACTCTTTCTCTTCTATAATTCTGAATATGTCTGGATATTTGGTTTTCGCTATTGTATCTAAAATGGCTATGAATACTCTCAAAATAGCTTCCTGGAATGTGCGTGGACTTCGGGATCGGGTCAAATGGTTGCAGATGTTTAATCACTGTTCGTTGTTACAAATTGACATTCTCTTTTTGCAGGAAACACACCTCAGTCAGGGTGACGCCAAGCTTTTATCTCGTTCGGGCTTTTCTCAACCTTATCTTGCTGGTAATTCTTGTTTTAGTAGAGGGGTGGCGGTTCTTGTTAAGAAACATGTTTTATTTACTAAGGAGATGACTGTGTCAGACCCAGAAGGGAGATTCATGCTGGTTAAAGGAATTCTTAATGGTGGGAATGTTGTTCTGGGATCTATATACGGTCCGGTGGGGGGTGATTCTGGGTTTTTCATGTCCCTTGCTGAGAAATTGGCTAGGTTTCTTCCCGCCCAGTTTATATTGGGTGGGGACTGGAATATTCCTTGCTCACCTGTCCTAGACAGAGACCCTCAGGATAAACGCCCACCTTCCCCAGCTCACAGAGCCTTCTCGGATTTGAGATCGTTACTTGGTCTATGTGATCCTTGGAGACATGCTAACCCTTCTCTCCGGGCTTTTTCCTTTCTTTCCCAGTCGCACGGTACTAAATCTAGATTGGACATGGTCTTGGTTAGTGTTTCTTTCCTCTCAAGTCTCTGTTTAACTGGCATTGACCCAATTATTCTTTCGGACCACGCTGTTGTCTGGATCAAGCTTTCCTTAACTTCGGAGTTCTCCCGGGATTCGGTCTGGCGGCTGAACACTCAGCTGTTGAAAGATCCGCAAAACGTATCTGGTATTAGTTCCCTAATCTCGTTATTTCTGGCAGATAATCTTAATTCCACTCCAAGGTTTGATATGGTTTGGTCCGCTCTAAAGTGTTTTCTTAGGGGTGAGCTTATTAAAATGGCTTCCTTTAAGAAGAAAAAGGGGCTTGCTAATTCTCTATTTTTGATGGGTAGAATTCGGGAGTCGGAGACCAAGTACTCTTCAACCTCTTCCTTAATTGATCTTAAAGAGCTTTTATCAGTTAAGAGTAAATATTTGGATCTTTTGAAGGAGAAAACTGAATATTCACTGATTAAAACTCAAGCTAAGTATTTTGATCAGGGGGGAAAATCCGGTAAGCTTCGGCTTTGCGTCTACGGGCATTGGAAAGCTCTAGAATTATTCCCTCTCTACTCTCCCCATCTGGTGTGGCTGTTACTGCACCTAGAGGAATTGCCCATATCTTTAAGGAGTACTATCTGGACCTATATAGCAAAACCGACGGTGTACGCCCACTTTTGAACTAGATGAGTATTTGAAGGAGATCGATATTCCATGTCTATCGGAAACCCAGCAAGCTATTTTGTTGGCTCCTATCTCATCGGAGGAGATTGAGAGATCCATTGCTTCTCTTGCTCCTGATCGAACACCGGGTCCTGACGGTTTCCCGGCTAACTTTTATAAGACCTTTGCCAAAGACTTGATACCTATTCTTCTCAAACTGTATGAGTATTTGTCTGTATCTCCGGAGGTGGATCCTTCATTGTTTGAGGCTATCATTGTCTTAATTCCCAAACCTGATAAGATTCTTACCGACCCGGCCAAGTATAGACCCATCTCACTTCAAAATTATGATTTGAAAATTCTTGCTAAGATATTAGCTGAGCGAATCAGGATGGTTTGGTCTGGGCTGTTGAGTCCTGAACAGGCTGGCTTTGTTCCTGGAAGATCGGCCGACCATTTGAGGACCCTATCACATATCTCCAACATGCCCAATCCTTTTCACACCGCGCTCTGGTTTCTCTTGATGCTGAAAAGGCCTTTGATCGTGTGGACTGGTCTTTCTTTGGGCTGTTTTGAGAGAATGGGTTTTCCGTCCGCCTTTGTTAACAGGGATTCGTGTTTTACAACTGCCCTCTGCCAAAATTTATTGTAATGGGGTGTTCTCCTTTCGCTTATATGCTGGTACTAGACAGGGATGTCCTCTCCCTCTGTTATTTAATTTGTATTTGGAACCTTTACTTATAAGGATTAAGGCCTCTGCCCAGGTCAAGGGACTTAGATTACACCAAAGAGAACTGGTTCTCTCTGCGTATGTGGATGATATTCTCTTGCATTTGGCAGACCCGGCTGAATCTTTGAAAGAGGTGGTAGGCCTTATTGAGAGGTTTGGTGTCTTTTCTCGTTATAGACTGAATATTTCAAAATCTGAAATTCTCCCCCTTAATGTATATACCAATAAATCTGAGTTCTCCTCTTTCGGTATGAGGTGGGCCCCTAAATTTATTAAATATTTAGGGATCTTTTTCTCTACCGACCCTTCTCTTTTGAAGAAATTTAATTTGGACAGACTTAAGGACTCGGTTTCTCAGGATCTACAGCGTTGGTCAGTTCTTCCCATCTCACTCTGGGGTCGAATAAATATTCTTAAAATGAACGTTCTTCCCCGAGTGTTCTACCCATTGAATCTGGTCAACCTTTGGCTTCCTATCTCTTATATTCAACAATTTCATGTGCTTTTTTCCAACTTTGTCTGGTCCGGGAAGGCGGTTAGGCGTTCCTACGCTAAATTATCGCTTCCTAAGGAGGGGGGGTCTTAGGTTACCCAATCTCCTGTTGTATTACTGGGCAGCTCATCTCTCTAAGTTGGGAAGATGGTTCTCGGCCGAGCCGACTCATCCTGTCCAGTCTGGCTTCAGCTCGAACGCCCTCTCACTTGAGATTAAATCTGATAGGTATGCTTTATTCTATCTATCCCGAAGGTACTCTCCAATTGGGTGCCAGATAGTGTTATAACGGTTGCCATTAAGTCTTTTCTGCAATGTTTAAAAGTACTTTCGTATTTCTGCTATCTCAGACCTGGGGCAACCGGTTGTCTGTAATCCTAATGTTAAATTGGTACTTCATGGATTAACCCGGATTGGCTTCCACAAATCAGGGAGGCTAGACTTGAGCAATTTTTAACAAAGATTCACTTCTCTCTTCTGGTGATATTCTTGAGAAATTTGACATATCTAAAAGGGTATTTTCAAAGTTTATCAGTTGAGACACTTGATTAGTCAAAGATTTGGAACCACTCCTAGGGATTCGGTTGTTTACCCCTTTCTTTCTGAAATTATTAATCTTGCTTCCCAACCTCATTCTATTTCCTTGATATATTCTTTTCTTCTGAAGTATAATTCACCGGAGAGGGCTGTTGGTTCGGATGTATGTGCCTATCTTTTGCCTGATATTTCCCTGGATTGGTCGGGTGTTTGGAAGGACCTTCATAGATACCATACCCAGGACAGGATGCGACTAACGAAGTATTATATTGTTAACAATTTATATTATACCCCAGTTAAACTTTTTCAGCTCAAGAGGGTCTCTCACCCAAACTGTTTTAGGTGTCTACAAGGTGAGGGCAATCTCGTTCATATGTTCTGGGACTGCCCTAAGGTTGCCCCCCTGTGGTCTCAGGTTAGGGACTATCTTGATCCTCTTCTGGGTCTGTCCGTTTTTTTCTGTCCTGAGGTGTGTATTTTAGGTGAACTTTCCCGTGTGGATAGTGTCTAACGTAGATATTATATGGCTTTGGTGTCTATGGCTGTTAAAAAACTGGTTTTAAGACATTGGACTGACCAACTGGCCCTGTCATTTGCTGATTGGTTAACTGAATTAGTTTCGTACTTCCAATCTGAAATGTTGGTTGCCAGTTTTAAAGGGCGTTTGGATCTGTTCCAGAGGAGATGGAGTAAACTTCAAGCCCTCTGCCTGGCTTAATTTATATTATTTCATGACCTGATCCCGTATGTCCGCGTGTCATGTTTGCCTGTTAATTTATAACCTTTGTAACTCTTGTTTTCAAAACTGTCTGACTTTTTGTAGATGTTGATTTGTATCTTTGGGATAATTAATTGTTTTGTCCAGAAAATGTTTGGTCTTTTGTTCGGTTGCCCTGAAGTGGAAGGGATTGGGTTGTGGAGGCGTGGGCTCTCAATGTTGTGTAATGGTTTTCTTGTAGCTGATGATGAGTGGGTTGGCAGGTTAGTGAGTGGGCTGTTTTTGTGTTTATTTTTCTTTGTTCTTTATGGGGGTTAGTAAAATTTTTTTGGGGGGTATATTTTCTGTTCTTTTGTTGTACTGCCTGTTTCACTGTTGCATTGTATTTTCCCGGTGTATATAGTGTTGTTGTTTGTTTCTTAAAACCAATAAACTTAAATTTCAAAAATATATGGCACTTCCGTCAATGTGACTACTGGCAGGCTGTACATTTTTAATTTAATTTAAAATGGACTGTGACTACAATACCCACAGAACATGGCACTTCGGCCAACAGTACAAACATGATGAATGTTGTCTCGTTTTGATTAACACGACCACTGGCAGGCTGTACATTTTTGATTTAAAGCTGACTGTGAAAATATAAATACCCGGTAATGTAATGTAAAGTATTTTAGATGAGATCGTATGCCACATGAGAGAAAAAAAAAAATGCTTTCCACATTCTGAGGGCTCAAAATCTGACTCATGTCATGCAATTAGCATCGTATCAGGAGTATTTGTGCTACAATATATTATGCTACAATATTCAGTACAACCACCAGAGCGTGGCATGGACCCAGCAGCCTAGCATGCATGCATGCTGGAAAAAATGGTTCTGTGCCACTCTGCCCGTCCACCCCTCCCTCCGAGGCCAGAACCATTTTTTTTAGCATGTGAAACAGTCCACCCAGCCCGTCTCTCTGCCGACTATCAACAAACAACCACCAGAGCATGGCACAGACCCGGCAGACTGGCATGCATACTGGAAAAAATGTTTTTGTGCCAATCTGCCCATCCACCCCTCCCTCCAAGGCCAGAATCATTTTTTTCAGCATGTGACCCAGTCCGCCCAGCCCGTCTCTCTGCCGACTATCAACAAACAACCACCAGAGCGTGGCCCAGACCCAGCAGACTGGCATGCATGTTGGAAAAAATGGTTCTGTGCCACTCTGCCCATCCACCCCTCCCTCTGAGGCCAGAACCATTTTTTTCAGCATGTGAACCAGTCCGCCCAGCCCATCCCTCTGCCGACCATCAGCAAACAACCACCAGAGCATGGCATGGACCGCCAGACTGGCATACATCATGTGTATCATTTGTCAAATACATTTTTTTTTAACATTAAACGTACTAGCTCATCCCCCGCCCGCCACCCAACATCTTCCCTTCCTTGCTTTCTCATTCAAATAAAAGCAGGCTATCCAAAACATAAAAACTTACCAGACTATGGCAGGCACTTGGAAAGGCAGTAGTCCTGTGGCAGCAGATGGCGAGGCAGGTCAGGTACAGCACAAGACAGTAGAAAGTGCAGGTCAGCAGAACAAGGCTGCTAGTAGGGCAGGTGAGCAGCACAAAGTTTGCAGGGCAATTAAGCACATCCCCTCTCCTCACCTTGACAACCCGACACGGCCACTCTCCGCACCCCAACAGATTGGCATGGCCCCTCTCCCCTCCCCAACAGACCAGCACGGCCATTCTACCCACCCAGACGGACCTGCACATCCCCTATCTCCACCTCAACGGACCAGCACAGCCAGTCTCCCCACCCCGACAGCCCAGCACGGCCAGTCTCCCCACCCTGACAGCCCAGCACGGCCACTCTCCGCACCCCCAACAGACTGTCATGGCCCCTCTCCCCTCACCGATGGACTGGCATGACCCCTTTCCCCACCCAAATAGACCAGCACGGCCACTCTACCCACCCAGATGGACCTGCACATCCCCTATCTCCACCCCAACGGACCAGCACGGCCAGTCTTCCCGCCCTGACAGCACGGAACGGCCAGTCTCCCCACCCCGACAGCCCGGCACGGCCAGTCTCCCCACCCTGACAGCCCAGCACGGCCACTCTCTGCACCCCAACAGACTGGCATGGCTGCTCTCCCTTCCCCGATGGACTGGCATGACCCCTCTCCCCACCCAAATAGACCTGCACAGCCACTCTTCCCACCCCGACGGGCCGGCACGGCCACTCTCCCCAACCCCACTGATCAGCACAGCCACTCCCTTCCCTGACTGACCAGCATGGTCACTCTCCCTGAACCATTATACCAGTACAGTCACTCTCCCCACCCTGACGCACCAGCATCCAGGTCTTTGTCTTCCCCCAGCAGGTCCAAACACTGATCATCCCCCCAGCCCAACCAAACATGGACTGTCAAGCACGGCAGCAAACACAGATCATCCCAACAGCACCACCAAGGATAGCCTCCCCGAAGCACATGCCTAGCAAACCACCACAAGATCACAAACATGGACTGTCCCCCTATACAAACGCTTACACGGGTGCAACTACATAACATGATGAATCAAAGAGGATCATAAAATCTTAAGCTGTACAAAAAGGGTGTACAGATTATTACCTGTACTTCCAGTTTATTCACTGGACACAGGCCGATTGGGGGGGGGGTCAATCAATCAATCAAATCTTTATCCAGGCGAACACCGTTAAGCAAGCTCATTTACAAAGTGGACCTGCATTACACATGGTCATAAAAAAAGGAAAAAAAGAAACAGATCACATAATTGGCAGAGATACAAAAATAAGACAAGGTGCAAACATTGATGTAAAGACAGTGATAAATATGTTCAGACGAATAGGCGCATTAAATATCTATCCTAACTTTGATAATTAATCAGTGCAGCAAACCCAGATCAGAGGTAAATCCATGACGGGACTAAAAGTGGGGAGAATTAAGGATGGGCAGCTATGGCACCAGGCGCCACCGGTGGCCAGCTCACAGCAAAGGGGTTCGTGGCTCATAGGGGCTGGGTAAGAAGCATGGATCAAGTTGAGACCAGAAATCTGAGGCAGTATAGCGCAGTGGTCTAAGGCTCTGAGCTGCAAATCTGGTGACATCCAGCCGACCAGACCTGGGTTTGAATCCCACAGTCTCCACTTGCATACTGTGTGACCCTGAGCAAGTCACTTAACTTCCTTGTGCTCCCAGGTCGCTCCTGTAAAAAAAGCTGTCAGCTTAGTGTGCTATACCTGGTTAAACAACTAAATAAAAAAAAAAAAGTTGTAGTTCAGAGAGGCGACGGCCGCCCAGAGGCAACAAGCAGTATCCTAGTGGTACTCTCGTAGGAATTTGGAGCATGAGGAGCGCAAGTTGCTCTGGACAATTACAGGTAGCTGTTTCGAGGCGCCCATGGATATCCTTGATCGTGCAGTGACTATCCTTGAGGACTTGGGGGTCAGTGGCCCGAGGAGATAGCAGAGCAAGAGAAGGATGGAGAGAGGAAGGGTGAGGCAAAGGTAGGGGGAGGGGGGGAAATGCACTGACGAGACGGAAAAGCGTAGGTGAGTAAAGAGGCTATAGCAAAGTAAAGTCAGTGAGAGCTGCGACATTTGTCATCGGTTAGCTTTGCATATAGGGACTTAAACACTGTGATAGTTACTGTGGTTCTTAGCTTCAAGGTTTTCTGGATTTCATTCCAGAGCGATGGAAGTGAATAGCTTATGGCCACAGTCCCATAACGTGTGCGGGCCCTGGGGATATTCAGGGTGATGAAGGAGTAGCTCCTAAGGGTGTATTTTCCGACTTTGCTTAAGGGCAGGAGATCAGAGATGTAGCATGGAAGTTTTCCAGCAAGTGCTTTCAGAGTCCAGGTGGCCGTGTTCTTAGTTATGGGGAGAACAGGTCACACAGAGATCCATCAGCCTGCGACAGCTGCGGGCGAATCTCAGGATCAGAAAAGCAAAAGAAAATATGAGCTAATGCACTTTATGGTGAAAATTAAATTTCTCTAGATATACGAGGTTTGGTGGGCAAGGAGCTGGCACGCCTCTGCTTGTGACCCCCCACCACCACCCATAAATAAATATCTTCAACAGATTAAATCAGACCGATTACGTCATTAATGGCATTAATAAGTTGTTGGTGGTGTATTCAGTCTCCCTGCCACACCGTGTGTCCCCACTCTACAGCCAGTATTCCCACCAGGGGAAGGGAGATACAAATAAATGCCAACTGACTCTGAACCAGATTAAGCTGTTGGTGGTGAATTTTCTCCCAACCCCACTGCTGGTATCCCCACCATGGATAGTATTTATTTTTTGGTGGCCAGGTAAGTGCACTAGAGAAATTCTGCCCATTTTTAGACATGATCCTAAACCAGATTAAGCTGTTGGTGGTGGTGGTGTATTTAGTCTCCCCACCCCACAGCCAGTATTCCCACTAGGGGAAGGGGGATAAATGCCAGCTGACCTTATATCAGATTAAGCTGCCAGTGTTCCCACCCGACACCAACATTACACAGTTTCCCCACCACGTACCAGTACTGCCAGTATCCACACCCCGCACTACCATAACCTGTGTCCCCACACAAACACGGCCACATTTCCCACACCGTTGCTGCTACCGACACCAACATTACATGGCCAGTACCACCACAGCCAATGTCCCCACACCAACATGGCCAGTATCCCCATCCCACACCATGACCAGTGTCCCCACCCAGTCAGTGTCCCCACCACCACAACCAGTGTCCTTGCCACACTGCCAGTATCCACACCCCCAGAGCATGTGTTCACACCCCATGAACTGTGTCCATACCCAACCAACACAACCTGCCTTTACCCCACACTCCAAATAGACACACGTGTACCCCACACCCCAAATAAACATGGCACCCCCCCAATGATGCACACACAAAAAATAGTTTATTTCATGGAGAGTGGAGAGGGATTGAACAACTGCCAGCTCATACCCCACATCCCAAATAGACACAGCCTCCCACCCCAATCAGGCACTCACACAAAGTTTTATTCCATGGTGGAGAGGGCCAGAGGAGAGTGGAGAGGGACTGAGCTACTAGAAGCTCATTCAGCTGGCAGTACCACAACTCGGGAGCAGCATGAACATGGCCTCACACCACCCCCACTCCCAAATTTAAACTTGGGAGCAACACCAATAGCATCGCACCCACCCAAATTTGGGAGCAGCAGCAAATAGCCTGGCAACCCTCCCATCCAGTCCTCTGGAGCAGAACCAACGCTAGCAACACCACCCCAGGTTCACTCGATCGCTGTTCGATCCACTTCACCCCCCAAAAACACAACCACAAACATTCTGACTGGAATCCCGAACAAAAACCTGAGCAGCTCCATTTCACACAACTTGCCTGTGAGAGCCGGCGACTGGAGCAGGCTGGACCGCATACAGAGGCAGCAATCAGTGGCATCAAGGGTGACCCAGGTAAAACAGATGTTTAAAGCCCACTGAGTCTGTACACTATAAAAGTTAATTAAGCTACAAACGAACTAAACGGAAGCGCAACCACTTATATACCATGTGGCAGACGTTTCACATGTAGTACATTTGAATGTTTATAATAAATTTTATTGTGTATTGCGTACAGACACAGTGGACTGTAAGCATTTGTTTAACACAGCTTTAACACAGCTTTGCAACCAAATCAAAAACACGCACTTGGACCATGTTCAGCCGCTTGGGGTCTCGCAGTCTCGGTCTCCACAACACCAGCCTAACCTGCTTCGGGACAGCCACAATAAATAAATTCAGGACAGACATTCTGATTTTTTGCACACTGGGGCAACCTTATATATCTTTCTTAGACTGTCCATTCAGCCCAACCATACCTGCCTAACACTCACAAAACAAGCAGGAAGCGCTCAGAGCAGAACATTTTTTTTTGTAAAAAACGCTTACATTACGGTTAATTTTCAGGTCCTCCGTGCGAGCAGCAAAGTTTCAGGAACAATTCAGTAGGCCACACCAAAAATCTCTCACGAACAGCAAAGGAAAGAAAAACGCACACAGGTTACACAGCGATTTATAGCACTGTGCTCACGGAGACAACAAGAACAAACGCTGTTTCTGTTTTTGGCGCCATTTTCCGCTAGCCAATTAGATTTCCGCATTTTCGTCCATGTCACCGCATATCCGGTAAACCAGTGTCCCTGTCTATGGCACCTGTAGTAGCCAGGTCAAGAGTATCAGTTATTTTCCTTACAAAGGAAAAATGAGAGACAAAATCCTCTGGCCTTGGAAGAGAACCAAATTCCTGCTCTGGTGAAATCTCTGGCTCTAAAGGCTCACCTTCATCAATTTCAGGCTCATCATACTCCTCATGCTTCATTTCTTAAGATGGGAGTTCGGAGGGAGCAACCGTGGTTTGAGCCGGTGGACGGGGGGTTGAGGCAGGTATATGACCCTGCAAAGCCTGGATGAAATTCATGGCCTGGGCAATCTTCTCCGCTGATGGCAGGCTGTGAGGTTTATCAGCCTGGGGTTCAATATGCTTAGTCTTTTTGGTTTTCTTGGAGGGGACTAGAGTCAGCCGGATCACCCATCCTTTTGGTAGCACTTGCATCACGCTTATCAGGGCTGTTCAGGGAAGAGACAGCGGTTCACCTGCAGATTTGGAAGGTGTATGCTGGTTAGAGCCTGTAGCACCCTTATCCAGTCTCATTTGTAATCTTTCCATTCTTTTTTTCAACAGTTTTCTGGGGAAAAGACTTACAGATCTCACAATCTGCTGAGAAATGGTCGGTCCCCAGGCAGACCACACACAGGTCATGCTTGTCTATCTTAGCAAAAACGTCCCCACACTTTAGGCAGTTTTTAAAACTTGGGGGTCCAGTCTTTTTCTTGGGTTTTTCAGACATTCTTATTCAAAGAGGAAAAAACTCCAACTGCAATAAATTTTTCACTATATATATTTATATATGTATATGTGTGTATATATATATATATTTTTTTTCAGTCAGTTCAGGAACTGATAAAAGTTTCAATAATGAACCGAGGATTCAGCAAATCTGAACCTGGTCAGCGGTTCGCAGGAACTGGGTTAGCGGTTCACAGAAACCAGTTCAGCAGTTTCAAAACAAACTTAGTTTAGAAGTAAATACTTTTAATAAATAGACTAAATAGCGGAAAATATGACAGAAAAGTTTCCACAAAGGCTATAAAAGCCCCAGTTCCCCAACTGTTATACCGAACCATTAGGAACCGAGAAATAAAACTAAAATTACTCTAAGAAACTAAACTAACATATGACGTAAAATTAAGTAAATAAATGCAGAAGTAACAATAAAAATATAAGAATACTTATACTCTGTGAGGAACCACAATGAACGACTGATTTGGGAAGTCTCCTGGGAGTCTCGACTAGTCAGGCGGAAAATGAAATCTGATACGTTGATGGAACGTTGCAGCAGATAAGGGCAGCAGTTTGAATGTGTGTCACGAGCCAATGATAGTTCTGTCATTTGCATATAGTTCCAATTCTCCGGGCAGCTCTACTTAGGAGGCTGACTGCATATAGTTATGAATAGAGAAGAATACCTGGGGTTAGAATTACTGTTACAGGTGAATAACCTGTTAATATTGGCTGCTCTTACAGTCCACCCAAATATGGACTAACTGGCCTTGCCCAAGTGGTTCAGGGCATTAGTCACTGCTTCCCAGTGAGTGAGCTCATTATATTTGGGGACTTCAAACTTAACTGGCTCTAAGGTACCCAGCTAGAATTTAACAGTGTAATGAACCCCTGAAGCAGTTCAGTCTCTCCCAACTACCCCAACCCGTCTCAACCATAAGTCCTCCAATAACTCCCTTCTGGACTGGATCCTCACCAACTATGAAGGCAGGGTCTTCCAAGCAGGAGTACTATCTGACTCCATCAGTGACCACTCTCCAACTTTTTGCATCTGATCCTGTAAGCACCCTTGCACCCCCCTCCCCCCAAGATCTTTCCTTTAGGGATTTCTCTAAATATGACTTATCCCGCTTACTGTTGGACAGTAGGGCAGTAGATTGGTCAACCCTCCACACCCTGTCTGATGTTCACTGAGCCCTGGGCTTCTTCATTGTTGCCTGTCATCCATCCAGGACAAGCACTTCCCTGTTACCACTTGGACAGTGCAAGGTAAAAACATAAGATGGCTATCAGAAAAACTGCTCCTCTCCCACCCAGGGACCACCAGAGCCACTGCCGTTGCCTCAGAGGTTGCCAAGAAAGGGGAGCGGTTGGACCACAGTGGGCTCAGGGAGGGTGAGGGTGGTGGAACAGAGGTGCATCCCTCCAGTTATACCTCTCGACAATTCATATGCCGTTTTGGCAAAAGTGTGGTTCCTCTGTGGAGGCACCCGCAGTGAAGACCAAGGAGGATGCTGGGAACCTCCACAAAGGAGACCCACAGGAGGGTGGCATGGGACCCCTCAGGGGAAGGAAACAATTCCTGGTGGGGAACTCCGTTGTTAGGAGGGTAGAACTGGGGGAGGAAGGGGAGAGGGAGGTAAGGTGCCTGCCTGGCGCCATGGCTTGGAGGGACAGGGAGCGAATCCTCCGGATCGCCAGAGCAGCTGCACGAGGGAGGGAGCTGGATGTCATTGTCCAACTAGGGACAAATAACTTGGCTGAGAAAGGGATCAAAGCAGTGAGGAAGAGTTTATGGAGTTGGGGAGGGACCTTAGACAAGTAGCACGCACGGTAACCTTCTTGGAGGTGCTGCCTGTCTATGGCTTGGGTGAGGCTAGGGTGCTCCACACCATGGGCTTCAATCAGTGGTTGAAAAACTGGTGCAGAGCTCAGGGGTTTGGCTTCACTGGGGCTGGGGGTCCACCTGGAGTGATGTAGACCTACTGTATACTGGCACAATGGTCTGCATCTGTCCAGGAGGTGAACCCTGATCCTAGGTGATAGGTTTAAATGCTTCATTGGCAAGCATTTAAACTAGCCAACGGGGAGGCACTGGAAAGGAGCATGGAAATCCTAGCCCCCCTCAAAAAAAAAATCAAGATAGTAAGTGAGGTAAACACCAAGACAGAGATGTCGATAGGGAGAAGGGCAGGGTTAAATGGAGAAAACAATAAAGGCAATAAGGACAGGAATGGGCCAAAAAGGGATAAGGCCATCAAGAAATGGAGGGTAATGAGTACCAATGCCCGTAGTCTGGGTTACAAGCTCCCTGAACTGGTGGCCTTGATGGAAGAGGGATGCCTGGGTATCGTGGCAGTCACAGAAACATGGTACACAGAGAACCATGACTGGGATGTTAACATACCAGGGTACACAACCTACAGGAGAGACAGGGAGGGGGGAAGAGGGGAAGGAGTAGCTCTCTATGTAAGGGAAGGGATAAAAGCAACTGAACAAAAGAGTAAACAGGGAGGAGAGGAGGCACTGTGGGTCACCTTAGAGACTGGAAATGGCACCACAGTCCACACAGGGGTTGTATACAGACCCCCATCTCAGGGGGAGGGAATGGATAGGGATATGATAGAAGGCATCCTTAGGATGGCAGAGGAAGGGGACATACTATTGATGGGGGACCGGAATATGCCAGATGTTAACTAGAGCACCTTTGCTGCAGCCACATGCAAGAGCAGGGCCATTCTCGATGCCCTACAGGGACAATGCCTCAGACAGCTAGTTTTGGAACCCACTCATGAGGGAGCAATCTTAGACCTCATACTCTCAAATGGGGACAGTGAGAGGATCTCAGATCTAGAAGTTGGTAGCCATCTGGGAACAAGTGACCACCAAACTGTGGTTCATGATAAACTCAGCTACAGAGTCAAGCCATACAAAAGTGAGGGTACTGGACTTCAGGAGGGCCAACTTTGGCAAGATGGGAGAGTGTCTTAGAAAAGCACTAGCAAACAGGCAAAAAGGAGGGGTGGAGCAACAATGGGGAAACATCAAAACTGCCATCACAGAAGCAACAAGCCTTTGTGTGAAACAAATAAACAAATCAAAACGAAAGAAAAAGCCACTATGGTTCTCAGACGAGGTTAGGAAGAAAAAGATAGCATTTAGGAAGTATAAGAAAACTCAGAAGGAGCAGGACAGAGGACTGCATCAGTTAAGGCAGAAGGAAGTATGGAGGGAAGTCAGAATAGCAAAGGCCCAAACTGAAGTAAAGATAGCCAACTTTGTTAAGAAGGGGGATAAAACCTTTTATAGGTACATCAGGGAGCATAGAAAGACTAAGGGAGGGATAGTGAGGCTGAATAGAATGAACGGTGGGTGGGCAGAGAGGGACAGTGAAAAAGCAGGGATACTGAACAAATACTTCTGTTCAGTATTCACAAAAGAGGAGGAGGGGGAGGTACCTAGTCCAATTAACAGAAGCACTCTGAATGGGGGGTGGATCCAGTCCTTTCACAGAAGAAAGGGTTCTGAAAGAACTCCTAAAACTGAAGGTGAACAAAGCAATGGGGCCTGACAGGATTCCCCCCAGAATTCTAAAATAATTAAGGGAAAACTAGTGACACCACTGATTACCCTTTTTAACAAATCATGGGAGGATGGTGTGGTACCTGAGGACTGGAGGAAGGTGGATGTGATTCCCCTTCACAAAAGTGGGAGCAAGACAGAGGCAGGAAACTACAAACCTGTCAGTTTGACCTCTGTGGTAGGTAAAGTGATGGAATCACTTCTGAAGGAAAGAATTGTTGAGTACCTAGAGGCCAGTGGGGCACAGGACCCAAGGTAGCATGGGTTCACAGCGGGAAGGCCATGTCAGATGAATCTAATCGATTTCTTTGACTGGGTGACCAAAGTAGAAGAACAGGGAGGGGCTGTGGACGTGACCTACCTAGTCTTTAGCAAGGCATGTGACACAGTCCCACACAAAAGATTAATAAATAGATTAACCAGCCTGGGAGTGGGTCCCAAGGTGGTAGCCTGGGAAAAACATTGGCTGGACAACAGGACACAGAAGGTAATTGTAAATGGAGTCCACTCTGAAGAAAGTTACTAGTGGGTTACCGCAGGGTTCAATACTGGGTCCAGTCCATTTTAATGTCTTTATAAGTGGAATTGCAGAGGGACTGGAAGGAAAAGTATGCCCCTTTGCAGATGACACAAAGATCTGCAACAGGGTTGATACATAAAGAGACGTGGAAAGAATAAGAAGGGACTTGGCAAGGTTGGAGGAATGGTCAGAAGTATGGCAGCTTGGATTCAGTGCAAAGAAGTGCAAAATAATGCACCTGGGAAACAAAAACCCAGGGGAAGAGTATATACAGTTGGGGGGAGGTAGTAACAATAACAAAAATGGAATGGGACCTTGGGGAATCATATCAGAGGACCTTAAGGTTGGCAAGCAATGTGAGAAGGCAGTAGGGAGGGCTGGGGGGATACTGAGATGTATAGGGAGAGGCATCACCAACAGAAAACAGGAAGTTGTTATCCCTCTGTACAGACAGTTGGTGAGACCCCATCTGGATTACTGCATCCAGTTTTGGAGACCCCATCTTTGCAAGGACATAGACAGGATGGAGGCAGTCCAGAGGAGGGCAACCAAAATGGTGCAGGGTCTGCAAGAGAAGCCATACGAGGAGAGACTAAAGGAGCTTAATATGTATACCCTTGAGAAAAGGAGGGAGAGAGGGGACATGATAGAAACTTTTAAGTATCTCAGTGGAATCAACAAAGTCCAGGAGGGTAGCATCTTTCAGAAAAAGAGATGTGCAAGAACAAGGGGACACAATTTGAAGATAGAGGGGACGGCTCCAGGGTCAATGTGAGAAGTATTTTTCACAGAGAGGTGGTGGTGGATGCATGGAACAGCCTTCCTGAGGAGGTTATGGGGTCTAAAACTGTGGGAGAATTCAAGAATGAATGGGACAGACATACGGTAAATCTTGTGGGGGGTAGGAAGAAATAGGCTGTTGGTTAACTAGGATCTGCAGCTTATCCTGTAGGTTGGGAAATGGGCAGACTAGGTGGGCCAAGCGGTCCTTATCTGCCGTCAAAGTCTATGTTTCTAGGTTTCTATGTTTCTGTGAAAGAGAAGGATGCCCTGTGGGCAGCTTACAAATCTGCCCCCTTCCTAGAACAATAACTGCCAGCTGCGCAACCTTTGTAAACATGAGGTTAAAATCCTTAGGCTAATATATTAAAAATCTTAAGGTCAGAAATCTGGGTGACCCAGCGGTGAAGGTAACCTCCTCACCTTGTGGAGAGAGTTCGCATGGAAATGCAGGAGCAGATACTTCCGCTCCACAGCAATCCTTGTTAAATACCTCTCTGATAATTATGGCCACTGTTGGAGGGGATGTGGTAGCAGGCTGGCCGAACTGGGCCACATAATGTGGTATTGCCCCCTGCTGACACCATTCTGGTGTGCCCTTTAAATGGAATTGACTAATTGTCTGGGTGAACTCATCGAATTAACAGCCGAGTTGGTCTTGCTATCAGTCTGTCTCCCCCTCTTGGGTGAAGACCCTCCTACCAATATACATGTTAACAGCAAATAAATCCATTACTAGGAAATGGATGACAAAATAGGTGCCAACTATATTAGAATGTAGAAATATCATACAAAGTATTTATCAAATGGAGAGTCTCACAGCTACATTGCAAGATGGAGCTCCGGCCTTTCAGACAAGGAGGAGGAGATGGATTCTCCGCCAAGCAGAAGTAGTCCCGGAATTTGTACCTTGACTGGGACAAAGGGAATGGGGTATATGATATTTTATTATGTAAGTGACGATAAACAGTATATATTTGTATCTGTGGTGTTTCTTGTAAGAAAATCTACTCAACTAAATCGGATTTTCTCTGTGATAAAGGACTAGGAAAACAGAGAATTTGACTTGAACACGTAGAACCTACTCTGTATCTAGCTATAACAGATGTCATATTAACTGAACTGCCTCACTATAAATATACCCACCTGTGTGTGAATATATTTCTTAATAAAAAATAAATGTTAAAAAAAAAAAAAAAAAAGAAAGAAATCTGGGTGACCCCCAAAATGTTTGGTCATCGGTGAACTCCCTTATCAAACTCAGATATAAACAAAAAGCCCATCAAGTTACACACTGGGGCCAGGTCACTAACTGACCCCCTCATGGTCGCTGAGGCCCTCAACACTAAATTCACAGACCTGTCTGACTACATAAGCACGCTCCCTCCTAAGGGCCCTTCTCCTGCCCCCAGTAACTGGGCCAGTGATGACCTCCAAATCCCCTCTTCCACTTTAAGGTCACCTCCTCCAGGAGATCCCTCGCCTTCTTAAGGCTCTCCCCAACTATGGTAGTAGTGGTCTCTGCCTGAGGTTTCTCAAGCTTATGGCTGACTACATTGCTAAACCTCTTGCTGCCATCTTTACCTGTTGCTGACCTCCTGGTCTTTACGAGCATTATTAAAGCCAGGGTAGTCCCTATATTCAAATCCGGGTAATCCTACCCTTCTTGACAATTACCATCCAGTTTTCATCCTCTCCCACCTAAGCTAGATCCTTGAAAAAATTGTCTTCCAACAAATATGTGAGCACATGTCTAAATATAACTTGCTCTCTCCCCACCAACACAGGTTCAGTATGGGCAGCAGCACCAACACTGCCTTGGCATGCTTTACTGACCATGTTATCATGGGTGTGGATGGTGGTAATTACCTGGTGCCATTTTTGTGGATCTTACAAAAGCCTTTGATCTAGTAGACCTCAGCAACCTACTGGACAAACTACACCTCACTGGGCTTTCTGCCATAACTATGTCATGATTCTGAAATTACCTGAACAGCAAGTAGCAGCGACACTCAGAAAAGCCCCAACACAACTTTATTTATTTATGAATGTATGTAGTTATTTAATAGAGGTAACCGGGAAAGGCACATTGAGCCAGGGCTCATTTCCAGGTGCGACCTGGGGAGGGGTAAAAGGGGAAACGTGTTGCAAGTGCAGTACAGTGTACAAAAATGATGGTCAAAGTCAACAAGTTTGAAGACAAGGGAGTTGGTACACTGCGGAAAACAGTGAAGTCAAGGACAGCAACCAAGGTGCATCACTGTAGCAGCCTTGGGTAAATAAGTAAACATAAAAGAAAGAGGAGACCTGTTAAGCTTTGGTGGAAATGGGTGCATAAGTAGGCAGCGGTAGGGGTGAAAATGCAGCCAATGAACTGCAGCAAGCATAGGAACATTTCTGCAGCAGGCGAAGGTGCATAGTAACAAAAGGGCAGCATTTGGAGGGCTGGAACGGGAAAAGGGGTATAGAGATGGGGTGGAAAGCAGGAGCAGAGAGGGTATTGGTAGTTGTTTCAAGTGAAGTCTAAAGGCATGGAGAGAGGGGGATAGCCAGAGATGAGAAGGGAACTGGTTCCAGAGGAAGGGGAGACAATAGGAGAAGGCTGCTTGGCCAGCAGAAGAGTGGGAGTGGGGGATGGAGAAGGTACAGGGATTCCTGGACTGAGTCGAGTAGGGGGGCTGGGAGCAGGGGATAGAAACATAGAAACTGATGGCAGATAAAGACCGCTAGGCCCACGCAGTCTGCCCATTTTCCCTACCGCTGCAAAAACCACAGACCCTACTTGATCTCCGGCTTTATTCTTTTTCCTATCATTAGGGTTCCCCTATGCCTATAACATGCATTTTTGAATTCCCCTACCGAATTAGCCCCATCACCTCTGCTGAGAGGCTATTCCATGAATCCAGCACCCTTTCCATGAAATACTTCCTCATGTTACCCCTTAGTCTACCCCTTCCAGCCTCTTGTCATGACCCCTTGTTCTAGAACATCTCCTTTTCTGAAAGATGCTACCCTCCTTTACCTTATTTATGCCCTTGAGATATTTGAAGGTCTCTATCATATCCCCTCCACCTCCAGGGTATACATATTGAGGTCCTCCCAGTCTCTCCTCGTATAACTTTTGGTGCAGGCCTTGCACTAATTTTGTCGCCCTTCTCTGAACTGACTCTACCCTGTCTATGTCCTTACAGAGGTGCTGCCTCCAGAACTGGACACAGTACTCCAGATGGGGTCTCACCAATGATTTGTAACGTGGCATCACCACCTCCTTTCTTCTGCTGGTAATACCTCTCCCTATGCACCCTAGTACCCCACTGGATCTCCCTACAGCTTTGGCACATTGTTTGGCTACCTCTAGGTCATCTGATAGGATTACGCCCAGATCCCTTTCCTGTTTGGTGGCCATCAGTATCTCTCCCCTCCCCAAATCATGTAAGCCTCTCCTGGTTTCCTGTGCCCCAAATGCATGATTTTGCACTTCTTTGCATTGAATCTTAGCTGCCACACTCTTGACCATGCCTCTAGTTTACCTACGTCTCTCCTCATTTTTGCACCCTTCCTGGAGTATCTGCCCTGTTGCAGATCTTCGTGTCATCTACAAAGAGGCATACCTTTCCTTCCAGCCATTTCACAGTGTTACTTATAAAGACATTAAATAGGACTGGCCCCAGAACTGATCCCTATGGCACCCTGCTGGTCACCCTCCTTTCTTCGGATTGAGCTCCATTTATCACCACCCTCTGTCACTGTGTTCTATCCTTCAGCCAATTTCTAACCCAGTTTATCACTTTGGGACCCATTCCCAGGCTGTGTAGCTTGTTTACCAGCCTGTTATGTGGAACGATGTCGAAGGCCTTGCTAAAATCCAGGTAGGCCACATCCACCACTCCCCCAATCTACTTTTCTGGACACCCAGTCAAAGAAGTCTATCAGATTTGTTTGACATGACCTTCCCACTGTGAATCCATGCTGCCTTGGATCCTGTGCACCACTGGAATCAAGATGTTCCTTTCTTTTAGCAGTGATTCGATTATTTTCCCCACCACTGAGGTCAGGCTGACTGGTCTGTAGTTTCCAGCCTCCTCCCTGCTCCCACTTTTGTGTAGAGGGACCACATCTGTTCTCCTCTAGTCCTCTGGAACCACTCCCGTTTCCAGCGATTCAAATCAAACTTTATTTAACCAGGCATCAACACCATCGAGCAAGCTCATTTTCAAAGTGGTCCTGGACAAGGAACAGTACGATACATAGACATAGTAATATGAAAATTGTAACATCAGCAAAATACAGTACAAAGTCAGATACAAAATACTTGAGTCTGTCTAAAGTACTCCCAATTAAACATTTCCAAAAAAAAACAAATTGAATAGAGTAAAGGGAAAGGTAAGATAGAAAACTGTTAACAGACTAGGGCCTGCAAGGGGATATATGAAGGCAGAGAGAGGGAGTGAGAGCCATGGAGTGGGGTAGGGAATGAGTGTACTGGAAATCCCTAGGGATGAAGGAAGGTGACATACTAACAATTATTAGGCGGAAACATCAGTAACTGAAAAGACAGATTACCTATAACAGCTACAAGGTTCCTGCAAATACTCGACTAGCAGGGCTTTGAAGGAGAGAAGGCTCGGCAGTGAAGTAAGCTTGAGTGCTTTGCATAGTGTTCCAGAGTGAAGGGAGTGCGGAGTTAATTGCAGACAGTCCAAGGTTAGTTTTCGTTCTGGGCACTTGGAAGCAAAGAGTTGCATAACGTCTGAGGCCATAGGAGCCATTAGCACGTTTGAACAGGCTAGAAATATATGCAGGGAGTTGTCTGTGAGAGCTCTATAGAACCAAATGAGCGCATTTCTTTTTCTCCTTGTTGAAAGTGAGGGCCATCCCGCCATTTGGTACAGAAGACAGTGATGGGTGCGAAAAGGCAGGTTAAAGATGAATCTTAGGGCTCGGTGGTAAAGGGTGTCAAGTTTATTTAGCGCTGTGAGAGGGCAATGATTGTAGAGGAAATCAGCATAATCGAGTACGGGTATGAAGGTGGTTTGTACTAATCTCTTTCTAGCTTCTGTGGTAAGCAGATTTTTAATACGGTAGAGTAGGCCGAGTTGCTATTTTAACTTTTTCAAGACTTCATTTAGGTGGCACAGAAAGTTAAGTTTGTTGTCCAGCCAGAACCCGAGGTATTTAAAAGTATCTACTGAGTCCAGGGGTTCACCCGTGAGCATTTGTAACGGTGGGATATGTGTGGAACCAGAGGCTACTTTTGGAGAAAGAATCATAGATTTAGTCTTTTTGGCATTGAGAAGGGGTTGATGCTTGATGAGACTATGTTATAAGGAGGTAAAGTCTCACTGTAGGTCTTCATAGGCTGTGAGAAGTGAGGAATTTGAGACATAGAGTACTGTGTCATCAGCAAATAGATGCCCATTTGCTACCTGCAGGTGGGAGTCCAAGTTGTTGATGTAAATAGCAAATAGAATAGGTCCCAGAATGGAGCCTTGGGGGACCCCTCGCAATAGGGATTTCTGTGGAGACAGGTCACCTGCTGATTTAACTTGCTACAATCTGTTAGAAAGGTAACTAGTGAACCAGTGGATGGCAGAGTTGTCAAGGCCGATATTTCTCAGTGATGTAAGCATGATGTTATAATCCATGGTGTCGAAGGCCTTGCTGAGGTCAAGAAATAGAGCAACTACGTGTTTTTTAGAGTTTAGGGCAATTTGCCAGTCAGTAGTTACTTTTGCAAGAGCAGAAGTGGTGCTGTGTTTTGCCCGAAACCCAGACTGGGCAGGGTTTAGGAGATTGTGCTGGTCCAAGTGTTCTCTGATTTGAGTATTGACAATCTTTTCCAGGACTTTTGAGAGGGTGGAGAGTATAGAAATAGGCCGGTAATTGTTCAGGTCACAAGGGTCCCCTGACTTGAAAAGAGATAGAACCGGGGCAGTCTTCCACGTCACAGGTAATTCACCCTGACTCAAGGAGGTGTTAAATAAATGGATGATAGGGGCGGTCAAGTAGAAATAGCCACGCTTTAGGAAGAATGGTTCGATGTTATCCGCGCCGGCGCTTTTTTTTGTGTCCAATGCCAAAAGGAAGTCCTCTATTTGCTTAAACGAAATTGTGGAAAAGCTGAATAAGGGAGGGTTTGGTTGATAAGGAATAGCATTTAAGTTAATTGAGTTACTGTATCACCCGCATGGCTATGGATTAATTGAACAGGGCTGCCAGTACCTCCCTAAGCTCCTTTAATATCCTAAGATGCATCCCATCTGGTCCAAATACCTTGAGTCTTGCGATTTCCTTTAGAACTCTCTCCTCCGTAAATGGACTAGTGTCCACCTACCTCCCCTTATTGCTCCTATCACTTGATTGTGGTCCCTCACTTTCCCCCTCTTCTATGAATACTGAACAAAAACATTTGTTCAGGATTGTTGCATTTTCCAAGTCCCCTTCTGCACACTCCCCTTCTTCCTCCTTAAGCCTTACAATCCCACCCCTTGTCTTTCTTCTTTCACTAATGTACCTATAAAAAGTCTTGTCCCCTTTCTGTACTGCCTGGGCTGTTTTTTTTCCTCCATTTACACCTTTGCACGGCTGACTGCCTTCCCTGTCTCCCTCTACTTATCCACATACTCTGCCTTATCCTCCTTCTTCTGTGTTTCCTTGTACTTCCTAAAAGCCAACTTTTTCGCTCTTACCTTCTTGGCCACTTCCTTTGAGAACTATAATGGTTTTCTTTTTCTCTTGCCTTTGTTCATTGGATAGCTGGATAGCATGGAGGAGAGATAGGAGAGCAGAAACCTGAACCAATATTAGGTGATTTAACTGTGAGTTAAGATTGTAAATTTATTCTAAATAAAGGTGCAAGTCAAAACCTTATGTTGTTAAGGTTCGAACCCCACCATGCCTGTCACACGTTTTAAATTGTAATGGCCCACCATCACTGGCTGGTCTTGCTTCCAGCAGGCAAGATCTAGCTGGTACAAGGACGTCTGGGGTATTTACGGAGTGGGAGGATACCAGTAGCCCACCCCCTGATGAAGCTCACCAGAGCAAAGTGCCGGGGCAGCTGGCGTGTTAGCCATTTTTGGTTCACTGCACTACATTTTGTCTTGCACCTTGATTTTGAATAAATATACAATCTTAACTCACAGTTAAAGTCATGCTTGTTGTTCCTGCTTGGAGCTGTGTTGTCAAACTCACAGCCGCACCTCGTCCACTGGGCCACTTGTATGCGAGCCTTTCTTGTTTTTCCGGTTCTGAAATTTCCTCACTGGGAGAACCCAGGTGGTTTGTACAGGAGAGGCCACCTCTAACTCCCTGGATGTCAAAGTAGGATCCCACAAGACAAATATTAGGACCAATACTGATTTTCATTGAGGAGGTATCTCAGTCATCAGGTCACACATATGGAACTTGACTGTCGGTGAAGCAGGATCCACACGGAAGATTTTCAGCGGTACAACTGGGGCCGCCCACACAACATCATCTACCGACATCACCAACCCTGTAAAGGCATGAGTGGCCCCACTCCCTCCTCAGTTCTTTCCTGCCATTGACTCTGTTTACATGGGTTTCCATGGAAGCTCCAACACATTTTCATGCCATTTTTGCCTACAGCTTTTTTATACTTAGGCCCTTTAGAATCTCCTTTTCTAAAGAGGTTCCTTTAATTTGTTTATGTCAAGAGTTAATCCTTCAACTTCTTTCTTCCATCGCTGCTGCTGTGGAAAGAAGATTGCCTCTACAGACGAACATTCACTCTGTGTCTGCTGTCTTGGGCCTGGCCATGACGTCTCAGACTGTGAGATCTGCCAGAAGTTTAATAAAACCATCCTCAGGCCACGCAAAAAGGCTCTCAAAAATTTCCTAATGGAGCAACAGGTAGCCAGTTCTGGGCAGGGGTCCTCTGGGGTCCCTCCTTCCCAGTCGCCAGTGGTTTGTCGAGCTCCCAGGCCTCTAAGGCGTCAGACAAGTCCTCGGTGAAACATCATAAACAGGACCATGATCGGAATCACTCTCCCCGGCGGCGTTCCCACTCCCTGATGTCCTCCTCTTTTTCATCCGGGGGTACTCTGTCTGCTGCAGTTGTGCTGATGCCTGCTGCTGTCCAGATCTCTGTCTCTACCAGATCCCTACTAACAGTGCCACATCCCACTGCTCAGGTTGTCTGGTCATCTGCCCCCACTCCGTCAACATCGGGTTCGTCATCGATGGTCCTCCTGTCAAGGCCTAATGCTTCTGCAGGTCCTCAGGCTTTGGGCTCCTCAGGATCTCAGGGCCCACTGGACAGGTCATCGCACCCTGCACTGACAGAACAGGTCGGGGGAGAAGGAGGTGGTGTTCTTGTGTATGTTAGAGACAGCATCGTATCCTCTGAAGCTGCGTACCCCATTACTGTCCCCTCCCATAACAGAATGTATCTTCATTACCTTAACCCTGGGTAATGTCAAAAGACTAAGCTTAGGATGCGTCTACCTTCCACCTAAAAATGCTCACACCGTCCTCCCCTCCCTTATAGCTTCCCTTTCAGACCTCCATGGCCATGATCTCATACTTTGTGGAGATTTGAACATCGATTGGTTGAATCAGAATAAAAATACAGCACATTCAACTTTAGCTGACTCCAACCTAACACAGCACATCTCCGAACCCACTAGATTAAATACCAAGTCAGGTAACCACTCCTTACTTAACTCGGTTGTCTCCAATTGTCCGCACAGGGTACGATTTGCAAGTGCACTTTCTGATTGCGTCAGCGATCACTCTCCAGTTCTATGCATGTGGAGTAAAAAAGCACAAGACCTTCTCCCAAAATTACAAAATCTAGAAATATGTTGCTCTTTGATCCATCAGCCTACCTGTCATCTCTCTCTCTAATGCCGATTGGAGCCCTATTAAAGCCTTGCCCAACGTCGACCAGGCTTTAGACTTTTTTATTAATACACTGAATGATATAATTTATAGACATGCTTCCATCACAAAAAGGAGGTCCAAAGGCTTGAAAGCACATTGACTAAGTGAGGAACTGAGGCATCTTATGAGCCGTCGAGACTCAGCCTGGAAACATTTTAAGAAAACAGGCAACACCTCAGATTGGCAGACCTACAGGCAAATTCATAACACATGCAAGAATAAACTCTGTCATGCCAAATGCAAGTATTATAGTTCCCTGCAGACCGAACATCTTAGTAACCCCAAGGCATTCTGGAAGCAAGTCAACACTTTAATCAAAGGTAACTCCCCAGTCGCCCCCAGCACCTTACTGGCTGGTGATACCCCATTATCTGACCCACTATCTATTGCGGATGGTTTAAACCACTTCTTCACTGACCTGGCCAGATATAACTCACACTTAGCCCCTTCTCCAAACTTTGACCCCTCTTCCCTCCATCATAAACTGCTTTCTTCATGCCCGGAATTTCACTTAAAACTAGCTACCCATAAAGAAGTAGTGCAGCCATTACTAAAACTAAAGGAAGATAGTTCCCCTGGTTTTGACTCCTTAGAACCTCATTTTCTGAAACTAGGTGCTTCAGCCCCTGCTGTTCCTATTCGTGACCTGATAAACAGGTCTCTCGCTATGGGAAACGTGCCAGCTAAATGGAAAGTTGTAGTTGTTGTCCCGCTGCACAAGGATGGTCCTTTCGCAGTTGAACATTTCAGACCCGTATTTATCCTCTGCCCCCTAGCGAAGATACAAGAACAAATTATTTTCAATCGACTTTAGTCCTGCCTGGAATGTCATCACCTCCAATCAAATAACCAGCATGGTTTCAGAAAGAATCATAGTACCCTCACTGCCCTCACCAAGGTAACCTCAGATATTCTGGCTCCCTAGACAAAGGACTTTATGCCGGGGACATTTCTGTTGATCTAACTAAGACCTTCGATTTGGTAAACTATAACCTTCTGCTGCACGAGCTACATTCTCTGGGGCTTGACCAACTATCACTCTCCTTGTTGCAAAACTACTGTACCTCTCTGGCTGTTCCCAAGGAGTAAAATGGTCTGGGGTTCTCTCTTCATTTAATACTATTACTCACAGCGTACCACAAGGATCTATCCTGGGGCCCCATTTGTTACATAGAAACATAGAAATTGTTGGCAGATAAGGATCGGTAGGTCCATCCAGTCTGCCTGTAGGCCCTATACATTGTATGTGGCCACTGACCCTATGTGATCAATGGCTTTTCATCACTCCCTCCCCTCTCAAGCTTCCCTTGTGCCTGTTCCAGGCATGCTTAAACCCCTGCACTGTGCTTGCCCCCACTACCTCCTGTGGTAGACTATTTCAGGTGTCGACTACCCTTTCTGTGTAGAAAAACTTCCTCACAGAACCTCTTTATCTGCCCCCTTCCAGTTTCATATTGTGTCCCCTTGTTCTAGTACTTTTCCTACGTTGGAAAAGGTCCCCACCTGCACCTTGTTTATGCCCTTGAGGTACTTGAAAGTTTCAGTCATGTCCCCCTGCTGTGTCCTCTCCTCCAGTGAGTACATATTGAGGTCCCTTAGTCTCTCCTCGTATGTTTTGTGGTGCAATCCTTGCACCATCTTTGTTGCCCTTCTCTGGATAGTCTCCACCTTATCTATGTCCTTGCACAGGTGTGGCCTCCAGAACTGTACGCAGTACTCCACGTGAGACCTTACCAATGCTTTATACAATGTCATCACCACCTCCCGCCTTCTGCTAGTGATACCCCTGCCTTTGCACCCCAACACACCACTGGCCCGCCCTGCTGCCTTTGTGCACTGCTTTGGTACCTTAAGGTCATAAGAGATGATAACCCCTAGGTCCCTTTCCTCTTTGGTGACAGTCAGCCCCCCCCCCCCACAACCTGTAGCCAGGGCCCCGATTTTTCTGCGGCACATTGGAGCAAAGTTCTGCGGCAGGGTTCTCATTTGCTGCAGAACTTCTGCGGCACTCAACACCAATTTCTGCGGCAATTCTGCAGCACATTTTTACCCTTAATTTTTTCCTTTTTTTTGCCATATCTGACACAATGCACGCTCGTAACACAGTCATTTTATGGGCGTTTGTCACCAAATTTTCAACATAGCCAGTTTAAGACCTCTGCTCATGAACAGTATCACTGTGATTTTCTTAATCTGTCCCGAACATTGATTTTGCACACCGACCGCGCCATTGTGCGCTGCATGTGCAAAAACACATTTTGGGTGAGATGAGAAAAATGACAGTAGTACTGTTCATAAGGAGGTGTGGTAAAATGGCAATGCTGAAAATCTGGAGTGAAAATATTAAAATGCTCGAAGTTACGGGCGTGCGTAGAACTGCATAGCGCCTTCAATAAAACAGTCATTTTATGATTGTTTGTCACCAAATTTTCAATATAGCCAGTTTAAGACCTCTGCTCATGAACAGTATCACTGTGATTTTCTTAATCTATCCTGAACATTGATTTCGCGCACCGACTGCACCATTGTGCTCACATGTGCGAAAACACATTCGGGTGAGATGTGAAAAATGACAGTTGTACTGTTCATAAGGAGTGTGGTAAAATAGCAATACTGAAAATCTGGAGTGAAAATATTAAAAATGCTGAAGTCACGAAGGCTGCGTAGGAACTGTACAACGCACACTCGTAAAACAGTCATTTTGGGGAATATTTTCACCAAATTTTCAACATAGGGTTTTTGGGAGCCTACCTCATGAACTGTGACACTGTCATTTCATTAATCATTCTGGAAAGGTGGTTCCGCGCAGTGACTGCGGAACCACCATTCGGGACCGATTAATGAAATAACAGTGTCACAGTTCATGAGGTGGGGCCTCAAAAACCCCATGTTGAAAATTTGGTGAAAAATTCCCAGAAATGGCTGAGATATGCACTAAAGTTGAAAAAAATCCATTTATGCCATTATACAGTTTACCGGCATTTCTTCAGTTCGCGGTCGTCTTTGAAGAGTGCAGACGTGTTCCCGGTCCACCGAAGATCGTCATGCTGGGCTCCGGAGGTAAGTATGGGTTGAGGTGGGGGTGTGGGGTGGGTGTAGGTGTTGGGGGGCAAAAGAATCAATGAGGAAAGTTTTTTTTTTTTTAGTTTTTGATACAACGAGGGACTTTGCCACGCTGGGGTGGGCTCCCAGCGTGGCCAGTAAGCAGCTTGGGGGATAGTGAAGTTTATGGGGATTGGGCACCCCATTAGCAACGGAAGCTTTTGCCATGCTGGGGTGGGCTCCAGAGTGGCACCAGGCAGCTTGGGGGGGATGAGGTCGACGGGGGCTTGGGCACTAGCGGCAACAGCTTTTGCCACTCTGGGGTAGGCTCCCAGTGTGGCACCAGGCATCTGGGGACAGTGAAGCTGATGGGGGATTGGGCACCCCCATGGGCAACGGAAGCTTTTGCCACGCTGGGGTAAACTTCCAGTGTGGCATACAAACATTTGGGGAGGGCAGTGAAGCCGACAGAGTTAGGCACCCCATCGGCAAAGGAAGCTTTTGCCCGCTGGGTGGGCTCCCAGCATGGCATACAGACATTGAGGGGGCAGTGAAGCCGGCGAGGTCGGCGAAGGCGTTGTTCATGGTGGCCCACGATCTCCACGGGTGACGCAAATTCCACAGATATTTCTCAGTGGTTTGTCGCACCATGGGAATCACTGAAAACCTGGGCCCTGCCTGTAGCTCTCCCAGGGTTCCCTCTACCCAGGTGCATTATTTTGCACTTCTTTGCATTGAACCTTAGTTGCCACATCTCGACCATCTTTCAAGCTTCTCAGGTCCCTTTCATTTTCTGCACCCTTCTGGTATCCACCCTGTTGCAGATCTTGGTGTTATCTGCAAACAGGCAGACCTTTCCTTCCAGCCCCTCTGCAATGTCACTAATGAAGGCATTGAACAGGACTGGTCTTAGTACTGATCCCTGTGGTACCCCACTGGTCACCCCCTCTCCCCAGATTGTACCCCATTTACCACCACCCTCTGTCTCCTAACCAGTTCTAAACCCAGTTCACCACCTTGTCTCCCATGCCCAGACTACCCATCTTGCTAATCAGCCTTCTATGTGGGACAGTATCACAGGCTTTGCTGAAATCTAGGTAGGCGATGTCTACCGCCCCTCCCTGATTTATTTCCCTAGTCACCCAATCAAAAAAATCTATTAGATTCGTTTGACATGACCTTCCTGCTGTGAATCTGTGTTGCCTCAGATCCTGAATACCTCTGACTTCCATATGTGCCACTATCCTTTCTTTCAGCAGTGTCTCCATGATCTTTCCCACCACTGAGGTGAGGCTGACTGGCCTGTAGTTCCTCGCCTCCGCCCTACTGCCGCTTTTGTGCAGTGGGACCACATGTGCCCTCCTCCAGTCCTCTAGAACAACACCCGTGTTGAGTGACTCTGTGAACAAGAGGTGCTGCTAGTTCCTTTTGCAGCTCCTTTAATATCCTCGGGTGAATGCCGTCTGGCCCCATGGCCTTATCTGCCTTCAGCTTTGTGAGTTTTTCCAGAACTCTCTCCACTGTGAATGGACAGTTGTCCACTTCTCCCCCCCTCATTGCCTCTGCAACCCAACTGTGGTCCTTGACCCCTTCCCCCTCCTTAATGAATACTGAGCAGAAGTATTTGTTCAGTATTTCTGCCTTGTCCAGATCCCCCTCCTTACATTCTCCCTTCTCCACTTTGAGCCTCATTTTCCCCTCCCCCCAGTTTTTCTTCTTTCACTGATGTACCTATAAAATGCCTTATCCCCTATGTTTACAGCTCGTGCTAAACCTCTTCTTTCTGCACCTTCGCCCTCTTAACGGCTTTCCCTGCTTTTCTTAGACATTCAAGGTTCACCTCCCTGTCCTCCTCCCTTTGGCTCCTGTTATAGTTCCTGAAACTTAGCCTTGTAGCCCTGACTTTGTCCCCCACCTCTTTGGAGAACCATAGTGGTTTCCTTCTTCTTTTCCCTTTGGCCACTGTCCTAATGCATTGGTTTATCTCCACTATGGCTCCTTTGTTTCTCCCATTGTTCTTCCACCCCCTCTATTACCCTTCCCTTCCCTTCCTCAGGACTTCTTATACACATCTGCCCATTTCAGTGAAATCCAGCCTCCTGAAATCTGATACTCTTGCCCTTGTGTGCCTTAATTGAATCCATGTCTCCATGCTGAACCACACCATGTGGTGGTCACTGGACCCCAGCTGCCCTTCCACCTGTATTTGTTCGACTCTGTTCCCATTGGTCCATAGCAGGTGCTGAACTGACTTGTCCCTGATTGGCTCATGCACCAGCTGCCTGAGTCCCACCCCTACAGGGATTCTAGGATGGCTGTGCTTCTAATTGAAGCAGCCACCTGGGTGGCCCAATCCACATCCAGCATATTGAAATCCCCCAGTAGCAGGATTTTGCCTTTAGCTGCCATGTCGTGTATGTTCTCCACTAGTTCCCTGTCTATGTCCTCCCTCTGTGCCGGAGGTCTGTAGATCACCCCTGTGTGTATTACTGTTCCATTCCCTGGCTCCAGGGTGATCCACATTACCTCGGCCTCCCCCTGTCTTCCTTGAACTTTTGTAGCCTTTATACCATCTCTGATGTACAGGGCCACTCCGCCCTTTTTACCTTCCCTGTTCCTCCTGAACAGTGTATAGCCTGGTACTCTGACTTCCCAGCCATGATTAGCAGAGTACCATGTCTCTGTTATTGCTGCTATGTCAAGGTCTGCATCTGCTAACAAGGCCTCCAGGTCTGGAACCTTATTTCCTTGGCTACGGGCATTCGTTAGCATGACCTTCCTTGTTTTACAGTCTGCCCTCCCTCTGTTCTAGTTCTCCCTCTTCAACATCTTCCCCCCACCCCAGTTTCTTCGTCTGCCTGCCCCTACCTGCCTGCTTTAGCTGTTCCTGTAGTCAACTTATGTTCCTGCATGTTCCCATGGGGGGTGTTCCTAAGCCTCCTGATCCTCCTGGCTCTCTCCTCTTGGCCAGTTTAAATGCTCAAAGCTGAAGCATTTAAACTTCTCACAAAGGACCAAGGTCCCCTTCTTGGACAGATGCAGGTCGTCCTCCTTATATAAGCTCGCATCTACCCAGGTCGGGCCCCAGTCCCCTATGAAGCCAAAGCCTTTCCTTCCACACCAATCCTTCAATCAGGAGTTGAAGGTATGGCTAGGGAGTGCCCTAGCTTCCCCTGTGCCCTGTACAGGTAGCACCTCTGAGAATGAGACGGAGCATGCTATCTGTTTCAGGTTTCCGCCCAGCTTCCTGAAATCCTCCTGGGCATTGGCTAAATCCACCCTTCTCCTGGCCAGGTCATTGGTCTCCAGGTGGGCAATGACATCCAGCTGCTGTCTCCTAACTATTGCCGTAGTGATCCTGTGAATCCACTTCCCATCCCTCCACGCAGTACTTTCTGGGAGGCACTTGACCTCCTTCTCTCCCCTACTAGGTGTTCCTACTACACCACAGGCTGTGTCCAAAGACAATCAGCCAAGGAGTCCTGTGGCAGTGGCTCCTCATTCCACTCACCGTGGTCCAGACACAGCCAATTCCAAACATGCAGTCATAAACTTATCCGCTAGAATCCCTCAATGCTACCCAAACTAAGTGGAAAAGCATACTGAAATGGCAGTTAAGGAAATACCTCAAATTTAATTTCAAGCACACAGTCGCAAACTCACCAGCTAGAGTCCCTCAATCCTGCCCAAGCTAAATGAAGAAGCACACTAAAATGGCACTTAAGACCTCACATTCAAACTGCACTAATCCCTGTAATATGATGCCTGCACTTAAAGTTCAGACACAGTCAATTCTAAACACAGTCACAAATTTATCAGCTAGAATCCCTCAATCCTGCCCAAACTAATTGGAAAAGCGCACTGAAATGGCAGTTAAGAAAATAACTCAAATTCAATTTCAAACACACAGTCACAAACTCACCAGCTAGAATCCCTCAATCCTGTCCAAACTAAATGAAGAAGCACAATGAAATGGCAGTTAAGACCTCACATTCAAACTACAGTAATCTGTTTATTAATAATTTACCCCTCAATTGTGATGGGTCTCATGTGCCGATTTATGCTGATGACGCTATTTTATACCGGTCCTCTTGCAACACAGAATGGCTTAATCATAACCTGGAAAGTGACTTCCATACTCGGTTCCGTAATAATCATTTAGTCCTTAACACCAAAAAAACTAAAGCAATGCTATTTTATAACCCTTCCACAAAAGCGACCCCCCCCCCTTTGATATACTTCAAATTCAGTCTATTACAGGGGACTCCCTGGAATCAGTGCAGTCTTTCAGATACCTGGGCATCCTGCTCAATCCCTCCCTTTCATCTGAACAGCATGTAACACAGACTACAAAAAAACTCAATCAGAAACTAGATTTGCTCGCTCACACAGAAACATCTGAATTCTCTTTATTTCTTATATTTCACCTTCCACGTGAAAGTCAGTGGGGGTTGAGAAGCTCAGCCACTGGTTGGGGTATATATGTTCTTACCCCATTTAATAGCATTGTGTTTTACCTAGATATTTTACAGATGCCTGTCTACAATCAGAGTAACATTGAAATTTCTGTGAAAATGTACATTTTATGCCAAGGCAGGTGACAGGCCACAGCTTTTTATTATAAGAATCAAATAATGTTTGATGCAGAGTTACAGTCTCACTTGTATATTGTGATTTTAATTTTTTTATTAAGATCATCTATTTGTCAATGCAATGTATATTGTGCTGTGGTGACAACTTACTCAATAAAGCTGAGTTTCAAAAAAAAAAGAAACTAGGTTTGCTCTACCGCCTTCGTCCGCACCTCTCTCATGCCTTTTGTCAAAAGATTGCATCTTCCTCCCCATCCTATTCTGTGGTGCCCCCCTACTGCTGTCAGCCAAAACGACCATACTCTCCTGCCTGAAAAATGCTTTACTTCAGAGTTGGACGATTTGCTCTTGGTGCCAACCCACTCCTCCACCATCACTGTGAGGTTCCAGCATCTGTAGGCTGGCCCGATCATGAACAAAGATTGCAGTTCTCTTCCCTCTGCTTTATTTTCAAATTTACCTTCTTCTTTTCTGCCCCCTGCCTGAGTGACCTGCTGACACATAAATCCTTTCCACGTTTACTCAGGTCTTCCACGGCGCCTTTGCTGAATATCCAGCATCCTTGCCTGCCAATCGGCAAGCGATCCTTTGCCTACTCTGCACCTTCCACTTGGAATGCACTCCCCTTATCTACACTTTCCCTCTCCTCTCTTGCCACGTTCAAACACTCCCTCGCTGCGCACCTTCTACAGCCTAAGCCATGTTCCTGCTATGGCTAGTTCTTTGAAAGACTTAGTTGAATGTTATTTGCCCACTACCTTTGAACAGTCTGTAGTACACTGTTCCTCCACTTCCTTTAAACAATTGTACAGTTCTCACTGACTCATGTTGTACTATTGTATATATTTGCTGCGTATTATCTCATTCATGGCTTCAATCAACAGTACGATTCACCTTGATTCAACTGCACTTGTGTAGATTTGCTGTATATTATCTCATTCATACCTTGCTCTAATTTGTACTTCCTTGCTGTTCACATTAATATTCACTCATTTCTGTTTCCGTTGTAACCAGTGCTTTCATTGTGTTGTACCTTGTCCCGGGTCGCCCCTGAAAAGGGGACTGTGTAGTCTCAGTGGGCCTACCCGGTTACCAAAATTCAATAAATAAATAAACTGTCGCCTTCGACACCTGCGGGCTGCTCCTTGCAGGCCGTTGATGGTCCCTCGTTCATTGGACCTTGAGCTGGAGCAGATCGATGTAGAGGAGGAGTACCACCCTGACCTCATCCTACCTGAGAAAGAGGAAGAGTCTCCTTGTTCAGACAGGTCCACTACCTCCTCCGTGTCCGAAGATTCTGTTATGTACTCCTTGGTCTCCTCCAGAGGACCCCACTTTTTTCAATATCATAAGGCAGCTGTCCTCAGCCATGGGTTTCCATACTGAGGAGGAGGATGCTACCAGAAGAGATCTGGTGGAATTTTTGGAGATCCAAGAGTTTCCTCCCAAGGTAATTTCTCCTACCCTTCCAGCTTTGAGGAATGCCACTACCGCGGCCTGGCACAGACCTGACATGGTGCTAGTCATGCTGCGCAGGGCTGATAAATTGTGTCATGCCCCCAGGGTCTGCATCATAATGCTGCCCAGCCTGAAACTGATTCTGTGGTTATTAAGGCAGCTCATGATAGGTTGAAGGTGCCCAAGCACCTCAGTTACCTCCCTCTGAAAGAGGCCATAGGATTGATCTTTGGGGCAAGAGGGTCTATGCCTCCTCCACCCTTGAGCTGAGGATTGCCAGCTACCTCTTCCACATGGTTAAGTACCAGAATACTATCTGGAAGAAGGGCAAGGCCATGGCCCAGGCCCTTTCTGACTGTTCCCAGAAACAGGATGTTCTCAAATGGTTGCAGAGTGCTGAGGATATTAGCAAGCACCTCCTGAGGGCCTGCTATGGTTTTTTGGATACAGGTGCCAGGGCTTCTGCCACAGGCATTTGCCTTCATAGGCACTCCTGGCTAAGGGTCTTGGGTTTCCCAGCTGATATCCAGCAAAAGATGCTTAATGCACCTTTTAATGGCTCCAAGCTGTTTGGTCCAGATGTGCAGGGTATCATAAATGAGCTACAGGCATCTGGAAGGGCTAGTAAGTCTGTCCTTGTACTCAGTCCAAGAGCAGACAGTGCCCTCCTTTTTGCAAGGTGCCCCAAAAATCTGGAGAAGCCTCCTGACACCAGGGCAAGAGAAGAGCCTCCTCTGCCTTGCCAGCCCCCTCCTTCTCAGGCGCCATAACAGAGCACCCTAGGGATGATGAATCAGTCCCAGTGGCTGGATCCACCTCCACTTGACTCCTTGCCAGAACCCCCCTCTTTGGGTCCCCGACCAAGAGGTGGTGGTTGGAGGTCGGTCTTCCTCCATCTCAATCAATGGAGAACCATTACTTCAGATGCCTGGATTCTTCAGATCATAGAGAGGGGTCACAATCTGGAACTCACCAAGATGCCCCCAGAGACTCCTCCAATACCCTCCACCTACCCTTCAGCCAATCTGTCTGTTCTCCGGAAGGATGTACAGTCCTTTCTGTGCAAAAAGCCAATCAAGCCAGTTCCCAGGCGCCAAAGAAACAGGGGATTTTCTACAGGTTCTTCTTTGTCCCCAAGAAAACCAGAGATCTGAGGCCCATATTAGATCTCAAAGACCTCAATCTGTATGTCCAGTACATAAAATTCCTCATGGTAACCCTGCCAGGCCTGATGCCTGTTCTCAAGCAGGGCCACTGGTTGTGCTCCTGGACACACATGATGCTTACCTGAAAATCTTGGTGTTTCTTCCACACAGGAGATTCCTTTGGTTTCTCTTTCAGGGCAAGCACTACCAATTCAAAGTACTGTCTTTTGGCTTATCCTCTGCGCCGCGGGTCTTTACCAAGCGCTCAGCAGCAGTAGCTGCAACCCCTTAGAAGGGAGGGACTGTATGTTTTCCCCTATCTGGATGATTGGCTTCTAAAGGCCCCATCTAGAGAACAGCTTCTTCGGTTTCTAGGGAGAACTCTTCAGCTGTTTCTTTCCCTGGGCATCACGATCAACTTGCCCAAATCGTTCCTAACCCCATCCCAGAGGCTGCAATAAATAGGGGTGGTTCTGGACTCCGCACAGGGTAAAAGCCTTCCTTCCTCAGAAAAGAGCAGAGTGCCTTATTGCCCAGGCTCCGGAGGTCGCCCAGAGCCATTATGTTACAGCAAGTGTATACTTAAGACTGTTGGTGTTGATGGCTGCAGCCATTCCTATGGTTCCACTGGCCCAGCTGCACATGCGAGTCCTCCAGTGGAAACTCAGGGTGCAATGGGACTAATGCACAGACAAATTGGAACAGTTAGTACTGGTCTCCTCCCCAGTCTACAAGGTACTTCAATGGTGGATGGACCTTCTGAACCTGTTGCAAGGGGTTCCATTCCAGCTCTCCTCCCCCCACCAGATCCTCACCACGGATGCCTCCGGCTTGGGCTGGCAGGCGCATCTGGATCTCTTTCAGGATCTTGCCTCCTTTGCTCAATCATTTCAGGTTTTGCTGTTGCGCCCTGCTTGGGATTTCCTGTGGTTGTTAGGGTACGTGGTGTCCTACACCACTGTGGTTCTTTGGGCCCGCTGATGGATGTGCCACCTTCAGTGGGAGCTGGGCCATCAGTGGTCCCAGTGCCTAGGCCACGTGGACCAGCCAGTTACAGAGATCCAGCCTGTGTGGGGTGCCATCCAGTGTGGCATGTCTCAAAACACCTGGAGGACGGAATCTCATTTGTCCGCCCAGAGCCGAACGTCACGCTAGCAGTGGATGCATCTCAGGTTGGTTGGGTGGGGGAGATCACACCTGGGAGACCACACAACCCACGGGTTCTGTTCGCCCAGGGAGTCCCGTCACCATATAAATCTGCTCAAGCTCTGTGCTATGCGCTTGACTCTGATGGAATTTGCTCCACGAGTCAGTGGTCAGGTCGTTCAGGTCCAGACAAGACAACACCATGACTGTGTTTTACCTGAACAGATAGGATGGCACATACTACTTTCCCCTGTGTTGCGAGGCACTCTGCACTTGGACCCTCGTGTGCAGCCTGGGTGCCAATTTCTTGGCAATCCATGTCACAGGAGAGAACAGTCAGCTGGCAGACTGTCTCAGCCAGGTAGGAGAGATGTCGCATGAGTGGTCTCTGAATCAGAAGGTGGTGAACCACCTGATCTTACTTTTGAGTAGGTGCTCATGCAGCAGGTTACACCATAAGGACTGAAGCTGGAAGGCATCAGGACCCCATGGAAAACTTCTAGCTAGCAGTCTACTGTGGGGGACCACCCCCTGACGTCAGCCTGCTCCCAGCGTCGCCCAGTGGTATAAAAGGGGTGGTCCCCCAGCCCTACCCCAGTTGTTTTCCTGCCATCGATCCACACACATTAGCTCTAGAGATGCCTTCTGCTCCAGTCGACCACTATTTTTTACACATTTACCAGCGCTTTATTATTTTTCTATTTTACAAAGTTAGTGGTTTTTCCTCTGTATGTCTTCTTCCCCGTCTTCTTCCGTCAAGTGGCGGCAGTCCAAGTGTGCCTGCAGCAAACAAATTCCATCTAAGGATGGCCATTCAGCTTGCCTCTTCTGTCTAGGCCCAGACCACAACACAGAGGTCTGCTAACATTGCTTGAAGTTCGACAGTAGGACTAGAATTTACCACCAGAAAGCCCTGAAAAGCTTTTTGCTAGAAAAACGGCTAGCTGCCATGCAGAAGGAAATCCAGGGTAAAAGTCCTTCATCTTCCCCATCTCAAAAGGCTTCCACTTCTTCGGCTCACTATAAGGACAAGAAGAAGTCATCTGGGAAGCACCACCATAGGGACAAACACAAAGAAAAATCCCGCTCTGACACCCGTTCCCTGATCAAGTCGGACATCGGCTCTGGGTCCTTCTCCCGTGGGAGGTCAGACTCGGCTCCCCAGGCTGCTCTCACTCCTTCTGGGCTCCCAGTGGTTAGGCCTACCGCCTTTATCCTGGCCTTGGTTGGAGGCTTTTCTAGGTCTGAGGCTTCGTTCTTGGCCCTTCAGCCCCTGAAGTTCAGGCCCTCCTCTCAGCCTTTGGGTCCTCAGCCAGGTGGCTCAGACGGTTCTTCCTCAGGTGACGGGTCTTTATCCGTCATCCAACCGGCCATGGCATCCACCAAATCAGCCTCAAACTCCAGGGCTGACTCCTCTGAGTGATGCCAGGGGCATGCGCTCACCTCCCCTGGGAGAGTAACGTGTTTGCCCTTCACAGGACTTACCACCCACGGCGGGTCTCTCCTAAGCTGATGCTGGCCATGACTTCAGACCGATACCAGCACATGCCTAGCCTCTTGACGCCGGCCTCCCTGGTGTCTGTTCTAATGACTCCCCCAGCCATCGTCTCCTCACATGTTGCTGGCGATCGATAACATCCCTCCTGAGTTAACACCTGAGGGCCCGTCGTCTGATCAGCCAATGGCACCGGATGACCATACTCCAGGATAGCAGACACTAACTACCCCTATTCCACAAGGGCTACCAACACTTCAGGGCCTGATTCCCCATCTGTTTGCCCTGCCAATGCCAGGCACTCCCCCCTGAACCATGGATCCCACTATCGGACATCAAAGAGCTTTTCTCGTCCTGGTAGAACACTATCAAGGGTGATCTTCTCTTACAGAAGCCTTCTTCGCCTCCCTCTAAGGAGCCTATGACTTCAGGGGTTTCCCCCATTCAGCCTTCTCCCAAACCCAAGGATTCTACCCCCTGCATAGGTAACCGACCCCACAGCTGGATGGCTTTGACAGAGGTTGTTCTGACCATAAAGGTAGGAAGCAACATTCCTCCTCCAGGTCTTCGGACAGGCACAGTTGCCACTCTAGAGGACGCCAGTCCCAGCATTCCTCCTCCAGGTCTTCTTCACGGGATTCTAGCCATGGTTCTTCCTCTAGATCTTCCCTTTCAGGGGGTGCTTCTTCACCTCTGGATACTAAGGACTCCCCCAGGTCCCCGCCTGACAATCCATCTTTCATGGGAATCATGTGGCATATCCAAGCCAATATGGGATGGGACATGGAAGATCTGGATCCAGAAAGATGTTGTCTGTCCAAATACCTCCGTCAGAAGGATCCTAATCCCATTGTGGTGCCACGTTTGGTTGACACTATCCAGGATGTCACCAGGATTGCCTGGAAGCACCCTTCCACTTTCTCGGCAATGCCCAAAAATTCTGACCGTCTTTATAGGGCTCCCAGGGATGAACCCTTTTAAGGGGAACAACCCCTGGCAGACTCAGTGGTTATCACAGCTGCTCATGATGGTTCTAAATGGCCTAGACACCTCAGCACCCAACCTACTGACAGGGAGCTGAAGCAACTGGACCAGCTCGGCAAAAAGGTTTACGCCTCAGCCACTTGCACTATTCGTTCTGTAAATTTATTAACTCATATGGTGCAATATCAGAACACCCTCTGGGAGCAGGGCATGGAGCTTGCTCAGGCTCTGCCAGATGTTCCTCAAAAGGCGGAACTGCTCAACCTTCTGAAATCCAGATCGGACCTTGGCATGCATGTCCTGCACATTCTACGTCTCAGCTGACACTGCTGCCAGAGCAGCAGCTACAGGAGTCTGTATATGCAGAAATTCCTGGCTCCGGGTCTCAGGATTTTCTCCGGACATCCAGGCAGGCATTATGGATGCCCCCTTTAATGGCCCAGTCCTGTGTGGTGAGGAATCAGAGAAGATCATAATTTGCCTTCAAGATTCAGGCAAAGCTATCCGGTCGGTTCACACCATGTACCGGTGTAATCAAAAGTAGTTCAGGCATCAATCCTTTCATTGTTCCTCCGGACAACAGCCTCGAGGGCAGCAGCAAGGTGGCTTCAAATGAAAGGCCACTTCTCAGACTCCAGGAGGAGCAGCTCCTAGAGCCGCCAAGTCCTCCCAGGCCGCTCTGCCTACCTCAGGCACCTCTGCCTGACTCCTTGCCTGACCCCCCTCCCCCAGCAGAATCCCTGGGGGAGATAGTAGGGGGGAAGTTTCTCCCTCTGTCTAGAGGGATGGTGCAGAATAACGTCAGATTGTTGGGTCCTGCCGTTGATCGAGAAGGGTCATACTCTAGAACTTCTAGAGCTGCCACAGGACAATCCTCCCTTCCCCTGTCCTCCCATTATTCTCCGTCAGATGCCACCCTCGTTTAAGAGGAAATACTGGTGCTTCTCCACAAACGGGCCATAGAACCAGTGCCAGCAGCCCAAAGAGGGAAGGGCTTCTATTCCCACTTTTTCTTGGTTCCCGAGAAAGCAGGGGATCTATGTCCCATCCTGGATCTCAGCAATCTGAGCAAATACGTGGAATACAAATGATTCCGGATGGTTACCCTTTCAGGCCTGATTTCCCTCCTCCACCAAGGGGATTGGCTCTGCTCTCTGAATATGCAGGATGCGTACCTTCACGTCATGATCATCTGGCCCCACAGACGGTTTCTGCAGTTCCTTTTCCAAGAAAACCATTTCCCATTCTGAGCTCTGCCATTCAGCCTGTCCTTGGCTCCCCGGGTCTTTAGAAAGTGCCTCGCGTTAGTGGCTGCAGCCTTACAGAGGAAAGGTCACTATGTCTTTCCCTACCTGGACGACTGGCTTCTTACAGCCTCCTCCAGGGAACAGCTGTTAAGTATTATGGAAGACACCCTTACTCTGTTCTGTGATCTAGGGATCACCCTAAGCCTCCCCAAATCCTCCCCTTGGCCATGTGAATAGCTCCAATTCATCGGGGCAGCCCTGGACACCATCCAAGGCAAAGCCTTTCTGCCTCCAGACAGAGCAGAACATCTCCACGATCACACTCGGATGGTATCCTCGTCTCGCCTGGTTCCAGCCTGGGTCATCCTGAGACGTTTATGGCACATGACAGCAGCCATTGCAACTGTTCCATTGGTATGACTGCACATGTGGGTGACCCAGTGCACCTTGCGAGTCCAGTGGGATCACCGCACAAATGACTTGGACCAGCCCATGAGAGTCTCAGAACCAGTAAGGCAGACTCTCCAGTGTTGGCTAGATCTCCCCAATCTTTTTAGGGGAATGCCCTTCCAAAGGGCGCCTCCTCTACAGTCTCTGACTATGGATGCTTCCGTCCAGGGCTGGAGAGCCCACCTTGCAGGCTGCCAGACTCTGGGAACATGGTCTGCTCTGGAGAAAACCTTCCACATCAGTATGTTGGAAATGCGGGCGATCCTCTATGCTCTGCAGGCCTTTCGGACAGATCTACTCCTGGGACACCTTCTAATCCAGACAGACAACATGTCAATGATCTTTTACATAAACAAGCAGGGGGGAACTCACTCGTACCACCTCTACAGGGAAGCCATGAGGGTATGATACTGGGCCATCAAGCACCAACTGGAACTCTGAGCCGTGCATGTCCCAAGCATCCAAAACACCTTGGCCGACAGCCTAAGTCGGTCTCGGTCCAAGGCTCATGAGTGGGAGCTTCTGCAGTCAGTGGCGGAAGATCTTTTTGAAAGATGGGGTCATCCCAAGTTGGACCTCTTTACGTCTCCACTCAGTGCTGAACTACCCAGTTTCTCCTCGCTAAATCCAGGGCCTGATATTTTCTGGCGAGACGCATTGTCCCTTTGCTGGACAGGGAGATTCCTTTATGCATTCCCTCCTTTTCCGCTACTCCAGAGAGTTCTTCCCAAATTGCAGTCAGGGAGCGGACATGATCTTGATAGCTCCCTACTGGTCCTGACAGATCTGGTTCCCTCTGCTCCAGCAGCTGGCAGTGGAACCTCTGGTTCCTCTACCACAGAGCTCACACTTGCTCTCCCAGGAGAGAGGGACTCTAGTCCATCGGGATCGCAAGTCGTTGTACCTGCATGCATGGTGCTTGCAGACTTAGCCGTCACCCAGTTTGGTGTTTCCGGTAGAGTAGCAGATGTCCTACTTGCTGCCAGAAAGCCCTCTACTATGGCCACTTATGCTATGAAGTGGAAGCAGTTTTGCATCTGGGTCTCTGCTCGCCACCTTGATCCCTTTTCCTGTCCGATAAACTCTGTTCTTGAATACCTCCTTTCTCTGTCGGACTCGGGTCTAAGCTACTCCTCTAACAAGGTGCATCTGTCCGCTGTTTCTGCATATCATGCACCGATACAGGGCAAGGCTCTCACCCAACTGGATTTACCCCACACCTTCTTGCAAGGTATTCTACACCTGAAACCTCCCATTCAGGATCCTGTCCCTCCATGGGATCTTCTGTTTATTTTCGAGAAACGTACTTTGCCTCCCTTCAAACCATCCATAGAATGCGAGCTACACTTTCTGTTGTGGAAGGCATTGGTTTTAGTTGCTATTATTTCGGCTTGGAGGATTTCCTAGCTTCAGGCTCTGATGTCTAAAGAGCTTTATTTAGTTTTCCACAAGAACAGGGTGTCCTTGTGGACCAATTCTAAGTTTTTGCCAAAGGTGGTGTCCGAATTTACCCTGAATCAGGACATCCATCTTCCAGTTTACTACCCAGAGCATTCTAATCGAGGGGAGGCTGTGCTCCATACTCTAGATGTTCACCGGGTTCTTTGTTATTATTTGACTCGCACCCGGGATATTAGGAAATCCGATCAGTTGTTTATGGCGTTTGCCCCAAAGACTCAAGGGGTGCCTGTTTCAAAACAGACTCGGTCTAAATGGTTGGTTCGCTGCATTGTTTACTGTTATCAAAAGTACGACAAGCCTTTACCGGGATCAGTTAAAGGCCATTCTACCAGGGGAGTCGCTGCCTCTTTTGCTTCCTTGCGCAATGTGTCAACAGTAGATATCTGTGCAGCTGCCAACTGGAGTTCGGTCCACACTTTCATCAAGCACTACAGTTTAGACATTGCTTCCAGGCACAGGACAGGCTACAGCCTTGCTGTCTTCCAGGACCTGTTTTCGTAAAGATTCCAGTTTCCTGTTTTTCTCCACCTGGCTGTCAAGGGTTTGTCCTTGTACTGCTTGGGACTCAGTCCTTATGGTGTAACATGCTGCAAGAGCTCCTACTTGAAGTAAAGTAGTACAGTTGCATAAGAATTTACTATAACATTAGATCTTCGAGTGGAGCTCTTGCAGCAGGTGCTGCTTTCCCCTCCCTCCTTCCCCCTGGTATCTGCATCTCCATTCTCAGCTACCTTCTTTTCCTCACTTTGAGGACCCTCGTCGGTTCTCCGATTTTTTAACTGTGCCAGGGTCTCTGGCGGGAGAACTGGGGTAGAGCCGGGGACCGCCCTTTTTATACCACTGGGTGACATTGGGGGTGGGCCGTCATCAGGGGGCAGTCCACCGCTATAGACTGCTAGCTAGAAGTTTACCATGGGGTCCTGGTGCCTGTTGGCTTCAGTCCTTATGGTGCTGGTGTAACCTGCTGCAAGAGCTCCTCTCGAAGATCTGCTGTTATGGTAAGTTCTTATGTAACTGTACTTTCTCCCTGTGGGGCTCACCCTTGGTGGACCTATTTGCCTCCAGGGAGAATGCCAAACTAAGGATGTTGTGTGCCCCCCCCCCCCACAGTCCGGGACACTGATGGGGGATGCTTTGCGAGGCCGTGGACCCCAGGCCTTGTGTATGCCTTTCCCCCGATCCACAAGGCACCGGTCAAGGTCAGGAAGGACAAGGCGCAGATGATCTGGATAGCTCCAGACTGACCTCGACAGTTCTGGTACTTAGATATTCTCAGCAGCAGATCTTCACAATGACTGCCTCTCCGCCCAGACTTGCTGACCAGACATCAGGGGATGGTTCAACACCTGAATTTTGCTCTCTGCATCTCACAGCCTGGTTCTCGAGCAGCTAGAGTTCCAGGCCTTGGTTCTCTCCAAGGATGTTCTCCACATTATGGAGGCCTCCAGCAAAGAGTTGATTCATAGAGCATATGCTTTTAAATGGAAGAGATTCCCCATTTGGTGTCAGGGCAAGGGGCTGGATCCTCTTACTTGTCTGGTGGATAGCATCTTGGACTGCCGCTGGTCCCATTCCCAACTCAACTGCGAGCGGCGACACTTAAGGTACACCTTGCAGCCTTCTCTGCTTACCAAGTGCAGGCTGGTAAGCCAAATGTGGTACAGGAGAAGGTGGTTGGGTGCTTTTTCAAGGGCCTGGACTACTTGTCCCCTCCAGTGCATGTACCACCTCCACCTTGGGACTTACTGCTGGTCTTGCTGTGCTCATGGGCAAGCCCTTTGAGCTGATGCACAGGTGTGAGATGTCACACCCGTCATGGAAGACAGCCTTCCTGGTGGCCATCGTGTCAGCCAGAAGGACTGGGGAGCTTCAGGCGCTCTCGGTGGACTCTCCTTATCTGATCTTCTACAGGGACAAAGTCATCCTTTGCTCCAGCCTGAAGTTCCTTCCGAAGGTGGTATCGGAGTTTCACCTTAACCAGGTAATTAACCTACCAGTATATTTTACCAGCCCATCTTTGAAGGCCAACCACAGTCTCCATATATCATCACCCTGATCTATGGAGGGTACTCTCCTTTTATGTGGAGTGCATGGCTGGAGTTTGGGGACAGGTTTGCTAGCTCTTTGTCACTTACAGTGAAGCTGCGCCTGGCAGACTGGTAGCAAAGCAGACAGTTGCAAGGTGGATCACATCTTGTATCAATCTCTGCTATAGTTTGGCTGGTCAGGAGCCTTCCATAGGGATTAGGGCTCATTCCACCAGACATACCCCTGCCCTGGTGGCTGCTTCCATGGACGTCCCCATTAAGGAGATCTGTAGGGCTGCTACCTGGAAGTCAGCACACACCTTCATTTCCCACTACTGCATCAACCTGGAGTCACACTGGGATACTGGTTTTGGGACCTCAGTTTTCCAATCTCTGATTGCCAAGTAGGGGTGTGCACCTGGCTCCCTCCTCCTGGAGAACTGCTAGGAGTCTGGCAGAGTGTGGATAAGTGGAACATATCCATGCCCCTAGAAGAATTGCTTACTCACCTGTAACAGTAGTTCTAGGAGTAGTATATGGTTCACCTCCACACAACCCACCCAGCCTCCTCTGGCAAATGGCACCTGATCGTGCTTCCAGTGTGTGAGATCTGACATCATGGGGCGAAGTCAGGGGATATACCACCCAGGTGGTGATGGAGTTTTGCTTAAAGACATTCCAGCGGAATTGCCAGAGTGTGGATGTGAACCCTGTACCACTCCTAGAACTACAGTTACAGGTAAGTGACCTATTCTTATGAAATTGCATGCTGAAGTGCAGAGTTGCTGTTTGTCTCGGCAAGGTTGTGTCTCATTGCAGATAAACGGAGGTTCGAGAGCTGGCTTGGAGGGAGGAAGCAGTATGGAGGTATGGGGAGTTTGGTATGAGTGGGCTCCTCTGCTAGGAGCAGATTGGTGATGACGGAAAGAGGACCTTGGGTGTCTCCGGGGGAAAAAACAAGATGGAAAAATGGAAAGTTTAAAGAAAAAAAAAAGAGGCGCTGTCATGTTTTGACCCATTTTAGTGTAAAAGTATGATATTAAATAATTACATAAGTAATTTATCTAAGTCACTGTAGTGCTGGAGTAGATTTTTTTCAGTAATTAGTTTGATGTTCATTATATGAGGTGGTAATTTTACTTGAATGACTTCTAACGATGTCCGCCTCATAAAATGTAAATATTTGCTGAGAAAATAAACTGAGAGCTGCCTGCCACATTTAAAAAATGTAAATATTTACTGAAAAAGTAAATTGAGAAATGCTTACCAGTCAGAGTGGGAGACAGTATAGTCTACTGGGTAGGGCACTGGCATGGAAACCAACAGTTTGCAGGTTCCAAGTACGCTAGAGCCAAATGACCCCTGTGTGATCCTTGGCAAGACACCTAACCTCCCAGTGCTGTAGTCTGCCCAGCTGCAGAAACAGGCAGAAGCTGCACCCCACTGAAAATAATCTGTTGCATGGGCTCTGCTGGATAAAAAATAGGGTTGTTCGGAGATCCATTTTTAAAAATGGATAATTAGGATATCTGACCATTTTGTAAGATTTTGGGATACTGGTCCTCAAAATCCTATATTCTAAAAACCTCAGATGTCATCTCAGAGTTAAGGATATCCTAAAATCATAAATTTGAATATACTAAAATATCCTAAGCCAAATCCATTGATATCCTACGCTCAGCACAGATACAGATTGGTATACACATTATCCTAATATCTGTCTGTTCCAAATCAGATCAGATTTTGGGATAACCAAGCATCTCTAGTAAATAAATTGTTTAAAAAAAAAAAAAATGAAATGATAATAAATAAAATAATTAATGGCCACTACGTTCAAAATAAAAGTAAATATTTGTTGAAAAAATGAACTGAGAAATGGTTGCCTAATTAAACATGTATATACAGAAAAGCCTGGACAAGGATCTGGGTGTTACGACTGGCAGTACTGTGTTTTTTAACTTTTATTCCTATGCCTGACTTGCTTACTTCTCTCCTCACTTTTGGTTGAGTGTACCTGTTCCCTAAAGCCTCTCCAGGGCCAACTAAGATATGTGGGGTTTGGAGTCAACCCACGGGGAGGGCCCTGCCTAAGGTGAGCCCATGAAGATTTTCCTCTGGGTTTACATGAAATTCATCTCCAGAACTTGCAGCAGCTGGAGTGGTCACAGAGTGGGTATCATGGGCTGTGTGGCATAGTTCGCACAAGCAATGATACGTCTCTTCCCATTTTTCAACCCTTCCACCACCTGTAGCCTTTGTAGCATCTATGCATGCTGGACCTGTGGTGGGTGGAATAGGCTGTTGTGTGGTCACCCATAGTGTCCCATGCCATCTCTCTCACCTAAATTTGACTTATACTACGAGACACATGTCAGTGCCACTATTATTAAGTTATTAATATATTTACTTTATAAAATGGGTAGGGGAGGGGCCGGCCCGTCGGCGCAGTGGTAGCACTACCGCTTGCGACACTGACGACCCAGGTTTGGGAACGGGCTTGGGTCTTCAGAGGCTTAAGCGGCTCGAGCATCCGCAGGACCGCTCGTCTCCTCCGGGGGAAGCGGGGGAACCTTGGCTCGGTGCATGACCAACCTCAAGCAGAAGCTGAAGGTTCTGCATGCCCGAGCACTGAGACCAGGGGCGGAGTGTGACGGACACTGGCGTAAGCCATGGCGTCATGCTTCTGGGAGCGTACAGGAAAACGCTTGGCCGAGGTGACACCGGCAAGAGAGCTGGACAAATGCCTCTCGCCCACTGGCACCCCAATCCATGGAGGAGGACCCCGACAAAATCCAGAGGTACAGCACGAGGGTTGAGGTTGAGGCCCAGGACCCTCTCTCACTTCATCCCCACCTGGGGGGTAGAGCCACGGCTCCGTGGGGGGTCCTCCTGTGAGGTTGGGTGCACTGGAGGGTAAACCAGGTGACAGTGCCGATGATCAAGGGGCCAAAAATAGAAATTACAAAAAAAAAATGGGTAGGGGAGGCTGGCCCGGTGGCACTGAGGGTTGAAGCGTTGGACGCCACACTTCGCATCAAGCCGGGGACGTGGGTTTGGGAACGAGCCTGGGCAATTGGGGGTCAGCAGGGAAAGGAGAAGATCGAGCATCCGGAGGACTGCTCTCTTCTCGAGGGGGTGGGTTCTGGGGATTACCTCACTTGGGTGGCGGCTCCTGGTGGAGGCTGTGGGCGATGCAGCTGGGGGTGGGAACAAGTAGATGGGGTCTGGTGTCGGTGGGCATCTGCGGGAGTGGGCAGGCTCACTCACTCAGTGCACTGACACCATTGAATGGCAGCACCAGGGGGCGGAACAAAGGAAAATGCCCTGCCTCCTGGTATGCGAAGGGGGTACAGGGGCTGGCCAACCACGCCTAGCACCAGGTCCCTCCGTTCATGTCTCCGGCTGTCCTCCCTGTCAGGTCGCTCTGCTGGATTATAGATAGAGTGCCAGGAGGAGTAGGTGGTCCCACCTCGGGGGACTCAGAGCCGGGGGAGTTGGGTGGCCAGGTGGTGGATGGAGAGGCGACTGATGGAGGAGGAACGGAGGGCTTCAGGCAGGCGGGATCATGGCCGAGTTGAGTGACCCATTGGAGAGAGTCTGGGTAAGGCAGTGAGAGGAGTATAAACAGAATTGACAAAAAAAAAAAAAGTAGGGGAAATCCTGTATCCTGATTGGCTAAAACTTGTTTGTACCCATTGGATTAGGAGACCACAATCAATGAGTATGACCAAGTCCAGGTACCCCCTACCTCAATACTAAAAATATCAATGTGCACTCTCAGAACCTTCTAAAAAGCTCCTGCTCATCAGCTATTCTTGCAGCGCCCACTACTGGTAGCGTGCTAATATTGCCACATTTAACAAGCTGGAGGTGAATTATTTTCCAATTTTTCACCTCAGTTTCTTCTTTTTTTTACATATTTTAGCAACTTCAAAACTTTTCTTTCAGTGTTTTTATCAAAATGCCCTTTTTATAAGCACAGTGGGACACTCCAAGGTACTGGTTGTAGCGCAACAACTGCACTTCCGGGGGCTGAAGGCACTCTGCCTCTTGCTTCATGCCTTACTATGCTCCTGGGTGTGCGGTTGTGACACCACAGCCAACACCCTGTCTTGTCTTATTGCTTATGTATTTGTTTTTTTTTATTTTGTGACCTGTGTGAGTTCACTGGAACAGAGTCCCTTTTACAGTAGTGAACTGGGCATACACATTACAAACACTGAAACATATGCAAAGTACAAAGGCTTATGAGGGTAGGGTTGCCACCTGTCAGGTTTTTTGCCTGGTGATCTGGTTTTCAGGGTCTCTATCCGGTAATCTGAATTTGCTCAGTGCTGGTCAGGTTTTTGAACCATTTTGAGTGCTCACATACTTTTTTTTTTTGTAGTTTCTGTTTTTGCACCTACCTACTGGGGCATCTCTCAGGCTAGCTCACACAACCTCGACCTTTTAACCACCTGCCTGAACCACGCTCCTCCGACAGTATTATCAGGTTCAGGACCCTCAACTCTCCCGACCCCCTTGAAGAGGTCAAAGGTCCCCAGCGTAGAGTTTGGGATTGTGGCCGGTGTTGGGTGTGTATGGCCTCGGTTACCGGGCTGGCTCACATACTTTTTTAAAACAGATTTTATCATATCATTCATTGTTTCAGCTGCATGTCCAGGCTACAAACAAGTTCTGTTGTCAATATAGCCTTTTGTGAAAGCAGTCAACCTGGGAGGTGTAAAATATGGCCTCTGCATCTTAAAGTGGCATAGCAGATGCCAGCCCAGTGCCGTGGACAGCTGAGGCATCATGCCTTACCTCCTGCCTCGCCAGCGACCCATGTTTGCGGTGCGAGCAGGTCACTGGGGGTCGGGCGAGGAGGGAGAGGATCAAGCATCCGGAGGACAGCTCTCCTCTCCCGGGGAGGGGCGGGGATGGAGTCCGCTGCTTGACTGGCCCCTAGCGGTGGCTGGGGGCTGGCACAGTGGAACCACACAAGGGTGGAGCAGAGCCGAGCAAGACGCCCAGTGTGCCACGTACAGAAGCGTGCACAACTCGGACATTGGCATCATTTCATGCTTTGGCTCTGCGCTCAGGGGAAGGACACAAAACGGAGGAGAAAAAGAAGCCAACTGGTGGGATGAAGCCGGCCCCCCTGCCACACCAGGCCAGCTTGCACCTCAGATTGGTGAGAGAGGCGATTGACAGCAGAGCTGCCCGGTGGTGGTGACGGGGGAGGGCCGGTGGAAGGGGGCCGGTCGGGGGGGATAAACAGATTAGGGGAAAAAATAAAGTGGCATAGCAGCAAAGCTGGGCAAAAAGCCGACCCCCACCTTTTGTAACAGTAAAAGATCCAGTTGTCTTCCACTTTCATATGCTGGTAAACTTTTTCATCTCTAACAGAATTTAGACATTTTTAAATGTTTTAAATTGAATTTTTTTCCTCAAGAAAATAAAGTATTGGTCATTTCTTTGGCTTTGAAATAGTATTGTGGACATGAAAAGGAAATGGAGCCAGAAAAATATATAAAGTACACATTATAGAAAACAAACACTTTCTTTATTATATATCATTATATACCATGTATACTATTGTATGCTAGTTACAGTATTCCCCTTGCCTCACCATAGATCATATCTATAAATGAGATTTCTTTTTTCTCTGTGGGCTGGATATTGAAAAGGGTTGCGCTATGCGCAATAGGGTTGCGCCTGCACAAGTCCGAAATTGCGCCATTCTGCCATATTCAGCAGGAGGCAGTTGCGCCCCCCAAGGCAAGCTGAGCAACAGCGCAATGCAAATTAATGCATGCTGAAGTGGAGGGGGAGGAACCATGCATAAACTGCACAGCCCGATATTCAGCGGGCTGTGCAGAGTTGTGCAGGCGCAACCCCCAACCTGCACCTGTACAACTTTGAGCCCCAAAAAAGAGGAGTAAGTCGAGGGCCACCCACAGGTGAGCTGCCGCATTGCAGGGCGCAACACAGCAGCTGCCACCTGTGGCTGGCCCTCAACCTACTCCTGTGCCCCACCACAGCTATCGTGGGCGAAAGTGTAAAAATCCCCCACCCCCGACTGGCCCGATGCGGGCAAAGTGTAAATCCCCGACTGGCCCGATCGCGGGCATAAGGTTCAATACCGCCCCACCGCCCGATCGCTGGCAGCACAGAGTCCAAGCCCTCAAGACATATCCCGTGGTCCAGTGGACCTCTAAGCCCGATTGGGGGGTATTTTACACCATGCCCGCGATCAGGCTAGTGGGAGGGTTATTCGCTTATGCCCGCGATCGGGCTAGTAGGGGGTTATTTAAGCTTATGCCGCGATCGGGCCAGTCGGGAGGGGAGTTTACGCTTTGCCTCGCGATTCCAGTAGGGGCGCTGGTCTCGGCGGTTGCCACTGGCAGGCGCCAGGCTTAAGTCCTCGAGGATCGGCGCACTGCATGCCAATGGCATGCAAATGGAGCTATAAATAGATGCAAATGGCCCCCCGCTCTTGCATGAATTATGGCCCCATTTGCATGTCACATTTTGAATATGGGGAATTTACGATGGCGCAATGGTACTTGCGCCCACCACAACTTGAATGCTCCACTCTGACCACTTGCGGTGGCATGCGAGTTCCACTGTGTTACGCACATGGTTGTGGTCGGGTGATATTCAAAGGAGCTGCTCAATAGCGCAACTCCTTTGAATATCGCCCCGGCCACACCCCTGCGCAACTCTTTTGTGCAGCGCAAGGGCTTGCGCCACAAAATAGCGCAGTTTGAATATCCAGCCCTGTATGTTTATCAGTTAAGCCAATGTCAATAAGAACATAAGTAAATAAGTAACTAGGAAGAACCTAGAAAAGTAACTTTAACAGGTACGGTGTGTTAACATTTTTGTTGAACTGCTGGTTTAAGTGTTGTCCTTTGCTGACATAACAAATGGCTTTGGAGGAGGAGCAATGCACAATCAGTCATGAAAAGGGGTGGTGGGGCTAAGGGCAGAGTTTAAGATCTGTTTTTTGCCTCATCCAAAGGTGGCAACCTATGTGAGGTATACAGAGTATCAGAGACAGTTACAAACGATGTTCACAGAGAGGTATTCCTTGAGGCTCACTTTGGAGGCAGTATGGAATTTCATAGAACAAATGTGAGATGGCATGGAGTTCCAGATTTCTGAGGTCCTGATGCTGAAGGTGTTTTTGCCCCATGGCAGTCTTCATTGGTGGAACACTTCATAGATTTGTGTAACTTATAGTAGCTCCACCCCCAAGGACATAGCTTGTTGACATTCAGCATGTTATTTACAAGGATGTCAGGGTGGGGGGCCTGGAAGGGTCAGCAGCAAATGGAGAGAATATATGATAGTCCTCTTTAGTCTTTCTTAAAGGGGAATGTCCATCAGCAAAGTCCCACACGTAATGTAAGGGGCTACCCCCCAGTTTGCATTTCCTATGCAAAATAATTGTTCTAGGGACATGGATATGTTGTTCATCCACACTCTCTGGCAGGTATCCTTGCCGCTTTAATTCTTGCCGGAAGGTCTTCAAGCTGGCTCCTCCCACCCATCCGGGTGGTAAAACTCTCGTCTCCGCCCCATGACGCCAGATCTTCCTTACCGCTTGGAAGCTCAGGTTCCCTCCTTAGCGCTCTGCATTTTAGACTGGATCCTAATTCTTGTTCGTCTAAAATTGGTTTTGAAGTTTTCTAAACTTCGTCTTCATCTTCCCTTGTGGCTCGATGGACAAATCTGTTCGGCCTGCTGGAGGTGCCCTTGCGGGTGAAAAATGTCCAGGGACGGATCCGCACTCCACGTGCATCTACTGCTTAGGCCTAGATCATGACCCGCAGGCTTGCGAGTTGTGACGCTTCTTTCGCCAACGTTCTGGGTGATCGCCATGCCCGCTTGAGCTCGGGCGCCCTGAGAAACGTTTTCCTCCAGTAAAATCCAAAGAAGCTCGTTGGGCGGTGTCCGCAGCGGCTGGCTCGGCTGAGCAGCTCGAGCAGATGATCGCCCTCGAGGAGGAGGCGGCCCAGGCCACATCTTCCTCCTCGGCCGCAGCATTTATCCCGCTCTCTCTGAGTTCCTCATATTCGGCTTCGTTCAAGGAGCTTTGCCAGTCCTTTTCCACGAAAGGAGAGGGGCCTTCGGGACATTCTTCTCGGCCCAAGAAAAGGGAGTCAAAAGGTAAGTCCCACCGTTGGCGTTCATGGGAGTGGAGAGGTCCTCTTCTGGCAGCCAACCGTCGACTTCGGTCGTGGTTTGCGGCTGAGCCGCTGGCTCACGGTGCCCCGTCAGGCCAGTCTGCCAGACTCTCGTCGGTCGAAGTCGAGATTTTTCTAATCCGTTGGACGGCTGTCGACTTGGAAGCTGATAACCCTATTTCACCGGTTCCCCGGTGGATACCGAGGATCTGCTTGCCCTCGGGACTGCAGTCCCCAGTTAAAGTTCCCGAGCCGAGGGAAGAGCTGGTATCCCCCGCCCCTTCCCAGACCCACCCTTGGTCCCCCCAAGGGTCTCGGTCTCGGACCTCTTCTCGGTCCAGCTGTTCCCGCCGACATCGGCGGTCTCGGTCTTGTTTCCGAAGTAAGCGGCGACGCCATTCTTCCTCGTCCTCCTCCTCGGTTGAGGAGAGGCTATGGCGCAAGTTGCGCCGGCGCTACGAGGATCTTATGTGGCAGCAGTTGCTGTTGTCCGGGCCTAAGCCTAGCCCGGCCAAGACCCCGGCCATCAAGTGGCTGTCGCCTGAACGCCCGAAGCAACCACTCATTCCGTCGCAGTTGCCCGCCCAGGCCTGTAAGCCAAACCAGCTGGTCCACCGATTGTAGTGGAACTCCGCCTCACAACCGGGTCGGGGCACCAACCAAGAATTCTCGGTCGGGTCATGGCCTGCCCCACAGGTTGTCTGTCACCCTCACTCCCGACCATCCTCGGCAGGTGGAGGGTGGCTCAGGGCCGAGGCAGCTCTTCGCAGACTCTTTGGAATCCGATGACGATTCCTCTCTGTTCTCCAGGCAGTGCGATCTGGAGTCCTCCGGGGGCCAGTCAGTGGACGATAGCCCATCGTCCTTCTTGGGTCTGCTTCGACTCATCTCAGAGTCCACCAGGATGCAGCTCAAGCCTGTGTCCAAACGGGCCAAGTATCCCCTGACGGAGATTCTGGACCGAGGGGATTCTCCCACAGAGGCCTTTCCGGTGGCTGAGGTCATTGTCGGCCCAGCCTTGGAGCTTTGGCAGCGGCCTGGTTCCTGTCCTGCACCCTCAGCCAGGAAGTATTCGGTCCCTACCGGCTCTTTGCCCGGTTTCTCGGAACACCCCTCTGCCGAGGGGTTAGTCACCGACAGCGTTTTCCGGCGTTCTGGTAATGCTCGTGATGTGGACAAGCCCCCCGACAAAGAGTCCAAAAAGCTGGACCTTGCCGGGTGCAAGGTGTACGCTGCATCCTTCCTCGGCCTCTGACAGGCCAGCTCGGTCGTGCTGATGGCACACTTCTCCCACACCCTCGTGGGCTCCCTGGATGAGGTTGTTCCTCATCTCCCGCCTGACCTGCAGACCACGGTCTGCCAGTTGCGGGACCAGGGTAGGGCGGTGGCGAAGCAGCAGCTCCAGACTGCTCTGGACATAGATGATTCCTGTGCCAACTCAGTAGCGGCTGCGGTGGCCATGCGACGCAGGTGTGGCTGAGGATATCCACCTTCACGGCGGATACCGAGCACAAGTAGGTGGACATCCTCTTCTTGGGGACTGACCTCTTCGGCCCTGGAGTGGAGGGACACCTCCAGCAGATCGAGAAGTCCAATGCCACTCTGGACTCTGTCACCTCTGCCCAGAGGGACAAAGGCAGCCGTCAGCAGCAGAAGTCCTTTCGTCCTTCGGTCCCTGCTTCTCGACTGGCCCAGCAGCACCAGCAACAGGGCCAGCAGGCTCGCTTGCATCCCAAGCCCAAGCCGACAGCTTCCTCCAACAGGAAGCAAGGAGGTAAAGGCCCAGGAGGTCCCTCGCGTTCTTCCTCCAAGCCTGCCCAGTGATGGGTTGAGGGGTGCCGCCCCCAACCTCGTCACTCCCCCCTGGGTTCCCTCCATGGGGGGACAGCTCCTCCATTTCCTTTCCGCCTGGTCCGCTATCACCATGGACCGCTGGGTGTTGGAGGTGGTAGGAAAAGGCCTGCCTTTGGAGTTCGAGCAGGTTCCGCCTTTTCGAGCCATCACCCCTCGGGGGGGGGCCATGGGGTCCGCAGTCTTGCTGTCGGCCCGCTGGGCCGATATTGCCCTGCTCCTCGAAAAAGAGGTAATCAGGAAGGTGGCGGATCCTCCTTCAGACCTGGGGTTTGTGTCCAGGTACTTCCTGGTCCCAAAACGGACGGGGGGCTGGCACCCCATTCTCGACCCGCACGACCTGAACAAGTTCCTAAGGTCTCGGACCTTCAGGATGGTCACTCTGGCTCAGATAATCCCATCCTTGGAACGAGGCATGTGGTTCTGCTCCCTGGACCTCCAGGACGCGTTCTTTCACGTCCCAATCCGTCCGTCCCATCTGAGGTTCCTCCGCTTTAGAGCGGAGGGATCCCTATACGAGTTCCGGGCCATGCCCTTCGGCCTCTCCGTAGCTCCCAGGGTCTTCACCAAATGCATGGCAGTGGTGACAGCATTCCTGCGGTGCTGAGGGGTCCGGGTGTACCCTTACCTGGATGATTGGCTGATAGCAGCCCCCTCCAGACTGGAGGTGGAGCGGTCCAGAGATCTGGCCCTCTAGGTTTGCTCTCAGGTTGGCCTCCTCATCAATGAGGCCAAGTCGGAACTCATGCCAAAGCAGGTGATTCTGTTCATCGGGGCAGAGCTCGACTCTCTGCGAGCCAGAGCATGGCTCCCGGCAGACAGGTCCGAAGTTCTTTCCTCCTTTGCCCAATCATTTCTGGTTGGGCAATTGCGCCCTGCCTGGGACTTCCTGCGCCTCCTGGGCCTCATGGCGGCCTGCACCAGCGTGGTCCGTTGGGCCCATTGGTACGTGTGTCCCCTTCAATGGGGACTGGCCAGCCAATGGTCACAACGCCGCGATCCGTTGGACCGGCCCGTGACAGTGACCCAGGAGATGTGGAATGCTCTCCAATGGTGGATCGTTCCAGCACATCTGCAGGAGGGTATCCCATTCGTCCGCCCCAAGCCGATGGTCTCTCTTTCGACCGATGCATCTCTGATGGGTTGGGGTGCCCATCTGGGGAACACCAGCGGACGGCTTCTGGTCCCCTCGGGAGTCCCGATGCCACATCAACCTGCTGGAGCTTCGAGCAGTCCATCTAGCTCTCACCGCCTTCGCTCCATTTCTGCGGGGTCAAGTGGTTCAGGTCCAGATGGACAACACCATGACCATGTACTATCTGAACCACCAGGGCGGGACGCGCTCCATGCTGTTATGCAAGGAAACTCTCCACATTTGGTCCCTAGTACGCAGCCTGGAGGCGGATCTCCTAGCCATTCACGTGGCAGGAGCCTCCAACACCCTAGCCGATGCCCTAAGACGGATAGGGGCTGCATCTCATGAGTGGTCTCTCCTGCCGGAGGTAGTACAAGATCTCTTCTCCCACTGGGGCACGCCTCAGGTGGACCTGTTTGCCTCCAGGGAGAATGCAAAGCTGAGTCTGTTCCATGCCCGCCCCTCTCAGCAGGACTCGCTGCGGGGGATGCCTTCTCGAGGTCGTGGACCCCGGGCCTCTTCTATGCCTTTCCCCCATTTCCCTTGATCCACAAGGTGCTTCTCAAGGCGAGGTTGGACAAGACGCAGGTGATTCTGGTAGCCCCAGACTGGCCCCGCCAGTTCTGGTATCCAGATCTCCTCAGCCTCAGCTCCAGGCTCCCAAGGTGGCTTCCAACCTGCCTGGACCTGATCTCAGTCATTCAGGGTAAGGTATTCCATCCGGACCTTCAATCCCTGCACCTGACGGCCTGGTTCCTGAGCGGCTAGAGTTCCAGGCTTTGGGTCTTTCCGACGAGGTCCTCAACGTCGTTGAGGCGTCCTGTAAGGAGTCGACCAGGAAATGCTATGCCTTCAAATGGAAGAGGTTTTCCATTTGGTGTCGGGAAGGGCTTGGACCCTTCCGACTGCCCTTGGCAAGCATTCTGGACTACCTGTGGTCCCTTTCTCAGCAAGGGCTTGATCGACTTGACCCTTAAGGTGCACTCTAGCCATCTCTGCTTACCGGGCGTGGGCGCTGAGCAGTCGGTGGCATAGGGAGAAGGTGGTCAGGCTTTTCAAAGGCCTTGACCACATTTCCCCTCCGGTGCGAGAACCTCCACCTCCGTGGGATCTACTGCTGGTATTGGCCAAGCTCAAGGGCAAGCCATTCGAACCAATGCACAGGTGTGATCTTTCACACCTGTCGTGGAAGACCGCCTTCTTGGTGGCTATCACGTCAGCCAGAAGGATGGGAGAGCTCCAGGTGCTTTCCATCGAGCCTCCCTACCTGGTCTTCCACAGGGACAAGGTTGTCCTATGCCCCCACCCGAAATTCCTTCTGAAGGTGGTGTCGGAGTTGCACCTTAACCAGGTGTTCACTCTGCCGGTGTTCTACCCCAATCACACCTTGGAGGCCGAGTACAGGCTCCATACTTTGGACCCTAGATGAGCGCTCGCTTACTATAAGGAGCGGACGGCTGAAGTTCGGGAGGAGGTTCACCAGCTGTTTGTCACCTACGCTGAAGCCGCACCTGGCAGACCTGCAGCGAAGCGGATGATAGGCAGGTGGATCACCTCCTGCATAGAGCTCTGCTACAGGTTGGCAGGCATGGAGCCTCCCAGAGGGATAAGAGCTTATTCTACCCGCCATACCGCTGCATCGGTAGCTGCTTCCAGGGACGTCCCTATCCAGGATATCTGCAGGGCTGCTACCTGGAAGTCGGCACATACCCTTATTACCCACTACCACATCGACCTCGCGAGTCACGCCGGATGTTGGTTTTGGGGCCTCGGTTCTCCAGTCTCTTCCCAAGTAAGTATTGGGGTGTGCGCTTTGTCTCCTCCCTCCGGAGAACTGCTAGGAGTCTGTCAGAGAGTGTGGATGAACAACATATCCATGTCCTAAAATACAGGTTACTCACTGTAACAGGAGTTCTAGGAATGGTATATGTTGTTCATCCACACACCCAATCTCACCTCCCGGGCTTCGACGCAACCTGAGCTTCCAGCGGGCCAGATCTGGCATCATGGGGCGGAGCCAAGAGTTTTACCACCTGGGGGGGGGTGGGAGGAGCCAGCTTGAAGACCTTCCGGCAAGAATTAAAGCGGCAAGGATACCTACCAGAGAGTGTGGATGAACAACATATACCATTCCTAGAACTCCTGTTATAGGTGAGTAACCTGTATTTTTTCCTTACTTTGCTTTTCTGAAAGTTATTTATTCAAAACGTATTTTACCAGGTTAAAAAGGAGAGCCCAGAAGGCTCATTTCCTGTGACAGACTGAGGGGGGGTAGAAGGACACAGAGAAGAATTAGGCATTTTATTTAGGAATTAGAAATTAGGGGAGGCAGTTTAGAGCAGTGGATTAAGGCTCTGAGCTGCAAATCTGGTGAGATCCAGCACACCAGACTTGGGTTTGAATCCCACAGCTTCCACTTGCAGACTGTGTGACCCTGAGCAAGTCACTTAACTTCCCTGTGCTCCCAGGTCGCACCTGTAAAAAAGTTTTCAGCTTAGTGTGCTAGTCCTGGTTAAACAACTAACAAAAAAAAACTATTTATTTCAAACATTTCACCAGGAAAAAGCATACAGAGCTGATATCAGGTAGTTTCCATGTGTGTTTTGGGGGAGAGGGGAAGGGGAGAGAATACAAAACGGTGCAAAAAAATTAAATTACATGTCATGTGTAAGGAAGCAACAAACACTAAGCTACAATCATGAAGCAAAATGTTACAATATTTGTGCAGTTGTAGTGCAATTTAGGAAAGAATGTGGAGGTGGTTTTAACCAAGGGGGAAACGAGAAACCAAATAAGTGCAAGGTGCAAATAACGAGAGGCAGAGTGTCACGAACCCATTCCTTGGGGCAGGTCCCCTGAGCTCACAGTGTCCACCCTTAAGTGCAATCCATGATGGGGGGGGTAGGGATACCCTCCTCGTCCTTTTTGAATGCTTGCTGAGATCACAACTGCACCTCTGCCATGAGGACCCAGGGCACCCCTCTGATTTTGGATAAGGGCACAATACCAGTCTCGAGTCTTGTGGCCAGATATATACTCTTTCTTGGCTACTACACTAAGGAGGAAGACCCAGGCGTCACACTCTCTTCAGGGTAGCAGTGCAAGCCTGATTTGGCCTTCTCTCTACAGGACATGCAGTAGCCTGGTTCAAAATCCCTGCAGACTCGTCCCTGAGACTTCAGTATTCTCCCTATCCTTCCAGATCACTTACAGACCCCTTTTCAATTTGGTTGCTATTGTGACACCCCTTTTTGGCAGTAACAGTCTGATCACAGATTATTAATACTGTTTCACAATTTACACACAAATATAGATAATTATCACTCAGGCAGATATTCTTTAGGAAAACAAATGTTTTTACTAAAATACTTAAATAAATACAGTTACAACTAACAAGAGAATATACTAATTTTGGTTACAGTATACAGAAATAAAATGAGAAAAATATAAACAGAGAAATGTACTAAAACTGTTAGCTGAAATTCTACCTTATATTTGCAGTAAATTGAAGTCCAGAAACAGTGGATGAAGGGTTTCAGTTTCCTTTAGTCCTTGGCTGTCACACTGTGTCTCAGCAGTTTGGCTTCTGGTGTGTGTCCAGCAGAGTGTCCAGATGAAAATGTATGTGTAAATGCCCTGAGCTGGGCTATTTATATACCTGTCTGTGGATACAGGCTGGCCCTTCCATTGTAGGCCACTGGGTGTCACGCTTGCGCTTCCCCAACACAATGTTCTGGCTCGATAATTAACCAGTAACATGACTGTCAAAGTTAAAAACTTTTGATGCATCAGTATACCCCCTATAAGCAATATCATAGTGTCCTGTTAGAATTTCACACAGGTTTGCTACAAGAATGTTTTCTTTCCTGTTACCTCATAAAATGTGATATAGTATAACAGCTTCCTTGGATGAAAGCATTCTGCTCCTGAGTGCATGGTTTTATGACATACAAATGGATTTTGGCATATCTCTTGTTAAAAAACCTGAGAATGTAATCTCAGTTCCTGGCAAGCAGCTAGCTGCCTTGTAGGTCAAAGGAAGGTCAAAACTTTTTTTTTTAATCCAGTCTTTTCTCTGTCTCCCCTTGAATTAACACTGGCATTTTGTGATATGTACACATGCATAGAATTACATAAAAAAAAAACATATATACAACAGAATTATATCAACAAATAAAGACTATAATGGACTAGCAGTGGGGTAGTTCACAACACCCCTCCCTCCTAGACTGAATTTTGGGAATCTATCCCTATGCATGGTATGATTTTCACAAATTCTGTTCACTGCTCTAACTGGTGAGATAGCCTGTCTACATTGGCATTGGCCGATTTGGCCCTGTTGGTAATGGTCATATTGTAGCCCTGTAAGGCAATACTCCATCTTAAGAGATGGCCATTCATTTTACCCATCTGTGTTAGCCACACCAGGGGGTTATGATCAATCTGTACCCCAAAGAGACTTCCATAGAGGTATGGCTTTAATTTCTTCAGGGCACATACCAGTGCGAGGCATTCCTTTTTATTTTCCATAGGTAATTTGTACTTTTTTTTCATTTTTCTCTCCAATCTCTGAGCCCTCGTGTCCGCAATGTGACGCACTCATGTGGAGGCACGTGCACGTCACACCCTATAGGACAACCCACCCTACTTGTCCATCCATTGCTGCCTGCACCTGTCACCGGACCTCCATCCGGTGACGGCGGTACTATGGGCTGGTGACCCACCCGCCAGGAGAGGAGAGCCAATGCTCAATCATGCTCCCACCCTCTGCCCCCCTGCTGGCACTCCAATGACCCAAAGTCATTTTCGAACCCGGGTCGCCGGTGTAGCGCGAAATAAGGCATCCTTTGACTAAGCCTTCAGTGCCACCGGGCCAGCCCAAGGCATTCCTTTTCAATGGTGGAATAGGCCTGTTCCTTGGGAAGCAACTTTTTGCTAAGGTACACTATGGGGTGATCTTTCCATTGATTAGAGGTCTGACCGAGGACTGCTCCAATCCCCACATCTGAGGCATCTGTCTGGACTACAGATGATTTACTGTAATCTGGACTGGCCAATGCAGAGGTACTGCACAGTGCCTCCTTTAGCCATGTGAAGCCTCGTTCACATGTTGTCTCCCATTTTACCTTTTTGGGCATTCTTTTCTTTAGTAGGTCAGAGAGGGGAGCTACCAAAGTACTGCAATTTGGTACAAACTTTCGATAGTACACGGCAGTCCCTAGGAAACTCCAAACCTGCTTCTGGGTTTCAGGCCTGGAAAACACCTCTATCGCCTCAATCTTGGCTTGATTGGGATGGAGCTTCCCGGCCCCACTACATGTTCTAGGTATGCCACCTCCGCCATGGCCACCTGGCACTTTTCAGCCTTGACAGTGATCCCTGCCTTCTGTATCCTGCCCAACACTTCCTTCATGTGGGACAGATGTTCTTTCCAACTGGCACTGAAGATGGCAGTATCATCCATATGTGCCACTGTGTACTCTTCAGTACCATGAAACACCTGGTTGACCAACTTTTAGAAGGTGGCAGGGGTGTTCTACATTCCAAAAGGCATTACCTTGAACTTGAATAATCCTATTGGAGTGATGAAGGCTGACTTCTCCCTAGCTCTGGCAGTTAACTCCACCTGCCAATACCCTTTTGTCAAGTCAATGGTGGTAAGATATGTCTCCACTCCCAACTTGTCCAGTAGTTCGTCTGTCCATGGCATTGGATGGGCATCAGACTTCGTTGAGTCCACACAAAAGTGAGTAGAGCCATCTGGTTTGGGACCGAAGACTACAAATGCAGCCTAGGGGCTGTGGAATTTCTTGATTACCCCTAAATCCAGCATTTTCTAGGGACATGGATATGTTGTTCATCCACACTTTCTGGCAGGTATCCTTGCCGCTTTAAATCTTGCCGGAAGGTCTTCAAGCTGGCTCCTCCCACCCACCCGGGTGGTAAAACTCTCGGCTCCGCCCCATGACGTCAGATCTTCCTTACGCTTGGAAGCTCAGGTTCCCTCCTTGCGCTCTCGCGTATAAGACTAGTTCCTATCTCTTGGTTTACCGAAATTACTTTAAGGTTTTCAAGACTTGGTCATTTATTTCCTTGGCGGCTGCAATGGACAAATCAACTCCCGGTTCCGGAGGAGGTGCCCATCGCGGGCGAAAGATGTCTCAGACGGATCCGCACTCTCCGCGTGCGTCTACTGCTGGGCCTTGGCAGCACGACCCGCATGCTTGCAACCTGTGCTCTTCCTTTTCGGCCTACGTCCTGGAAGACCGCGCTGCCCATTTGCAACTTGGGCCCCCCGAGAAACGTTATCCTCCGGTAAAGTCGAAGGAGGCCCGTTTGGCGGTTTCAGCGGCGGCAGGCTCAGCAGATCAGCTTGAGCAGATGATCGCCCTCGAGGAGGAGGCGGCGCAGGCCGCATCTTCGTCTTCCTCGCCCGCGGCATTTATCCCGCTCTCCTTGGGATCCTCCTATTCAGCTTCTTTCAAGGAGCTCTGTCTGTCTCTCCACTAAGGGAGAGGGACCATCATCTTCAGGGCCTTCCTCTCGGTCCAAGAAGAAGGACCACAAAGGTAAGTCCCTCCGTCGACGCTCTTGGGAGAGGGAGAGGTCCCTCTCACCGAGTAGTCGACCATCGACTTCGGTCGATCCTTCGGCTTCGGCCACTGGCCTCATGGTGTCCCTGTCAGGTCAGCTGACCGAGACTCCTGTCGACGCAGTCGAGATTTTTCTCGATCCGTCGGATGGGTTGTCAACTGGTGAAGCTGAAAACCCTCACTCCCCGGTTCCCCCGGCGGAGATTGAGGTTTCTGTGGACTTGCCCGTGCCTCCGGTTCCGGAGTCCACGGTTGACCCCTCCAAGCTGAGGGGAGAGCTGGTTTCCCCCGCCCTGCCCCAGAACCCTCCTTGGAAAAGCCGAGGTTCGCGGTCTCGGACTTCTTCTGGTCCAGCCGATCCGCCTGCCTTAGGGCGGTTCCCGGTGTACCAGCGAAGCGAACATCGCCTCGGACGAGGGGAGGCTTCAACGCAGTTGCGCCGGGCGCTTATCGAGGACCTCGTGGCAACAGCTTTTTCTGTCCGGGAGCAAGCCAACGTCGTCGCCTTCCCCGGCTATCAAGTGGCTGTCACCGGAGTGGCCGAAGCAACCCCTCGCTCTAGCCGAGGTGCCTGCTCCCAGGCCTGTTGCTCGACCAAAACCGGCTGCCCCACCGATTCTGGTGGAACCTCCACCTCCACAGCCGTTGTTTGGGGCCTCGACCAAGAGTTCTCGGTCGGCACAGGGTCTGCCCCATAGGCTGTCCGTCATCCTCACTCCCGATCGCCCTCGGCAGGTGGAAAGTGGCTCAGGCCCAAGGCAGCTCTTTGAGGACTCCTCCGAGTCTGACGATGATTCCTCCCTGTTCTCCAGGCGGGTTGACTTGGAGTCCTCAGGAGGTCAGTCGCTGGACGACAGCCCATCGTCCTTCATGGGTTTGCTTAGGCTCATCTCGGAGTCCACTGGGATGCAGCTCGAGCCCATATCCAAATGGGCCAGGTACCCCCTCATGGAGATTTTGGACCGAGGGGATTCCCCTACGGAGGCCTTTCCGGTGGCTGAGGCCATTGTGGGCTCGGCCTTGGAGCTCTGGCAGCGTCCTGCTTCCTGCCCTGCGCCTTCGGCCAGGATGGCAAGGAAGTATGCGTCCCTACCGGCTCCCTGTCCGGTTTCCTGGAACACCCCTCAGCTGAGGGATTGGTTACCGACAGCGTCTTCCGGCGTGCCGGAAGCGCCAGGGATGTGAACAAGTCTCCCGACAAGGAGTCCAAGAAGTTGGACTACGTCGGGCGCAAAGTCTACACTGCGTCCTCCCTTGGCCTTCTTCAGGCTAGCTCGGCCGTGCTGATGGCGCACTTCTCTCATGCCCTGTTGGGCTCCCTGGACGAGGTAGTCCCTCATCTCCCGGCTGACCTGCAGACCACGGTTAAGCAGGTGCAGGACCAGGGCAGGGCAGTGGCCAAACAGCAACTTCAGACTACTTTGGACATTGGTGACTCATGCGCCAAGTCAGTAGCGGCCGCAGTGGCTATGCGCTGTCGGGCATGGCTGAGGATATCCACCTTCGCAGCGGATACCCAGCACAAGTTGGCGGATGTCCCCTTCCTGGGGACCGACCTCTTCGGCCCTGGAGTGGAAGGTTACCTCCAGAGGATCGAAAAGTCCAATGCCACTCTGGACTCGGTCTCATCCATGGAGGGACAAGGGCCGCAGATGTAACCCAAGCCCTTTCGTCCGTCTCGCCCTTGACGTCCAGCCCAGCAGCATCAGGGCCAGCAGGCTCGCTGGCATCCCAAACCCAAGCCCGGCTTCCTCTTCCAGGAAGCAGGGAGGTAAGGCCCAGGTGGTCCCTCGGCGGTTCCTCCTCCAAGCCTGCTCAGTGGCGGGTTGAGGGTGTGCGCCCAACCTCGTCACCCACCCCAGAGTTCCCCCATGGGGATGGCTCCGCCATTTCCTTTCCGTCTGGTCTGCTATAACCACAGACCGGTGGGTGTTGGAAGTGGTAGGAAAGGGCCTGCCTCTGGAGTTCGAGCAGGCCCCGCCCTTCCGAGCCGTAGCCCCCAGGGGGGCCTCGGGGTCCGCAGCCTTGCTGTTGGCTCGCCGAGCCGACATCGCTCTGCTCCTCAAGAAAGAGGTGATTAGAGAGGTGGCGGACCCTCCCTCAGACCCGGGGTTTGTGTCCAGGTACTTTCTGGTCCCAAAACGGACGGGGGGCTGGTGCCCCATTCTCGACTTGCACGACCTAAACAAGTTCCTAAGGTCTCGGACCTTCAGGATGGTCACTCTGGCTCAGATAATACCATCCCTGGAACGCGGCGAGTGGGTCTGCTCTCTGGACCTACAGGATGTGTTTTTTCACGTGCCTATCCGTCCGTCTCACCAGAGATTCCTCCGCTTCCAAGCGGAAGGATCCCTTTTCGAGTTCCGAGCCATGCCCTTCGGCCTTTCTCTTGCCCCCAGGGTCTTCACCAAATGCATGGCAGTGGTGACAGCTTTCCTGTTGGCGCCGGGTCCGGGTGTACCCTTACCTGGACGATTGTGATAGCAGCCCCTCCAGACAGGAGGTGGAGCGGTCCAGAGATCTGGCCTCGGGTTTGCTCTCAAATCGCCTCCTCATCAACGAGGCAAGTCGGAACTCGGACCGGGCAGGTGATTCTTTTCATCAGGGCAGAGCTCGACTCTCTTCGAGCCAGAGCACGGCTCCCGCCGGACAGGGCCAAGGTTCTTTCCTCCTTTGCCCAATCATTTCTGGTTGGGCAATCACACCCTGCCCGGGACTTCCTGCGCCTCCTGGGTCTCATGGTGGCCTGCACCAGCGTGGTCCATTGGGCCCGCTGACACATGCATCCCCTTCAGTGGGGACTGGCCAGCCAGTGGTCACAACGCTGAGATCCATTGGACCAGCTAGTGATGGTGACCCAAGGGATGTGGAACGCTCTCCAGTGGTGGACCATTCCAGCTCATCTGCAGGAGGGCATCCCGTTTGTCCGCCCCGAGCCGACGATCTCTCTATCGACCGATGCCTCTCTGATGGGTTGGGGTGCCCATCTGGGGGAGCACAGAGCGCACGGCCTCTGGTCCCCTCGGGAGTCCGATGCCATATCAACCTGCTGGAGCTTGAGCGGTTAAGTCTAACCCTCACGCCTTGCTCCGTTCCCTCCACGGGGTCAAGTGGTTCAGGTCCAGACGGACAATACCACGACCATGTACTACCTAAACCGCCAGGGTGGGACGCGATCCATGCCTCTGTGCAAGGAAGCTCTCCACATTTGGTCACTCGTGCGCAGCCTGGAGGCGGATCTCCTAGCCATTCATGTGGCAGGAGCCTCCAACACCCTGGCCAATGCCCTAAGCCAGACAGGGGCTGTGTCTCACGAGTGGTCTCTCCTGCCAGAGGTAGTACAGGATCTGTTCTCCCATTGGGGCACACCTCAGGTGGACCTGTTTGCCTCCAGGGAGAATGCGAAGCTGAGGCTGTTCCATGCCCGCCCCCCTCAGCAGGGCTCGCTGCAGGGGGATGCCTTCTCAAGGCCGTGGACCCTGGGCCTCTTCTAAGCCTTTCCCCCATTTTCCTTGATCCACAAGGTGCTTCTCAAGGCGAGGAGTAACAAGGCGCAGGTGATTCTGGTAGCCCCAGACTGGCCCCGCCAATGCTGGTATCCAGATCTCCTCAGCCTCAGCTCCAGGCTCCCGAGGCAGCTTCCAGCTCGCCCGGACCTACTTTCAGTCAATCAGGGGAAGGTGTTCCATCCGGGCCTTCAATCCCTGCACCTGACGGCCTGATTCCTGAGCGGCTAGAGTTCCAGGCCATGGGTCTTTCCGACGAGGTCCTCAATGTAGTTGAGGCATCCCGTAAGGAGTCGACCAGGAAATGCTATGCCTTCAAATGGAAGAGGTTTTCCATTTGGTGTCAGGGCAAGGGTCTGGACCCTTCCTCCTGTTCCTTGGCAAGCATCTTGGACTATCTATGGTCCCTCTGTCAGCAAGGGCTTAGGTTGAAGACCCTAAAGGTGCACCTGGCAGCCATCTCTGCTTACCAGGCGCGGGCCGGGAAGCAGTCGGTGGCGCAGGAGAAGGTGGTCTAGCGCTTTTTCAAAGGCCTTGATCACATTTCCCCTCCAGTCCGAGAACCTCCACCTCCATGGGATCTACTGCTGGTACTGGCAAAGCTCATGGGCAAGCCATTCGAACCGATGCACAGGTGTGTCTCTCTCACCTGTCATGGAAGACCGCCTTCTTGGTGGCTATTCGTCCAGCCAGAAGGATGGGAGAGCTCAGGCGCTCCATCGAGTCCCCTTATCTGGTCTTCCACAGGGACAAGGTTGTCCTGCGCCCCCACCCGAAATTCCTTCTGAAGGTGGTGTCGGAGTTTCACCTTAACCAGGTGTTGACTCTGCCGGTGTTCTACCCCAATCACACCTCGGAGGCCGAATATAGGCTCCATACTTTGGACCCTAGAAGAGCGCTCGCTTACTATAAGGAGCGCACGGCTGGAATTTGGGGAGAGGTTCGCCAGCTGTTTGTCACCTACGCTGAAGCCGCACCTGGCAGACCTGCAGCCAAGCGGACGATAAGCAGGTGGGTCAGCTCCTGCATAGATCTCTGCTATAGGTTGGCGGGCATGGAGCCTCCCAGAGGGATAAGAGCTCATTCTACCCGCCGTACCACTGCATCGGTGGCTGCTTCCAGGGGCGTCCCTATCCAGGAAATCTGCAGGGCTGCTACCTGGAAGTCAGCACACACCTTCATCACCCACTACCACATCGACCTTGAGTCATGCCGGGATGCTGGTTTTGGGGCCTCGGTTCTCCAGGCTCTGTTCCCTAAGTAGGGGGTGTGCACCTTGCCTCCCTCCTCCCGGAGAACTGCTAGGAGTCTGCCAGAAAGTGTGGATGAACAACATATCCATGTCCCTAGAAATACAGGTTACTCACCTGTAACAGGAGTTCTAGGAATGGTATATGTTGTTCATCCTCACGACCCACCCGACCTCCCCAGCTTCGACGCACTACCTGAGCTTCCAGCCGGGTCAGATCTGGCGCTCATGGGGGCGAGCCGAGAGTTTTACCACCGGTGGGTGGGAGAAGCCAGCTTGAAGACCTTCCGGCAAGATTTAAAGCAGCAAGGATACCTGCCAGAAAGTGTGGATGAACAACATATACCATTCCTAGAACTCCTGTTACAGGTGAGTAACCTGTATTTCTCCACCTCCCTCCTAATGTCCTTTAGGAAGGCCTCAGACACCCGGTAGGCTGTCCGTCGTATGGGCGCTTGCGTCCCCATGTCTATATTGTGTTTCGCTAAGGGGGCTAGTCCAGGCTTGGCCATAAACAAAGGGGTAAAGTCCGCTAAAACCTCCCTCACTGGGTCTGTTCTGGGGTCAGCTGGGGTGACACTTTGATTGCCTCCTCAGAGGACTCCAGCTTACTTTCCTTCAGCAAGTCCAGTAGGGGGTCTCCTTCATCTGTACCTCCCAAAGACTACACACTGCAAATGCCATGTCAGCTGTATTTGCATATGGCTTCATCATGTTGACATGGTACATTCTATGGGTATGTCTCCTGTCAGGCAGTTCTACAATATAGTTCACATCATTAACCTGTTGGACTACCTTGTATGGTCCCACCCACTCAGCCTGCAGTTTGTCCTTCCGGACCAGGATTAGGACTATGACTTCGTGACCCACACTGTTCGAGCGAGCTCTTGTTCAGCGGTCAAACCAGACCTTTTGCTTCTGCTGGGTGGTGGACAGGTTGCCCTGGGCTGCTTCCATAAGCTCTTTCAGCTTTTCCCTAAACTTTAGGCCATACTACACTTATGGGAGTTCCCCTGGGTGGCGTGCTTGTCTTCCCAGATCAAGTCTAGGGGCCCACGCACCCTACGTCCATATAATAGTTAGAAGGGGGAAAACTCTGTCGACTCTTGGGGCACCTCCCTGTATGTGAACAAGTGGGAATGGTAATTCTCCCGGTCCCTCCCATGTTGTTCAGCAAATGCTTGGAGCATCAATTTTAGGGTACCATTAAACCTTTCCACAAGCCCATTGGCTTGCGGATGATAAAGTGTCATGCATCTCTGCACCACCCCACACTTCTCCCACAAATTCTTCATCAGGTCTGACATGAAGGTACCCTCTCAATCAGTGATAACCTCCTGTGGAAACCCGACATGGGAGAAAATCCCTAGCAAGGTGTCTGCCCCTTTATCTGTCCTAAGTGAGGAGAGGGCGACCGCCTCTGGGTATCAGGTGGCATAATCTACCACTGTCAGGATAAACCTCTTCCCGGAGGAGCTTGGGGTACTCAGAGGTCCCACAATATCCATTCCTATCCCCTGAAATGGCTCCTCCACAGTGAGCAATGGAATTAGTGTGCCTTTGGTTTTACTACCTGCCTTCCTTATTTGTTGGCACTGGTGACAAGACTTGCGGTATTCCTTCATCTGCTGGGTGAAGTTGGGCCAATAGAAATTCTGGGCCAATCGCAGTGTGGTGCACCTGATTCCCAGATGTCCAAACATGGGGATATCATGAGCGATCTGGAGCAACCGCTTACGGTACCCCTGGGGAATGACAAGCTGCCTGCCCATCACCCCTCCCTCTGTCCTTACGTCCTGTGTATACAACAGTCCATTGTCCCAAAATACTCTATGTCTCACATCACCTCCCTGTGTCCTATCAGATTCTGCACAAGCCCTCAGCCTCTCTAAACTAGGATCAGTCCTCTGAGCAGCTGCAAATTCTTCACATTTTCCCAAGGTATGGGACATGTCCCCTTCAGTTCCTAATCTGGGGTCCATAGCTCTAGCATCAGGACATTCAGAGTCACTGCCATCCCTCACCTTCTGACCATTGGTTATCCCTCCCTCCTCAGAGTAACCTTCTGTAGCTGTTTTGAGAACTGCTACTTGAGGAAGTCCTACCTCCTTGTTACTACTCTCCATTTCAGGAGACACAGGCTGGGGAACCAGCCTCCCATTATTTTCCACAGGGGCTTCTGTGGGGTCCAGGGAGCCATACTCGGCCTTTGCCGTCTGACTGCAGGAACCACAAACACCACCCCCTTCTGGAGATTGTTCCCTATAATCACGTCCAGGGCAAGGTTGTCTGCCATGGCCACTTTTTGTACCCTCTCTCCAGTCTCACCCCAGTCCAGGAGAACACTAGCTAATGGCAGAGTTTTCTCCTCCCCAGTGAATCTCCTCACTGTTACAAACTGATTAGGTATAAGCTGTTCAAGCTCAACCAAATCCCCTTTTACTAAGGTAAGAGATGACCCTGTGTCCCTTAACCCATGGGTCTGCACCCCATTTACAGTAATCGGGTGTATGTGCTCCCTCATGTTCACAGGCATGCTTTCAGGGATACAAAGTGCACCCAACTCTGTTCGAGCACCACTTTGCCCACTGTGTGCCTTTTTATGACACTGTCTAACAAGATGCCCTGGCTGTTTGCAAAACCAACAATCATCATTTCTTTTATCCGATAAATCCTTTTTTTTGTAACCTGTGGCTTCCACCTTTCTGTGGAGGCAGTGAGGGTTTTAGCTGCCCTGAAGGCATGCTTTTCCATTTCTGCACTGCCACATCCGCCCCACTCCCTTTCAGAGCAGGTCTGTTCCTGGCATAGCAGTCCGAGAATTCTGCAGCCTGATGCACTGTTTGGGGGTCTCGGTCCTCTAACCAGGTTTTTAGCTCTGCTGGGCAAGCCCAAAAGAATTGCTCCAGAAGTACAACCTCCTCAATTTTCTCTACAGAGTTTGCTTCCACTCCCTCCCACCGTTTCAAAAACTGACGGTGCTTTGTGGTGAGCTCCCCATAGCTCATATCAGGGCCTCTCCAGAGGTTACGGAACTTAACCCTATATACTACAGGTGTTAATTCATACTTTTTAAGCAATGCAACTTTAAGTTTCTCATAATTACTACTGCCCTGATTGTCCATTTGGCTTAGTGCCCCACACCCTTTACCAGTAAGCAGCAGGGATAGCTGAAAGCTCCAGAACTCCCAGGGTATTTCAGCCAGGTTTGCTAGGAGGATAGTTTATTTCATGTTACCTCATTAAATGAGATATATTATAACAGCTTCCTCGGATCAAAGCATTCTGCTCCTGAGTGCATGATTTTATGACCTACAAATGGATTTTGGCAAATCTGTGTTAAAAAACCTGGTAACGCAATCTCAGTTCCTGGCAAGCACCTGCCTTGTAGGTCAAAGGAAGGTCAAAACCTTTTTTTTTTAATCCAGTCTTTTCTCTATGTCCCCTTGAATTAACACTGGCATTTTGTGGCATGTACATATAAATAGAATTACATTTAAGAAAACCATATATACAACAGAATTATATCTACAGATAAGGACTAGCACTGGGGTAGCTCACCACAGAGAGAGCTAGCTATCCAGAGGAATTTGAAGGAGAAACGGAGCCAGGTGCCAGGGTAGAGGAGGGGGTAGCAGAAGGGGTGGCAAGAGAAAATCAGGAGGAAGAAAGTAGAGGAACAGGGACAGCTATCAGATGCAGTCACAGGTGTGAGTAGAGAAGTCATGGAGTAGAGAGGAAGGAGAGTGTTGAGAGGAGGCAGAGTGGATGTTTAGGGTGATGGACTGATGATATTCTAGAAGGGAGTGCAAGGGGTCAGTAGCCAGAGTTACGAAGAGAGAAGGAGGAAGGAGGTGGAGAGGAGAGGAGGGAAGAAAGGTAGGAGGGGAGAGAGCCAAGCCAGTACTTACAGATGAAGGAAGTGCAGTGAATGTGGCATCTGACTTCAAAGGAAGGCAGGGATAGGGAGGAATAGAGGGAGCAGTGGTAGGTGCAGAGCAGACAGTCCAAGACAGAAGGAGTGAAAAAGGGAGTCCAGTCTGGCTAGGGTAGTCTTAGGAGCAGCACTGTAGACAATGTCAGCAAAGTCAAGAAATGGATAGGATCATTTTCTGGACTATAGCTCGGTGAGCAGAAAGAGGAGTGCAACCTCTATTCCTGTATAATGCACCAAGTTTAGAGTGGAGTTTTTTGTGGATGGTGTCCACATGCCCCAAAAAGTTGAGGTGACGGTCAAGCCAGACTCTTAGATACTTAAATGAGGGAACTTCATCAGTTGTGGCCTCATCTAAGGTGTGGAAGGAGAGGAGAGCAGTAAGCTTTGTGAACCTCTGTCTGGTGCCAAAGGTCATGGAGACTGTTTTCTTGGCATTGAGTGATAACTGATTAGACTGGAACCACTGCTGGACATTGCTGAAGTCCAGCTGGAGCCTAGCCATCAGGTCAGAATGGGAGGAACCAGTGATAAATAGTACCGTATCATCTGAGTACATGTAGATGAATGCAAAGTTGCAGGCAGCAGGGAGGTCGTTCAGGAAGATTGAAAAGAGTATCAGACCAAGTACAGACCCTTGGGGGACACCAGTAGTGATAGGGAGAGGGGAAGCCCCGGTGCCTTAAATTTGTCAAGGAGGAGGGGCATGGGCAACTGTGTCGAAGGCTTTGGCCAGGCTGACAAATATGGCTTGGGTGATATGGATCTGATCCATGCCTGAGAGAATGGAGTCATTGAGCTGGAGAAGGGAGGAGGATGTGGAATGGGATTTGCGGAAACCAGACTGAAAGGGGGGAAGAAGGGAGAGGAGTCAAGGATGGGGGAGATTTGAGACAACACAAGGTGCTCTTGAAGTTTAGCTAAGGTGGGGAGCAGGGAGATAGGGTGGTAGTTGCCAGGATGGAAGGTGTTACCACCTTTAGGAAGGTGTATGATGGTGGCCTGTTTCCAGGAATGGGGGGCAGAGAGAAAGAGAGGTTAAGAAGGGAGGTGATAGGAAGAGCAATTACAGGGGCAGAGAGATGTAGGAGTGTGAGGTCAAGACTGTCAGGACTCTTACCCTTGAGAGGATTTAGTGCAAGGAGGGTTTTAAGAGCATCGGCAGTAAAGATAGGAGAAGAGGAGAAAGTGGGGGCCGAGGTGGTAGGACGGGAGTGAGAGGAGATGGAGGGGCGGGGGAGGGAAGGGAGATGGAAGAAGCACAGAAGGTGAAAAAAGAGTTGAATTTGTAGGCAATGGAGAGCAGTCAGGGATTGGGGTGTTACCTACCTTGAGTACCGAGGAGGAAGACTGGACAGGGGGAGAGAAGAGGGCGTGTATGACTTTCCAGAACTTAGAGGGGTAGTTAAGGTTGTTCTGGAAGGTGGAGGAGAAGTACTCAGACTTGGCAAGCCTAATGGCTCTAGTACAGGCATTGCGAAGGGCATGGTACTTAAATAAGTCATCCGGGGAACCAGTGGACTTGTGAGTCTTCCAGGCAAGATTACGTTCATGTAGGCAGGCCATTAACTCTGACAGGTTTTAGGATGGGTATTAAGTTAACAGGTAATAAGTCAGGGGTGAGCACAGTAACAGGAAAGTACGGAAGTGAACAGCAGGCATAAATGCACATGGGAGTATTTAAAACATCAACGAGGATATACAGCGAAAGTAACAACATTGTGGACACAAACAAGTTAGTAACTTGACCAACACAGTAGTAGGACAACAGATATTGGTCAGTGGGAGGCGGTGGTTATTGCAGGATAAAGGGGCGGTAGACCTGGTGGACCAGAAACTGGGCCAAGAAGTTAAGTTACTGGGAATGCTATCCTTGGGTGTGGGAGTTTGTATCTGAAAGATGCTTGGCCTGCATTCCGTTTAAAGAGAGGGGCCTGGAATCTGTTGCCTACTTCAGATCTGAGGAAGTAAGAGGTGTTGGAAGCCAGATTGGGGGGGGGTCCTTAGGTACTCAGGGAGTTTTCCAGCCCAGAATTTGTCACCCAGGGGGGCCATATGCACCGAGTGTCATACTTCAGGAGGAGCCCAGCCGAGCTGATTGTACACTGTATAGTGGTGAATGCAGTTCAGATTAAACATGCAGAGGGTATTGAAGAGGATAAGTTTGGAGATGGCAGAGTTGGAAGCAACAGAGAAAATCATATTCTGCCATGCCCCATCCTGACATGATCTAAGCAGATCTGGGTTGCTGGAGGGCAAGCATGAGGATGGATGAGCATCCTGTAGGGTGCTCTTCTCATCGAGAAGGGGGCGTAACATGATCCACTGCAATGCTGCCACCTGGGTGACCACAGATGGCAGAACAGTAAGGGTGGGTTATGGGAGGGAAAAACACTGTGATGCTGCTGCGTCAGGTGTGCCAGCATCAAAGGTCAGAGTTCCATCTCGGAGGGGACTGTACATAGGAACAGAGGGGGTGCAAGGTGGAATGGCTGCCTCCAGATAGATAAGTCCACGTGCCCCCACTTAGCGAGTCTGTACTCCCCTGATGTCAAGCAGCCTCTATTCTAGTTAGTCGCTGATCAGATAAAGGAGGAAGAACACATACAAGAAGCTGAAGCAGGGGCTCATTCTTAGAGAACTATTGTGGGAGGGTGACAGGACTGCTGGAGTGAGGTACAGGTAGGAGGGCATACTGGTGGAGGGGGCTTTGTGTTTAGCCATAAGAATTGGTGTGATGACAAGGAGTTCTTGAGAATGGGTCGCAGGAGGAAAAATTATGTTAAAAAAAATAATGTAAGCAGATCTACTGTGGCAGTATCCTAGAGTTCCCCGTCCTGACTCATAAACAGGAAATAGCCATGTAGGATTCAGTGAGGCAGAACTTTATTTTTTTAGTTAGTTTTGGTTATCCAGGAAAGGAGGGTTAGGCAATTCTGCCTGTTTTCACCCTCATCAGGGGAGAGGGGGATATACAGATGCAAACTGACACACTGAATCAGGTTAAGCTGTTGGTGGTATTTTTAGTGAAAGGTGGGAAATTTGGCCAGGACGTTGGTGAAATTCCCCTGCTCTTATCAAGAAGTGCCATGGGATCTTTAACATCCACCAGAAAAGGCAGACAGGACCTCGGTTTAACGTCTCATCCGAAAGATGGCACCTCAGGAGTGCAGCACCCTTCCCCCCCCATGCTGCACTACAGTGTCAGTATTGCGATTTAGCACAAGCTCCTGATGTGGAGCTGGAACTTAAAGCATTCCAATCTTCCAGCCTTAGAGGCAAGTGTTAAACCTGCTGAGCCACTGACACTGCCTATACAAGCTGGAGCTTTCTCAATGCTCCAACGTGCGGGATGCCCTTTCCACAGTACTAAACTCAGTGGATATACAACACCGTTCTTAGCCTTAGGAGTACTGTGGGGCTGGTGAGCAATTGCTATGAGATGCACTGGAGTACAAGCCTCATGTTATACCTGAGACCTGCTATGCAGATTGCTTTGGAATGTTGTGAAACCGAGTTTTGCTGTAAGTTGATATCATAGTATCTTAGTAAAAGCCAGCAGAATAGGCCCCATGGTCTATCGTGTCTGCTCAGAAGCTAGCCCCCTACTGGGAGCTCACTCCTCCACACCCCCAGCCCCAGAGGTGGCCCTCCATGGCCTCAGCTTCCCCTGTACCTATTCCAACCCTTCTTGAATCCTTCCACTGTGGTCTCTTCCACCAAACTCCTGGGCAGTGTGTTCCATGGTTCCACCACCCTCTCTGTGAAGAAGTGTCTCCTGCGCTCCACCCTGTATTCCCCCCTTCCAGCTTCCACTCATGCCCCCTGGTAGTTCCCCCCATCTTAAGCCTGAACACTTCCCTGGCTCCGCCCTTATTTTATCCCCTTTACATACTTGAAAGTCTCTATCATGTCCCCTCTATCCCTCCTCTCCTCCAATGCGTACAGATTGAGTTCATCCAGTCTCTCCTCATAGGTCCTATCCTTCATGCCCTGAATCATCCTGGTTGCCCTCCTCTGGACCCTCTCCAGCAGCGCTATGTTCCTCTTAAGATGGGGTCTGCGGAACTGCACACAGTACTCAAGATGCGGCCTAACCAGTGCATTATACAGAAGGAGGATCACGGCCCTCCTCCTGGAGGTAAGCCCCCTGGTTATGTAGCCCAGTATCCTGTTTGCTTTTGCTACAGCTTTTGGATAATTCTCTGTCTTATTCATTTTGTTGTCCACCATTATTCCTAAGTCCCTCTCGCCCGAAGTGACTTGCAGTGTGGTCCCTCCCCAGGGTGTATGCATGTCTCGGGTTTCTGACCCCCAGAAGCAGCACCCTACATTTCCCTGCATTGAACTTCAATCCCCACTTCCTTGCCCACCCCCCCAGGGTATCCAGATCCCCCTGCTGGGCCTCTCTCCTCTCCTGCCCGTTTGCCAGTGCTCCCAGTTTTGAGTCATCTGCAAAGAGACTCAACCTACTCCTAACACCCCACCCTATTTCCGAGACATAGGAATTGAACAGGAGTGGCCCCAGGACTGAACCCTGAGGGACCCCATTGATGACCCTCCTGGAGGAGGAGACTATCCCTCCAACCACCACTCGCTGTATTCGCCCCGTAAGCCGGTTTTCCACCCACCTGAGCAACTCTCTCCCCACCCTGTCCCCCCCAGCTTTGTTAGTAGGCTGTTGTGGGGTACCAAATCGAACGCCTTACTGAAATCCAGATAGAGGATGTCCACTGGCCTGTGTCGGTCCAGGGCACCCATCACCCAGTCATAAAACTCCACCAGGTTAGTCTGGCACGACCTCCCCGGAACAAAACCATACTGCCTGTCATCCAGGTGCCCCAACTTTTCCAGCCCCCCGCCTCTCCTTGATAATGCCCTCCATAACCTTGCCTAAAACAGACGTTAGGCTAACGGGCCAGTCCTCTGTGTCCTGATATGTCCTCTGGAACCACTCTTATGGTTGTAAGAGCAGTGTCACATGTATTCCTAGGGTGTGAACCAGTTCCAGACTGTTAGTATTCCTTGCTGAGCAGTACTGATTTTTAGTTTAGTTTAGTTTATTGTTCTAGGAATTACTACCTTTGAGCCAGAGGCTCTTTTACAAAGGTTCCACGTCAATTAGGTACAGTACAAAAGGTTACATAGATAACACAACAATTTGTGTTGTGTCAAGAGCAAGAAAACATGTACAAATACATATCAAATAATTTGTGCAAAAGGACATGAGATATCAATAATCACATTATTATTACAAGAAAGAGGTCATGCCAGATTAGGAGAAACAAATAGGGAAAAAGTTCAGAACAGAGAGGGTAAGTGAAAGGTGTGGGGAGCAGACAATAGCAGGAGAAAAGGTTTCCCAAACATGTCTTTGTCAAATAACGGAACAGGGTGGGTAGTGAGAAAATAGGAGGTTTAATCAGGGCAGTCACAGGAGCTGGAGGTGGCAAGGTGGAGAAAAGCCTTGATTTGAAAATACCTAGAGGTGGAGGCAGTAATATGAGTGCTGAGGGCATTTAGCCAGCTGGGGGCAGATAGGCAAATGATCTTTGTCCTGAGAAGTCCGGCATCAGGGGACTTGGAGAGGCTGGTGTTCTGATCTTCTGGTAAAGCGGATGCTAGCGCTCGGGCATAACAGATCTTGGCTACAAGGTGGAGTGAGGCCCAGAGTGGATTTTTTCACCATCAGGCAGGTAAGGTACTTTATCCGGTTTGAGAGTTGCAACCAACCTGATTCAGCATAGAGTTCACATGTGTGGGTACGTCGATGTGCACCAGTGAACAGTCGACAGGCCTTATTTAGGGATGTTGTAATGCGACTAAGTGCTGTAGTAGTGGCAGATCCATATATAACTAAGCCATAGTCAACGATTGAGATGATAGAGGATTGGATGGCAATCCTCAGTGCAGAATGGGTAAGAAGCTGTCAGTTCCGATACAGAATCCCAATTGGCTGAGTAATAGTTTTGCTGTACTATCAATGTGAGTTGTAGAGGTTAGGCCTTGATCAAAGTTGATTCCAAGATATTTGAAAATTGGCACTTGTTCAAGGGTATTTCCCAGGTATGTATTAATGGTGAGGGACTTGACGTTTTTGTTTTGCGAAGTTAGAGAAGAGCATGGATTTAGTTTTGTGGTTTAGAACCAGCTTATGTCAAGGAACCACATCTCAACTTTGAAAAAGCATGCTGAAGGTTGAGGCGTAAGAGGTTCGGATCTTATGAGTGGCAAGAATCACGGCATCGCCGGCATAGAGGATTATTTGTTCAGGGCAGGATTTGGGGAGGGAGTTTAGGAAAGGCTGAAAGGAGGGGCCCAGGATGGATCCCTGGGGAACTCCTGAGCGAACCGGTTTGAGTCTGAGAGAACTCCAGCTACTTTTACAGATTGAGAGCGCTGAGCAAGGTAATTTTTACCCAGTCATCAGGACCCTCTGAGAGCCCTAGGGATAGTAGTTGTTTGATAAGTAGGCCATGGTGAACTGTATCAAATGCCTTAAGTAAGTCAATGTAGACTGCTCCAGTTAGGTTTCCTTTGTCCATGGCATTGTGGATTGCTCCTGAGAATTCAAGTAGGGCAGTCGATGTGTGTGCCCTTTCCTAAATCCATGCTGCTGAGTGCATAGGATGTTGTGCTTTTCCAGGTAGTCTGAAAGTTGGTCCGCCACCAAGTGTTCAAGGGCCTTAGAGAGGTAGTATAGATATCGGCGATAGTTACCAGGCAGTGACTTATCACCGCTTTTGTGCACTGGAGTGACAACTGCAGCCTTCCATTTCCTAGGGAATTGGCTGTAGCAGAGGGAGAGAGTGAAAATTTTTGTGAGGGGGAGCAGTACTTCCTCCAGAGTGAGGGACAGAAGTTTAAGGTCAATAGTGTCGCTGCTTGCTCGGGACTTAGAAATGGCCTGCTTTACATATTTATAGACTTCATGTGCCTTTACTAGTTTGAAATGGAAGGGTTGTTTGGTTGGAGAGGCAGTAGTAGAAGTAGAAATTGGAGGGTCAGCATCAGTGAAGAAATCAGATGAGAGGACACCACTAAGGTCCGTGAAGGTATCATTTAGGGTGTTTGCAATGATCTCTGGGTCTAATGTAGTGGTTCCATCCACATTCATTATTGTAGGAGAGGATTTGGACTGCTGACCCATGATATTCTTTATGTTGTCCCAGAAGGATTTCCCTTCGCCCCAGGAGTTGGAGAGGGCATTCTTGAAGTAGGAGCTCTTCATCAAGCGGATCTGTTTAGTACAGTGGTTGCGAGCCTGTTTATACTTTTGAATGTCTGACAGAGTGCCAGTAGCTCTTGCAGTGGCTCAGAGGTGATCTCTACTTTTGAGTTGTGCCAATAGCTTTGCTGTGAGCCAGGGATTTGTGAGTGCTTTGATTTTGCGCTTTTTTACTGGTGCATAGGTGTCACAGGCAGTGTTGAAAGTAGTAATAAAGTAATCAAGGGCTAGGTCAACATCTTGAGTTTTGTAAATATAGGACCAGTCTATCTGCCTAAAACAGGTCTTGAGATGAGTAAGGTTGCCATAAGGTAGGACTCTGCTATAGATGGTTTTTGGAGGCGGCTTACAAAACTTATTTGTCCAGGTACATATTATTGGAGAGTGATCACTGAGCGAGTCAAGGAGAACACTTACATTGGTTATACGGGTAGGGTGGCTGGTAAGGATCCAGTCAATGAGAGTGCTGGTCCCTGATTTGTAGTTTTTCTTGGTAGGGGAGTTTACCACTTGTGTTAAATTTGCTGCTAGGATAGCATCTTTGTTTGACCCTGCAGCAGGAGCAAGCCAATTTATATTAAAGTCCCCAAGGAGAAGGAGTTCGATGTCAGAAGGTTGTGTACTTACGAACTCAAGGACAGCCTGTAGGCCGGAATCAGGATCTTTTGGTGGGATATAGACAGCAGCAATCGTGAGAACTTTGTTTTGGGCACCAAGTAGTATCTTGATAGGGAGGAGTTGCACTGAGGTTTCTGTGGTGGGGTAAGAACCAGGGAGACAGGTGAGGTAGTCCTTTATGTAGATTGCACACCCACCACCCCTTTTCGAGGTCGTATCCATTTTGGTTTTGATTTTGGTACCTACTGTAGCACATTCGTCCTTAGAAGCAAGTTCACTTTTGGATTTGGCTAAATGGCAGATTTTGTAGTTCAAAATTACACTCTCATGTAATGAGACAAAAGGGCCCAGCAAATGTAGCATTGCCTCTTCAGAAACTGTGATATACCAGGGTGTGAAACCTTTGCTCGCTCTGCATGGTTCCTCTGTTTTAGGGGTAACTGCTTACAAATATTTACCATACAGGAATCATTATTCATTCCAAGAAGAAAGAAAAGTATTGGCAGACTCTGTAAATATTTAACACATTACCATTTTCCTTGGGAGCTCACCAGGGGGTAACAGGGAAACAGTTTACTGTAATTCATTCAGAACTGATTTGCTTGGGGGAGGGAATGCTGATTTATTCTCTCAGTTGTGGCTGTAACAGAGCAGAACAGGAATGTTTCTTTAAAAAGGAATAGGGCCATGGGAGCACTACTTGCCTAATCCCTTTCACACATCTGCTGCTTTGCTGTGATGTCCTGGGAATGGTTGGACCTGTTGTCCCACTGAACAAGTACCTTGCAAGCGGGGTTTACAGGTTGGATCTGTTGTCCCACCGAACAGGTACCTTGCGGGTAGAGTTTACAGGTTGGGTCTGTTGTCCCACTGAACAGGTACCTTGAGAGTAGGGTTTATAGGTTGGATCTGTCATCCCAATGAACAGGTACCTTATGGGTAGAGTTTACAGGTTGGGTCTGTTGTCCCACCGAACAGGTACCATGTGGGTAGGGTTTACAGTTTGGATCTGTTGTCCCACTGAACAGGTACCTTGCTTGTAGGGTTTACAGGTTGGATCTGTTGTCCCACCGAACAGATACCTTGTGGGTTGGGTTTACAGGTTGGATTTGTTGTCCCACTGAACAGGTACCTTGCGGGTAGGGTTTACAGGTTGGATATTTTGCCCCACCAAACAGGTACCTTGTGGGTAGGGTTTACAGGTTGGATCTGTTGTTCCACCAAACAGGTAACTTTTGGGTAGGGTTTACAGGTGGGATTTGTTGTTCCAGTGAACTGGTACCTTTTGGGTAGGGTTTACAGGTTGGATCTGTTGTCCCACTGAACAGGTACCTTGCAGGTAGGGGTTAAACGTTGGATCTGTTGTCCCACTGAACAGATACCTTGTGGGTAGGGTTTATAGGTTAGATCTGTTGTCCCACCAAACAGGTACCGTTCAGGTAGAGTTTACAGATTGGATCTGTTGCCCCACCAAACAGGTACCTTGTGGGTAGGGTTTACAGGTTAGATCTGTTGTTCCACCAAACAGGTACCATTTGGGTAGGGTTTACAGGTTGGATTTGTTGTTCCACTGAACAGGTACCTTTTGGGTAGGGTTTACAGGTTGGATCTGTTGTCCCACTGAACAGGTACCTTTCAGGTAGGGTTTACAGGTTGGATCTGTTGTCCCACCGAACAGGTACCTTTCAGGTAGGATTTACAGGTTGGATCTGTTGTCCCACCAAACAGGTACCTTTCAGGTAGGATTTACAGGTTGGACCTGTTGTCTCACTGAACAGGTACTTTGCAGGCAGGAATTACAGGATGCATCTGTTGTCCTACCGAACAGGTACCTTGTGGGTAGTTTACAGTTTGGATCTGTTGTCTCACTGAACAGGTACCTTGTGGTTGGGAGTTACTGACAAGGCCCTTCTTAGTCGTGCTGTGGCTTTTTTTTTTTTTATAATAAAAATTTTTATTAGTCATGTAGGTTCTTCACATACATTCACATTATTAATACAAATGTAAATTAATCGGCACATATCTGCAAATGTCATAAACATTTTAAGTACATTTCCATATACAGAACAATTAAGTGCTTTAATATGGGGGGCATTCAGGTGCCAGGAAACACTTCCTCTCTTTCTATCTATAAGGGATTTCAGGGTACAAAGTCAGGATATGCATTTAATTGAAATAGAATCCATTTTCTCCATTTATTATCAAAGGCCTCTCTCTACTCTGTCTCTTATTTTTTTTTTTATTTTGGCCCCGGCTTCCCTAACCCTGCGAGCGGGGTTCACCCTGTCCCAGCCACTGACCCCACATTCTCAGGACTGACCCCTCCTGAATGGGGCCGCTGTAGCGGAATTTAGGTGGCCAGAGGGGTCAGCATATTGTAGCCGGCTCATCAACTGGGAGCCGAGAGATTTTTCTGTTGTTTTCCCCGGGGGCGGGGACATGCAATGACGACCAGCGTCTGCCCCACTCCCCCTTCCAGCAGGTGCCAGAGCGCTTATGGTGCCTCCAGCCTTTGCTGGGGGTCCACATTGTGCCGAGCACTCGACTCCTCTCCCCGAGCAGGAGATCAGTCCTACGGATGCTCAATCCTGCTCCCCCGGCCAGCCCTCCGACACCCGAATCCGTTCCAGAACCTGGGTCGTCGGCGCCACAGACGGCCTCCATGCCTCTGCGCCAGCGGGCTAGCCTACTCTGTCTCTTAACCTGGCTGTCATCCTTTCCAACCCATAAATCTCTCTCACCAGATCCAGCCAAGCCTCCTTGGTGGGATTTCTATTTGTGCCCCAAAGTCTGGTGATAACCTTTTTTGCTGCCAAAATCAACAGGGTGATCTGTCCACCTTTATTCCATATGGAGTTGTGGCAGTTGATATATAACCAGGTGTGAGCAAGTCTGGGGTTTCATATATAGTTACAAGTTCTTGTATTATAGCTTGCCAATAAGGGCCTAGCTAGCAAGCTGCATTCCCATAATATGTGGGCCTGATCTGCCTGAGTAGCCCCGCAGTTCTTCCAGCATCTACTCTTGGGTTCTCCCGCAAACCTAGCCACCACTACTGGTGTGTGGAAGTACCAGTACCTTAACTTCCAAGCATGTTCCTTCCAATAAGGAGATCCAGACACTTTTAATATTACTGCAGAGGTGGCCTGCCAGTTTGTCTCCAAGATATCTGTTCCCAGCTCCTTGGACCACCTAATCCGAGTAGCTTCAGTGGTGTCACCAGGTCTCTCCCGTAAGCCTTCATATGTACTGCTGGTGCATTGTTACATTATAGTTCCCCGCATGTGGGAATGGAGTAGTTTATAATTAATGGGGGTCTCTCAGCTAATGCCACCAAGGCCTCCTCTGAGGGTTGGAGATACACAATTTTAATTGTAAATATTTATGAACTAGGCTGGCGGGTAATTTATATTGTGACTGCAGTTGTGCGAACGACTGTATGCCACTAGGTCCTATTAACTGATAGATGTATTTAATATTGTATCTCCGCCAATAGGACATAGATTTATCCACTGCATTTGGAGGGAAAGAACTATTGGAAGCCAGGGATCTGAGAAATAGTGACTCCACCGGAGCAAGTTTTTTTATGTAGTAAGTGTAGCCCCTGCTTAAAAACCTCAGCAGTACAATGAGGGAATTTTGAAAGGGGTAGGCATCCAGGAGGGTGACCAAGAAAACAGTCTGTGAGATCTGAAATATCATTCCAGATTACCTCAAAATGCTTCCAGGGCATATCATAATTTGGATTAAGCCATGAGAGTAATACTTTTATCTGAGAGGCTCTCACATATTCCAGACGATTAGGTAAATTTAGACCTCCCCTTTCCTTAGGCAATTGCAGGAGGGTATACCGGATCCTAGATGGTTTTCTTTGCCATGTAAACCGGGAGATAAGCCGGTTCCAAGACTGAAAATAAACTTGAGTTGGCATTAAGAGTAGTGTTTGCAGAAAAAATAAAATCCATGGGAAAATATTTTGTTTAATGCTTTCTATTCGGGCCAAGAAACTTAAAGGGATAAGTGACCATTTAGCTAAATCATCTGTTAAATTTTGTGTAGTGGTTCATAATTTGCAATATCTGCATTGATTAAGTTTTTAGTTAGTCGGATTCCCAGGTATCGCATCGACTGTTTATACCATTTAAAGGGATCATTTATTTTAGGGAGGGTGGAGGGGTGTAGTCACATAAAAATACCTCTATTTTTTGTTGGTTAATTTTATAACCTGACACCTCTCGAAAACTTTCTAGTAGTTCCCATACCTTAGGGATGGATGTTTCTGGGGAGGTCAAGGAAAGAAGGATGTTGTCAGCAAATAATGAGATTTTATACATTCTGCCTCCCAGTGGTATACCCTCAATTTCTGGGTGTGATCTAATTGCCTGAGCCAGGGGTTTCAGGTATAATGCAAATAATAGGGGTTAAAGGGGGCAGTCTTGGTGGGTACCTCTTTGTAGTCTTGGTGGGTACCTCCACCTGGAGGGACACCAGCCTATACTGGCAGGATGGTCTGCATCTGTCCAGGAAGGGAACAAGTCTTTTGAGCAATCGGTTTAAATGCTTCATTGGGCAAGCTTTTAAACTAGTCAAGGGGGGAGGCACTGATAAGCAGCAGGAAAATCCCAGCCTCTCCCTACAAAACAGGGTACTAAATGAGAAAAAGACAGAGGTAGAAAGGTCAGTGGGGGGTGCTGCAACAGAAGGTAAAACCATCAAAAAATGAAGAGCAATGAGTACCAATGCCCGTAGTCTGAGTAACAAGCTTCCTGAATTAGTGGCCTTGATGGAGGAGGAACATCTGGATATAGTGGCAGTCACAGAAACATGGTACACAAAACCATGACTGGGACGTAAACATACCAGGATACACTATCTACAGGAGGGACAGGGAGGGTAAAAGAGGAGGAGGAATAGCTCTTTACATAAGGGAAGGAATCAAAGCAACAGAACAAAAGGGTAAACAGGGAGATGAAGAAGCACTGTGGGTAAATTTGGAGACCGGCAATGGCACCACAATCCACACAGGGGTTGTATACAGACCCCCTTCTCAGGGGGAGGAAATGGACAAGGAAATGATGGTGACCAAAGTAGTTGATCAGGGAGGGGCTGTGGACATGGCCTACCTAGACTTTAGCAAGGCATTTGACACAGTCCCACACAAAAGATTAATATACAAGTTAGCCAGCCTGGGAGTGGGTCCCAAGATGACAGCCTGGGTAAAGAATTGGCTGGAGAATAGGACACAGAGAGTAATAGTAAATGGGGTCCACTCTGAAAAAGGGGGTTAGTAGTGGGGTACCATGAGGTTCAGTATAGGACGGTCCTCTTCAATGTCTTTATAAGCGACATTGCAGAGGGACTGGAAGGAAAATGTCTCTTTGCAGATGACACAAAGATCTGCAACAGAGTTGATGCACAAGGTGGGGTGGAAAGGATGAGAAGGGACTTGGCAAGGTTAGAGGAATGGTCAAATGTATGGCAGCTTAGATTCAATGCTAAGAAGTGCAAGGTAATGCACCTGGGAAACAAAACCCAGGGAAGAGTACACAATGGGGTGAGATACTAACAACAACAAAATGGAAAGGGACCTGGGGGTAGTCATATCAGATGACCTAAAGGTGGGCAAGCAATGTGAGAGGGCAGCAAGGAAGGCTGGGGGATACTGGGATGCATAGGGAGAGGCATCACCAGTAGAAAACAAGAAGTTATTATCCCTCTGTACAGACAGCTGGTGAGACCCCATCTGGAGTACTGTGTGCAGTTCTGGAGACCCAATCTCCACAAGGACATAGACAAGATGGAAGCTGTCCAGAGGAGGCAACTAAAATGGTGCAGGGTCTGCACGGAAGACATATGAAGAGAGACTTAAGGAGCTTAATATGTATAGCCTCGAGAAAAGGAGGGAGGGGGACATGATAGAAACTTTCAAGTACCTCAAGGGAATCAACAAAGTCCAAGAGGGTAGCATCTTTCAAAAAAAGAGGTGTGCAAGAACAAGGGGGCACAATTTGAAGATGGGGGTGGCTCAGAGGTAATTTAAGGAAGTATTTTTTCACAGAGAGGGTTGTGGATGCATGGAACAGCCTTCCAGAGGAGGTTGTGGAGTCAAAAACAGTGGTGGAATTCAAGCATGCATGGGACAATCATAAGGCAATTCTAGGGGGTGGGGGTAGGAAGCAGTAGGCTGCTGGTTAACTAGGATCTGCAGCTTATCCATCAGGTAGGGAAATGGGCAGACTGCGTGGGTCAAGCGGTCCTTATCTGCCGTCAAATTCTATGTTTCTATGTTTCTATGTAGAAAGTATATTTAGAATGGCAGAAAAAGGGGAGATATTGCTGATGGGTGATCTGAATATGCCAGATGTTAACTAGAGTGCAGTTGCAGCAGCCACTTCGAAGAGTGGGGTTATTCTAGATGCTCTCCAGGGGGCATGCCTTAGACAATTAGTATTGGAGCCCACTCGAAAGGGAGCAATCTTAGACCTGGTTCTCTCAAATGGAGATGAAGAGAGGATCACAGATGAGAAGTGGTAGCCATCTGGGAACTAGCCGACCATTGAACAGTATGGTTCACAATAAACACAGCAATAGAGTCAAGCCATACAAAGGCAAAGTACTGGACTTTAGGAGGGCTGACTTTGCAAAATGGGTGAGTGCCTAAGGAATGCACTAGCAAATGGGCAGGAAGGAGGGGTGGAAGAACAATGGGGAATAATAAAAACTGCCATCACAGAGGTAACAAGCCTTTGTGTGAAGCAAATAAACAAAACAAAACGATGTAAGAAACCACTATGGTTATCAAAGGAAGTGGCAGTGAAGGTTCAAGAGAAAAAGAAAACATTCAGGAAGTACAAGGAATCACAGAAGGAGCAGGACAGAGAACTGTATCAGTTAAAGCAAAAGGAAGCTGGGAAGGCAGTCAGAACAGCAAAGGCCCAAACCGAGGAAAAGATAGCCAACTCAGTTAAGAAGGGGGATAAAACCTTTTATAGGTACATCAGGGAGCGAAGGAAGACCAAGGAGGGATAGTGAGGCTTAATAAAGGGGAGGAGGGTGGGCAGAGGGTGACTGTGAAAAGGCAGAGATACTAAACAAATATTTTTGCTCAGTATTTACAAAGGAAGAGGGGGAGGTACCTAAAACAAACAGTAGAAACACTCTGGATACAGAAGTTGATACCAGCCCATTTACAGAAGAAAGGGTTCTGAAAGAACTCTTAAAACTGAAGGTGGACAAAGCAGTGGGGCCTGATGGGATTCATCCCAGAATTCTAAAAGAACTAAGGGTAGAACTAGTGACACCACTGACTACCCTCTTTAATAAATCATGGGAGGATGGGGTGGTACCCGAGGACTGGTGGAGGGCAGATGTAATTCCCCTTCTCAAAAGTGGGAGCAAGGCAGAAGCAGGAAACTATAGACCTGTTAGTTTAACCTCAGTGGTAGGGAAAATGATGGAATCACTTCTGAAGGAAAGAACTGTCGAGTATCTAGAGGTCAGAGGGGCACAGGACCCAAGGCAGCATGGATTCAGAGTGGGAAGGTCATGCCAGACAAATCTGATAGATTTCTTTGACTGGACGGCCAAAGTAGTAGATCAGGGAGGGGCTGTGGACATGGCCTACCTAGACTTTAGCAAGGCATTTGACACAGTCCCACACAAAAGATTAATATACAAGTTAGCCAGCCTGGGACTGGGTCCCAAGATGACAGCCTGGGTAAAGAATTGGCTGGAGAATAGGACACAGAGAGTAATAGTAAATGGAGTCCACTCTGAAGAAATGGGGGTTACTAGTGGGGTACCGCAAGGTTCAGTATTAGGACTGGTCCTCTTCAGTGTCTTTATAAGCGACATTGCAGAGGGACTGGAAGGAAAAGTATGTCTCTTTGCAGATGACACAAAGATCTGCAACAGAGTTGATGCACAAGGTGGGTGGAAAGGATTGAAGGACTTGGCAAGGTTAGAGGAATGGTTAAATGTATGGCAGCTTAGATTCAATGCTAAGAAGTGCAAGGTAATGCACCTGGGAAACAAAACCCAGGGAAGAGTACACAATGGGGTGAGATACTAACAATAACAAAAATGGAAAGGGACCTGGGGTAGTCATATCAGATGACCTAAAGATGGGCAAGCAATGTGAGAGGGCAGCAAGGAGGGCTGTGGGATACTGGGATGCATAGAGAGAGGCATCACCAGTAGAAAAAGGAAGTTATTATCCCTCTGTACAGACAGCTGGTGAGACCCCATCTGGAGTACTGTGTGCAGTTCTGGAGACCCAACCTCCGCAAAGACATAGACAGGATGGAAACTGTCAAGAGGAGGGCAACTAAAATGGTGCTGGGTCTGCACTGGAAGATATATGAAGAGAGACTTAAGGAGTTTAATATGTATAGCCTCGAGGAAAGGAGGGAAAGGGGGGACATGATAGAAATGTTCAAGTACCTCAAGGGAATCAACAAAGTCCAGGAGGGCATCTTTCAAAAAAGAGTGTTCAAGAACAAGGGGCACAATTTGAAGATGGGGTGGCTCAGAGGTAATTTAAAGTATTTTCACAGAGAGGGTTGTGGATGCATGGAGCGGCCTTCGGAGGGGAAGGTTGTGGAGTCAAAAACAGTGGTGGAATTCAAGCATGCATGGGACAGTCATAAGGCAGTTCTAGGGGGTGGGGTTAGGAAGCAGTAGGCTGCTGGTTAACTAGGATCTGCAGCTTATCCATTAGGTAGGGAAATGGGCAGACTGGGTGGGCCAAGCGGTCCTTATTTGCCGTCAAATTCTATGTTTCTATGTAAAGGAAAAGGGTCAGAGAGGGAACTATCTTAATTTAAGATATGCCCTGGGGGTTTTATATATATTCTGTAGTTGTTGTATGACTTCTTTTGGGAATCCAAATCAGAGCAGGGTAGCCCACAGATAGGGCCAGGCAACCCTGTCAAAGGCCTTTTCAGCATCTAATCCCAAAAGTACCAGGGGAATTCATCATTAAGCTGGATATTCTTTGAGAAGGTAGGTTCGATGTACCGCATTATGCGCTTGGCGACTTTTAACAAAGCCTACCTGATCAGGGTTTATTAACAGGGGGAGGATATTCTCAAGTCGATGGGACAGGATCAACATATACATTTTGTAATCAAAATTTAACATTGAAATCGGCCTCTACGATGTAGGACACTTTGGGTCCTTGTCCGGTTTAGGGATGGCAGATATTACCGCATATTGCCAGGAAGGGGGGGATCTCCGGTCTGAATTTAATGAGCAGCTTTTAGGTAGGGTGGTAGTAGGTCTTCTTGAAATGATTTATAAAACTCCAATGGATATCCATCCGGACCCGGGGCTTTCTGTGTTTTGGCTCTCTGTAGTACTCCTTCCGCTTCATCTAATGTTATTGGGGCTTTTAGAATTTCTATATGGGAAGCAGTGATTTTTGGGAGTTGTATTTCATTTAAACATTCTCTACCTTCTGGTTAAGGTGTACAGGGACTGCCTGGTGTAAGCTTCTGCAGTACTCAACCATGACGTGCCTGGTTGCTGTGGGATGGGTTTCCAGTTTCCCTGACTTGGGATCTTGCATGGCTGTAACACATGCTCAAGCATTATGCATTCTAAGCTTACGAGCTAGGTTCCTTGCTCCTTTACAGCCTCCCTCATGAGCATTAAGCTTTAAATAAAAGAGCTGTTGTTCTATTTTTTGGTCCATGAGCTTTTGGAGTTTTTGTTTTGTAAGCCGCATCTGTAGCCTTACCGATTTGTCCCCTTGAGTATATAAAGATTGCAACTCCTTTAATTCCCCTTGAAGCTGGGGCATCTGCTTCTCCCTCTCTCTGCATTTTTTGGACGTATGGGCAGTTGCTTCCCCCTGAAGCACCATCTTGAGGGTATCCCACAGAATTCCCGCAGGCACATCCATGTTGTCATTTTCCCTAAGAATGCAAGGGACTCCCTCCTTGACCAACTGACAGAACTCTGGGTCCCTGAGGTGCATCAAATTGAAACACCAAAATGAATTTTTTGCCCACTTCTCAGGTTAAATTTAGTATATACTGGGACATGGTCTGACAATAAGGTCACTCCATGCCACACATCTTGGAGTGTCTCGAGGTGCTGTACAGTGGTGAATACATAACTGAGCATCGAAGCCACTCCTGAGCCCGGTGTCATATAGGTGTAGGCCCTCTGCAAGGGGAAACAGTGGCGCCACACATCAACCAGCCCCAGGGTTGAGATTGTGCCCTTCAAGTATTTTTGAAGAGGGTTGGTTCTGTGTGGGGAAAAAAACCAAAGCATCTTTCCCAGGTTTAGAGTTGTGTTCAGGTCTCCATCCATCAGAAGTTGCCCTTGGCGAACCCCCAATAGATGTGTAAAAAAATTGCTGTGGCACTCCCTTTGATGCCCCGGGGGCGGGGAATAGAACGAAGCCAAAGTTACTGGGCGGACATAAAGTTTGCCCGTGGCAATGGCATAATGCCCCTCAGGGTCTATTATTTCCTGTTGCAAGTCGAATGGCACTCCTCTCTTGATTAGAATAGCTGCTCCTCTCCTCCTGCCGGAGCTGTGAGAGGATGCTATAACCGTTGGGGAAACCCACAGGGTAAATGTTTTATGTTCAGGCTCAGACAGGTGAGTTTCCTGTAAAAAAATATCTTCGGGATTGTCTCTTTTTAGGAACTGCAATAGAGGGATTGCTTGACAGGACTGTGTATCCCATTAATATTTAGGGATAAAACTAATGAGCTTCTGTACTAATTGTATAGCCTTAATTTCCTGTGCATCTGAACCCCAAGTGCCTATATTTTGCCATGTCACTATAATCTTAAGTAACAAAGTACACCCGTAAGATAGGGCGAATAAACATGGAACTTCTAATAACATCCAGATTCCAATGTTTGGCATATAGTAACATATATTACCCACTAGTGGTGAGTGGAGTCATGTAAGATAAACAGCTTAACGCATGAGGGTGATCCCCTTATATCAAAACAGAAATACTGTACAGGGAATCGTAATGGATTCTGCAAAATATCTGATGTCCAACAATACAAATACAACACTGAACTATTTACATTGCACATGGGCACATGTAGTAGTGACTCCCAAGGTAGGGAGGGATCTGTACACCCTCCTGTATGGGAAAGAATGTTGTTTCCCTGTAGGGGTAGCTCACGAATCCAGCGTGGGCGCCCAGTGCCATGAAAACTCAGGAACATCATGACACTAGCGATCAACACACACAGCCTTGTGGATAACAAAGAGACTGACCTTGATCTTTGGTAATGACTTCGCTTCGTGTGACTGCCGCTGGGTGGTCGCCGAGGACAGAGCATATTTTCCCCTATCCAAGGGGTAATGAAAAGTATACTGTGATTTTTGTCTCCAAGGGGGCCTGTAATATTTGAACAGGCTACATATAGAAAGGGGAGCCAGGGACTTCCGGTGACGTCATGCCCGCGGAAGCAATCTGAGCACGAAGCTCCATCTCCTTCAAGGTTTAAAATACTCTTAAATTCTACCTTTTGGATTTAAAATCGGGGGCATTTTCACTCTCCTGCACTGTAAAGATGCCCCCAAAAAAGCCAGATAAACAAAATTCCTCTCCCGAGACAGCGGATTGCGAAGGGTGCAGTACTGACAGCGACAGCTCCCAAGTCTCGAGTCAGGGCGCTCCCTTACAGCTGGAACCTGCAGCGATGCCAAATTTTGCTCGGCAGATGGACATAGTCTTGAAGAAAATTCGGGACTTTCAGAAGGAGACTCGCCTTACTTTTGGGGCGCTCCAGACTGACATAGGGAAGATAGAGTGGCGTCTTGACTTCTTGGAGGAACAAGCCACTTCATCAGACACCCGCGTGGACTGTGCCGAGAGGGCCGTGGTGCAGCTCCACCACACCATCCAAACCCTGCAAGACCGAATGGAGGAAGCAGAGGCCTGAAATCGCCGGAACAACCTAAGGATCTCGGGTTTTCCAGAGGGTAGCGAAGGCAATAACCCCATACAGTTCCTGCAGCAATTTTTCCACTCAAAATTGGACTTGCCTGAGAGCTGCACCTTAGAGATAGACCGTGCACATCGGGCATTGGGCTCACAGCCGGGCCCCTCTGGCCGCCCTCGATCGATGGTGCTCCGTTTTTTAAGATTTCAGGAAAAGGAGCTTATATTACACAAATCATGGCAACTAGGTGACCTCACATTTCAGAACCACCGAATCTACATGGACAACGATTATCCACCCCGATCGCCTCACGTCACAGGGCCTACGCCCCAATCTTAAAGAAGCTCCAGGAGGCTAAGCTTAAGTTTCGGACCCCGTATCCATCCAGATTGATGGTACAGTTCCCGGGGGGCCCAGTCACATATGAAACTGCTGAAGATGCTGACGAGACCTTCACTCCCGAGGCTATGAGGTGAATCTAACCCCAAAACTTCAGCCATCCGCGTCCCTTGCAGCAAAGTTGGCACAGAAGGCCTGGAAGCAGATGCCGCAGAGAGAGGAGCGACGAGAGAAGCTGCTTCGGCAATACAGCAAATAGCCACGGGCCTGAGGAAACAGATGATGGACACCCTGCCTTCCGGAGCGATAACCCAGACTCTCACATGAAGAAACTTCCAGAGTATTTTCTTTTTATTCTTCAGGTGAGGCAGTCTTCCTTTTTTTCTCTCCCCTGGTGCATCCCGTGCATGTGGTTATCTCGCTCCCCTTTTCCCGCCAGTCCTACCCGGCCCGGCGAGACCCTAACTGAGGTTTCCGGATGCCGAGGTGCGCCCACGCCTTGTCCACGGGTGTGACCCTGGGTCTTATAGACTCATGCTATCCTGGCCCCTGTATGGGGCAATAGGAGCTGGCTGTGTCCCCTTGGTCGACGCCCCCAACGGCCCTCTGGATGTGAGACTGGGTGGGTATCGGGGTGAGGGGGTAGGTCTGGGACTTCCACTTCAGGGGGAGGGAGTGGGGGACTGGCTCTCCAAACCGACCTCAGGTGTCTTGACTGGGAGGTCTCTAACAGGTCGGTGGCACCTGCCCTTGTGCTGTATCACTGAGACTGGATAACGGACTTTGGAGGGGCCCTGATGAGGATCCCCTTGGCGGACAATGTGATGGTTGCCATGGGAAAAACACCAACCCCTTAGAAGGATATTAATGAAACAGGGATGGGAACCCACTATATCAGTTTTGCCCCTTCCCAGGAACTTGCTGCTGGGGGTATAATTGAGTCTGAGTGTGGGGAGCAGGAACTGGGACTGATCCCCCCCTCCCCTCGGGATACCGGGATTCCCCATGAACACAGTGGCAGCCCTTATGGCCCATCTACAGCCCAGCTTCTCTGTCTGTTGGTCTGTCTACCGGGGGTCTCCCCGGAAGCGGTCGATGGGTAGGGACCCTGATATGGCCTGATTACAGCTTACACAATATGGGCACCACAGAATATCTGGTTGCCCATTCAATTACAACAAAAAGAGTTTTTCTTTTTACAGAATCTGTACTCCCAACCTTGGAGGAGCAAAGGCATGACTATACCACCCCCCTCCCCCTTAATCAAAAGACATTTTCATCTAGTGCCCTCTGGTAGGGACAGGCCGAGTTAGGCGAAGTCTGGGGACTTGGTGTTCTTTTTGGTTTTTTAACACCAGGTCCCCATGTAAGTAATTTATAGTTGTCTAGGCATTGCCCAGTTGGCTCATGCCTATGGAATAGATATCTGACGTTGGTCTCTATTCCTGTTAACACTGTTGTTGTTTACCCCTCTTTTAGATCCCCGGTTGGAGGACTTTTGCCCTCACCTTTCTACAAGCAGTCACACTTTTTTCCAAATGGGTTCAGATCAGGACCTCGTTGTAGACACTGACCCAGGAGACACGTTTCTTAGGCTAAATAAGCTCTCCCAGTATTTAATATGTTATATAAATGGCTAGTAAACATCTTAAGCTCTACTCCCTGAATGTAAATGGCCTGGGGAGCCCTATAAAGCGTAACAGAATGTTGACCTTGCTAAGAAAGAGTCAGGCTGAACTGGCTTATATCCAAGAAACGCATATGACGGCTGCTGAGCACAAGAAGTTGACAGCTGGAGGATTCAACCAAGTCTTCTCCTCTGCATGCGAGAGGGGGAGGAGGAGGAGGGGGTTGCCATCCTGGTAGCCAGCAATACCCCTTTCCAAGCCATCAGGGAATGGGTGGACCCGGAGAGCCATCTGATTATTGTGCAGAGGGTCCTGCAGGGCCGTGAGGTGACCCTGGCAAATATTTACCTGCCCCCGTGTGCCAACACCCCCACCATACGCCACCTCCTGAATAAGATAGTTGAGCTGACCAGTGGGACATTAATGCTTGCAGGAGACTTTAATATAGCCCCCAGCTCAATCCTTGACACCACAAACAGTTCAGGGAGAACAAGCGGCATCCCACAAATTCTTTAAACGTTTTATACGGGAGGTTGGCTGGCTCGATGTATGGCAATCCCTCCACCAATAGGAAGTACACATTTTTCTCAGCGCATGGAATCTACACCCGTATTGACTATTGCTATACTCAGCAGGAGTTCTTGGGGGCAGTGGTAGATTCCTTGGTGGGAGATATTTCCCACTCAGACCATGCTCCCTTGATTTCCTCTTGGGATGTGGGGATGGAAAGGCGTAACACCCTCTGGAGGTTCAACCCGATCCACCTCAAGAGTGAAAGCTTTAGAGAATTCCTGAGGGATAGGATAGAGGAGACTCTGGAGAACAATGCTGATCCAAGTATTTCCCCCCATATTAGATGGGATACCCTGAAGGCTGTGGTACGCGGTCATTTAATTAAACACACAGCAGCCCTTGCTGAAATTCGTAACTCTAGACGTGCACAGCTGGAACAAACCCTTCATTTCCTACAGGCAGCACATAAACAAGGAGACCTCACAGTTAGTGCCAAACTTAACCAGGTGAAAAGGGACCTGGACACCTTGTGTGTCCCGCAGACAGAGATAACGCTGTCCTTTTTGAGACAGCGATATGGGGAAATAGGCCCATGGGCCTCCCGGCTACTGGCTTACAGCCTTAAGCAGTGTAAACAATCCACCATAGCTGCTATTAAAGACCCCTCCACAGGGGCGGTTCATACTAAACTCAACCACATTTCCCGAGCCTTCTGTGACTATTATAAGTCCCTTTACACCCCCGAACAACCTGATGACCCTGAGGCGATTAATAAATTTCTGTCACCTTTACTACTCCCAAGTCTAAGCCGGGAACAAGAAGAAGATCTGGTAACCCTCATTACACAGGAGGAACTGGCAACAGCCATCTCCAGGTCTAAAACCATGAAGGCACCGGGCCTCAATGGCTACAGCGCGGAATTTTATAAATGTGTCACACAATCAGTTAGCCTGCTTTTGTTACAGGTTTATAATGCAGTCCTTCAGGGAACCTCTGACCCTCCCCCCAGCTGGTCGTGTGCTGCGGTCTCCCTTATTCCTAAGCAGGGCAAAGACCTCCTCTCATGTAGTTCATATCGACTGATTTCGGTCCTAAATATGGACTACAAGTTTTTCATGTCCATCCTGGCCCGTCGGCTTGACAACATCCTCACCTCCATGATCGGACTTGATCAAACAGGGTTTGTTAGTTCAAGATCCACAACCGACAATACCAGCAAGGCACTTCACTTAGTTCATGCAATGCAATCCCAAAAAGACCCCTCTGTCCTTCTTAGCCTAGATGCTGAGAAGGCTTTTGATCGGGTCTCCTGGCCCTTTCTGTTTACAGGGTTTTAAATAGCCGGTATCGCATCGCACTTTGCGATGCAAACCAGCTGGTTACGCTAGACAAAATAAGGATTGGATCGCAAAAAAGTGCGATCCATTTTCTATGGAGTTTTTTCAGTTTGAATGCACTTGTTATGTCTAACAGGCAAGGTTGGCTGAATCTATGGTTACCACCGCCCTCCCCCCGCACCGTGGGACAGTCCTTTCACTGCGTCTCTTCACTCTCTGCTCCGCAAATTCTGATAACGTTGACATTCTCTCCACTGCTGTGGGAACATGCTTTCTTGTTTTAGACGTGCTTCAGGAATCTCCACCAATAGCGCTGATGCGATAAATTTAAACTGTGAAAAAAACAAAAAAAAAACACTGCAGGTTTCCCGCCGTGATGAACGCAGGTCCGCCACACAGTAGAAGACTTCCCCCGTCCCCTGTACAGCCAAAGTAATTCCCAGAACTCTGGTCGCATTTTGCACTGGGGAGTTCCCAGGAGACAGACACACACAGCCGAATGGGAAGAGACAGACGTCGGAGCATCTTCATGACTGCATTGGCATCGTTTATAAACAGAACAGCAGCTGCAGTAAGCACAAAATGATTTTTTTATTGCAAACAAAAACAGATCTGTACTAATAATACCATTTTGGCTTTATTTGAATGGGCTGGTGAGGAGTCTAAGAGGTGCTTCAGTGTTAGCCTTATGCAGAAGTTTACTGTCTGCTCTACACCTCTGGCATGTCTGTTCTCAGGTAGGGTTCAACAAATACTTCAGGTTGCGTCTGCCAGTTTTTAAAATGCCCTTATTACTTTCCAGTTGTTAACACTGGCAAAAAAAAAAAAATGTTTTGGCTCCACTTCTAAAGACATGCTGTGCAGAGTGTTTTGATTTGATTTGTGGGTGCAATCAAAGTGTGTCCTTTCCTTGTCTGCTGTAGGAGGTTTTTCACAATGTGTCTACATACTAGCCTTATATGGCCCCTGGGGAATTTGTAATGCTTTTATTTTTCCTACATGCCTCCTGGAGTGCTGGAAGCAGATAGTAAAGTGGTTCTTCAGCATTATCCTCTTATCTGCATGTTGGTGTGTCCCTCTTATGATCACTGTCCCTCATTAGTACCTAAAGATTGAGAGAGGTATGCTGGGGGTGGGGTGGGGCAGTTGAAAAAGACCCTAGTTTTGATAAGAGGGACATGGGCCAGGTAGGCTGAGGGTGGGTTTTTTGGCAGGTACCCTATTCTGGCAAAGGGGACAGTGGGTGGGTGGTTAGGCACTGAGATGGGTGGAAGGAGGGTTTTGGCAAAAGGTACAAGAGTGGCAAGGTGTGGTACTGAGATGTGTGTGGGAAGGTACTGAAACAGATGAGGCAAAGACAGAGCTGATTTTAATCAACAGTTTTATTTGTTATATACATTTAAGCATTTTTTTATTTTGCTAATGAAATTGAGGCAAGTACTATTCATTTTTACAGTTGATTAGCACTTCCACGTGCAAAACTGCTAATCAATTTTCCAAGCTTATTTAAAACCCTGGTTTACCACTTTTCACAGGTTGGGGTTTCCCTCTTCTTTCACTGCCATCATAAAAGCCCTGTATGTATCTCCCCAGGCCTGTATTAAGGTCTCGGGTCATCACTCCAACTATTTCCCCCTCTTTAGGGGGACCCGGCAGGGCTGCCCCCATCACCAGGATTTTTTGCCATCTTTATCGAACCCTTGGCACAGGCTATTAGGCAGTCCCCATCGGTTATGGGAGTGCGAGTGGAGGGGACGGAACATCGTACTGCTTTATATGCGGATGATGTCCTCTTGTTCCTCTCCAACCCACTGCAAACTATTCCCGCAGTTTTTCAAATTCTCGAGACCTTTGGGGCATGCTCAGGATACAAACTAAATACGTCCAAAATGGATGCCCTTGCATTTCACTATGTCCCTCCTCCACACCTCAAACAGACCTATTCATTTCGGTGAGACCTGCATAAATTGAAGTATCTGGGTATATATCTCTCACATGATGCACAGAGCACCATGCGAAATAATTATGACCAGTTTTATACACAACTCCAACAAGACCTATCCAGGTGGAAAATCCTCCCTCTGAACCTATACCAAAGGGTGGAGGTGATCCGGATGGTGGTCTTACCGAGAGCCCTCTATCTCTTTCAGAACATACTCCAATATATTCCAACTAAAACACTCCAGGCATGGAATAAGGTGATCCTGGATTACATTTGGGCAGGTAATTTATTTATTTACAAGATTTACCAGGAAGGCATACTGAGCAACATGCTCGATTCCAGATGCGACCTGGGGGCCTAGCCCAGTACATGTCTGTAGTAGAACATTTAAAATACAGAAATGAAAATAGCGAACATTGTCTATGATATCATAACAGAGTAGTACAGTTCTGAACAATCACAAGCAGGAAAGTAAAATACAGACAGAATACATATCGCAACCAGGAGTACTCCTGCACAAATTATGAGTACTTAGTAGCGGGCAACAGCAATTTAGCATAAGCAGCTGGAGGAGAAGTGTGCCTGGAGTAGTCTGTTGCGTTGACCGGGATCCGGGATTTTGTGCATGTCTGATGGGGGCTGGAAGGCCATTCCATATCTGGGAGATCATATATTTGAAAGCTGACTGAGAGTGAAGTTTTCGATTCTCTCGCTCCCTAAGGCTCAAGGAGGGTTAGCCTTCCCTAACTTAAAACTCTATAACTGGGCCTCACACCTCACCTTTTTGGCTCTCTGACTATGAGGGCATCTCCCGCACTGTGAAGAGAAATAGAGGAGGAGCTCTTCTCCTATGATGACTTTATTAAGACCGCCTTGTACCAGACCCCCCCCCCTTCCACGTCGAGGGTCCCCCAGCCCCTGGCTTCAACACCAAATTAGGACATGGAATACGATCCGCAAACACTTCTCATTACAGCCTTTCCTAATGTTGCTCTGCCCAATTGCTTTGCTGGAAAATTTCCTCCCTGCCCAAATAGACCACACGTTTAGTGATTGGAGCCATCTGAAACTCCTTTTCCTTCTACAATTTTTAAGTGGCCCCACTTTTAAATCTTTTCAGGAGATGTTTGAGACCTCCCGACTTCGCCAAATGGATTTTTACAGATACCTCTAGCTGAGACACTATTATTACTCTCTCCCTACGGTTGCACTCAGTTCAGAGGGTCGTCCCCCTCTTATCAATCTCCTCCAGAGTGTTCTTCTCTCCACAGAAATACCACATGCAATTTCCACCTTTTATAAAGCCCTCATCGACACAATTGATGACAGCCCCAGGTCAGTTATCGATAGGTGGAGTGGGGAACTGGGGGTGAATATTACCCCTCAACTTTGGAGCCTAAGTTGCCTGGCTACATCCAAACTCACTTTCTCCCATAACTGGCGCCTTTTTGCTTGGCAGCTTCGGATCCGGTACTTTCGTACCCCAATGATCACCTCTCACTACCTATCATTCGGTTCTGCTCAGTACTGGTGCCTATGTGGACACCTCTCAGCTCACCACTCACATACTTTTTGGCTGTGTCCTTTGTTACAACCATTCCTCACATCGTTGGGCCAGGAGATGGGAGTACTCTTTGGTCAGGCGGTCCCCCTCACAGGAGAGTTATTTATATTGCATGTATTTCCCCCGGATTTCAGAGACTCACATAAACAATATCTCCTGGGTGTGGTCCTCCTGGCTGGCAAGAAGGCAATAACAAAACAGTGGCTCACGGCTCGGGTACCTACACTCCAAGAATGGAGGGACATAGTCAACTTCATATATAAAGCTGAGAGGATCTAATTTCTTCTGAATGGTAGATTAGAACAATGTCCCCTGAGATGGAACAGATGGATCATATACATTATGGCTAAAGACCCAAACTTTATTCTCTGAAGTAGAGGGGGTGCTATATGCGGGTCTGGAGGGATCTAGATGGAGGGCCCATTATTGGAGGGAGGGGGCTGACCTGGGACCATGCATTGCATTATAACCACAACAAAAAAAACAAAAAACTGAGGGACTGAATCCTTTAGCATAGGAATTTTTCTATTATTAATGCTCATTGCTAAATTTTTACTCCTCAATTTCATTAATTTTTGCCTATTTACTGTTTTAATCACTTTAAAGCTGGACAAGATTATTGTAGTTTCTTTTTTATTCGTGTAGCCTAAGGCTGTAACATATTGTATCTAAGTCTGCATGATTTACTGTACTTGTAACACGGCTCCCCGCACACCATCAGAATGGAGCCTTCAGATTTGTCGAAGTGGCACAGCTTACTGAAACCGAGCGGGTATTAACCCACAGGTAATGCCCGCTCAGTCGAGGCCCTCAGCTGTCGCCATGGAAACACCAGAGGCATCCGCCCGCCCGTCACCACTGTGGCCCATCCAGCGGTGCTGGAGAGCCACCAACCCCACTCTCGACCACCCCCCGTGCTCCAGCGTCACAAAGGTATATAGAAAGATGTGCATGTTGTATGTCATGGCAATACACGCATGACTTGGTAATGCCACAAAAAACATTGTACTCCATTCCAGGAGTAAATCTGGTAAGCCACAATGACTCCCTGAAAAGAGAAGCCACCTTGTCTGTAGGAAACAAGAAGGGGGGAGACAGCAGGACCCTCACAACGTTATCACTGGGTTAAACCCACTACCATTTTCTCTGTGGCATCAAGTTTAGGGAAGCTACCTGTCCAAGAGAGCCCTTAAATTCCCCACACATGCCCTAAATCCTTCCCTGCTTATGGTGCATGGGCTTTTTGTATGCCGCTATTAGATGACAGCTGGCAAGAAACATTTCGAACAGAGCATATTAACCATTCAGTGCTCTAGAGGCAGTCACGCTAATAGAGGCGCTGTCTGGTTAGTAAATCTGAAATTATACCTACAATCTGCAGTACAAAAAGCGGCTGCGCCGCGCCGCAACAAACCTATGTTACAAGTGCATTAATCACCTTCAAGCGTCGGGCTCTGCGATGATTAATGCCGCTAAGCAGTTGGACCCTCAGGCTCGCCTTGAGCACCAACCCCCAGCGGGGATTAATCACCAGCAGAAACCCCTCCTCTATCGATGATTAATGCTTACTTAACGTCTGCTGACTGCTTGTACCCTGTTGAAAAAAAAAAGGGGAAAAGTTAATAAAGATTATATTTACAAAAAAAAAAGAAAAGAAAGGGGAGCCTAATGTTAAGCTGCATACGCTGCCTGGGGAGACAGGCGGGGGGGGGGGGGTGGATTCCCAATGACCTAGGCATACATACCTCTCAGTGGGTTATTCTCTTTGAATCTCTTGTATAAGAGAGATATCTCGGCCCAGCTCTTTTTTCTTTCCTTAACCCTTCCCCTGTCCCCAGTCCAGGGAAACAAGTCCATATGCTGTTACCTTTAGCAAGTCCTTATTATATATATAGAAGACTTGTTCATGTCTACCCTTTCCCTCAGGCACAATCTGCATTATTGCTCAATTGCTACCTCTTAGCAGAGAGCAAGCCACGACTCTCCTTGTGAGCAAAAATTAGTTATCAGTGTCCCCAGTCCGAGAAGTCAATCAGGAACAGTTCTTTGGAATTTGTGAAGCAATTTTTTAACATCCTGAAGTGTGGAATATCCTTGTCGCTTTCTGGAATGTGCTGACTGCGCTTTCTCTCAAAGCCTTCGTTGCTGCTGGACCTCCTGGCATGGTGTTTCTGGTGTGGGGGGTTTTGCTGCTTCCTTCAGGGTTTCATAGGTCTGTGGGCCATCCGAAAACATTATTGTTAGCTTGGCTGGGTACAGAGTAAAGAATTTTAGTTGCTGCTGTTTCAGGACTCTGAGTATAGGTGCATAAGCTCTTCATTTGGCTGCGATTTGAGGTGAGTAATCGTTTTCAAAATACAGGCGTCGGCCTTTATACTGGATATCCCTCATGCGCCATGCCCGTGTCAGAAGCTGCTGTTTTACTAAGTAGTTGAGTAGTCTGAGCACAATAGAGCATGGTCTCTGGTCGGCCCGTTGTGGTTTTGGGGTAAGTGCCTGGTGGGCTCTTTCGATGTCTAACTTAGTGGCTGGGTCAAGTTGTAGGGCTTCCCTCAGCAACACGTCCACAAACTTAATCATATCCCTGCCTTCCTTGTCCTCCGGGACCGCATGTATGTGTAGATTGTTTCGCCTCGAGCGATTCTCAAGATCCTCACATTTCTCATGCAGCAACTTCTGTTCGTTCAATAAGTGCACCACCATTCTCTCTAGGCTATCGGTTCTAGAATCTGTTTCTGTGTGCGCTGTCTCTAGTTCAGTTACTTTTTGGCTAATTTTGTTTATTTCTGAGGATACCTCTGTGCGAAAGGATCGAACTTCATCTCTAAATCCCTGTAGCTCCGCCAGGATCACGGCATTGCTGGGTTGTCCACTAGGTGCTGCCGGGGCTTCCGCCATGCCTTCCAGGCCTTTAGCACCACTCGGAGAGTCGACTAGCTGTTTTACTTGCTGCCCAGCCACGGAGGTTATTTTTTCTTTTTTCTGCTCCCATTCAGTTCCGAGACTCCCCTGTTGTGTTTAGTTTCTTTTTTAATCTGTTTTGCCCTGGTTTGAGGAGTCTGATTGTTGGGCCCTCTGGGAGAGGTCTCTTCAGTGCCGCATGCCTCGAGGCGGCATAACTGGAAGTCCCCTTGAGCTGTGGCTTTAATGTATTACAGGTTGCTTTAACGTATATAAAATTATGTTATAAAATAGCACCATTGTCTTCTATGGCGTGCACTTCCATGCTGTCCCTTGTTAGATCGATGTCCCAAAATGTCTTAAGTGCAGGGGCAGGGCCAGCACCCCAAGAAGTGGAAGGGTTCGGCTGCCATCTCCGTGGGCCAGTTTATTATCCCTTCTGACCTGAAGAGGATTGTAATATAAATTCAGCTTTCTATTTTCAAAGACTCACAAAGGAGCAAGTTATTCAAGGATGGTTTTAAAAAAGCCCAATATTCTAAATCGCATTGTCTTATAACGTCCCTTTAATGTAAGTCAGGAACTGCACTACTAGAATTAAGTTGCTCAGATCCCAGTACAAAGTATAATGGAGTTGTGGTCACTCTGGCGAAGTGGATCCTCGTTAATGATATTCTTGATAATATCCTAGTTGGGCAATGCCAAGTCTAAAATTGTTTCCCCTCTAGTGGGGTAACGCAGCCATTACACAGCCACTGTGTGATAAAGTTGTCCTGCAACATTTCTAGGAATCTCTATCTTTCTTGCCTAACTGCTGTTAAGAGCCAGAGTGTCTCAATCTATGTCTGGGAGGTTGAAGTCCCCCATGATGACTGTTTTGCATGGCTAACTTCAGTCTTAAAGAGCTAGTGTACTGCCTTGCCGGCCCGGTGGCGGTGAGGGTTGAGATGCTGGACACCACACTTCGCACCACGCTGGCGACCCGGGTTCAGATGCGAGCCCAGGGCATTGGGGGTTGGCAGGGGGGATAGGACTGAGTGTCCAGTGGACTGCTCTCCTATCCCGGGGGTGGGATCCAGGGCATCACCGCTCTGCAGTGACTCCTGGCGACAACCGGGGGCACTACTAGAGACGGTGCAGCAGCATGGAGTGTTCCAGGCGTCGGCACGTATAGTGTTGTGACGTCATTGCATGCTGCACTCCAAGGGGCCAAGAAAATCAGAAAAAACAGCAGCACAGACCGCGGCAGCTTGATGGCTGCTACTTCACCAGCTGATGATGCCTGGATAACTGCGTGCCTAGTATTGGTTCCTTGCCCAGCGCAAAGGCAGTGGGGTTGCCCCTCTCGAGGGTATAGCTGCATATGTCAGCTGGGGCGTGTAACTCCGGGGTCAGTGGTGGAGGTGGAGGTGGAGGGGTGGCTGGAGTATGAGGCAGGTCAGTGGCTGCAAGTGGGATAAATTGTGATATGTTTGAAAAAAAAGGAGGTAGTGTACTGCCTAAAACTAATATTAGATTTTTTTTTCCATAGAGATTTTTTGCACCTCGGAGCCTGGTGGGTGGCTATGGCCCTCCCTCAGAGGAACTCATCCTCTGGCCCCATGCGTCCTTGCTCAGCCAACCCCCGGTAGTTCCCCCACAGCTTCCCCCCATGGCGGGGCCAGGGAGGAGAGCGCCGTCTTTTCTCTTCCCTCAGGACACAAATCCAGAAGCCGGGGGTGGCACAGGGGCGCGGTGCCATCATGGAGCCCACCAGCTCCCTTTTTCTCCTTTCTCCCATCCTGCCTCCCCTCCTGACGTATGGATGTCATTATGTGTCTCCCAATCCATACCGTTCTCCAGCCTCCACCAGAGGCCAGTCAACAAGCGAGATGACAAGCCTCACTCCCCCCTAGAGAGGAGAATAGTCTTCCGGATGCTCAATCCTCCCTCGCCCTGCCGACCCCCGGCGACCCAGGCTCGTTCCCGAACCCGGATCGCCAGCAACTAAAATTAAATTTTAAAAGCAGCCAACCATTACCTTTTATATCTGAGGTACTTTTTATTTTCCCTTTGTTTAATTAGAAGATTGTTTACCTGATGTTAGTAGGTGTGATGTGTGGAACAGCTCTTAGCCTGGAAGCTGACATATCTTGCTCTACTGCCCAACATTACATCATCAACATTGTGACCTCACTGACTGTGACATCACTGCTACTTAGGAACAGCAAGTGAGTGACTGCCAGGTCACTCACCTGTGATGTCACTGTCAGTGAGATCATAATGCTGATGATGTAGTGTGGGGCAGTAGAGTTAGACATGTCAGCTGCCAGGCTAAGAGCTGTTCCATACATCCAGCAGAATATTATCACGTAGAAGACTTTCTGATGAGCAAAAGGAAAAAGGAAAAATACTTCAGAAGTAAAAAATTACAACTGACTGCTACTTAAAATTTTTATTATTTTCCTGTCTTCCTGTTTTGGCTCAACTAGCTCTTTAATTTCTCGGTCCATTTCCTCATCCCTGTCTGCCCCGGGTTGGTGGCTGTAGACTAAAAATAAATCTTGAATCCAAAACCAGTGCCAAAACCTTACTTCTCTAGGGGTTGATGAAGCCAGAAACACCCTGACTTGCTTGTTTCCTACATGAACAGTATCAAGACGTGTTGAGAAGAGTGGGTGTTACACATTTCCACTGTCAGACGGTTGTAACACATTACAAGAAAGTAGTTACTTAAGCGTTAAGGTATGACTTAGGGTTGGCTTAACAGCAGTGAATCCAACCCTCAAGTGTGTAATGAGGCTCTGAGGCATAGCCAAGGGCCTCTCATGCACCTGGGGATTGGATTAACTACTTGTAAACTTACTCCTGGGAATTCTTTAATTCTATTATAAAAATGAGCAGATACACAGAAACCTTTCTATACATTTTTGCTATAGTCTTAAGTTTGAAAGAGATTTTTTTTATTTGATGGTTTATGAGGTAAATAGTCTTTTTTGTTATCTTTTCTTTTTGTTTGGAGTCAAACCCTTTAATTGGTGCCCTCCCCCCATGCTGTAATTTAAGGGGTAGAGGCAATCGTTATTACAACCATCTTGCATGCCTCGAATGATGTAGAGTAATAAAGACTCGAGACCATGCATATGTTTTTATTCAACTGCTTTCTTTTATTGTTCTACTTTTGGATGTTGACATGGAAAATTCAATAGAAACTAAAATTACAAAAAAAATTTGGTTTACATTCATTCTGAAACACAAGGATGTCAGATGAGTACAGTAGTAAAAACAATTTTTTGTTTTTGTTTTAGATGACCTAGTCATACCCAAATCAACTGTCATGTTATTACCCCATACCCAAATCAACTGTCATGTTATTACCCCACCCCCACCCACCAAAACTATCCTGGTCCCCTGTGGTAGTAAAGTGGCTGGATCTTCCCTGCTACCTTCACAGCACTAGAAAGGAAAGTTACGATACAGCTGCAAGCTTTATTTGCATGAAACATACTAACCACTCCCATGGCCTAGAAGCAGTGCATTGTACTGTCGTGCAGGTGACCTGAGTGTAGGCGACAGTTCAGGTGGCCTTGCCTTTTAGTATCAAGAAGGTGGTGCCGGACTTCCGGTGACGTCAGCAACCTGAATGGCAGCATACAGCCAGACTGCCTCCCAGCCTAAAAGTAAAATCGATAGGCATCCACAGGATCTAAACATGCAATCGCCAGCCAAAAGTACAAGATCGAAAGCGGGGACCATCAAAAATGCTCAGACCCCGGTTCAGAAACTACAGCTCATGCTACATGAAGAAAAAGGAGAGAGACTCTCGGGGCCTAATGAAGACGTGGAGACTACGGTGGCAGATGCAGGGCCAGAGGAGGATTGTTCACAGTTGGTGGCCTCGATCCTACAAACAGCCAAAACAGTGCAAAAAATAGATGCTGCTCTGACTGAACTGAAATCCGATATCAAAAAAATCGAGCGCAGAGCAGATAAATTGGAGCTGGGGCTGACCACAGTTTCAGAACAAACAGACCATCATGATCGGCTCTTGCTGTTCTTAATGGCAAGGAAAAGGGAGCTACGGGCCAAAATAGACAACCTAGAAGGGAGGAGTAGGAGACAAAACCTTCGAATATATGGTATCCCTGAAGGAGCAGAGGAAGGGTCAACGGATGCTATTACTTTTGTACAGGACTTGCTGAAAGAATTATTGAAACTACCCCCAGAACTGGATGTCTCCATGGACTGAGCACACCGCTCCCTCATTCAACACCCAACGGGCCCTAATGCTCGCCCAAGATCGTTTGTGGTACGACTCACCAACTACTCTACAAAGGAGGAGATCCTTAAGAGAGCATGGAAACAACAAAAAATCATGTTTGGATCTCACCGTATAACATTAGACAATGACTACACGACAGGAGTACAGGAAGCGCGTCGCACCATGTGGTCCGTGTTGAAACAACTTAAAGCCAGAAATCTAAAGGCGCAAATGTTGTTTCCAGCTCACCTTCGTGTGGTGACCAGACAAGGTATAAAAGTCTTTGAAGATCTTCTGGAGGCTAGAGATTTTCTGGAGGAAATCGGGATTAACGTGCCAAGCCTGGAGAAAGAAAGACTTGAGAAGGAACTGAAACATCTGGCATGGTCGATGGCGTGAAAAGGGCTGGCGCGCCATGCTAATCCACAGGACACCAATCTGCGGGCGGACATCACTGCACTCCTCAGGCCCTACGCTTCGACAGGGAAGTTAGCTGATTTGACCTCAAGGGAGACATCGGGATCCGAAATAAGAAACCAGACAATGGTCCCCCCTGTGAACTGAGTGGTAAAATAACTGTGAAAGTGAGGGCTGTGGTCGAATATGAGTAACAGTATTTGGGATCCTATAGCACAAGTGGCAGATGGGGTTTAACCTAATGAGCACTGATGAGAAGTGGGGTTTGGGGGCTTGTTTTAATATGCCGAGAAGACTTTGGTATCTGATATGGGGGTTCGTTAGGGACATGATGATTTTAGTCTGGCCCTGTGGTCCTTTCTTCTTATCCCCCCCCCTCATGGATTCGGAGGTGGGAACTCTCGGCAAGGTCGATGCAGAGTCTGAACTCAGGAAAAGACTCTTGGTTATTGGGTGCCCCCTTTTTCTTACTCTGTTTGAACGTGAGGGTTGAAGAGGGAGGACGGGGGGGACGGACGGATGGGAGTTGGAATGGTGGGGGTCACTCTCTCGTTTGTTTGCTACACTTGGGGCGGTTTCATAGGGCTGGGGTGTGCTTAGGGTGGGGGTCGGGGAGATGGGCTTCAATTTTTTTTGCCTGGGGATACTCTGGGAGATTCAGGAGGGTTCGCTCTGGAGGCTGACTGGGGTGAATGCCTTGCTGTTGGGGGTTGCCGGCCTGCCCTGGCCTCCATCGATATAACGGGGTATGGGGGAGAGGAGACCTGTAATAAATGATTGTTAGACTATATTAGTTTTAGGAGGGGGTAGCTAAGAGTCTATAAAATCCCCCCTTTTTTTTTTTTTTAGTTGTTGTTGTCGTGCTCCTTCGAGAACTGCCCTAAGAAGGGTCCACGTTGCGGGAAGGGGGGATTGAAAAAGGATCACCCCATCTAGCCGCTTAAAAAGGTTAGAGACAAGGCTGGACAGGGGGCAGTTCGGAAGGTCCACAGATGAGAGCGGGATATGTTTGCCTCTTGATGTTGCTGACGTACATGATACCTCAAAGCACTGGGCCAAGACCCGTAAGTGGTGCTGTTATGAGGATATGCCCAGAACATCTTACAGGGCTAAGTGTCCCAAGTGAGACACGAACCAGTCTATCCATACAGAGGTGGACTGACCTAGGAAGTGGGAGTTTTCTGAGTCATGCAGTTTTGGAACAGAAACCACTTTTAGACAAGACAACGATTGAAAGGTTGCTATACAATTGTTCAGGAATAGATTTTATTATGTTAAGGGAACGAATGAAATCTGTGTTAAAAGTTCCTTGGTTCTTAAATGTTAAAAGATGTTTATTTTTAATGGTGTTGGAAAGTTTTGTTTGTGTTCCCAATGACATACAGTCAGGCTGGCAGTTCATGGCCAGTGAGTTGCTAATACTAAATAGTTATAAAATACGGCACAGGGTTATGCACAGAACACCTTATATTATGACTAGAAGAGAAAGGAGGGATAGGAGAGCAGCTCCGGGGCAGGAAGAGAATATCATGGACTCAGGGGAGGGGCGGTTCCTTAATGACATCAAGGCATATGAAACAATGAAGAAATACAGAAGTTCAAAACATGGACAGAATTAAATCAAAAATTAGCTCTCTCAATGTGAATGGCATAAGCCATCCTGCAAAGAGAAAACAACTCCAAAAATTTTTAGAAAGACAGAAATGCGAAATTCATTTTCTGCAGGAAACACACCTATCTCCGAAGGAGGCTTTAAAATTAAAAAGTAGAGCTTTTCCAACTGTGTACCATGCGTCTCTGGCGAAGGGGAGGAAGAGAGGAGTGGCAATATTACTGTTGTCCTCCCTCCCCTTTGAGGAGGAGGAGGTATCAGTAGACACGGGGGCTAGGTTTGTGATGGTGGTGGGACGTATTCAGGATCTTCAGTAACACTATTAAACGTTTATGCTCCCCCAGGCTCAGACACAGGTTTCTTCGCAGATCTAATTAAACTACTAGTGGAGAAGGTAAAGGGGGTCCTAATTGCAGGGGGGATTGGAATGTCATTATGAACAGGGCCTTGGACACGACTTCAGGCATCAAGGCGCCCAAAGAGAAAGTTTCCAAGTATTTAAAGAGACTCATGAATGACACAGGTCTGGTGGATGTGTGGAGGGAAAAATACCCATTAGCTCGGGATTAGACATATTATTCCCCAAGATACAAAATATACTCGAGATTAGACATGTATTTCACATTTAATAAAGATTTGACAATCTTTGACTCGGTCTGGGTGGGCTCGGAGAGCCTATCAGACCATAAACCCATATACGCGCAAGTCGGCCTCCAACTACCTAAAAACCGACACATTGGAGACTGAATGTCAGTCTACTCCGAGATGAGAAAGTAAAAGAGGAGATACGAGAAATAATAAAACAGGTTATAGAATTAAATGAGAACACTGACACCGCTCCCCAAATTATATGGGATACAGTTAAAACAATGATCCGTGGCAAACTAATCTCAATAGCTACGTATAAGAAGAGGGAGAGAGATAATCGTAGAGCACAACTAAACCAAACTCTTAATAACTTAGAGGGACAGCAGAAAATAAAGTTTTGTAGGAAGAGAGAAACGGAAATTGGGGAACTTAAGCGGAGTCTCCAGAGATTACAGCTCTCGGAGGTAGAGAAAGCTCTCGTTTATACAAAGCAAACCTATTATGAGGGAGGACCAAGGGCCACCCGCCTCTTGGCATATAGGTTGAAACAGCAATCGGCCAGGGCAAATGTTACAGGGCTCCGGGACCCGAACTCTGGTCGTATTCTCCACAAGTGGGAACAAATAGCGGGAACTTTGGTCACATTTTATAGACTCCTGTACCTGCCCCAGCCTGACTCACACACTGAGGAGGCCGCAGGATTTTTGAATACCATAAAGTTACCCGGGCTTACAGATATCCAGAGGAAGACTCTGAGCTGCCCAATCACCCAGCAGGAGATTTTAGATACAGTGAAAACACTTAAAAGGGGTAAGTGCCCAGGACCAGATGGGTTTGGGAATGAACTATATAAGGTGTTCGTGACTGACATAGCCCCTACACTTAACACGGTCTATAACCGGATTTGGTTGGACGGAGAAGCAATTCCCCCTTCATGGAATTACACCACCATAACGGTGATCCCGAAAGAAGGCAAAGACCCAAGGGAATGTGGCTCATACAGGCCAATATCCCTACTTAATGTAGATTGTAAAATTTTTACAGCTATAATAGCCAAAAGGTTGCAGCCTATTCTTGCGGGTCTTGTCCACCCTGACCAAACGGGCTTCGTAGAAGGCAGGCAGGCTCCAGAAGGAGTCAGAAGAACTATAAACATAATTGATTTTATCAATAAAAAGCGTATTCGGCCTGCCTTATGAGCTTGGGCCGTGAAAAGCGTTGATAAGGTCAGCTAGACTTCCTTTTCTGGTTCTCAAGAGACTGGGTTTCCCCCACAATTTCTAGAAGCGATTAAAGCTATCTCACCCTTCCCAGGCTTATGTTAGGGTGAATGGCGGCGCTCTCACAGAGGTTTGGGTTGGGAAGGGTTCCAGACAGGGCTGCCCTCTCCCTCTTCTTTTGACTTATATATAGAACCCTTAGCCCAAGCTATAAGGAGTCAGAAGGGGCGGAGGGAGTAAGAATAAATGAGGAAGAACATAAAATTTCTCTATATACGGACGATGTCCTCCTATATATACCAACCGGACAAATCCATCCCTAAAATATGGTCCATCATTGATAAATTTAGTCAGTACTCAGGATACAGTAAACAAAATAAAACGGAAGTTTTAAAATTACACGATAACCCCCTGACCAAATAAGGCAAACCCTTGAGGTGCAATGGAATAGGCGAAAATGAAATACTTGGGTATCCAAATCCCAAAGAACCCAGTATGCTATTTTAGCTAATTTCGACCCAATTATAGCCCAGATTAGGCAGGACATCAGCAGATGGGAGACTCTGAGGTTGCCACTATACTCAAAATAAGCTCGGTATCAATGAATATTTTACCTAAATACCTGTACCTTTTTCAGTGTCTCCCTATTAAAATTCATAAGAATCAATTCCAGATACTGGCAAAGGATGTTGACGAATTACATTTGGAACAACAGGAGACCAAGAATTAAAAATATAGTAATGCAGACAAATAAAAAATACGGAATTGAAATGTCCTAATTTAGAGGACTATTTCTTAGCTACCCAGTTAAAATGGGCACTCCTATGGTCCAATAGAACCTACTCAGCTGCTGAAGACAACAGAGGAAGCCTCTGACAGATGGGGCTCCCCTAGAGTCGAGGGCCTGGACAATAGGGAATCACACCATGGGGCTAAATGACTCACCCCTGTCGGTCCGTAATACATTGGGGTCCTTAAAAAGACTGTGGACCAAATACAAGCTAGATGAGGAGCTTTGGCCTTTAAGGTGGTTCGCTTGGGACATAGACTTCACACCGTCCAGACAAGATCTTACATTTAGAAGATGGGGGAGGCTGGGCTTAAATACCCTAAATCAACGCATGAGTGGAAATAAAGTTATGGAATTCACTCAAGTTAGGGAAAATTTCTCTCTGAGACAGGTAGACCACTATAGATACTTACAAATTAGGGCCTATATACATCAATTGCAAACTCGATATGTACACACAGGAGTCTCACCAGGGCTTCTGAATATTATAAACGAAACTCTTAAATCAGGAAGACTTAAGGGATTGGTCTCGGACATCTATGGGGCCTTGAGAGACAGAAAGGGGAATAAGACCTCGTAGATTAAACGTAGATGGGAACGGGAGATAGGGGTTCCTCTTGAGGAGAAGGACTGGATATCTGCCTTGACACTGGCCTCTAGGACCACATCATCTCCAATGTGGAGGGAGTTCGAGTGGAAGGTTAGACTAAGATTTTTCATAACGCCAAATACACAGTCTAAATGGGACAATAATTGTTCAGGGCAATGTTGGCGGGAGTGTGGGTCACTGGTGGCAGATCATTTACACGTATTTTGGTCTTGCCCGTCCCTCATAGGTTTTTGGACAGAAATCGAACAGAAGATAGGACAGATACTCTCCATACAACTAAGTTAGGTCCCAAAAATCTAATATTGGGATTAAACCAGAGGAGCTCAGGGAGCAGACAAAGTCTATCTCGGAATGTCCTTCTGGTGGCATCCCACAAAGCCATAACTAGAAGATGGCTCTCATCCCACCCCGACAACCCAAGATTGGAGGCAATTACAATGAAATTAAAGATATGGAGGAGATCACATACAAAATAAATATGAGGACACAGGTCTTTGTGAGACGATGGACCCCGTGGTTGATAGCATGAAGATGGGGAAGGTCATTCGGATTGGGGGGAGACAGAGTGGGGACATAGAGAATACTCCCTTCATTAAGAACAACGGAGTCATACTGCCTCTGGGCTGCTCACTAAAACGTAAAGTGTGACTAAAATAGAATGAGTGGGCTTTGGATACCTAAGCAGCCTGAAATGAGAAAATATGATATATTGACGCCTAATAAAACAGGGATAAAATGTAAAAAAAAAAAAGAAGGTGGTGCCGGTGGTGGTGGTGGGTGATTGAGCTACCTAACAGTCACAGGAGAGACCAGAGCAATTTCGGGGGGGGGGGCATAATAATTAATTTGGGGATTATTGACTCTCCTAAAATGTTTTTTCTTGTTTTACTGCTGTACTTATGTGGCAGTCCTGTGTTAAAATAAAAAGCAGAGTTTGAAGCACATCTTTATCACAAAAAAAGCTTGATTGTAGGTAGAACAGTATGTGCCCATTGCCTACAGCAGATGACCCATCTGAGATGTAAATGTCCACCTGACAGTTTTCTTTAGAATGCTTGGAATTTTAGACAGATCTTGTTTTTCCCATTCTAGAGTATGGGACCTGCTGCGCCTTCTTGTGATGAGGCGCCAGCTTCACATTTTCAAGCAGTTACTTTAGAGGCTTAGAATGTTTGGGAGCCAATCAGATTAGGACTTATTGTTTGCCCTTTTTATAATGTAAACTAATTACAATTTTGTGTAACTGGAAATTCTAGGGACGTTGATTTGATGTACTATCCACACTTCTAGCAGTGTTCCTTTCCCCTTTAAATCCTGCCAGAACATCTTCAAGCCATATTTCAGAATTACAGGAGGCTTAGGAATGAATGCAAAAAGGCAATCAGGGCTGCAAAAAGTGAATTTTGCAAAGATGCCATACGGACTTCTGCTAAGGACCCTAGGAACTTCTGGAGGAATATCAAAAATATAGTGAGTGGCTCCTCCACCTGTGAGGCTTCTGACATGCTTATTGATGGTGCTAGCTGTAATAATCCGCTAACCATCGCCAATGCATTCAACTCACATTTCTCTGACCTGTCCGCCCTCACCTCTCTTTTCTCCCCCAATGGTTGTGATAAGCCTGCCCAGACCCCACCGCCTCAACTGGCACGTACAGTGCCTTCAGAAAGTATTCACCCCCCCTTGGATTTTGTCACATTTTGTTGTGTTACTACCAGAAATTTTAATGCATTGAAATGATTTTTTCCCCCTTGATTCACACAGCATACTCAACAATTTAAAGGGGCAAAAATATTTATATTGTGTAACAAAAATTTATGAAACATTAAAAACTGAAATATCTTGTTTACTTAAGTATTCACCCCCCTGAGTCAATACTTTGTAAAAGCGCCTTTGGCAGCAATTACAGACATACCCAAGAAGACTCAAAGCTGTATCAGCTTTGCACATCTGGATTTGGGGATTTTCGCCCATTCTTCCTTGCAGATTTGCTCAAGCTCTGTCAAGTTGGATGGGGAGCGTCGGTGAACCGCAATCTTTAAGTCTTTCCACAGATTCTTAATGGGATTCAAGTCTGGGCTTTGGCTGGGCCACTCAAGGACATTCATCTTCTTGTTCTGAAGTCACTCCAGTGTTGCTTTGGCTGTATGCTTGGGGTCGTTGTCCTGTTGGAATGTAAATCTTCGCCCCAATCCAAGGTCTGTTGCAGACTGATGCAGGTTCTCCTCAAGGATGTGCCTGTATTTGGCTCCATTCATTGTTCCCTCTATCCTGACAAGTGCCCCAGTCCCTGCCGCTGAAAAGCATCCCCATAACATGATGCTGCCACCACCATGCTTCATGGCAGGGATGGTGTTACATGGGTGATGAGCTGTGTTCGGTTTGCGCCAGGCATAGCGCTTTGCATTCAGGCCAAAGAGTTCAAGTTTTGTTTCATCAGACCAAAGAATCTTTTGCCACATGGTCTCAGAGCCTGCCACATGCCTTCTTGCAAACTCCAGGCATGCTGTTATGTGGCCTTTTCTCAGGAGTGGCTTCCGTCTAGCCACTCTCCCATAAAAGCTACATCTCTGAAGTGCTACAGAGATTGTTGTCCTCTGGACAGGTTCTCCCATCTCAGCCATGGAACTCTGGAGTTCTGTCAGGGTGGTCATTGGGTTCTTGGTCACTTCCCTGACCAAGGTCCTTCTTGCCCGGTTGCTCAGTTTGGAAGGACGGCCTGCTCTAGGAAGAGACTGGGTGGTTCCGTAATCTTTCCATTTCCTAATGATGGACTTGACTGTGCTCCTGGGAACTTTCAACACCCTAGAATAGTTTTTATACCCCTCCCCAGATCTATGCCTCCTCACAATTCTATCACGGAGTTCTACGGACAGCTCCTTGGTCTTCATGGTAGAGTTTCTGCTCTGACATGCACTGTCAACAGTGGGACCTTATATAGACAAGTGTATTTCCTCTGAAATCATGTCAACCATTTGAACTGACCACAGGTGGACTCCACTCAAGTTTTAGAGTGATCTCACGAGGAAATTGGATGCACTTGAGCTCAAATTGGAGTGTCATAACAAAGGGGGTGAATACTTATCATATCAAGACATTTCAGGCTTTTATTTTAAATTACATGCACAAAAAATTCCAGAAGTTTCATTCCACTTTGACATTATAGAGTAATTTGTATAGCTACATGACAAAAAAATCCCATATAAATGTATTTTAATTTGAGTTTGCAACATCACTAAATGTGACAAAATCCAAGGGGGGTGAATACTTTCTGAAGGCATTGTACCTCTCGTCCTCTGTTCTACTTCGCCACTGTCATGGCCCAAGAGATGCAGAGATTGCTCTCTGGTCTCTCCCCCTTTTCTAGTGCTGGCCACGATCGTGTGGAACCCAGGTTTGTCCACTTTGCTGCTGCCTTCATTGCCTCTCCTGTGGCCCATATCGTCAACCTTTCATTAGCCTCTGGGGTTATCCCTGACTTATGGAAGGTGGTGAGGGTTGTCCTTGTTTTCAAACAGGGCAACCCTAGGAGTCTGGACAACTATTGGCCAATTGCCATCCTGTCTGCTATCAGTAAGCTTCTTGAGAAAGTTGCGGCAGGGCAACTCAAGGATTATATTCAGTCTCATGAGCTACTGTCTCTCTCGCAGCATGGCTTTTGAAAAGGGCACAGTACAACCTCAGCCCTGGTCACTGTCACTTCTGGGATAAGGGCTGCTGTGGACCAAGGCAGACTCTCTGGGGCCATCTTTATTGATCTCTCTAAGGCCTTTGACCATGCACTACTTTGCACTCAGCTTAGGTCCTTGGGCCTGTCCCCTCCTGCGCTGAGTTGGTTCTCCAATTACCTTCAGGGCAGGCAGCAACTTACCAAATATAGTAAGGTGCTCTCGGACATCACCGCAGTGTCCTCAGGGGTTCCGCAGTGGTCAGTCCTTGGACCCCTGTTCTTCTCCATATTCATCAATGATCTTCCCTCCTCTGTTGCCTCCTGCAGGTCCATACTGTATGTTATACAATGGCAAGAAAGAATCCTGTCTTCTGATTGGTCAGTTGGCTGTCACAGCAGGGATGTTATCCTGGCATAACATCCCTGCTGATTGTTTGTTTGATTTGGATGACCTTCTCCATGATCATCTCCTCTTTCTCTTAAGAAACAAAAATGTTTACACACTAACAAAACATTCTTTAAAATTATTTTTATTATTATAAAACAACAAGCCATTGTATAATAGGAATAATGCCCTCCAGGGTGGGAGTTATGCTGGGATAACATCCCTTCTCGGTGTTGGGCGCCCTGTTGCGTGAGGCCCGGGCCCCAACCACCGGTGGGATATTATCCCATAACTCCACCCTATCAGGCATTATTCCTTTACCGACGACCTTGTTATTCTCACTCATTCTCAGGATATTCGGGTCATTAACCACCAATTGAGTGAGGATTTCAGGAGTATCCAATCCTGGATATCGTCTCATAAGCTGGTTCTAAATCTTAAAAAGACCCAGGCCATGCTGTTTGGATCCCAGGCTAAGATAAAGGCCTCTCCTGTTCCTCTGTGCTTCTCGGGTAGTGATGGTGCTCCCATTCTCACCACCAACACAGTCAAATACCTTGGGGTGACACTTGACCCTCAGCTTGATCTTAGTCACCACATCCACAATGTGTGTCATACTGTTAACTGGAAGTTGTGTTTGGCGTATAGGGCAAAGAATAATCTTACTTCGGCTGCTCATGTAGCAATGGCCAGAGGTGTGTTTCTGCCATCTCTCTGCTATGGGCTACTTTTGTTTGCCCGTACTTCCAAGGTCCACTACTAGGTGGACCGTTACCTAATAACATTTGCCGTTTTGCATACTTGCTTGCCTCACTCACCATTGGAATTGTATGCTAACCTTAGCTCTCCCGTCCAATCGCATGAAATTTGTGGTAGGCTGCTTACTGGTATGGTGCTAGGCTCAGGTACCCGGATTAGCGGAGTTCTTGTACCTGCTGCCTCCTCTGTTTACTCCTAAGGCCCATGAGCCCTGCTTTCCTCAAGGTTCCAGCTAGGCGCACCCAAACGGGGGACAGGGATTTTGTGTCATGTGCCCCTAGATTTTGGAACTCCCTTCCGGTCCAGGTCCTTTCCTCCCCCTCACAGGCATGCCTTCGAATCTCCCTGTGAACACACTTGAAGCTCTCCTTAGTATGTGACTGTCTTAAACCTCCCTAATTTCCTTGATTACCTGGCCACATGCATTGTACTTGAGCATATTGTATCCTGTACCTTGGCTCCGGTCCTACTGTTGCCTGCCCACCTGGGTGTGGCCCTGTATTAAGTGTGAAAATTTTGTACATATCTGTATATACTACTTTGAACATTGTCATAGTGACTATGTATTGATCTTATATTTGACTGCTCCACTGTTGTAACCGGAGTTGTCTTCTATGTATGTTATGCTTTTTTCTGATCTCAGTGTGTCTGCCCTACTTGCTTCAAGTTGTACTCTGTATGCTCTTTTAATTCCTGTACTCTCCCGGGTCATACCTGAAAATAGGCATATGTGTTGTCTAGTGTACTTACCTGGTTCACAAAAGCTAAATAAATAATAAATAAAAGCTGGCTCCTCCCACCCACTCAGATGGTAACTCCCTCTGTACCACCCCATGACCTCAGATCTTCCATTCTGCTGGAAGAAGAAGGTTCCCTCCTTACTACTTTCCATGCTGAGTAGGCCCTTTGCTTCAAAACTTTGTGAAACAACTCTTGTCTTCAAGTGACTTTCAAATCTTTCGAATCCTTGTCATGGATGACTTGAAGTCTGCGCCTGGTTTCAAAAAATGCAAGTGCAGGCAGAAAATGTCCCAGATGGACCTGCACACCTCATGCGTCTACTATCCAGACCTCGAACATGATCCCCAGGCATGTGGCCTGTGCTGTACCTTGCACCCCAGTACTCTGGAAGACCAGCACACTCGGCTGCTTTTAGGGCACACTAATGAATGGGACCCTCCTATTTGATCAAAAGACAGCCAGTTTCTTCTGCTGCAGCTGCTGGGTCTGCAGAACAACTTGTGGCTTTTGAAGAGGCAGCGGCTCAGGCCACGGAGCATGCCTCTGTGGCTTCAACCTTTGTGCTGCTTTTCTTTTGTGCCACCTTCAAAGGGGCATTTAGGGATTTACGCCAGTCCCTTCCCAACTTAGGGCAGGGCCTCCCCTAAGGGCACAAAATCCTCCAAACTTTCAAAAAGGAGACTACAAAGAAGTCTCGCTGTTGACTGTAGGATCGCAAATGCTCTCAGGCCTAAGATTCCCTTGCTTCTCTAGAGGTTTTCAGCTACTGTTGATCCTTTGATCCAGGCTGCTTGCTCCATGATCTCCCCTTCTGGTCAGTTGGTCGAGATGCCCATTGACCAACTTGTTGAGATTTTTCTCAAGCCAATCGACACGCTATCGCAGGTCGAGGCCAATACCTCATTCTCTTGGACTCCAGTCCTACCTGTCACATCTCAGGGTGGGTCAGACCAGCCCGCTGATCTGGTCCCTAACCCTTGGGTTCCAATTACCCTGGAGGATCCTTGGCTTTTGACGGTTCCCTTCAAGTCTCACTGTCGGCGCCCATGCCGACATCACTGTTCCCGCTCTCAGCATTTGGGCAAGCAGTGCTGCCACCATTCTTCTTCTTCTTCCTCCTCAGACAAGGAAAGGCTCCACCACAAAATGTGCCAGTGCTACAAAGAACTCATTCGGCATCAGCTCATGTTGGCTGGGGTAAAGCTGGTTCCAGCCCCTACCCTGGCTCTTCCGTGGCTCCCGCCTACTCCGACTTGGCCGGTTCCAGCTCAGCCTATTCCAGTCTCTCTGCCCATCCAGGTGGAGCTGTTGCCTAAGCAGCCGAAGGAGGGCCACCTTCCTAAATATGGCCATACCGTTTCCTCGTTGGCTGTCAGTCACCTTGACTCCCGACAGACCCCGTAAGGTCAGCGGGAACTCTGGCAGTTGACTGCTTTTTGATGAATCCTCAGAGTCTGAGGTCTCCTCCTTGCACTCCCATCCGTTGGATGCCGAGTCGTGGGAGTATTTGTCCATGGAGCATGGTCCCACTTCTTTCGGGAGCATGTTCTGTTTAATCTCAGAATCTGTGGGACTCCAGATACAGCCCAGCCAAAAACAGGCCAAGTACCCTTTGACAAGACTCTCGACAGTGGTGGCTCCCCTGGGGTGGCCTACCCAGTCGCTGAGGCCATTCTTGGCCCCACTCTGGAGCTCTGGCAACACCCTGCTTCTTGTTCTGCACTGTCGGTCCATGTGGTCTGCAAGTATATTCGGTCCCCATGGGTTCCCTGTCAGATTTCTCAGAACATCCCTCGGACGAGGATCTGGTGGCCGACTTGATCTTTTGGTGTACTGGCAATGTCGGGGATGTGGACAAGCCTTCCAACAAAAATTCCAGAAAGTTGGATCACATGGCCAAGAAGGTCTGTGTGGCCTCTTCGCTCAGCCTTCAGCAGGCGAGTTCAGCCCTTTTGATGGCCCACTTCGCCCATGCCCTGCTTGGCACTGTTGAAGAGGTGCTTCCCCAACTCCCAGCTGACTTACAGACTGTGGTCAAGCAAGTCTGGGACCAGGGCCAAGTGATGGCTAAACAGCAGCCCCAGTCAGCCATGGACATCGGCGACTCCTGCACCCGGTCTGTGGCTGCCATGGTGGCCATGCGCCACAGGGCTTGGCTGTGGATCTCTACCTTTACGGCAGATACTCAGCACAAGTTGGGCACTGACCTGTTCATGCCAGGGATGGAAGGACACCTTACTCTGATAGAGAAGTCCAGTGCCACCCTGAACTCTGTCACCTCCACCCAGAGGAATCCCAAGGGCTCTAAGCTTCAGAGGAAGAAGCCCTTTCATCCCCTCTCTGCCTCTGTGACCAAGTCGTCCCAGCCCCCAGCTGGGCAAAAGGCCCAGGCTTGGCGTCTCCGACCAGATTTGGTTGCTGCGGTCATCTGGAAACCAGTTGGTCGAGGTCCTGCTGCTTCCTCAGCCGGTCTCTCCTCCTCCTCCAAGTCTGCCCAGTGACGGGATGGGGGTGCCTCCCCCATGCCCTTCCTGACTCCCCGGGTCCTCCCACAGGGGTCCGGCTCTGCCGCTTCCTTTCCGCCTGGTTGGCTGTCACCACAAATAAGTGGGCCCTCAAGGTGGTCGTTCAGGATCTGCCTCTAGAATTCAAGGTCTGCCTGCCTTTCCAAGCCCACGCCCCATGGGAGGACGTGGTGTTCTCTGACATGCTCTCAGCTCTTCAAGCAGACATTGCCCACCTCCTCCAGAAGGAGGTAGTGGCTCAGGTCCTGGACCCTCCAGTAAGGGGCTAGTGGGTGCTTTCCAGGCACTTGCCAAAATAACATTTTGCACCTTGCACTGAATATTTCTCCACAAGTGCTGAACTTTTCTTTTTTGTACCCTCCAGTAAGCCCAGGGTTTGTCTCCAGGTACTTCCTGGTGCCAAAGTGAACGGGGGGCTAGAGCCCCATCTTAGATCTGCACGACCTGAACAAATTCCTTCAGTAGCGCATTTTCAGGATGGTCACTCTGTCTTATATCATTCCATCTCTGGAGCAGAACATGTGGTTTTGTTCCCTGGCTCTTCAGGACGTGTTCTTCCGTCCCCATCCATCCATCCATCTGCAGGTTCCTGTGGTTTCATGCAGAGGGGGTTCCAGGCCATGCCCTTTGGCCTCTGCTTGGCTTCCAGGGTCTTCAGCAACTGCACTGCAGTGGTGGCAGCCTACCTGAAGTGCCAAGTGGTCCAGGTGTACCCACAACTGGACGACTGGCTTATAGCAGGTCCCTCCAGGGAGGAGGTGGAGTGGTCCAGGAATCTGGCCCACTAGACCTGCTTGTCCCATGGCCTTCTGGTGAACGAGGCCAAGTCGGAGCTCGTACCATTGTATGTGATACACTTCATCGGAGCTTGACTCTTGCAGATGGTGGTCATGGCTCAGCTTCCACCAGACTGGGCACTCTCTGCAATGGGAGCTTTCATACTAACATACTAAAAAGCCAGCAGATTAGGCCCAACGGTCTATCGAGCCTGCTTGTGGATCAGTGCCCACCCAGGGCACTGTTATAGCACCCCCCAAACAAGGTCCCTCCCCCCAACCCCCGGTGAGGCTCTGGGATGCACCTTCCCCCTGTACCTATCCCAGCCTCTTTTGAACCCCTCCACAGTTTGCAGCAGCCACCAGTTCCACAGGCAGCACATTCCAGGGCTCCACAACCCTCTCTGTGAAGTAGTGCCTCCTTGTCCCCCCCCCTTAGTCTCCCACTGACCAGCCTCATCAAGTGCCCCCTGGTGGCCCCTACCTCCCTCAGCTGCAGCACCCCCTCAAGGTTGACCCTGTTTATTCCCATGAGGTACCTGATGACCTATTATATCGCCTCTGTTCCTTCTCTCCTCCAGCGAGTACAGGTTGAGCTCCTATAGCCACTCCTCATAGGGCTTTTCCCCTAGACCCTGTATCATCCTGGTCGCCCTCCTCTGGACCCTCTCCAGAAGAGCCAAATCCCTTTTTAAGTAAGGATGCCAAAACTGCACGCAGTATTCAAGGTGCAGCCTAACCAGGCAATTATACAGCGGAAGGAACACCTCTCGGCTCCTTGAAGTTACCCATCAATGATCTCAGGGCCACTTCGACCAGCTGGTCACTGTGATCCAACTGATGTGGGATACCCACCAGTGGTGGTTAGTCCCGGAACATATGCAAGAAGGAATCCCATTTGTATGCCCAGAGTCGACAGTCACCATCATGACTGATGTCTTCTTGATGGGCTGGGGTACCAACCTGGGGGAACACAGAGTCCATGGACTCTGGACCTCTGAGGAGTCCTGATGCCATATCAACCTGCTGGAGCTTCAGGCAGTTCGGCTGGCACTGACAGCCTTTGCGCCACACAGTCAGGGTCAAGATGTTCAGGTCCAGGTGGACAAAATCACAACCATGTACTTCCTCAACAAACAGGGCGGGTCACACTCCCTTCCTCTGTGTAGGAAAGCTGTCCACATCTGGACCCTCATGCTGAGCCTGGACACTGATCTCCTGGCTATCCATATGGCCATCATCTCCAGCTAGCTGGCAGACGCCATCAGTCGTGTGAAGCGAGGCATCTCACGAGTGGTCTCTCCATCTGGAGGTAGTACACAGCCTATTCTCCCAATGGGGCACCCCTCTGGTGGACCCCATTCACCTCCAGGGAGAATGCAAAGCTGAGGCTGTATTGTGCTCGCCCCCCTTCCACAGGGAACGCTGAAGGGGGATGCCTTCTCAAGGCCCTGGACCCCGGACCTCCTCTGTACCTTCCCTCCATTTCCTCTGATCCACAAAGTGCTGATGAAAGCCAGGAGGGACCAGGCATGGATGATACTGGTGGCTCCGGACTGGTCCCACCAGTTTTGGTACTCCGATGTCCTTAGCGTCAGCAGCAGGCTCCCGTGGCATCTTCCTCTCTGCCCGGACCTGCTGTCTTTCAATCAGGGGGAAGTCTACTCCATCCGGATCTTCAATCCCTGCACCTGATATCCTGGTTCCTCACCATGGTCAAGGCTTCTCGGAAGGAGTCGACCTGAAAATGCTATACCTTCAGATAGAAGAGGTTCTCCATTTGGTGCCAGGGCAAGGGGTTTGACCCTTTATCTTGTCTGGTGGCTAACATTCTCAACTACCTTTGATCCCTCTCTCAGTCGGGCCTTCGGTCGACGACCCTTAAGGTGCACCTGGCAGCCATCTCTGCATACCCGGCGTGGGGTGGTATGCCATCGGTGGCGCAGGAGAAGGTGGTCTGGTTCTTTTTCAAAGGCCTTGACCACATTTCCCTTCCAGTGCGTGAATCACCACCACCTTGGGACTTGTTGCCGGTGTTGGCAAAGCTTATGGGCAATCCATTCGAACCGATGCACAGGTGTGAAATGTTGCACCTATCATGGAAGACTGCCTTCCTGGTGGCTATATCACATCAACCAAAAGGATCAGTGCGCTCCAGGTGCTTTTGGTGGCGTCGCCTTACCTGGTCTTCCACAGGGACAAGGTTGTCCTTCGCCCCAACCTGAAGTTCCTCCTGAAGATTGTGTCTGAGTTTCACCTTAACCAAGTGATCAGTCTCCCGGTGTACTTCCCTACTTCCCCAACCACACCTCAGAGGCCAAGCACAGGGTCCGCACTTTGGACCAGTGGCAAGCCGCTCACCTATTACAAAGAGCGCATGGCTGGAGTTCGGGGAGAGGTTCACCAGGTACTTGTCACCTACGCTGAAGCCACACCTGGCAGACCAGCAGCTAAGTGGATGACTGGCAGGTGGATTGCATCCTGCATCGACCTCTTCTATAGGTTGGCATAATGGGAGCCTCCCGTAGGGCTAAGGGCTCATTCCACCTGTCATACCGCTGCCTCGGTGGCTGCTTCCAGGGATGTCCCTATCCAGGAAATCTGCAGGACTGCTACCTGGAAGTCAGCACACACCTTCATTTCCCACTACCACATCGACCTTGAGTCATGCCAGGATGCTGGCATTGGGGCCTCAGTTCTCTAATCTGTCTTCCTTAAATATGGGGTGTTTGCCTTTCCCCCTCCTCCCAGAGAACTGCTAGGAGTCTGCCAGATGTGTGGATAGTACATCATATCCATGTCCCTAGAAAAACAGGTTACTCACCTGTAACAGTAGATCTTTCTTCAAGTTGGAGCTCTTGCAGCAGGCTGTTACCATAAGGACTATGCCACCAGGCACTAGGAACCCATGGAAAACTTCTAGCTAGCAATCTTCAGCGTAGACCACCCCCTGATGTCGTTCTGCCCCGATGTCAGCCAGTGGTATAAAGGGGGGTGGTCCCCAGCCCTACCTCAGTTCTTTTCCTGCTGTCGACCTGTTCGCATTGGCTCCACAGATGCCTTCCTGCTACAGTCGACCGCCATTGCACGTTTCATCACTTTTTTTATCTTCCAGTAGTTTAAATTGTTTTTTCTTCTGCATGTTGTCTTCGCTGACTTCCTCCATCGAGCAGTGGCAAGCAGATCCCGTCGAAAGATGGCCACGCGGCCTGCCTCCTCTGTCTAGACCCCGGACCACGACACTCAAGCCAGTCAGCACTGGAAAAGCTTTAATCAGAGGATGAGGATACGCTGCCAGAAGGCTCTCAATGCACACCTTCTTGTTCCTCCTCCTCCCACGGGAGGTCAGACCACTCTTCCTGGTCTGCCCTCATGTCATCAGGGCAGCCAGTGGACAATCCTCCCACCCTGGTGCTGGCAACAGGCAGAGGTACGTCAGGGTCTGGGACTTCAGTTCAGGCCTTGCAGCCCCTGAAGGTTAAGGCCATACCCTAGTCCTCGACCTCTTTGAGTGGTGCTGCCAGTCACAAGTCTGGTGGTGGGTCCACACCCATTGTCCGTCCGGCTCGGCCTCCAAGTCTACGGGCTAGGCCTCCCATCGCCAGGAGCATGCGTCCACCAACACGCTGTGATGACGCCTCTGCCCCAGTCATTGGTGTCCTCATCATGGACTCTGACCAAGCTGTCGACGGTTGCATCTCCTGACCATCATCAGATGCCTGTCTGCTCGATGCCGGGCACCCCAATGTTCAATCTGACGACACCCCCACTGTCGCTGGATCCTACTACTACGCCGGTGGATATGAATACCTCCCCTACACGGACAGAGGACATGACATCTGCGGCTTCTGTGCCGAAAGACCCAATGCTGGGTCATCCAACGTCAGCCCCCCTGATGCCAGCTGCCCCCCAAGCCACAGGTGCAGGTGGGTCCCTCAGGCCCTCAGATTTCCTTAAACAAAGTAAAAGATTTCTTCCGCTTTTGGTGGAATGAGATCAAAGAGGACCTTATTCCACCCAAGCCTGCTGAACCAGCTAAGGTGGTGCCTCCTCTGGAGCCCAGGGAGAAGTCTCCACCACCGAAGAGCCCCTCCCTCACCCTGACAGGGGACATGGGGAAGGCCCAAATACAAAGGCAGGAGGGGAAGGCATTCCTCCTCCAGGTCTTCTGTCATCATCGTCACCATTCAACAGACAGACGCTAGTATGAGACCTCTTCCTCCAGTTCGAAAGACCTGAGCTGGAGCTCGTCCTCGTCCTTCAGAAACTCGGAACCGAGGGGTCGTCCTCCTTAAGAAACATAGACACACAGAACCATAGAATTTGACAGCAGAGAAGGACCGCTTGGCCCACCCAGTCTGCCCATTTCCCTACCTAATGGATAAGCTGCAGATCCTAGTTAACCAGCAGCCTACTTCTTTCTGCCCCCACCCCCTAGAATTGCCTTATGACTGTCCCATGCATGCTTGAATTCCACCACTGTTTTTGACTCCACAGCCTCCGAAGGCCGCTCTACGCATCCACAACCCTCTCTGTGAAAAATACTCCTTAAATTACCTCTGAGCCTATTAATTCTCTATCTTCGCAAATTGTGCCCTTGTTCTTGCACACCTCTTGTTTTGAAAGATGCTACCCTTATTGGACTTTGTTGATTCCTGAGGTACTTGAAAGTTTCTATTATGTCCCCCCTCTCCCTCCTTTCCTCGAGGCTATACATATTAAGCTCCTTAAGTCTCTCTTCATATGTCTTCCAGTGCAGACCCTGCACCATTTTAGTTGCCCTCCTCTGGACAGCTTCCATCCTGTCTATGTCTTTGTGGAGATTGGGTCTCCAGAACTGCACGCAATACTCCAGATGGGGTCTGACCAGCTGTCTGTACAGAGGGATAATAACTTCCTGTTTTCTACTGGTGATGCCTCTCCCTATGCATCCCAGTATCCCCCCAGCCCTCCTTGCTGCCCTCTCACATTGCTTGCCCACCTTTAGGTCATCTGATCATGGGTGTAGCCAGGCATACTCCAAGAACTCCATGGTGTGCAGTTTTATTTAAGGGGGGGTAGCAAATAGGCTCTGAACTGCTTCCTTTTTCCATGAAAACTAAATGCAAATGCTGAGCCTTTCTGTAATTTTATTCATAGGAGTCAAAACAAGAAGGACTGGTCACTAATACTGTCTTTTCATCCCAAGGACAATACAATTTTACAGGCTCTGGGTTGGTATTTGGGTATCTTAGGGAGCAATGCATGGCAACAACCATTGTCATGAGATACAAAAGTTGTATTTATTGTGCCAAATGAGGCAACAAACACAGTCCTTGTGTACTTTTGTATATTGTCTGGCTACACCCGGGGTAGCACACCCTAACAAGGGAGGGGGAGTAGCACTGAGTCCACTTGGTGTGCAGATCTGAAATCCTCACACACCCCCCTGCATCTGATATGACTACCCCAGGTCCCTTTCCATTTTGTTGTTGTTGAGTATCTCACCCCCATTGTGTACTCTTCCCTGGGTTTTTGTTTCCCAGGTGCATTACCTGCACTTCTTAGCATTGAATCTAAGCTGCCATACATTTGACCATTCCTCTAACCTTGCAAGTCCTTCTCATCCTTTCCACCCACCTTGTGCATCAACTCTGTTGCAGATCTTTGTGTCATCTGCAAAGAGACATACTTTTCCTTCCAGTCCCTCTGCAATGTAAACATAAAGACATTGAAGAGGAGATCTAATCCACACTGAACCTTGCGGTACCCCACTAGTAACCCCTTCTTCAGAGTGGACTCCATTTACTATTACTCCTGTGTCCTATTCTCCAGCCAATTCTTTACCCAGGCTGTCATCTTGGGACCTACTCCCAGGCTGGCTAACTTGTATATTAATCTTTGTGTGGGACTGTGTCAAATGCCTTGCTAAAGTCTAGGTAGGCCATGTCCACAGCCCCTCCCTGATCTACTACTTTGGTCACCCAGTCAAAGAAATCTATCAGATTAAGTCTGGCATGACTTTCCGCTGTAAATCCATGCTGCCTTGGGTCCTGTGCCCTCTGGCCTCTAGATAATCGACAGTTTTTCCTTCCAAGTGATTCCATCATTTTCCCTACCACTGAGGTTAAACTAACAGGTCTATAGTTTCCTGCTTCTGCCCTGCTCCCACTTTTGTGAAGGGGAATCACATCTGCCCTCCTCCAGTCCTCGGGTACCACCCCATCTTCCCATGATTTGTTAAAGAGGGTAGTCAGTGGTGTCACTAGTTCTACCCTCAGTTATTTTAGAATTCTGGGATGAATCCCATCAGGCCCCATTGCTTTGTCCACCTTCAGTTTTAAGAGTTCTTTCAGAACCCTTTCTTCTGTAAATGGGCTGGTATCAACTTCTGTATCCAGAGTGTTTCTACTGTTTGTTTTAGGTACCCCCTCTTCCTTTGTAAATACTGAGCAAAAATATTTGTTTAGTATCTCTGCCTTTTCACAGTCACCCTCTGCTCACCCTCCCTCCCCTTTATTAAGCCTCACTATCACTCCCTTGGTCTTCCTTTGCTCCCTAATGTACCTATAAAAGGTTTTATCCCCCTTCTTAACCAAGTTGGCTATCTTTTCCTCGGTTTGGGCCTTTGCTGTTCTTTTTTTTTTTTTTTTTTATTTTTCATCTTTATCCTCCTTCCCTACCCCGGTGCCCCCTCCTTCCATCCGCTCATGTCCCCCGACACCCACCTTAGGGATCTGCCTCTAGAGTGCCTTCCTCCTCTCCCTGGCACTTGGGGTCTGTCCTTGTAGGTGGTCCGGGCAGATTTGGGCGGACTTCATCTAGGAGCAGCCGGAGGTGTTTCTGATTTTCCCCCCTACGCCCCTGGGGCGCCCGTGCGCTTGGGACGTATGTCCAGGTGGCTGCGATGCTAGCGCCGCACGCCAGCCCTCATGCACCGCGACGTCCCCCCCCGGCTCCGGCCGTCGGCCGCCCATCGCCCTACTGTCGGTGCTTCCACCGCCATGGAGGGATGCAGAACGCAGAGCGCTCTTGGTCACCCACCCTGAGGGAGAGGCATCCGTTGGGGACTTTCGATCCTCCCTCCCCACCGACCCCGGCTGCCCGAGTCCGTTCCCGAACCGGGCGCGGCGTATAGCAGTGTGGCGTCCCTAGAGCCTCAACCCTCAGCGCCACCGGCCAGCTCGGCCTTTGCTGTTCTGACTGCCTTCCCAGCTTCCTTTGCTTTAACTGATACAGTTCTCTGTCCTGCTCCTTCTGTGATTCCTTGTACTTCCTGAGTGCTTTCTTTTCTCTTGAACCTTCACTGCCACTTCCTTTGGAGAACCATAGTGGTTTCTTACATCATTTCGTTTTGTTTATTTGCTTCACACAAGGCTTGTTACCTCTGTGATGGCAGTTTTTATTATTCCCCATTGTTCTCCACCCCTCCTTCCTGCCCATTTGCTAGTGCATTCCTTAGGCACTCACCCATTTTGGCAAAGTCAGCCCTCCTAAAGTCCAGTACTTTTGCCTTTGTATGACTTGACTCTATTGCTGTGTTTATTAGAACCATACTGTTCGATGGTCGCTAGTTCCCAGATGGCTACCCACTTCTACATCTGTGATCCTCTCTTCATCTCCATTTGAGAGAACCAGGTCTAAGATTGCTCCCTCTCGGTGGGCTCGATACACTAGTTGTCTAAGGCATGCCCCTGTAGGGCATCTAGAATAACCCCACTCTTCTAGTGGCTGATGCAACTGCACTCCAGTTAACATCTGGCATATTCAGATCACCCATCAGCAATATCTCCCCTTTTCTGCCATTCTAAGTATACTTTCTATCATTTTCCTTGTCCATTTCCTCCCCTGAGAGAGGAGATCTGTGCTCTAACCCTGTGTGATTGTGGTTCCATTGCTGGTCTCAAATTTACCCACAGTGCTTCTTCTCCACCCTGTTTTCCTTTTGTTCTGTTGCTTTGATTCCTTCCCTTATGTAAAGAGCTACTCCTCCTCCTCCTCTTTTACCCTCCCTGTCCCTCCTGTAGATAGTGTATCCTGGTATGTTTACATCCCAGTCATGGTTTTGTGTGTACCATGTTTCTGTGACTGCCATGATATCCAGATGTTCCTCCTCCATCAAGGCCACTAATTCCTTCTCTGGATAATAAAGACACCCGTAGATCACCTCCTGACAGTTCAACATTTATGGATGTTATGAGGCATATTCAATGCAATAATGGCCGGGAGACGGAGGACTTGGACTCGGAGAGGCGCAGGTTAGCCAAATATCTCTGGCAAAAGGAGTCCAAACCCTTGGTGGTGCCCCCGGTGGACACTTTCCAGGATCTTACTAGTATTACCTGGAAACATCCTTCCTCTTCTTCCGCCATGTCCAAAAAGTCAGACAGGTTCTAAATGGCACCCAGGGATGAGCCCTTTTTGGCAGAGCATCCAGTGGCAGAAACATTGGTTATCACAGCGGCCCACGACAGGTCCAAGAAGCCTAAACACCCAAGTAATCAGTCCCCTGATCCAGACTCTAAGCATCTGGACCAGCTGGGCAAGAAGGTGTATGCTATCGCTACCTGCTCCATTAGATCCCTTAATTTTCTCACACATATGGTGCAGTACCAAAATGTCCCGTGGGAGAAAAGTTTGGAGCTGGCTCATGCTCTGCCAGTTGCTCCACAGAAAGCAGAGCTTTTGAATTTTCTTAAGTCAGGTTCGGACGTTGGCACAGATGTTTTACATGCCTTTTACAACACTGCTAATACATCTGCCCAGGCAGCAGCCATGGGTATCTGCCTTAGGTGCCATTCATGGCTTCAGGTCTCGGGCTTCACTCAGGACCTCCAAGCCGGATTATGGACCTCCCTTTCAAGGGGTCTGTCATGTTCGGAGAGGAGGCCAAGAAGCTAATCACCCATCTCCAAGACTCTGGCAAGGCCATCTGGTCTAATCCAAAAAATGTATAATGCCAACCAGAAGCCATTTCAAAAGCAGTCCTTTTGCAAGTCATCAGGTCAGCAGCCCTGAGCCCAGCCACAGCAGAAAAGAGGCTTTAAATGTATAACCGCCTCCCTGACCCCAGGTTCTTTTGCTTCCAGAGCCACCAAACCCTCCCAGGCTGCTCTGCCAACCCCTGGTGCCACAGCCTGACTCGTTGCCAGACCGCCCGTCCCCCAGCAGAGTCTCTGGTAGAGGCAGTGGGGGGTCACTTTTCCCTCTACCTTGAGGGCTAGAGCAAAATAACAGCTAACCAATGGGTACTTCAAATCATAGAGAGAGGTCATAAACTGGAATTTCTGGAGAGGTCCCCAGACAATCCTCTTGCATCCTCCCACTACCCTGAGTCTCACATTGCCCTGATAGAAGGGGAAATTGAGGTGCTCCTTCTGAAGTGGGCCATAGAGCCAGTTCCCCCAAGTCAAAGGGGTCAGGTATTTTACACCCACTTTTCCTTGTACCCAAAAAAGATGGGATCTGTGGCCTATTCTGGACCTAAGCCAGCTGAACAATTACATCAAGTACAAGCGTTTCAGACAGGTCACCCTTCCAGGCCTAATTCCTCTCCTTCACCAAGAGAATTGGCTCTGCTCTCTGGATATGCAGGACGTGTATCTTCACATCCTGGTGTTCCAGCCCGACAGAAGATACCTGTGTTTCCTCTTCTGAGGGCATCATTACCAGTTCTGGGCCCTGCCATTCGGCCTGTCCTCAGCTCCCAGGGTCTTTACCAAGTGCCTAACAGTCATGGGTGCGGCCCTGAGGAGACAAGGCCACTACATCTTTCCTTACCTAGACAACTGGCATCTGATGGCACCCACAAGGGCCCAACTGCTCTGCATTCTAGGAGACACCTTTACCCTCTTCAGAGAATTGGGAGTCACTCTGAACCTGCCAAATTTGTCCCCATGGCCCAGTCAGAGACTCCAGTATATCGGAACAATTCTGGATATGGTGCAGGGCAAGGCTTTTCTGCCCCCAGAAAGAGCAGACCGCCTTGTGTCTCAGGCTTGGTTGGTAACTTCGTCACATCAGACCTCTGCCAGAGCCTTTTTGAGGCTCTTAGGTCACATGTCGGCTGACATTCTGACCATTGCCCTGGCTCGACTACACATGAGAGTTCCCCAATGGACACTTAGGGTGCAGTGGGACCAGTGTTCCGACAACCTGGAACTACCGGTCATGGTCTTGGATCTAGTTCATTGGACCCTGACCTGGTGGATGACTCCATCCAATTTGTCCAAGGGAGTCCCCTTCAGACAAGAGCTCTGAGGCAAATTCTCACTACAGACGCCATGGGTCAGGGCTGGGGTGCCCACTTAGCAGACCGACAGACACAAGTGTCCTGCTCCCCTTTGAAGCAGACACTTCACATCAACATCCTGGAGATGAGAACGGTCCTCTGTGCTCTGCAAGCATTTCAGATGGACCTGTCCCCAGGCACCCTGCTGGTTCAGACAGACTATATGTCAGTGGTCTTTTACATCAATAAGCAGGGGGGCACCCACTCATATCATCTCTGCAGAGAGGCCATGAGAGTTTGCTATTTTGACCTAGAGCATCACTGGGAACTCACAGCTGTGCATGTTTCAAGCACCCAAAACCTCTTGGCCGACAGCCTAAGCAGGTCTTAGTCACAACCCCATGAATGGGAACTACTCCAATCAGTTACAGACCAACTCTTCGACAGGTGGGGTCAGCCAAAGTTGGACCTTTTTGCATCCCCACTCAATACCAAAATGCCCAGTTTCTGCTCGCTAGATCCAGGGCCTGGTGTTTTCTGGTGAGATACATTGTTCCTCTGTTGGACAGGGAGATATCTATGTGCCTTCCCTCCCTCCCTTTCCTCTACTTCAGAGGGTATTCCTCAAGCTACAGGCGGAGGGAGTGTAGATGATCCTCATTGCTCCCTACTGGCCTCATCAAATCTGGTTCCCTCTGCTCCAACAGTTAGCAGCAGAACCCCTAATCCCCTTACCTCTGAGCTCTCACTTACTCTCTCAGGACAGGGGCACCCTATTCCATCCGGACCTCAAGTCTCTGCACCTGCATACGTGGCTCCTGCAGGGTTAGCAGTTTCCAGGTTTGGGGTTTCCCCCAGGGTAGCGGATGTCCTAGTGGTCGCCAGAAAGCCCTCCACTAGATTCACCTATGCCATGAAGTGGAAGCGGTTCTGCCTTTGGGTCTCCGCTCGCCACCTTGACCCTTTCACATGTCCAGAGAACTCAGTTCCAGAATATCTCCTCTCTCTATCTAATTCCAGTCTGAGTTGCCCATCTGTTAAGGTGCACCTTTCCGCCATCTTGGTGTAGCATGTGTCTGTAGAGGGCAAAACCCTTGCCCAGTTGGACTTCTCCCGCACTTTCTTGTGAAGCATACTTCACCTGAAACCTCTCATTTGGGACCCCATCCCTACTTGGAACCTTTTATTTCTTTTAGAGAAACGTACTCTGCCCCCCTTTGAACCAGCCACATACTGCGAGCTACACTTTCTGTCATGGAAATCGTTATTTTTGGTTGCCGTTACTTCCGCTCAGAGAATTTCCGAGCTGCAGGCTCTGTTGTGTAAAGAGCCTTACTGTACTTGGTTTTTTACAAGGACAGGATGTCTTTGCGAACTAATCCTAAGTTTTTGCTGAAGGTGGTGTCCGAATTTACCCTGAACCAGGACATTCACCTGCTTGTTTATTATCCAGAGCATTCTAACAAAGGAGAGACATTACTACATACTCTGGATGTTCACAGGACTCTTCGCTGTTATCTTCATCGAACAGGTCCTATTAGGAAATCTGACCAATTGTTGATTTCTTTCACCTCCAGGACCCAGGGGGCGCCAGTTACTAAGCAGCCCCTTTCCAAGTGGTTAGTTACCTGCATTGTTTTTGCTATCAAATGTAACAAACCTTTACGGGCCAGTGAGAGGTCACTCCACCAGGGGAATAGCTGCCTCACTGAAAAATGTGTCTGCAGCCAACATCTGTGTGGCTGCAGCAGGGAGTTCTGTCCACACCTTTAACAAGCACTACAGCTTGGACATTGCTTCCAGACACAGGACCGGCTTTGGACTTGCTGTCCTCAAGGCCTGCTATCTTAAATGGCTTCTGATTCTCTTTAGCCTCTACCTGCGGCAACCTGTCTCTCCTTGACTGCTTGAGAGTCAGTCCTTATGGTAATAGCCTGCTGCAAGAGCTCCAACTTGAAGAAAGATAGTTCAGTTACATAAGAACTTACCATAACAGTAGAGCTGCAAAAAGAGCTCTTGCAGCAGGCGTTGCTTTCCTTCCCACCTTCCCCTGGTATCTTTTCTGCATGGTTAGAACCTCCTCAGTTCTCCTTTTCCTTTTTAGGGCCGGGTCTCCAGTGGGAGAACTGAGGTGGGGCTGGGGACCGCCCCCTTTATACTATTGGCTGGCGTCGGGGCAGGCCAATGTCAGGGGCGGTCCCCGCTGAAGACTGCAAGCTAGAAGTTTTCCGTGGTGTCCTAGTGCCTGGTGATATAATTCTTATGGTAATAGCCTGCCGCAGGAGCTCTTCTGGAAGATCTACTGTTACAGTGAGTTCTTATGTAACTGTACTTTCTAGGAGTGGTATATGATGTACATCCACACTGACCTGCCCAACCTATTCTGGCAAGTGGCACACCGGTCTTGCTTTCAACGGGTAAGGTCTGACATCATGGGGCGGTGCCGAGGGAGTTCCCACTCGGGTGGGTGGGAGGAGCCAGCTTGAAGACGTTCCGGCAGGATTTAAAGGGGAAAGGAACACTGTCAGAAATGTGGCTGTACATCATATACCATTCCTAGAACTACTGTTACGGGTGAGTAATCTGTTTTAAGTGTGGGTGAATACCTTATTTCGAGCATTTGGCTAAATATTCGTATTCGGGGGCCCCATGTATTCGAGTATTCATTATTCAGAAGCCGGGGGAACAACAGCCCCCAATCTTCCTCCCCAAACGCAGTCCTTTGAAATACATCCCCACCCCCACCCTCTGCTGCAATCCCAATTCCACCCTCCTTTCCCCCCACACCCACAATTACATGTTTAAAAAACTAAATTTCCCTCAATGGAGAACCGGCACAACCCACCTGCCTCCACAGCAGACCATTGTCTATAGCACTCTTTAAATATCAAAAAAAAATATCCCCCCCCGGCAGCACCCAACTCCCACCCTCCTCCCAGCATTCAGTTTTTCTTTTAAAAGAGAAGACCACCAGCAAAGGTGACCAACACAACCTGCCCTCATCCACAGCCATCCACCTTCCTTTTTTTATTTAATTTTTTCATTTTAGTGTACTTTTTCCCCTCTTGCCAGATGGCCTGCATTGGTCCTGCCTACCTTCCCACTCACCCAGCCCCCTCACCCGCCTTCCCCAGGACTTACTTCTTCTCCTACTGGCACTCTGGCTTACCCCCCAGGACAGGGCCAGTAGGAGGGGGCTGTACCCACCGACAGAGACTTGGTGGGTGCTTCAGTGGGGAGTGCCTCAGTTGGCAGTGGGGGGCCTGTGGTGAGGGGTGGATGTCCTCCTGCAGCATCTGACATTTTTCCCTTTTTCTGTCCCAGCTACTTTTACACTGCCACCTGTGGTCACCCAGGTGGCAGTAGCTCACCAGAATCTGTGTACCCTCCCTGTCTGAGGTGGAAGATGGCTGGCCTCAATGACTCAAGGCTTCTTCCTGAACCCAGGTCATTAGCGCTAAGCAGTGAGCGCCACCCTGCTGGAATGAAAGCGCTTCCACACTTGCTCACATAATAAAACAGCTGATCATGTGATCAGACTAATTTTGCTTACTTTAAGGCTGACATTTTCCATAAGTACAAATTTCAGAACCCCTGCGGCTGACATCAGAGCAGGGCTGCATCAGTGGGAGATAGCCTGCAGTGCATGTTAGAGTTTATACAAGCTCTGATCTCTTGTTTGCTGTTCCTGCTGTTCTCCCAGACCTAAGTACAATCTCTGAAGACTGTACTTAGCCCCGAGAGAACAGCGGGACTGGAAAAAATATGATTGGAGCTAATATACAGGCAGTATAGTGCAGTGGTCTAAGGTTCTGAGCTGCAAATCTGGTGACATCCAGCAGACCAGACCTGGGTTTGAATCCCACAGCTGCCACTTGCATACTGTGTGACCCTAAGCAAGTCACTTAACCTCCTTGTGCTCCCAGGTCGCTCCTGTAAAAAAGCTTTCAGCTTAGTGTGCTATACCTGGTTAAACAACTAAAAATAAAAAAAATAAAAATCATACACTGCAGGCAGTTGGATCTTTCGCTGCTGCAGTTCTGCTCTGCTATCAGCTGCATCAGATTCTGGGATTTGTAGTTACAGAAAATGTCAGCCTGAAAAATAAGCAAAATTGGTCTGATACTTAGTGAACAGTAAGTTAAAAAAAAAGTTTTTACACACAGAGTGCAGATTAGGACCAGCCCCACACCCCTTGGTGCTGACTGCTCCTGTTCAATCCCGTCACTGCTGAATGACTGCATAGGTGACCTGAGAAATGCCGTGGTTAGAGGAGTATAAGGGTTAAATCACTGAGCCTCGGGCTGTTGAGACAGAGCAATGTGGGGGTGGTTGAAAGTGGACTGAACAGGTAGTGCTATGGCTGACCTGGAGGTTAAATGAAGAGAAGCTATTACCAGACAGCTGATTCAGCTACTCTGTAACCATCCGGTTTTAAGATTAATCTGCAAACATTCACAAATCTGTGACTGTATGAAAGTGAGAGCCTACATAGGTTGTTTAGGGAGTCCACCTATCAGCATGGTTTCATTAGGGTCTCACGCTACCCATCTCCTGCTATCTAAAATGCTCCACACGTTTTTCATTTGGCAGAAAATAAGCAGCTTTCTATGTTTTAGGATTTGAAAGGGAAAAAAAACATATTAGGAACACTCCCTTTTTTTACAGTTACTGTGGTATGTCAGCATAGGACGGATATGATACCAATGCTGTGCATTTGTACTGTTTCCTCATTGCTAGCACTTTTGCCTGTCCAAATGGGTGTTCTATACTGTGCCTTGTAATTAATGTTTTATTTTGTGCCTTGTAATTAATGTTGCCTTAACCTGTTTCTTTATAAGCCTAATGTTAGCTGTTGACAATTGTAAGTCGCTATTCTACTCCATGACATTCTTATCTTCACTTCACAGCCTCTCCTCACTTAACCCCACTGCTGCTCTCTCCCCTTCTTCTGTTATATCCTCTTCCCCCTTTTGCCACTCCCACCAAACTCACCTTTACCTGTTCCTACCTCATCCATGCCCTCCTTAGTCCCCACCCTCCTGGCTTTGTAGTCACCTCTCTCACCTACACGCCTACTCCACGTCTACTGACCCCCCTTCCCTGCCCTGCCGTCTCTTGGTTCCACTGGCTCGGCTTGACTTTGACACTTTGCCGCTATTGCCGTAACTCCTCCGCCTCTATCCCTCTCACCGGCATCCTCACCGCCCTGCCGCTCATCGGTTCCACCAGACCGGCTGTATTTTCCTACCTCCTACCGCTGTTGCCGTCACTGCGCTCCCCCACCACCCTCTCTTCGCCTGCCGTCTTCGGCTCCATAGACCCGCCGCAGGTTGGTACCTCACCCCGCTGTTGCCGTATCTGACGGCACCCTCCTTTCCACTTAATCTCCCTCCCATCCTTTTCCAAGTTTTCCTTCCTTGTGTCTTTTCTACTGATGCCTATCCCTCTTATTTTCTGCCTTCTACTATTCACATTTTTGAGTATGTTCCATGATCAAGTGCTAAAGTATATTTTTGTTTACTAATGTATGTTACATTGCCATATGTATTTCTCTCTGCATTTTTTGTACTCGTCTTAATAATCTGGCTGTACTCTTTGTGTATTGTAATTGTACCTCCCAGGTCGTGCCTGAAAACAGTCACTTGCTGACTAGCGCACTTACCCGGTTAACAAAAACTAAATAAATAAATAAATAAGTTTCAGGGTTCATAATAACCTTTCTGTAGCAGTGTTTTTACCCAGCTGTCCAGCTTCGCAAACACATTTGCAAGTGCAAGATGTTTTCTGTTTCAGTTAAGATCTGTCTGTCACATGTGTAAAACAGGTCTCAAGACAGCAGTGCAGATCTGCCCTGATTTTTGCCGTCTCCCCCCCCTTGTTCCCCACTCTAATAATGGAATTTATTTTCCCTGTTCCTAAAGTCCCTGCATACTTCCCTGAACAGGAAGCTCCTCCCCATCCCAGCAACGTATGGACGGGCCAGGTGGGCCTGGAGTTGAAGTGAGGACTGATACAGCCCAGTGGAAGACATAGATAAGAGGAGACACCAAAGAACAGATCCATGAGGAGCACCTCAGAAGGGAGCCTGGGGTGGGGAGAAGAAATGGAATAATCTAATATGGAATGGAAATGTGTATGGGATGTTGTGGAATGGAATGATTACTAGTACAGTACCGTAGTCAGGGTATGAAATTCGTGAAAAAAGTACATGCCCACTTGGGCATGTAAGAAGAAAATGTACATGCCCAACAAACTATTTACATGCCGCCCCTTAGTTTACATAATTTTAGACGTCATCTTCACTGGACCAAGCACTTCCGTTTTCATCACCACCACTAGGGCTGGCAGAAGCAGCATGCAGTGACAGTGTTCTGGAGCCATAAGCTTTGGTGGTGGGCCTTCTTTTGCCATTTTTCCACCACAGTGATATGGCACCTTCAGGGTTATAGTCACTAAGTTGGGGTCCATTCAGAGATATAGACATTAGGTCGTGTAGGGTGTCTGGGCGTAATCCAACCCTCCAGTCATTTTTTTATTCTTCCTATCGAGAGAAGCCTCATTCTGCAGCAGCAGTGTGCACAGGAATCAGGAGAATGATTCTGACAATGGCCAGCACATTTCTAAATTGTTGATCCTGCACATCCGCAAGAATCACTTTCTGCCACAATTTCAGAGACTTACAACTTTCAACAGACAGCAAGTGGAGTACATGCTTTTTTAAGTCTAGCCACTCCAGCAGTACCCAAGTAACATCAACTCCACGAGACTCTAGGACCACTTTATAGTGATCAACAATTGTTTGAATTGCTTGATCTTCATATGTTGGAAGTGCCTCTGTGGATGTTGGCCAGGACTGAAAATTTAAAGCTCTTGCAGCTAGTAGCACTTTATTGGTTGTGAAGGACTGAAAGCAAGATTCAATGTGCTGTGACGTTTTCTGAAGAATTTTTTTGATCTCTGATATTGTGGCTTCCACAATGTCTGAAGGAGAACCTGATCTGTGCCTGCTGGTTTCATTAGTTAAGTCAACACTGTTGTACTGAGTTAGGTTCTCATTTACAGATGTAAGTGTTATGCGGTGAAGAGTTTCTTGATTCGAGAGACCATTTAGTTTTTGAATTGTGCTTTCTACTCTGCTGTGAACTTTTTCAACAGTGGCGTCCTCTTGCTGAAAGCACAGACTAAGAGCAGATAAGTAACCAAAAAACACTTTCAGAAAGTTCATGTATATAACACATTTTAAAGTCTTGAGCACTTTAAGTGTTCCTAGTGCTTTTTGGCCATGATCCTGCTTGTTTGTCAGTGACACATGTTCGAGGTGAGGCACTAATGCAGCCCAGTTCCTTTCAAGGGCAGAACTGGCCCGTTCTCTGTGTGCAAGCCACCTAGTGCCACCAGTGTTAACTGGTTTGTTACGATAATATTTAAAAGGGATCCCGTTTCCTGTAGGCCTTTCCAGCGTTTTGGTGACCTGTGGTAAAGCAGTAAGCGTTCGGCAGAAGTTGTTCTAATGACTTAAAAGGGACAGTCTCTGAATGAATCCTTTACAGCAAGCTCTAAACGATGTGCACAGCAGTGTATGTCAATGAGGTGAGGCACTGGAAATCTTGCTTTATTCTACTAAGGACACCTGAAGTGCTCCCCAACATTACAGCAGCACCATCAGATGCTGCACTTATCAGCTTATGTTTCCAACCACCATCCTTTAAACCACCTTCACCCTCTAAAGCATTAATCACAGTATTTAAAATGCTTTCTGAATTAGGGACACTGACTGGTTTCAGTGCAAGAAATCTTGTTACAGGTAGGAAATTTTCAAAAACATGTACATAAATGCCCTCCTCCTCCTCAGTCACACTTTTATCTGTGCAGGAATCAACAAGAAAAGAAAAGAAGTCATTGTCTTGTGGTAGACTAGCAGTAGTGCTTTGAATATCTTGGGCAATATAGTGAATGAAGACACGGCATTGCTTGTCACTACTGTAACTGTGACTCATAGCATCATCCCCATGATTTCTTCTTTGTAAATCTATCAACCCAGGAAAATCCCTGAAAGGCCTTTCGGTCCTAGCAACGTAATTTGCTGTACAGAACAATTTACAAATTTGATCCATTTCTTTTTGTTCCATAAATTGTATGGATTTCTGTATTGGTCTTTCTCCAACTTTTGTTTTATTTGCAATGTATGCCATCTCAGCATCTGTGTGTGCTACGGACACTTCATGTGCTGAGATAATGTGTACTCTAAAAGTACTGCATCCAGTTCTGAAATTATTTTTGCTTTGGCTTTTATCATAACTCTGACACCATGTACAAAACATGGCACATTTATCTGTGTCATACGTAAGCTACTTCCTGACCTTTTTCCAGGATTCCTGAACTTTTCTAACTTCCGCGGCCTTAACTTGGCTTTCAGTACAAGCAGTAGCACTTGAAGAAACTTCAGTGGTCACAATAGTTTCACTGTCTGGGCAAGGAGATGGTGGGGTTATAGCTGTGCCTGTAGTAGTACTAGTACTTGGTGTTAGGGAATCCGAGTCAGCTCCCGCAGTCTCATCAAAACGCTTTCTCTTAAATCCAGATTTAAAAAGACTCATGGTGTCTGCCTGGCTGTTCGGAGTTGAATTTGTGAATACTGATTTTAAGAATTTTTTATTTGTGTTACTCAGTATTAATAAATGCAACAAGGAAAAAAGTGTGTCTTGCCTTTTTTTTTTAATAAACTTAACAAGAAAACCTGACTGTGTGTTGCCTGATTATTTATTATAACAGGTATTCAGATTTTAGATAGTCCACAGACAGTGTACTGTAGCCTGTAAAATGCTAGGGATTTTTTATAACTGTATACAGATTTTAGATAGTCCACTCCACAGACAGTGTAGCCTGTAAAAGGCTAGAGATTTTTTTATAACAGCATTCAGATTTTAGATAGTCCTAAAAACACAGCGTAGAGCCTGTGAAACACTTAACAGATTTTTTTATAACAGTATACAGATTTTAGATAGTCCACTCCACAGACAGTGTAGCCTGTAAAAAGCTAGAGATTTTTTATAATAGTATTCAGATTTTAGATAGTCCAAAAACCACAGCGTAGAGCCTGTGAAACACTTAACAAATTTTTTTATAACTGTATATAGATTTTAGATAGTCCAACGAAAGTTTTTTTTAATAACAGTATTTAGATTTGAGATAGTCAACTCCACCTAAAGTAGCTTTAGCTAGTAGAATAATACTAGATCCCCCTAAGTTTTAGATGTTCCAAGTTCACGTAGCTTTTACAAAAGCTTTTAGAACTTTAATAAACAATTACTTTTAATTAGATTTTCTTAGTTTGCAGGGTAGTTTTTTTTTTTTTTTTTTTTAACAGATCCCTTTGTATTTAGAGTTTAGGTAATCTACCACATATTATTTTAGGTGGTCCAAGTAGCTTTTAAAAAAGCTTTTAGAATCCAACAATTCCTTATAATTAGATTTTATGCAGTACACAGCATACAAGCTTATTAAAGCTTGTTAAGAGATTCTTTTAACACTAAGTTTATAAAACTATAATGAGCTTTTTTTATATGGTTTAGTTAGGCAGAGGTTTTTTCTTTGTCTCAATTCAGTTCCCTTCCCAGCCAGTAACTGTGTGAATATAGACACGCTAGTGATGAGTTGACTACTGACTTGCTGCTAGTCCTCACACAGTATTTAGTATCTAGCCCTCTTCTTTTTTTTTTTTTTTTTTTTTTTTTTTAATCGGTACTTCGAGCAGTGAACTGTCTGTCAGTATCAGTATAGGCTGCTGATCTTTATTTTTTAGTTAGCTACAGTTAGATAGAGACAGTTTACTATAGGTTTTAAATTCAGTTCCCTGCAATTTAGCAAGTTTAGCTGACAACAACTGTGGCTAGAAAAAAAACGTGCTGCAGAGATCACAGAATAGGTCCTCCTCCTCTTTGCTGCAGTTGGTTGTTTTTTTTACTGCTATCTGCCTCTCCTGCTTTAAATTTTTAACAGTGCTGTGCCAAACAGAGAATTAATATCAGGCACTAGCTGGATGGCTTTATCTAATTTGAATAGCTGGGTTGGTATTTATGAACTCCCCACAGGTTAAACTCTGTCTGCAGTGCTTCCCAACAAGTCTGTGTCACTCTCACCCCCACCCCAGTACCAGAATATCATTCAGTGTGTTGCTTTCTGCTGTCGCTGAAAATTGAGCACAGTCTGCAGACTTTAAAAAGTCTTGTTCTTGACTTTACTGCTTCTATTCTTTTGTCTCCCTCTCTAATCCTCCACTATTAAATGTATGATCTTGTACGATTCCTGATTTCCTCCGAGTCCTTACAGACACCTTCATGGCCTGACGCTCACACTCTGCCTCCTCTCTCACTCCCAAGTCCCTTTCTATAAACGCTCCATGCCTCCACTTCTCTGATTTTACTAAAGACAGCTCTTAAAAGAGCTTTTGGGTCTTTTTTTTTTTAATAGAAATACAAATTAGAGCAGCACACTCGCAGTCTACAGCTACTGCACGGACCTCTGTCTCCTAAATCGTTGACAGAATGGCGCGCTGAGCTGTGTTCTACCATAACGGCAAGTTAAGGGGGCGGGCGAACTCCCAACACAGTCAAATCAATTGGTTCCCGACTTCCCGCCTCATGCAGTGAGCGACCGACGCGATGGACCTAGGCAGGCGGCTGGCTGATGACTGTGCCAGTCAAATCAGGGGCATTTCATTACTGTACTGTCAGCTGACAGTTACAAAGGCACACTCGTGATCGGCGCCTTCACTCCTCCAAAGGCTCCCCCCGCCCTTCTGAAAATAAAAAAAAAAAAACACTAAGAGAGAAAAAGAAACGGAGCTCTGCACCACAAATATCTTAGGTGCCCCAGTGGGCAGGCACAAAACAGGAGTAGGTATCCAGAGGTAAAAGTGCCTGCCCTAGGGCACCTAAGGTATAGGAATTTTGCACCCTGACCATAGTGCTGGTGGAGGAGGGCACAGTGGAGGGCTTCAAGAAAGGGATGGGACAGGTACAAGGGGAAACTGAAACTAAAGAAGACCCTCTTGGAGTTTGGGGGTGGTAAGGTGAGCAGCCACTAGGTTGCTGGCTTTCAAGCAGACAAGACAGACCATTTGGCCTATTCTGCTGGCTTTTAGTATGTTAGTATAGTAGGTCGGAAGGAACTCTACGTCCATCATGTCCAACTCTTGCTTCATAGGCAAGAATGAATAAGTATATTGTGTTCATCCCATGTAAGTTCATACCACACCATGCCACACCATTCAATTCAGAACTCAGCTATACAATTCCATGCCAAGATTAACCATTCAGTGTCTTACCAAACAATCCCATTCCATAACATAGCATACCAAAGAACATCATTCAGTCCTATGACAAACCATACCATACAATGCTGAATTGTGAGTTATTCCATCCCATACTATACTATACCACCCAGTTTCATATTATTCCACACTGAGACAGCTAAGTGAAAGGTTTATTCAGAAATGTTTGGCAACTGCTGTGCTACAAAGCCTATCTGGAGTAGCAGTAGAAAAATGATGTGCAGCATTTTGCGAACAAGCTTGTTTGAAGAAACTGTACAACTGCTTTTGAGAAGAACTGGATGTGAGTAAGTGATTGCTATACATAAGCTATTTTGTATATTAGTTAATGGAAATTGTATGGTTCTTTTGCTATGCAGTACTAGGTAAAATGTTCCAGTATCATACCCTTCAGAGAACCATTCCATTCCATTGCTTGTTCCATCTCATGTGAAATAGCGAATCTGCCAGAATGTCCCATGCCTTCATAAAACAATACATGCGGAATGTGGTCCATGAGCGATGGGAAACTCCTCCTCATCTGCCCCTGCCCAGCACTTTAAAAGTGCTCACTTTGGGGCTGGGCATTGAGAAGGTCCGATATATATAACAGGGTTGCGGTCGCACCCCTATAGTTAGGGTTGAGTAGGCAGTTTAATGTTAAACCCCAGTTTTTGTACTTTAATAACCTCGCAACTGATCAACAGATTTGCATGAGATTTTGCATGTACGGTCTTCTGTGGTAGATCTGTGGATATGCCAAGCTTCATTTCAGTTGGATGTGCAGATGCTAAGTTCTGGATAGTGCAAATAACGAATTTTTGCTTATTGGTTTTGCTGTTTTGTTTTTTTAACTTGCCTACGGCTCAGATGGTTTGGAATTTCCATCTGGAATTTTCACGGTAGAAAGGGACTAGCCCACAGTTGTGCCTTTTCTTTGGTGAAAAATTATTAATCCGTTCCAAAGTTATTTAATTTTGAAATTTTGAAAAATTTGGTTCTGAGCATGCTCAGTAAGTAACTTTAAGATAGCTGTATGAAATGAAAAAGGAATGCTTTTTCATATTGGAATAATCCTTTTTCATTTGCTGCCATCTTATTCCTATTTTTTTCTTTAAAAACAAATTTCAAAAGCCACAAAAATGACATCCTGGAGAGATACCAACACATCTGTTTGACTGATCAGGACCCTGTTAGGTGTAATGTGCACTTCACTGTTGGAGAAATGCCCTTGAAATTTTATCTTTATTAAGTATTATAAATCTTTTTTCGTGATGCGTGATACGAAAAAATAATATTTTTTTGGATCACGAGTCAAGAAAAAAGATCCTTTTTCATGAAGGGAAAATCTTTTTTCCTTTGTTGCATCTTATTCTGATCGCCAGCCCATTAAAGTCCAAAGATATTTTTACAAAACTGCATTGAAACACAACTTTAATAATAAAACATCAGAAAATTATTCCGAATAGCAGTAAAGCCCCAAGTCAGCTTATCAACACGTCCTGCATGTGCATCTCCTTTGATGGGCTCATTTCTCAGCTGGTTTCCATCTGTCTGGCATTTCACTTGTTCAGCATGCACTCCCAGCTGCTGACCCATGTGCACGGTCTGTGGGAAGGCTCTGGACTCCTGTCACCTTTCCTGGACATGCATCCCCTCTCCTGGTCAAACTGGTGGAATAACAGAGGTGGGGGTTAACCCCAATTGCAGATGGCACTCATGGCAGCAGACATTACAGTTGCTGTGCTAGATTCACGAGATTGTAGTTTGCGGTTTCTCTCGGTCTCGGACTCTCTGTACTCACCAGATGTAGGACTTTCGATTCCTGTGCTTTACCTACAGGAGTTATTTGTTACTATGACACCCTCTATTTTGGTAGTGAGATTGGAGCTACTTTTTGCAATATTTTTTAAATGACAGCTGTGGTAGCCTTAAAATTGTTGATGTTTATGCAGCTTTCTCAGTTGTTCCACTTTGCTTATAAATGTATTTGGACACTGTATCTTTTAATTATAAATCCACAGCTGAGATCACTCATAATGTTCGGGGGTTTTCATTTCTCTACAGTTAATAGGCAGAGCATTCTCAGCATACCGCACCTGTGACCTGCAGGCTACGGCACTGCACTGCTCTAGAGGGGAGTGCTGTCTGCTTATTTTTGCTATTACTGCCCATGACTAATTACGCACTCTCATTACTATAGTATGTTGGATGTTAGCAGCCTTTATTTTATTTCCCACTGCAGCTGAGCTCCAACGTCAGCATCAGTAAGTGTCAACAGAAGTTGCTGCAAGTTTCCCTACCTGCTAATAGCGCTTGTAACCCTTTCCCTGATGACCAGTTTAGTCTTATTTCTAATCTCTTACTTGGCTGTGGTTCTGTAGTGGGGAGCTGCTGCATCCTACAAATATCTGCTATCCTCTTTTTATGTTCTATCCACGTACATTTTACTTTGACATAAAATGTTGTACACCCTACCAATGGGCTCGGAGACACCTTTAGCTCTGTATGTTACCTGATCTGCAGTGCAGCGCTTAATACTGCTGGTTTCTACACGGTGTTCAAGCCTGTCTTCCACGTATATGAATTGATAAGGGCACTCTATCTTTCGAACGTCCCCACTGAGCTTATGTATTTCCTGCCCTGGTTTTCCTTAAAGTCCTGCTTAGCTGTAACATGGAGCAACGTCTGTATAGATTACCTTGCTGTACAGGGGCTGGTGCTGACTGACTTTATAGGGAAAAGCAGTGATCCTACTCCTCTTACCTCGGCTAATGCTTGTAGTAGCACTCTCATAATCTTTTCCTTGTGACTTCCAGCCCTTTTTATATTGTTTCCTTTACACAGCTGAGCTCTATGAACAGGTTTGAATCACTGAAACTCGGACCCCACCAGTACTGGAATAGAAGAACACATTTTTTAATGTTATAAGGCTGTTTGGATTCCTTTCTTATTTTATTTTCACTGGCCCTGCTGATACTCCATTTAATATGTAAGGAGACAGGTGACATGATGTATTGGGGGGGGGCAAATGAGGATACAATTTATACTATCTCAAAAAGTGAGGAAATTCTTTGCAAAAAATGGTGTTAATATTACAGTTAAGGTTCAGATTAAACCAACAAAGGTAGAGAAATGTGATGTCTTCCTTGGAGTTGTCAACCCTAACACTCACCCCATTCCGTGCACTCATGAAACATGGGAATCTGTCTCCATCACATCTCAGCTTTTCTGTTACTGCGGTGGGGTGAGTGTTTGGGTTGACAACACCAAGGAAGACTGTACCCCTCATTTGCTTCCGGGGTGGGATAGGAATGTTAGGGTTGCTAACATCACTTTTCCCTACTTATGTCAGTTTAATCTGAACCCTAATTGTTGCATTAACGCAGTTTTTTGCGAATGTAACCCCTAGGTGGCGCTATCCCACGGGCTGCTACCCCTGCCTGCTTGGCTAGTAGCAGGTTAAGGGGCCTAGGTTCTGCAACGGGTGCCTCCACCCGGAGGTCGGGGTTGGTAGTGGTCAAACTAACCTGGGCACAGCCCTCCAGGGCACTGTAACCCCCCACCCTTTCCCTTCTAGTGGCCTGAGCAGTATACGATAATCACTTTCACAGTACCCCTTGTACACCATACAAGTACCCACACTGTTTGCACTTACCACCAGGGCTGATTCCTCTGGCTTGACCCTGGGGATCCCCTATAAAACAAGGTTATGCACAGCAAATAGCAACAGTACAGTACTATTGGCACAAACTGGAACCACAGTCCGGTTAAATGCAGAAAAAGTTAGATCTGATTTATTCAGGGACTTGAACGAGGAAGGGGCGTAATCAGGTTGATTGGCTTAAAGGCTATATTCAGGGCTCCAGAAAAGGTGAGTACCAATACTTACCCAACATTTGTAAATGCTGTACATTCCACAGAATAGTGCTTCATAACATAACTGATGATTCAAACAGAGCATTTTTTTCCAGATTTACAACACTCATATACATCCCACTTTTGTTTTACTCACAATATTTTAAATTGGTGAGTAAATTACTCCTACCTGCCAACATTAGCTGGAGCATTGTTGGCACCTGGTCAATTCTTATCTGGAAAAAACTGCATTCTTTTTAAAAATGTGCTCCTTACTGCACTCCGTCCAGTCATTAGTATGCACCTGAATTTGGTTTTACTCATCTCACTTTCAAAATGAGGAGTAAAGTACTCATCCCAAAAAATCTTATCTGGGGCCCCTGGTTATATTAATCAAACAGTTATGCATGCGCTTTAAGTCCCCACACAGTCACACCTCTGGGTACCCAGGTAGGGAGACAATGGGCTGGCCAGGAACATTGGAGCTGGTTGGGGCCCTGTGATAGAAGAAGGCAACATGCACAACACACTCTATTCGTAATCTGGAGCCGGAGGGCTCAGTTCGTGAAAGAAAAAGCAACCAGACAATCAGATGACAACACTTTAGATTTAGCTGTTGTTGCAGGGAGCTACCCTGATGTTTACTCATGATACCCAGTACTGGACATAGGCAGGACGAAATTGAGACTGCAGGTTGTTGAGCTGGAGTGCCCGGAGAGGAGGTGCCCACACAAATCACCAAGGCGTCGTTCCTGTTCAGGTGTTGAGCAGGGAACTGATCCCCAGACAGGTCTCTTGTTGATGGCTTTCTCTGTGCAGCTGGTAGTTGGGCTGGGCCAGTGTGGCAAGGCCCAGGCCCAAAGGAGATGATTTTGGATTCAGTCCGTGGGGCTGGATGCAGCTTCCAGCAAGCAGAATACAGGTCAAACCACAGTGGGGAACCAAATCGCGACCCACTAGCAGCACATAGCACATTTACATGTAAGGAAATTTTAATGCAGCTTCCAGCAAGCAGAACACAATTCAAACCACAGTGGGGCACCAAATCACGACCCACTATAAGCACACAACACATTCACATGTAAGGAAATTCCACTGTACCAGACAAAAGGCTCTCCGGTCACAATTACAGAATCTGTGCACAGTCCGGGAGTTCAGAGGTGGCTGGAAGTCCAGACAGGCTGATTGCATTCAGCAAATCTTCGGTCTTCTTCAGGTAGGAGCCTAGTCACAATTCGGTGGCTTACTTTGCTCTCCAAGTTCGGATTCAGTCCTAAAAGCACCAAGTTCCCTCTCAGGGACAGTAGGCAGGTATGCAGGCCAAAACTCAGGCCTTTCCACAGTTCTCCTGTGCGAATCTACGCCGGGGCTGCTGCTTGAATCATTCAAGCTGTTATCTCTTCACTTCACAACTCAGAACTGAAACTAGCTGCAAGCAGCTTGGGAATTCTCCCCAAGATCCAAGAGGTTTGGTTGGCTGATTTGTCGGTCAGTCACAACAAGAGCTCCCCCTCCAGGTTATTTTAGGCACCAAAATGCAAAAACTACAATTCCTACAAGTTTTGACCCCACCAAGTCCCTGTAGGCAGGCTCCATTTTAGAGTCCCAACAGTACTGATTGGCCCATTCTGACAGTACCGGGCTAAGTTGGTGGAGATGAACAGAACAGTCCTTGCTGCAAAGAAGGCAGATTAGAACAAACTGCAGTGTTATTACTACTCTAACAAATGATCAGCAAACAAGTACATCTTCTAACAGAGCTCCCTCTCAGATTAATTATGACTGCAAAGCAAGGCAGCTCTCAAAGAGACAGTTCACAGAGGATATACAGGCACTCTCTGGCAATACATTTAAACTGCTAAAACACAGGACACCAGTCTGACAGTGAGCATTTTGGCAAGCTCAAGAAAGACTTTTTGGGAACCCCCATTTGTAGGGGGGTTACACTTCTATTGTGTGTCATTTTTGGCTTGGAAAGGTGCACTGAGCCAAAACTAATTTCCAGGTGCATTGGTAGGTAAGTGACTTGCTCAGAGTCACAGAGTACGCAAGTAGAGGTTGTGAAAATCAAACCCAGGTATGTTGCACGGCAGTGAGCATTTAGGCAAGCTCAAGGAAGACTTTTCAGGAACCCCCATTTGTAAGGGGGTTACATAAAGAATAGATAGATGTGGATAAACTAGCAAAATGGTCGGAAGAGTGGCAACTGGGGTTTAATGCAAAGAAGTGCAAGATTATGCACATAGGGAAGAGAAACCCTGAAACCACCTATAGGCTGGGAGGGGAGTTGCTGGCAGTCACAAGGGAAGAAAGAGACTTGGGCGTCATCATCACCAATGACCTCAAATCATCCAAGCAGACCACTAAAGCAGTAGGTAAGGCTAGAGGGATGTTGGGGTATATTAGTAGGGGTATCACAAGTCGGAAGTGGGAGGCAATAATCCCTCTTTACAAGACACTGGTTAGGCCCCATCTGGAGTAATGCGTGCAGTACTGGAGGCCACACCTTCACAAGGACATTAACCAAATTGAGGCAGTCCAGAGAAGGGCAACCAAAATGGTGCAGGGACTACATCAGAAGACATATGAGGACAGATTAACTGAGCTCAATATGTATACCCTAGAACAGAGGAGGGAGAGAGGTGATATGATTGAAACATTCAAACACCTTAAGGGCATTAACAAGGTGAAAGAGTCTAACATGTTTCAATATAAGAAAAATAGCAGGACAAGAGGACACAGCATGAGATTAGAGGGAGGCCGATTAAGGGGTATTGAGAGGAAGTTCTTTTTCACAGAAAGGGTGGTGGATGCATAGAACGGCCTACCTCAGGAAATGGTGGATATGAATACAGTGCAGGGCTTCAAACAGGCATGGGACAAGCATAAGAGAGCAATACAGATGAGTATGAATAGATTGGCCATTGACAGAGCAAAGGCCAATGGCACATTCATAAGGTAGAAAAAGAAATGGGCAGACTGGATGGGCCTTTCGGTCCTCATCTGCCTTCAACTTCTATGTTTCTATGGAAAGATGGATAGATAGACAGAAATATACGTTTAGCAAAAACCAACCAGACTAAGGCTCCCAATGCTAATAGTTCAACTATTAGATATCAGTAAACTTGAACTTCCAAGTACCGAGGGCTTCCAATGCACTCGGGGGGGTGAGGTAATCCCCACCTAGAGAGGGTATTTTCAGTGAAGATACCCAAGGGCTCTTTTAGAGCCTGGTAAGAAAATGGTTAGGGGTATTGGCAAGTCACTCTCCCGGAAGCCATACCTTAAGGAAGGGTAATTTCTCAGGGGAGAAACAACATATACCACTAAGATAATAAGAGGGGAGGGGTAAGGGAGAGAGGAGATAGTATAAAAAAAAAAAGGGAGGGGGGGTATTCTTATTTTATTTTCAACGGGGGCAGTCAGAGTTCCCCAGTGGGCCTCAAGCATTAAGCTCCGAACGGAAGGTCCATTGCAGCTCCGTTATTCATTATCACATTAAGTAGAGAATGTAAGAGGAGTTAGTACCAGAGAGCAGAAGCAACGTTATAAGTACAGTGTGATGGATGAATTAGAGTGGCTATAATTTACCAAAATATGGTACCATGCCTTCCACTCTAAATTTATATAGCTGCTGAGAGAATGATCACTATCCGTATACAGGGAGCTATACAAGGTCAAAATAGGCAAGTTAAGGAAATATCAGTAATAGGCGATCATTCCTGCTTCAGCCTGAGATCACCATCCAAAAAGCCGAAAGAGGGAAGGGAATACAAAAATAAGACCAGATTTGCAAGAGCCGGAGGTTAGTACTGTTATTTGGTTGTCCCCTAGCACCAACCTTAACAGTTATATCATTCGCTCTCTTACTGGGAGTAAATGTAAGGGGGGGGGAGGCAGTTAGTAACAAAAAGCAAGGGCAGCACTATAGCTGCAGTATGACAGATGAGTTTGAGTGAGTATAGCTTCCAGGGGAATGGTAGCAAACCTTCCCCTTCTAGGACAGCTAAGCTGCTGAGAGGTCGGTCACCTGCTTTCTGCAAGGAGCTATAATAGATCAAAATGGGCGGGTTAAGAAAATATCAGCAGCAGGTATTCGTAACTGTTCCCGGCCTGAAGCCAACATGAGAAAGCTCGAGAGGAGAGAGAGAACACACGAACAAGACCAGGCTTATAAGAACTGAGGGTTAGTATTGTTAAAGACACAAACAGTTATTTACGGATATGGCCAGCCGGCCATTAAACGAGAAGACCAGCAATCAAAGGGCCCCTTAGGGCAGTCCAGCTGACAGCAGGGAAGCTGTCGGAAAATCCTATTACGGATCATCACTGCAGTCTCTCCGTTCTCGCGCCAAGCACGAGTTACCAGTAGATGTTCTCATTAGAAAGGTGCAAATGACCACAGATTAGCTTGAGGGTAATTCCCATGATTAGAGTTCAGGTGTCTCTTTTTGACTGATCACGTAGAGTGTTTGCGATCTTATGGATTGCATCGATCCCCTGACACTTCCTGACATCTCGTTGCCCAATTTGCTAAGCCTGCTGGGCAAGCTTTGCCGCCAGAGTTCCTTTAGTGGGTCTTCCCAAGGGGATTTGTACCTCTATGTAGTGTTTTTTGAGGGTCTCCGCTGCTTCTTCAGCAGAAGTAAAAGTAAGTTGACCATCTGGATGATAGACTATCAGCTTGGCAGGATAAGGGGTCCTAAATCGAATGCCCGCCTTTTTCAGTTCCTTTAGTATAGGGCCATAGGCTGTACGTCTCGCCATGGTTTCAGGTGCATAATCATTCTCAAAATATAGTCTGTGGCCTGTATAGTTAATTTGACCGCTTTTCCAGGCAGTGTGTAGTATAAGCTCCTTTTCTTGAAATCGGAGAAATCGAACCAACACTGCTCGAGGCCTTAATTCTGGGGAGGGCCTAGGTCCCAGAGTACGGTGAACTTGTTCAATTTCTAGGGTGATATCACTTGGAACTTCCAAAATCTGCTTTAATAATAGGCGGATGAAATTATGAGGGTCAATCCCCTCTTCCCCCTCCGGGATCCCTGAGATTCGGATATTGTTTCGCAAGTTCCTTTCCAATGGCATTTTATTTTTGTGTTTGCACTTTGGGGTAGCCATGTGTTTTTAGCCTGGTAGTCTGTTGTGGCTTCTGGAACACTGTACCTGCCAATCAGAATAGTCAAAGTTGGGACAGTGGCTTGTGAAAAAAATGCCAGGCTGGAGGGCTGTTCACTCAGGGTGTGGTAGCTGATATATTAAGTACCAGGGGCCCCACAACCACCAAGGTACCGTCGCCATCATCATCATCATCATCATCAAAAGAGCTTTCTAACCAAACAGAATGTATCTATAAATGAATACACTATGGAAGGCAAGGGGACTTTTCTCCCATTTTGAACTGAGATGGATGAAACATTGCTGGCAATTAAAATTAGTTTTAGAACTTACTGTAAGACCTGTACACACTACAGCATGGTAAACTAAAACGTTTTTTAAAACAGATTAAGATTTCCCATGCTGTAGCATCCGCACTAGTGCCAGTATGTTTAAATCAATTTTTAAAAATGGTTTACAGCGTCCCTTTAGAGAGGAGACCTAGCGCAGTTAAAAGTAGACAAGGCAGGCTGGCCCGGTGGTGCTGGAGGTTGAGGCGCTGGATGCCACACCTCATGCCAGACCGATGACCTGGGTTTGGGAATGAGCCCGGGCCTTGGGGGGGTCAGCAGGGGCGAGAGAGGATCGAGCGTCCGGAGGACTGCTCTCCTCTCTTGGGGAGGGAGGGATCATTATCCCACCTGGTGGCTAACCTCTGGTGGGGGCTGGGAGGGCAAGCCACAGCGTGCTCGTGCCCATGCATCAGGAGGGTGGGGGGGTCAAGGAAAACGGAAAACCGTGTCCTGGGGCTTCATGAAGCTTCGCCCCGGTCCCGCTGGTCTACTGCTGCGCCTCCCCAAATTTGGATTGTGCTCTGGGAAGGGAAGAAGCTCCCTTCCCGGCCCCACCACAGGGGGCATGTCGTGGGGGGGCTTGGGATTGGTTGGTGGCAGTCGGGCTGGCGATTGGGCGATTCGGGGCTGAGTTTCCACTCCCGGTGCGCAGAGAGCAAATAATGTGTAAAAAAAAATAAATAAAAATTAAAAAAATAGACAAGGCAATGGGACTGGACAGGGTGCACCCTAAGATACTGAGGGAGCTCAAGGAGGTGCCGGCTGCACCTCTAACAGCCCTGTTCAACCTGTCACTATAAACAGAGGAGGTTCCGGGGAACTGGAGGAGGGCAAATGTGGTCCCACTACACAAAAGTGGAAAATAAGGAGGAGGCAGGAAATTACGGACCTGTCAGCCTGACTTTGGTAGTAGGTAAAGTAATGGAATCACTGCTGAAGGAAAGGATTGGGGAATACCTTGCAACCAGAGGATTATAGGATCTGTGGCAACATGGGTTCATGGGGAAGTCTTTCAGACAAACCTGATGAGTTCTTTGACTGGGTGATCAGGAAGTGGACCAAGGAGGAGCAGTAGATATGGCCTACCTGGATTTCAGTAAGGCCTTTGACACATTCCACATAGAGGACTGGTGAACAAGTTGGGCAACCTAGGAGTAGGTCCAAAAGTAGTAAAATGGAAAATATGTTGGCAAAGCAATAGGAGTCAGAGGGTGGTGGTAAATGGGATCCACTCTGGAGAAGGCAAGGTGACAAGCGGGGTGCCACGGGGTCAGTACTAGGCCTGGTCCTCTTCAGTGTCATTATTAGCAACATTGTAGATGGACTGGAGAGGAAAGTATTCTTGCTCGCGGATGACACAAAACTCTGCAACAGAGTGGACACACCCCAGGTGAGAGTGGTGGAAACAATGATGGACAATCTGAAAAAGCTGGAAGATTGGTCTAGGGAATGGCAGCTGGATTTGAATGCAGAAAAGGGCAGAATCATGTGCTTGGGGCATAGGACCCCAGAGGCAACATATCAATTGAGCGGGGAGGTATTAACAACCACGAAACAGGAAAGGGACCTAGGGGTAATCATTTCTGACGACCTGAAAGTAGCCAAGCAGTGTGATAAGGCAGGGGAAGGCTAGCAAGATGCTCGGGTGCATAGGAAGGGGCATCACCAGCAGTATTATCACTGTATAAATTGCTGGTAATACCCCACCTAGAGTACTGTGTCCAGTTCTGGAGGCCCCACCTCTGGATGGACATAGATAGGGTGGAGGTGGTACAAAGGAAGGCTACCAAAATGGTGCAAGGCCTGCATCAAAAGTCCTATGAGGAACCACTCAAGGAACTAAATATGTACTCTCTAGCGGAAATGAGGGAAAGGGGGATATGACAGAAACGTTCGGATACCTCACAGGTATTAACCCTTGTGCCACCAGCGTGTCTACACATCCTAAAAACCTATATGTTAGGAGGGCGGTTCAGGGGCAATGTGAGGAAGTATTATTTCACAGAGAGGGTAGTGGATGCATGGAACAGCCTTCCTGAGAAGGTTGTGGGGTCTAAAACTGTGGGAGAATTCAAGAATGCATGGGACAGACATAAGGCAATTCTAGTGGGGGGCAGGAAGAAATAGGCTGTTGGTTAACTAGGATCTGCGGCCTATCCTGTAGGTAGGGAAATGGGCAGACTAGATGGGCCAAGCGGTCCTTCAAACAACATGAAGTCTTGCTGTATTCTGACATATGCAGTGAGTCCCAACCTTCGAACTGCCCCAGAGATGAAAGAGTTAAACTTTCCATGCCAGGCATGGAACGCTGAGCTCGAGCTCGGTTGAGACTCTGTCTGTTGTTCTTCAAACTCAAACCATCAGATTCTTTACTCCGCCTCACTGAACAGTCGCTCCGGAGATTTCTCCTTCTGCTCGGTTCATTTTGTCGGTTAAAGTACCGTTTTCTCAGTTTTCGACCGAATTTAAACCGTAACCTGTCGGTTCAGTCTCTGTCTGTGGTATTTGTGAGTACTAGATAAGTTATATTTTACTCTGTTCTGTGTGGAACTTGTAAACGGTTCATCGGTTCGGTTTGAACCGATCAAGTTGTTAAAAAATCTTAAATTCACTAGTGGCTCTAGCCACAAATGGTTACCGGGGCACAGCTGGGGCACAACAGATGGCAGCCAGGGCACTGATATATGGTTACTATGGGGGAAGCTCTGCACTAACTGGGGCACAGTATTTTTTGACCAGAGCACGTGCCCTGGCGGGCCCTGGTGTACAGCCGCCACTGCTTAAATTGTACTTTTAGAGTGTGGTTACTGGTTCTTATCGGTTCTAGAAAAAACGGATTTTATTACGTTTTTTTCCACGACCCGTGACACGGTTAGGAACCGATAAGAGGGTCTTGCCTGGCGGATTGCCATAAAAGGGTAAGTTTGGATAGGACTGGCACTGTGTCTGAGAAACCCAAAAGAAAAAATGGGCCCACTGGGTTTCAACACTGTACTGTGCAAGTAGAGTTTTATTTTCTCAGAAGAAGCCAGAAGGGGAAGGAAGGAAACATTCAATTCAGTGCTTTAGAGTAACTGGTAATTGCTATTTTTCTTTTAAACTTAGATTGTGGGCTTTTAGTGACACTGTACTTTCTTTGTTGTCTTTACTTAGAATTGTTTTTGGGCTATTGAAAATTTAAAACGTAGTGGTGGTGTAATTCTGTGCTGTCTTTAATTGCTGCAAATTTTAGCCCCCTCCCTTCCCCAACCTTAATTATATGCCCTGTTAAATCTAATTGACAGGAGCTAAACACAGGGTATAGTAAGGGGTGTGAAGTAGAACGGGCATAAGGGGAAAGAAGCCCACCCTCAGCACAAGTGTTTTGACTCATTTATTTATTTATTGGTTTCTTTTTTTTTTTTTTAAAGAAAATTATCTGAGGATCAGTGGCAGGATTTTTAGGACAGTAAATTAATAAAAAGGGAACTAGGAGAGCTTCAGTAACAGACAAGTAGTAGAATAGCAGTATAATTGCAGTATAATGTGGGAGTGGTGCAGTACGGTGGCTGTGGGGCAGCCATATTCAGGCAGACCTTCTGGACACTGAGGTGCTGCCTATCTGCATGCATCTCTTGGACCGCGGGATGAGGTAGCCAGACTCAGAGCGGAAGTAAACTGGGTCAGGAGTACCATCACTCCTATCCAGAGACCACCCAGTCCAATGCAACTGCCTCAAAGGATGCCGAGACGAGAGCACTTGGATGACAGTGGGCTCAGGGAGGGTTAGAGCGGTCAGGCAGAGGCACATCCCAGATCCTATTCCACTCAAGAACTCCATATGCCACACTGGCAAACGAGGACAACCAAATGGAGGTACCCAGAGAAGTGGAAGGAAAGGATGTGGAGGTTAGCCAAGGAGGTGACCTCAGCAGGGAAAGCAGTGGACCCCAGAGGAGGAGGAGGAGGAGGAGGAGAGCGAACCTGGTGGGGACTCCATCATAAGAGGGATCCAGCTAGGAACACAGGAGGTGGAGGACAGGAGGTGAGGTGCCTACCAGGTGCCACAGCATGGAGGGATGGAAGGAAGATCCTGGGAATCACTGGGAGGGCAAGGCAGGGAGGGTAAGCTGGATGTCATTATACACCTAGGTACTAATGACCTGTCAAATGGGGAAAAGGAAGTTCAGGAAGAGTTTAGGAAATTGGGAAGGGGTCTCAAGCAAGTAGCTACTTCTGTCACTTTCTCAGAAGTACTACCTGCGAGAGGCAAAGGGCCTTATAGGAGTGCATGCACCGGAACTTTAATTCATGGTTGAAGAACTGGTGCTGTGAGGAAGGGTTTGGATTCATTGGTGACTGGGGACCCACCTGGAGGGATGGAGGTTTGTTCAAGCCTGGCGGCCAGCATCCATCCTGGAGGGGAATCCAAGCACTCAATGATAAGTTTAAATGCTACATTGACAAGCATTTAAACTAGCAAAGGGGTGGCAGGCCAGCAAGGAGGGTACCTACTTGCTCACCCCCCACAGCTAGCAGTGGAACCAGTGAACCAGAGGAGTGGCTATCTCTGCAAAGCAGTGTGCAAAAGATGGAGATTAGTGCCCAAGAGGTGGATAGGCAGAAAAGGGGCAAAATTCAGCAGAAGTGCAGACAGCAAGGAGAACCAGGGATAAAGGACAGCCAAGGAAGGGGCTGGAGTAGAACAGCGAAACAGTCTAGGGAGGTCAAATCATGGAAAGCCATGAGTGCAGATGCCAGGAGCCTTAGCAACAAGATGGAAGATTGGAGGCTGTCATGGTACAGTCAGACCTGGACATTGTGGCCATCACTGAAACCTGGTGTAATGATAACCACGACTGGGAGATGGCCATACCTGGCTACAACATATTCAGAAGAGACAGAGCAGGCAGGAAGGGAGGAGGAGGCACTGTATGTGAAAAAATGGCATAAGGCCACAGAGATCCAGGAGGAACAAAATGGGGAGAGATACTGTGGGTTAAGCTGGAAAGGAAAATGGGACAGCCATCCCACAGGTGTGGTCTATAGACCACCAGCCCAGGAGGAAGAAACAGATAGGAGCTGATGCTAGCCATCCAAAGGATGGCAGACAAGGGTGAGGTAGTACTGGTTGGAGACTTCAATATTCCAGACGTGGACTGGAGCATCCCAGCAACAGCATCAACTAGTAGCAGATTTATCCTGGACTCCCTTCAGGGTGCCTTCCTCAAGCAACTGGTCATGGAACCAACTCAGCAGAAGGCAATACTGGACCTTGTGCTCACAAACAGGGACAGTGTGATGGGGGTAACAGTGGGGGAGCACCTGGGGAACAGTGACCACCAGTCATTGTGGTTTGAAATCACAGAAAGAGCAGAACCAAACCACACAAAAACAGGTATCCTGGATTTTAGGGGGGCAGACTTTGGGAAAATGGGGAGATACTCGAAAGAGGCATTAAGGGGAATGGGACAGGAATCGGGTTGAGGAACAGTGGGCAGTATTTAAAATGGGGATTACAAGAACAGCAGAATTATGCATTAAGCAGGTTAGCAAAAGGAAAAGGAAGAGGAGACCATTATGGTTTCCCAAAGAGGTAGCAACGAAAGTGAAAGCCAAAAAGATTGCATTCAGGCAATACAAAAAGACACAGGCAGAAGTGGATAGGGAGAAGTACCAGGAGAAGCAAAGGGAGGCAGGAAGGTCAGTAAGGGAAGCCAAAGCTCAGACAGAAGAACACATTGCAAAATCAGTGGGTAGAGGGGACAAAACCTTTTACAGGTACATAAGTGAAAAAAGAAAGACAAAGGGAGGGATAGTGAGACTGAAGGGGGAGGATGGGGACCACGTGGAGGATGACGACAGTAAAGCTGACATACCGAACAGGTATTTCTGCTTAGTCTTTACTGAGGAAGAGGAGGATAATGGGTCTGAAGGGAGTACAAGGGGTGAGAATGGTGCAGAAATGGACACAAGTCCCTTTACACGAGAAAGGGTCCTGAAGGAACTGGAAGTAATAAGAGTTGATAAAGCAATGGGGCCAGATGGGGTGCACCCTAGGGTCCTTAAAGAACTAAGAGGTGGTGGCTGAACCTCTGGCTATCCTGTTTAGCCGATCACTGGAAACAGGGAGGTACCCAAAGACTGGAGGACAGCAGATGTAGTCCCCTTATACAAAGGTGGGAACAAAGAGGAAGCAGGGAACTACAGACCAGTCAGCCTCACCTCGGTAGTGGGGAAGATCATGGAAGCACTACTGAAGGAGATTGGTGGAACATCTGGTTGTCAGTGGACTACAGGACCCAAGGCAGCATGGTTTCACCAGGGGGAGGTCATGTCAGACCAACCTCGTTGAATTTTTTGACTGGGTGACTAGGGAGGTGGATCAGGGAGGGCAGTGGACATGGCCTATCTGGACTTCAGCAAGGCCTTTGACAATGTGCCACATAGAAGACTATTACACAAACTGGGGAATATGGGTGTGGGCAGGACAGTAGTGTGGTGGGTAGGTAACTGGCTGGGTGGCAGGACACAGAGGGTGGTGGTAAATGGCTGTCACTCCACAGAGAGAAGAGTGACCAGTGGGGTACCACAGGGATCAGTGCTGGGACCGGTCCTATCAACATCTTCATCAGTGACATTGCACAGGACCTAGAAGGCAGAATTTCACTGTTCGCTGATGACACAAAGCTCTGTAACAGAGTAGACACACCAGAGGGTGTAGACAGAATGAGAAGGGACCTGCAGAAACTTGAAGAATGGTTAAGGGTTTGGCAGTTGAAATTCAATGCAAAGAAGTGCAAGATAATGCATATGGGGCACAAAAACCCTGGCACAATATATCAGTTAGGGGTGAGGATATAGCATGCACCAAGCAGGAAAGGGATCTTGGGGTTATCATCTCTGATGACCTCAAGGTAGGGAAACAGTGTGACAAGGCAGAAGGTAAAGCAAATAGGATGCTGGGATGTATAGGCAGGGGCATCACCAGCAGGAAAAGGGAGGTCATAATTCCGCTATACAAGACACTAGTGAGGCCCCACCTGGAGTACAGTGTACAGTTCTGGAGACCATACCTACGTAAGGACATAGACAGGGTTGAGAAGGTTCAGAGGAGGGCAACAAAGATGGTGCATGGATTGCATCACAAGTCCTATGAAGACAGGTTGAAGGAACTGAACATGTACTCCCTGGAGGAGATTAGGGAGAGAGGGGATATGATAGAGACATACAAGTATCTCACAGGGAGGAACAGGGTGCAGTAATACACTATTTTTAAGCGAAAAAGATGTTCCAGGACTAGAGGGCATGGGATGAAGTTGGAGGGAGGACGATTCAGAGGAAACATGAGGAAGAATTTCTTCATAGAACGGGTAGTGGACAAGTGGAACACCCTGCCAGAGGAAGTAGTGGGGGCTGAAACAATCACGGGATTTAAGAATGCATGGGATAGACATAAAGGAATTCTGGAGGTCAGGGGTAAGGGGCAACAGACTTCTAGGAAAACATAAACTGAACTTACAAGCTCAAATGGGCAGACTGGGTGGGCCATAGGCCCTTATCTGCCGACACTGTCTATGTATCTATGTGTGTGTGGGGAAGTCTTTGCCAAGGCTGATCCCCACACCACCTGTGTTTATTGTCTGGGGTTTGACCACCTCAATGCAGACTGCCAGATTTGTAAAACTTTTCCTGCAGCTACCCTGGAAAAGAGAGTTGGTAGCCTCAGGGAAAGGGAGGCCAAAAAGTCCGCTGAACCGGATGGCCAGCCTGGTTCGGTTCAAACCGAACCAGAAGGAGTGCCCTCTGACCAGGGCGAGATTTCTTCGGCCAAAAGGAGATCCGACTCTGAGGAGTCGGTTCCAGCAAAAAGGACTAGAAAATCAGCTGGTGTGGAGCCAAAACTTTCCTCTCCAACCGCTGAAGAAATAGCCAAAGCGATAAAAATTGTCCAGTCGCTTTCCCCGGTTCCGACCGAACTGGCGCCATCAGGTAGGCGCTCGGTTCGGCCGGTTCCATCGGTTCAAGAATGTGATTTAGAGGAGTATTATGAATCGGAGGAGGGGGAAGAGGAGTATGAGGAGAGTGAATGTGGATTTGAAAGTCTGGATGTGCCCATTGACCCGGACATCTCCCCAGACAGACCTTCAGGAGTGTCTCCTCCTAGGCTTTCTGAGTCCCCTTCTCATTTTATGTTTTATAAAAAAGTGGCTGAAACCCTCCAGCTCCCTATGGAGGAAGCTGTGGATGATCAAGAGGAGCCTGACTTTGTGGAAATGATGGATATCCCAGAGTCTAGGAGGCTGTCTATTGCCTTGCATAAATCTTTTGGGAAACAGACATTTAAAATTCTAAAAACTCCTAACACTATAACTCCTGTGGATAAGAGAATGGACAAGAGGTACACATTGTCAGGCTCTGATACGGAGCTCCTTACACAACAATGCAGCCATGTTGGGGTAGTGCAGGCTGCAGCCTGTGACAAGGCAAATATTCCCTTGGCTTCACACCCCCAGACAAGGACTCCAGGAGGATTGATGCCATGGCAAAGAAACAGTAAATGGCAGCATCCTTGGGACTCAGGCGAATTATATGGCTTATGTGGCTAGATATCAGAAATCCAGATGGGACACTGTCATGGCTTTAGCAAAACAGGTCCCTGGCCAGCTGCCAAGGAGCTGGAGCAGGTGGCTGCTGATGGTATTGAGGCATCAAGGTGCAATTCCATGCTGCAGTGGACTCAAATGATGTGTCATCAAGAGTCATGGCTACATCTGTGCACTTGAAGAATGGCTTGGCTCAGATGTGACTAGCCTGTCTGGGATACCCAGACTAAGGCCATGGATTTTCTGTTGTGGGTAATTCTCTGTTTGGGAGCAGACAGAGAATTACATGAAGAAAGTGGATGAGTATAGGACCACCTATAGGAGTGCACAGGCCAAGGAAAGGCAGGCCACTCCTCAAAGGCAGCTTCCCAGGGGCAGGGGCAGGCCTTTTAATAGGCCTTTTTACCAAGCTCAGGCCTCCTCTTCTGCTTATGGCCAGAGGGGGTTCTTCAGAAGGAGAGGCAGACGGGGTACAAGCAGGCCTGCTTCCACCCCTCAGCCCAAAGCCCCTGCCAAGCAGGCACCCTGATGGGGTTGCCAGGGCCGATTCTCAGCTACCTGTAGAGGGCAGGCTGGCTTACTTTGTCCAGGACTGGGAGTCTCTGACATCAGACAAATGGGTCCTGGGAGTAGTAAGCCAAGGACTGGTTCTCAGCTTCAAAAACTTTCCAAAGATGAGAACCAGATCCTTTCCACCTGCAAATCCATCAGAGGCACTTGCCTTAGAGGCAGAGGTCTCTTCCCTCCTAGCTCTCAGAGCTGTGGAAAGGGTTCCACCCCTACACCAGGGCAAAGGGTTGTATTCCAGGTACTACCTTACCCCAAAAAAGACAGGAGAATGGCGGCCCATCCTGGATCTCAGATACTTAAACAAGCACCTTTTAAAACCAAAATTCAAAATGGTGACTCTGTGAATTATTCTACCCTCTCTAAGGCCAGGGGACTGGCTAGTGTCCCTGGACCTCAAGGATGCCTACTTCCATATTCTCGTCAGAAGCTCCCATCGAATGTGCCTCAGGTTCGAGCTGCCCTCAGGCCATTACCAGTTCAGAGCAATGCCCTTTGGCCTCACCTCTGCTCCAAGGGTATTCACAAAATGCCTGGCAGTAGTAGTTGCTTCTCTAGGAAGGCAGAAAATTGCCATCTTCCCTTACCACGATGACTGGCTCATAGTAGGCCAGTCCCCAGACCAAGTCAAGTTACACTTACAGATAACTCAGCAACTGCTCACTTCTTTGGGTTTCCTTCTAAATCTTCCAAAGTCAGTTATAGAGCCTGTCCAGCTCCTCACCTTCATAGGCGCAGAGCTAGACACAGAGAAAGCCAGAGCCTTCCTTCCCCTGGACAGGGCAAGGACCCTTGTCTCTCTGGCTTCCTCATTCACCCTGCAGGTGTCTCGACCAGCAAGGCATTTTCTACAGCTCCTGGGGCACAAGGCTGCTTCTACAGCAGTAGTGCAGGGAGCAAGATTTCAGATGAGGGACATTCAGTTCCATTTGAGAGCCTTTTGGTCTCAAAGGAAGGACCCTCTGACCAAATTGATCCCAGTAACTGGAACCCTGATCCAGGCCCTACAGTGGTGGCAGGATCAGAACAATCTGAGACAAGGGGTTCCCTTTGTCACTCAGTCTCACTCTTTAATCCTTACTACAGATGCCTCCCTCTTGGGGTGGGGGCTCACATGGGCGACCTCACCACCCAGGGGTTGTGGTCCCCTCAGGAATCTCTGCTCCACATCAATTTGTTGGAACTCATAGCAGTATTTCTAGCACTTCAAGCTTTTTCCAAATCTGTTCAGAACAAAGTTGTTCAGGTCAGAACAGACACCAGCACCACAGTGTGGTACATCAACAAGCAAGGAGGCACTCGGTCTACAGCCTTGTGTACCGAAGCAATGAAGTTGTGGTCTCTGGCTTACTCCCTGAACACCTCCTTCACGGCAGTTCACCTCCCAGGCAAGGACAGTGTCCTGGCAGATGCTCTCAGCAGGATTTCCCAGGGCCATCACGAATGGTCACTGGACCCCCTGGTCTTGGAGGTGATATTTTCCAGATGGGGCACCCCACAGATAGATCTTTTTGCAGCTCCAGACAATCACCAACTTCCCCTTTTTCGCTGCAGGCCCCTAGTGTTGGGCTCAGTGCCCCTGGATGCCTTAGTTCTCAATTGGGAAGGGAAGTTTCTCTATGCTTTTTCCCCCCTTCCCTCTCCTGTTCAAAGTGCTAGTCAAAAATCAGATCTCAACCCTGCAAGATGATCCTGATTGCTCCAGACTGGGCCAGACAGCCCTGGTATCCTCTCCTACTGTCCTTAGCAGTCCATCTTCAGCTGTATCTTCCCAGGAATTACAACCTGTGCTCAGGGGAGGGTTTGGTACCTGAACCTCAAATCTCTCAATCTCAAGGCCTGGCTCTTGAAGAGTTAGAGTTTGCTGATCTACACCTTTCCCAAGGTGTAATGGATATCCTGAAGGCTTCTAGAAAACCTTCCACCAGGGCTACTTATAATTCCAAATGGAAAAGATTTTCCATATGGTGCTCTGGGTAAGCATATTTCCCCAGAAATCTGCTGATCTGCCCATAGTCCTTGATTATATGGTCCATTTAAATAGCTTGGGGCTGAGACCAGCTACACTGAAAGTGCATCTGGCAGCTGTGTCTGCTTTTATTTCAGCAGGTAAGCCTTCTTCTCTTTCAGCTCACCTTATATTCTCCAAGTTTTTCAAGGGATTGCTTCACACCAACCCTCCATTCAGGGACCCTGCCCCTGCCTGGGACCTTAATGTTTGCATTGCTCAGCTTATGCAACCCCCTTTTGAGCCTTTGTCTTCAGCAGACCTTAAGTTCTTGACTTGGAAGACTGTGTTTCTGGTAGCCATCACTTCTGACAGACACATAAGTGAATTACAAGCCTTGTCAGTGGAGCCTGATTTTATCTCCTTTTATAGAGATAAGGTGGCGAGAGGAGGCTACACTGTTTAGATGTGAAAAGACATAGAGCGTACCAAGGGTCACAGGTTTGACTCCCTCCAACTGTTCCTCACTTATGGTGAGGTTGGTAAAGGGAAACCTGCCACTAAAAGATCCATTGCCAGGTGGATTGTCTCTTGTATCCAGTTTGGCTATGAAAAACTGGGTAAGGTTCCTCCCTCAGGCCTGAGGGCTCACTCTACCAGAGGTACAGCTGCTTACATCCCTATTCTAGAGATATGTCAAGCAGCTACCTGGAAAACAGTTCACACTTTTACCAAGCATTACTCACTGGACATCCAGGCTAGGAGTGATGCTCGGTTTGGCACAGCTGTGCTTCAGAGTCTATTTCCTAAGTAGGTTCTGTCCCTCCTCCATGGAGGTACTGCTTTGTAGTCTGCATATGTCAGAATATAGCAAGACTTCATGTTGTTTGAAGAAAAAATTACTCACCTTAGTAATGTTGTTTCTTCTAATGGAGTCTTGCTATATTCTGACCTCCCCCCCTGCCTGCCCCTCTCAGAACCTTTGTTTTTGGGGTGTGGGTGGGCAGTGCAGTGTTGGCACTTAGTAGGTGCCCACCTTGTTGTTTTCACCCCTTCTTTTCTTGGGGTGAGTTGGTGTTGTGTTTTTCATTTTTGGGTCTCCTGACTTGAGTCTTTGTTTTGGGACCAAAAAATGTGTTTTATGTTTGATAGCCAGTTGGCTAGTGTAGGTTTACAGCTTCCACACAGGACCTTAGTGAGTTTAGCTTGTAAAGATCTGACGGTTTAAGTTTGAAGAACAACAGACAGAGTCTCAACCGAGCTCGAGCTCAGCGTTCCATGCCTGGCATGGAAAGTTTAACTCTTTCATCTCCGGGGCAGTTCTAAGGTTGGGACTCACTGCATATGTCAGAATATAGCAAGACTCCATCAGAAGAAACAACATTACAAAGGTGAGTAATTTTTTCTTATCTGCCGTCAAAGTCTATGTTTCTGTGTTTCTGTGGTTCAATCTAAGGGTTAACAAGATACATGAAGGTAGCACTTTCCATAGAAAAAGATGCTCCATGACAAGGGGTCACGCTATGAAGCTGGAGGTGGGGAGGCTCAGAGGAGATGCGAGGAACTAATTCTTCACGGAGACGGTGGTGGATGCCTGGAACAGCCTCCCAGCAGAGGTGGTGGGTGCTAAAACGGTTACAGGACTCAAGCATGCATGATATAGACAGAAGGGGACATTTAAAGTAAGGCGGGGGGGGGGAGACTGGAGATCGAATAGGGTCTGCGGCGGCACAGTAGGTAGGGAATATAGGGCAGACTAGGTGGGCCAAGAGGTCCTATCTGCTGATAGCGTCTATGTTTCTATGTTAGCACTACTGCCTGTCCACCGAGTTAACTTTTAATGTGGTTCCATACTTCAGAATCATGTTGCAAGACATCGTGGGTGGGTGAAGGACTGTACCAAAGGGAGGAGAGCAGGCTTGACTAACAGCTGTAACATTTTAAAAACTGCGCCAAGGCCTGCGTCTCATCAGGGTTTTAGCAAATTTTTTAAAACCAGACTAAATACCGTGTTAAGTGCAGATGCTAACCATGCTTCAAGGACTTAAAATGGTTTAAGCTCCTTAAACCGTCTTAGGCCATGTCCACACTGGTGCTTTTAAACCATTACCAGACTTTTAAAATGTTTTAAAACTTGTAAACACATTTTGTGTCTGCATTAGTAAGGGTTTAAAAGCGGGTTTCAAAACCGGTTTTATGTGGTCTTTAGGTCGGTTTTAAAAACGTTACGAGCTGAAACATGGTTTCTTTACCAGGGCAGACAGATGTAGCAACCATGTTTGTTTTTTCATTGTCCTCCTACGGCCCACAATTCTGTGTGCTGCTGTCCCATGTCTCATTGCTGTTAACTACGCATGCGCATAGTGATATAAAATATGAGTGGAACCAGGAAGTAAATGGGAGAAGTAACATTTACATTTCTCAAATGCTGCTAGTATTTTTGGAAAAACGGTCTGCCAGTAGAACTAGAAAATACATGAATATTGGCACCGCCATGTTTGTATATTGTTTGTGCACAGATTTCTGGGATTTAGGTCATAACTGCATTTTAAAACTGATTTCAGTAATGGTTCACAGCACACTAGATAATGCTCTAGTGTGGACGAACTTCAACCATTTCTAAAAATGGTTCAGTAGCAGTGCGGATGTGATAGAACTGTAAGCTCTAAACCGATTTTAAAAATATTACCAGAGTTACAGTAACTCCGTAGTGTAGACAGTGCCTTAAACTATGTAGTCTGTATAGGGCCTACATATGTAGTAATTATTTGTTTATTGTTTATTTTCTACTTAGCTTACAGTTTAGCCTACAAGTAACTCTGTATTAATTCTGTATTCTGTATTAATTCTGCCCCGTAACTCGCCCTCTGTACCTTTTTGAACAGTTGGTGTTTTGTTAAAACAAGGTTAGTTTGGTGTAAAAACTTCTAAATAAATATGTAACCCCCCCTACAAATGGGGGTTCCTGAAAAGTCTTCCTCGAGCTTGCCTAAATGCTCACTGCCAGGCTGGTGTCCTGCGTTTTAGCAGTTTAAATGTGATGGCCAGAGAGTGCCTGTATAGCCTCTGTGCACTGTCTCTTTAACAGCTGCCTGGATGGCAGTCATAAGTAATCTAAGAGGGAGCTCTGTTAGAAGATGTAACTATTTGCTGAAAATCATTTAGAGTGATGATGATAATGTAGTTTGTCTAACCTGCCTTCTTTGCAGCAAGGACTGTTTTGTTTATCCCCACCATTTGGCCCGGGACAGCGAATTGGACCAATCAGTTCTGGTGGGACCTAAAATGGAGCTGGACTACAGGAGCTGTCTGGAGTCAAAATCTGTAGGAATTGTAGTTTGGGGCTTTTTGCCCCTTTTTGCACCTGAAGGGTGAGCATTTGTTGTGACTGACAGGAGGATCAGCCTACCAAACCTTTTGGATCTTGGGTAATTTTCCAGGCTGCTGCAGTTAGTTTCAGTTTTGAGCTGAGAAGTGAAGAAGTACCAGCTCAAGTGATTTTGAGCAGCAGTTCTGCATGGGAGAACTGTGAAAGGGCTGAGTTTTGGCCTGTCTGTCTGCGTGTTGTCCTTGAGAGGAAAAACAGAGTTTATTCGGACTGAATCCGAGTTGTGAGGACTATTTAAGCCACTGGACTGTGACCAAGCTTTAACCTGAAGAAGAACGAAGATTTGCTGAATGTGGTCAGCCTGTCAGGATTTCCAGCTGCTTTTGAATCCCCAGTTTGTGCAGAGACTTTGCGATCATGACTGGAAAGCGGTTTGCCTGGTACAGTAGAACTGCCTTACATGTAAATGTGCTGTGTATTGAAAGTGGGTCGTGATTTGGTTCCCCACTGTATGAACTGTGTTCTGCTTGCTGGAAGCTTTATCCAGCCTAATTGGACTGAATCCACGTTCATCTCCATTCGGCCTGGGTCATGCCATGCTGGCCCTGTCAGACTACCCGACTGCACAGAGAAAGCCACCGACGAGAGACCTGCCTGGGGATCAGCCCCCTGCTCCACGCTGGTACAGGAGAGATGCCTTGGTGAATCGTGTGGACCCTGCTTCTCCTGGCACTCCAGATTAACCACCTGCTGTCTCGATTTTCATCCAGCTTATGCCCAGTCTTGGGTATCATGAGTAATCATCAGGGCAGCTCCCTGCAACAACAGCCTAATCTAAAAGTGTGTCCTCTGATTATCTTGTTGTTTTCTTTTCAGGAACTGAGCCCTCCAGCTCCAGATTACAAATGGTGTGTGTTGTGCATGTTGTTTTCTTCCATCACAGGGCCCAACCAGCTGCAACGTTCTGGCTAGCCCACCATTCTCCATCTGGGTACCCAGAGTGTGTGACTGTTTAAGGACCCTGAAGTGCATGCATAACTGTTTGATTGATAGAGCCTTTAAGCAAATTAACCTGATTACGCCCCTTCCTTGTTCAAGTCCCTTAAATAAATCAGATCTAACTTTTTTTTGCATTTACCCTGACTGTGGTTCCAGTTTGTGCAAGAGTACTGTACTGCTGTTATTTGTTGTGTATAACCTTATTTTGCAGGGGTTCCCCAGGGCCGGGCCAGAGGAAAGCCCTGGTGGTAAATGCAAACTATGTGGTTACTTGTGTGGTGTATCAGAGGTATTGTGAAAGTGATTACTGTGTATTGTTCCAGCCACTAGTAAGGAAAGAGGGGGGTTACAGTGTCCCAGAGGTCTGTGCCCAGGTTAGCTTGACCACTACCAACCCTGACCTCCAGGTGGAGGAACCCATTTCAGAACTCAGGCCCCTTAACCTGCTACTAGCCAAGCAGGCAGGGGTAGTTGCCCTTGGGATAGCACCACCTAGGAGTTACAAATAAATAAATAAATAAATAACTTACACCAATAAATAAAAGTAGATACCACAAAAAAAGCAACAGTACACACACAAACCCTGTGCTGTTGCTTCTAACAGTAGTGTATCAAGTCCAAATTGTAAGGTGCAAGAATCAAACCATCTTTATTTACCCTAAAAAATACTAGTCAGAGATGCAGAGAGGCCAGAAATTCACAGTGAGAGCAAACTCCCCCACATTGTGCGGTACACTACCTCATGGTCAAAGGACCTTTAAAAAAACACAGCAGTGTGTAATGTGAAACGTCAGGGAGTCTGCTCTCACTCCCAGATGTTTGGCTTCGCTGTGTGTCTGATGACTATTTGTTAAATAAAGACGGGCTGATTCCAGCAGCTTGCAGCTTGGACATTCAGACATTGTTCTGTTGGAAGCACCAGACGGTGGGGTTCTTTTTTCCCCCATAGTCTCTGTACAGCCTCTTGGCTTTGACAGAGGCACCGCATGCTGACAGCAGTGTGTGCTCATCCCCTTTCCACACATAATAGAAACACTTCAAATCTGAAAGAATGCCACATGTCTTCAGCTGCCAACAGTGCTGTGAATGCCATGTCCTTCTAGGTCAGGAGAAATACTGGGTAAATATGCAAACCCTACCCCATCTTCCCAGAGCTAGCACAGTTTGGCAGCACTCAGTGCATTAAGTTTACTGTGTGCTGCTGACAACTGGACCATGCACACCGTGGAAAAAAGTCTATTTTTCAAATGCATTTTTGTCGCTATAGCACAACAGCATGCTGCTCATATTGTATTGTTTATATTCTGGGAAGGTCCTCGGTACAACCCTGTGGAGCACCTGGATTTTGGCGTAACTGCACCAATATGGTACACTGTGAATTTTCTTGGGTTCAGCATTTTTCCCAAACTCCAAGACTGCTTCCCCTCAGCTGAACCACCTCCCAGCCCCACTCACGGCATCTCTGGCTTTTACCCCAGAACCCAATGGCTTGCCAGCATGGTGGGGTGCCTCGGGTCTGCACTTTCCCTCAGGAAACCCAACACTGGTCACCACCACATTAGGGCCTGAGAGTGCCCTGATTATTGTACTCCATGCTGGGACTCTTCTTGTTAGTCCTCAGGGATGCCGGCACGCTCAAGGATCCAAGCATGGTGACACAGAACCCAGGCGGCATCCCACCTCCCTCTGTACCTACATTACATTCCCACATGTGGTCACCCAGGTGGCAGTGTAGTAATGACTTGGCCACCCTGGAGGTGGAGAGCATCATCTAGAACCCTTAATCATCCTCCCCGCTGGCCCTCTGATGCTCCAGCATGGAATACAAACCTATGTTTCTGGCATTGCAAGTGGCAATGGTGCCAGTCTATTTATTTTTTATTTATTTATTTATTTGAAAATTGGTAACTGCAAGAGGCATACTAAGCCAAGGCTCATTTGCAGGTGCAACCTGAAGTAGAGGAAACATGAAATACAATAATAAAAGCATACATGGTAATCATTGTTACAGAATAAAGTAAAAACAGAGTTCAGCTTAACATTATAAAACAATTAAATAGGATCAGACATCCAATTTATTATAGTAAACAGGGAAGGGTCATCGAGGGGAATGAAAAGAGCAGCAGGGTACGGGAAGAGGTTTTAGTTGGTGCCCAAAGCTTAACCGTTTCTTTTCTTTTTTAATTAAACTACGCATAGGGGTCTTTAACATAGTAATTAAATTCTGTGTTTGAGGCAAGTTTAACCCCTTCCCCCAGTTCAATTAAAAATTGACCAAAATCAGCCCACGGGTGGCAGTTGGGGAGGAACTTTGCCCTTCCCAAGGATCTGAACCCAATCTGAAGCACAGTGTGGGTTAAATAGCACACAGGTATGAGACTCTTCTCTTTTAGCTCAGTTGCTTTGTAATGCACATTTGGCTTGCCTCCAGCTGTGCCTTCTACATTGGTATAATAAAAACTTAGGTTTTTGAGCATTTGTAACCAATGGACTCCCACTGTGGACCTCTTGAAACTAATGAACATGTTCCCTCCCTTTTTTCAATCCTGTATTTATCCTTCATCTGCCAGCGGTGGCCCCTACTGGCCTGGTGACCTTCTAGTACCAACATGCTGCACAGTGCAGCTGCCAGAGGTGTTCCAAAGCTTGCGAGACCTGAGAGTGGTGTTGGTGGTGGGGGTGGTGCACCATCCTACTGCCAGCTAGGGGTGTTTTTGCTTTTCTCCTGACCCTTCCCCTCTGTGACCCTGTCCCTTCTGCGTTGTCATTGCTGGTTAGGGAGCTGATGTTATAGAGGTGCCCATGACTTCAGATCTCTCTCACTGCCTGCCCAAGTAGGCACTTGGTATAGTGGGATAAAGCAAGCCCCTTTGTCCAGAAACTGAGATTGCTATCTTTGTAGTGTTCGCTACACTCTGTAAAGTCTGAGGCTGGAAGTCACTATCTCAGCACAAACCTGGGTTCCTGCATGGCATCATAATATCATAACCCTCCCCTAGTATCACTGGGATGGACCACTTAAAAAAAAAAAAAAAAATGTTTCCTGCATTGTCTGGGTATTCAGCTGTCTGCAGTTTCCTCTCCTCTGCCTCTCTATGAAGGGTTAGAGTCTAGTCCGGACCCTCTGACATCACTTAATCCCTTCCTCCTAGCTCCACTTGAGTTTACGCCCTTAGGTGGGGTCTCCCCTTCAGCTGTGGCAGGGAGGGTCTCTGCTAAATTGAGCACCGGCAAGGTCCAAAAAGACACGAGGGCCGGATACTATGGGTTACTCAAGTAGGAAGGTGGGCAGGATGCCAGGGTGTTCTCTACCAAACATAGAAACATAGAGGTTGACGGCAGATAAGGACCTCAAGGCCCATCCAGTCTGCCCATTTCTTTTTCTACCTTATAAATGTGCCATCGGCCTTTGCTCTGTCAGTGGCCTATCTATTCATACTCATCTGTATTGCTCCCGTATGCTTATCCCATGCCTGTTTGAAGCCCTGCACTGTATTCATAGCCACCACTTCCTGAGGTAGGCCGTTCCATGCATCCACCACTCTTTCTGTGAAAAAGAATTTTCTCACATTCCCCCTTAATTGGCCTCCCTGTAATCTCATGATGTGTCCTCTTGTCCTGCTATTTTTCTTATATTTAAACATGTTAGACTCTTTCACCTTGTTAATGCCCTTAAGGTGTTTGAATGTTTGATCATATCACCTCTCTCTCTCTCTCTCTCTTAGCTCAGGGAATACAAATTGAGCTCCGTTAATCTGTCCTCATAAGTCTTCTGATGCAGTCCCTGCACCATTCTGGTTGCCTTCTCTGGACTGCCTCAATTTGGTTAATGTCCTTGTGAGTGGGCCTCCGCATTGCACACACTACTCCAGATGGGGCCTAACTAGTGTCTTGTAAAGAGGATTATTACCTCCTCTTACGACTTGTGATACCCTACTAATACACCCTAACATCCCCTAGCCTTACCTACTGCTTTAGAGGTCTGTTTGGATGATTTCAGGTCATCGGTGATGATGATGCCCAAGTCTCTTTCTTCCTTTGTGACTGCCAGCAACTCCTCCCAGCCTATAGGTGGCTTCAGGGTTTCTCTTCCCTATGTGCATGATCTTGCACTTCTTTACATTAAATCCCAGTTGCCACTCTTCTGACCATTTTGCTAGTTTATCTAGATCTCTTCTTATTCTGCCCACCCCATCTGGATCATCTACTCTGTTGCAGATCTTGGTGTCATCTGCAAACAGACAAGCCTTACCCTCTAGTGCATCTGCAATGTCACTAATGAAGATATTGAAGAGGACTGGCCCCAGGACTGATTCCTGAGGTACCCCACTTGTGACTTGCATCTCCCAGCCCAGCCTGTTTACTCTTGTTCTTGTTCTCCCTGCCTTTCACTGCCACTAATGGTGGAGTCAGATGGGGCAGATAGCTGATGTCCATTCCCTGAATGCTACCTGCTTCTGCTGTTGCTCCTTTTCCTGTCAATCAGGGTGCAACAAAGCAGCAGGGAACCGTATCCTGACCTCTTCAAGGAGTAGAGTTTCCTGTGTGATGTTTCGGCCCTCCTCTTCAGAATGCAGGATGTCAGCTTGGAAAGTGGTGCTCCTCACCATAGCAGTATTCAGCCAGCTCCTTTATTCTTACTTGTTTAAACCCAGAACTGGAAAAATAAGATTTCAGGGAGTCCACTCTCACTCTAGGGATTGCACTCAGACACGAGACTCCACCCCCCCCCCCGGCTGATACTGGGGTATATTCCCAGATGCCTCTGTACCAAACAAATAAGCATCTATAACATTACATTTGTACTAGGTCAGTTTATTCTGTATTCCAGACCACATTTATGGCTGTCTGGGACCATCATGCCTCCCCCCCAGGAACTCCAGAGTCTAGCATTCCTACCTTCACTGGATCTCTCTGCCAAGCTGCTGGCCTGCCATCGAGCTTGTGACCTTGCCTGGTAGTCCTGTAAGATCACTGGCTCCCCTGGTGCCCTGTTAAATTACTGGGCCATTTGCAATGCTTGCAACAAAGCCAGCAGGCTTGCAGAATCCGAGTTCTTCACATCCACACTCCAGAAGAACCTTAATCACCACTCCACATGCTGGAAATGTATTCACTCTCTCTTCCTGCTGATCCATCCCCTCCTCCCCCCCGCTGTCCTGGGCAGCAGGGGAGCTAGTGATCTTATAGGACCAGTGTAACCCCCTACAAATGGGGGTTCCTAAAAAGTCTTCCTTGAGCTTGCCTAAATGCTCACTGCCAGGCTGGTGTCCTGCATTTTATCAGTTTAAATGTGATTACCAGAGCCTGTATAGCCTCTGTGTACTGTCTCTTTAAGAGCTGCCTGATTGCAGCTTAAGTAATCTGAGAGGGAGCTCTGTTGAAAGATGTAACTATTTACTGAAAATCATTTAGAGTGATAATGATAATGTAGTTTGTCTAACCTGCTTTCTTTGTAGCAGGGTCTGTTTTGTTTGTCTCCGCTATCTTGGTCCTGGACTGCAAATTGGACCAATCAGTACTGGTGGGACCTAAAATGTAGCCGGACTACAGGAGCTGTCTGAATTCAAAATCTGTAGGAACTTTAGTTTGGAGCCTTTTGTACCTTTTTTGCAACTGAAGGGGGAGCTCTTGCTTTGACTGACAGCCAAATCAGCCAACCAAATCTTTGGGATCTTGGGGACGTCCCGGGCTGCTTGCAGTTTTCAGTGAGATCTAAGATGGAAGCTCAAGAAGAAGGAGCTGAAGTGATTCTGAGCAGCAATCCTGAGTGGATTCGCATGGGAGAACTGGGAAAAGGCTGAGTGTTTGGCCTGTATGTCTGCCTGGTGCTCCTGAGAGGGAGAGACAATAATTATTTTGGACTAAATCCAAGTTTGTGTGACTAAAGTAAGCTACTGAAGTGGGCCAGACTCAACCTGAAGAAGTCCGAGGATTTTGCTGAATGCGATCGACCTGTCAGGAGTTCCAGCTACCCCATAGCTCCCGGTGTGTGCAGAGACTTTGCGATTGTGACCGGGGGGCGCTTTGCCTGGTACAGTAGAATTCCCGTACATGTAAATGTGCTATGAGCTGCTAGTGGATTGTGAGTTAGTTCCCCACTGTGTGAACTGTGTTCTGCTTGCTGGAAGCTGTATCCAGCCCAAAATGGACTGCATCCGAATTTGTCTCCGTGCGATCTGGGCCTTGCCAGACTGGCCCAGCCAGACTACCCACTGCACAGAGAAGCCATCGACGAGAGACCTGCCTGGGGATCAGTCCCCTGCTCCACGCTTGAACAGGAATGACACCTATGCGACTCGTGTGGGCCCTGCTTCTCCTGGCATTCCAGATCAACCACCTGCAGTCTCGATTTTCGTCCAGCCTGTGTCCAGTCTTGGGTATCGTGAGTAAATACCAGGGTAGCTCCCCGCAACAGCAGCTTAATCTGAGTGTGTCATCTGATTGTCTTGTTTCCTTTATGAACTGAGCCCTCTGGCTCCGGATTACAAATATTGTATACTGTGCATGTTGTGTTTTCCATCACAGGGCCCCAACCAGCTGCAACCCCAGGCAACTGTCCTGGCTAGCCCATCTCTTCTCCACCTCCCATGGAATTCGGGAGTGAGCAACTGTGGAGTCATTCAAACAGGCTTTAAAGACTTATTTGTGGTCTCAGGCTTTTAACAATTGAGTTTGTTGGTTATATTATGATATGTGTATGATTTTATTTATGAATGACTGTTTATATATTTGAATTGCTGATTTTATTATGTACGGCGCCTTGGTTTTTTGAAAGGTGCCTAAAAATAAAAATATTATTATTATTTTGCTCCTCTCTTGTTTAAGTCCCCTGAATAAATCAGATCTAACTTTTTCTGCATGTAATCTGACTGTGGTTCCAGTTTGTGCTCAAAGTACTGTACTGTTGCTGTTTGCTGTGCATAACTTTGTTTTACAGGGGGTCCCCAGGGTCGAGCCAGAGGAACCAGCCCTGGTGGTAAGTGCAAACAGTGTGGGTACTTGTGTGGTGTACCAGGGGTATTGTAAAAGTGATTATTGTACAGTGTTCAGGCACTAGAGGGGAAAGAGTGTCCCAGAGGGCTGTGCCCAGGTTAGCTTGACCACTACCACCCCTGACCTCCGAGTGGAGGCACCTGTTTCAGAACTCAGGCCCCTGAACCTACTACTAGCCAAGCAGGCAGGGGTAGTAGTCCTTGGGATAGCGCCACCTAGGGGTTACACCAATTTTTGTACTAATAACTGCTGTTATAGTTACAAGTTCACTTTCTGTGTTACATGACTTTTTCTTTCATGTTTTGGAGTGGTTATAACCATTGAGCATAGCTCATTTACAGTGATGACCCATAGGAAGCATAAAACAAACACCTGCTGCAAGAAACATTCATAAATAGTTACAAAAAGCTTTGTGATGATATCTGGCTGGATGTCCTAGTTATATCTGAATCCTGGCTCTTCTCTAAGACACAGAATTCTGCTGTAACTATCCCAGACTACACTGTAGCTGGGCAAGTTCGCACAAACAGGGGTGGTGGTGTTGCTGTCTACATTTCCTCTAGTATCCAATTTGAGACTGTTCTTGCCATCTCCCCATAAGCTGCTCCTACTCAAACTTTCTCTACCTTTTTCTGTCCCCATCTTTATTGCTAGTGTTTATTGTTGCCCTGGTATTTCCTCTGCTTCACATACTGAGCTATTTTCAACTATCTGTTCTAGCTCTCCCAGAGATGAACTTTATATTCTTGGCAACTTTAACATAAATCGTCTGTCTCCCAGTACAAATAAAATTGTTCAAAATGTTAAGTCATTTCATGCATTTGACTCAATTGATCTCTGAGCCCACTCGCCTAAACTTTAAATCTTTTAATTACTCATTATTAGACTGGGTCGTTTCTTCTCATCCCCATCGTAGCGTGAATGCAAGAATCCTTCCGGATGCCCTCAGTGACCATCATATGGTTTACTGTGTGCACAAAATACATCGTCCTAAGGCTCCCCCTAAATTTATTCAATTCGGGTCCTTTAGGTCACTGGACATGACCTATCTCATAGCTGAACTAGGGGCAATTGATTGATCCCCTATTTTCAACAGCCAATTATGTAAATTTTGCACTGCAATACTTTGTCTAAATTTATGGCTGTTTGACATCATTATGCTCCCCTAAGAAAAACAGAGTTTGGGGCTGTCATCTTCTGTGGATTATAGTGGAGGTTTGGCATGCCTCCATACTAGCGATCTTGCCTGGCATTCTTTTAAGATCAGTGGCTCTCTAGTTGCATTGGCAAACTATCGTCACCTTTGTAACACCTGTGCCAAAGTCGTAAGACTTGCTAAAGCCGAGTACTTTGCATCCACACTCCAGAGCAATATTAACCATCCTTCTGAGTTCTGGAAGGTCATCCATTCCCTGTTCTCTCCTTTGACCCAGTCTCCCTCTCCTGTTCTCAGGGTTGATGGCTTCCTCATCTCTGACCCTACAATTGTTGCCTATCTTCCTAAAACTCCTGCTTTACTACCTGTGCCCTCTCTCTCATCCCTTCCTCCTCCCCTTTCTTCCCTCTCTCTACTTTCTCCTCTTTTAAATCTCTCTTTTTCTTGTCAGCTATCACCACCTGTGCTACCCTTAAGTCCTTGCTTGCTCCTAATCCTCACAAATGTGGTAGTCCTGATGGCCTTGATCCCAAACAGCTTCTCTCTCTCTCTGCCCCAGCCATTGCACTGCCAATCACCCTGCTTCTCAGCCTTTCTTTTTCCTCTTCTGCTGTTCCTGATGCCTGGAAACAGGCTACTGTCATTCCTATTCTAAAGGGTGTGATTGCTCTTCTCCTGGTAATTATCATCCTAGCTCTCTCCTTCCTACCCTACCCGAGTTACAGGAACAACTTGTACTATCAAAACTCTCAACTTTCCTTGACTCCTCCTCCTTTATCACCCGTTTCAGTCTGGTTTTAGAAAATCCCATTCCCCCTCCAGTTCCCTCCTATGGCTCACTAACTCCATCCTCACTAGTATGGATTAGGGTCTGATCACATCTGCCATTTTTTGTTGATCTTGCTAAAGCTTTTGACACAGTGGCACATCCCCTCCTTCTGGACAACCTTAAAGCAGCAGGTCTTCCTGACTGCACTCAGTTGGTTTCACTCTTACTTGGGGGTTAGGTCTCAAATTGTCCAGATAGGTAGCCACACTTCATCATCACTCCCTATCTGCTCAGGTGTCCCTCAAGGATCTGTCTTGGGTCCCATTCTTTTTTCCATATTCTTGAATGACCTCCCCTCTGTCTGTTCGTCTGTGTCCCTTCATATGTACACTGATGCTAAATTTATTTTTGCATCAGGCTCCTCTTCCCATGATCTTTTCTTAAAGCTGCAGCTGGATTTTGACAATATTCAGTGCTGGTTCAAGTCTAACCAGGTATCCCTTAATGCCAGAAAAGCAGTTTCCATGACTTTTAGCACCCATCAGATGCTTTCTTGGCTCACCTCTCTCCCTTTTCATACCCTTGATGGTGCTATTATTGAGGGTCTGGCTTGACCTTCATCTTGATTTCTCAGTTCGTATTCATTTATTTAGTTTTTGTTGACCGGGTAAGCGCACTAAATAAACACTGCCTATTTTCAGGCATGACCATATTGATGCCATACATCAAAACTTCATTCCAGGCTTGGTACACTCTACAGGAACAAAGCGAGTATCCCACTGCCTGTCCGCTGTGAAACTATTTTAAAGATGATCCTCCCTGCTGGCCCGGTAGCATGGAGGGCTGAGGCATCCGGTCCCGCCACGCCAAAGGGCTGGCCCTAAACTGAATGTTAAAAATCACATTTATCTTGGTAAATACCTTTAAGGACAGTCTGCAACTGAGGAAACTAGGTGTGCTTGGCGTTTTCCAGAGAATCACAGTTCACTTGATTTTGCTAGAAGAGCGTTAGAAAACAAAAGGGTTTGAGTTTGTAAATACCATATCTATAGGCACTTGATATCTGGAACATTTATATACATAAACTTTTGGTTGCCGTAATAAAGGTAACCTATTTACCTAACAAAAAGGAGGCAGTGTGGTCGTGCTTAGGAACCAGAAGATCAAAGGTTCAAGCCCCACTAGTACCAAAATTCTCACTGTGTGACTTTGGGCAAGTCACTTAACCTCCTGAGTGTCCAAGTCTACTGTCCATCCAGCTGTGGAAATGAGTAGAAACCAGACCCCACTGAAAATGAGATGTTTCATCTTAGCTGGGCTATCCTGGGTAAATAAATTGAAAAAAAAAAAGTGTTTTTTCCTTGTGGATTAAAGGAATGTGAATCCCATATTTTTGTTAGCAAACTGCAGAGCACGTGAATTTACTTAAAAATTAAGAATTACTTGTGCTTGCAAAGAGAATTGCTGGCATTTGCTTCAGAATTTTAGGTACTCATTTATTTGTTGTATGTAGCTTTTCACCAGGCTGTCAAAAGTGATTTGACAATTGTAAATTGCTTATGTTCAGCCAAGTGGGTTCTGTAAGTTTAAAAAATCTGTATTCTGGAGTCTCATGCGATCCTCTTGTAAATTAAGCGAAGCCAGCTCAGTGTGAAATGAACTCCCACTGAAAGTCAAGTCATACAGTGGTCATCTTCATAATGTATTGTTAATGCTGGGTACTAGTCACTAGGTGGCAGTGTTTGTGAAGCATTACAATAGGCCTGGATGATGCTAGCAGTTATTATTATTATTATTTTTTTAGTTTAGTTTTTGATAGTAGGTGTACTGGACATAAAAAATGCCTATTTTTAACAGTCCACAGAATTATAATTACAAATTCAAAAGGTAAGGAGGAATGCAGGACAAATACATTGAACAATGTCATCAGTTCAACAGTAAAACATTAATAAAAATCAGGTAGCATAGATAGCATCCATCATGGAATACAAGAACAGTGAGGTAATTGTACAGTGTTTGCTATTTCTTCAGGTTTTTAGCCATGGAAAGCATACCTAGAACAACTTCCTGCCTCCCCGAGCCCTATTCCCACTTTAGACACCACCTGGGTTCCTCCCCAGTAGCCTGCCGTCACTCTACAGCCCCTCCACCAGTCTACTGCAGTAGTCCACAGTTTACCCTCATGGGCAAGACTCGGGGCTCCTCCCATCATCTCCCAGAATGTGCTTTTCCTTTTACTTTTTATTTATAGATTTTATAGACATACAGCGCAAACTGTAAACATACATAGTAGAAAGGTATGGGCTACGCAAACCCCTATACAGCATGTAGTGAACATTATTATTAAATATCAGTACCAAGGATTGAATTACCCGTGCAGCACAGGGGAGCTTCATGATATTAATAGAGGAGTAAAGTCCGAGTGGATTAATATGTAGGTTAATGGTACTCTCACAAAGAACATTTCTCTTAATATAAAATACATCACCATATTATCCTCCCCCTAGCAGAAATATAATTGGTGGGGTGGCTGAAACGTCTAGGAAACAGTGTGGTAATTATTATGAAGAAGTACTAGTCTCAGTTAAGCTGCATTGTTAAACCTACACAAAGAGGCACGGTACAAGACCCACCCTACAGGTTCTTAGGACAGTGTCAGTGGCTTAGTAGGTAGCACACTCGCCTCTAAGGCCGAGAGATCAGAGGGCTGTGGGTTCAGTTCCCACATCTGGCACTTGGGTTAATATCCCAGTACTGACACTGTAGTGCAGCATGAGAGGGGTGCTGCACTTCTGAGGTGCCGTCTTTCGGATGAGATGTTAAAACCGAGGTCCCATCTGCTTGGACTGGTGGTATTTCAGGTGGATGTTAAAGATCCCATGGCACTTATCGAAAAGAGTAGGGGACTTTCCCCGGTGTCCTGGCCAAATTACCCTCATTCACTAAAAATACCACCAACAGCTTAATCTGGTTCAAGGTCAGTTGGCATTCATCTGTATCCCTCTCCCCCGGGTCAAGCCTGAAAATAGGCAGGATTTGTCTAGTGCACTTACCCGGTCAACAAAAACTAAATAAAAAAATAAATAAATAAAATAATAGGCTATCTTTAAGCTCTCAAACCGAGTAGTACAAAAACACACCATCTGTTTTCCCCACTTTTCCTAAACTAATACATCAGTGGACACTTTCAATATCTTCGAGCAGCAACTGGTTAAACATATTAAACATTCACAACTAGAAGAAGTAAATAATTTGTCTCCCAGCATTTAAATTCTCTGTTCACTATTTTAACTGGTAAACTACCCCATTTGAAACAGCATAACAAGGGCCTTAACTGACAACCCCCTTGGAGGGAGCCTTCCACAGCATTAAGATACCATAAGACCAACTGTTGCTTGAAAGTCCTGATTAGAGTCCCTTTCAGCCTTCTTCGTCTTCATCTGAGGTCGCTGGAACTGGATTTGCCTTTTCAATTAGTTTCCCTGTAAATTCAGCCGCCTGTTTCGGGTCCACAAAGATATGCACCTTGGGCTCATGACGAACCTGCAGCCTCGCAGGGTATGTCAACTGGGCCTGAATTCCGTTCTGCAAAAGGTTGTTCTTTATAAGCTGGCATTCCTCTTTTTGATTCTGGGTCTGTGCTGATAGATCCGTAAATAGGGCCAGGTGACTACCCTCCCATACTATATCACCCATGGCCCTAGCCGCTTGCAAAAGAGGTATTCGTGCCTCTGAGTATGACTGTGTGATGATCACCATTACAGGCCTTTGAGAGGTGTCTCCACGAGGGCACGGCCTTTGCAGGATGGTGAAGGCCTTAATTATAGAGATCTCTGAGTCGGGTGGCATCAGTTTTAAATCCACAAAGATAATTTTTTTTAGGTTGTTCAGCAGATCGGCTCAGCCCGCGAGCCGCAGTGGAAAACCCACCACCCGCACATTGGTCTGTCATTGAGAGTTCTCCAAAGATTCCAATTTACTTTTGAGGAAATGAATGTCCCAAATAAAGGAAGCATTACATTTTGTTTGCTGACTATTAGCTTCCGACAAGTCATTGATCGCTGTTGAGTGTTCTTTAAGTGTATTGTCGCTTTCATTAAGCTTGGCCTTCACAGCTGCCAACCGCTTGAGTGTTTCCTCCCCATTCGCTTGAATTTCTATGAGAAGGGCCGTTACTTGTGCTGCTGGTAGCTCCATAGTCACAGGTCCGCTTGATGAACTAGGCCTAGAGCCAGTCGCAGAGCCCACAGAAGAAAGAAATGAATACAGCCCTCGGGACCCGTGTTTCACATCTTTCTTGGGTCCCATTCCGTGCTGCTCTATTTCAGGGAGATGTAGCAAAAAAGGGAGCAGTTAGACCAGAATATATATATTTTAATCAGGTTTTTTGTGAGTCTATGTCTGGAGTTGTGCTGAGAGATGTCCACCATATTGCTGCTCCACAGTGCCCCCAGAATGTGCTTTTTCAATAAGAAGGGCTGGCAAAGGGTGTGGAGCTGGGGGCAGATCCTGGAGGGTCCTCATCCAGTGTGGTGGGTAGGAGAACTAAACCTGTGCGGAGGCTGCTTATGTTTTCTTTGCAGTCACACACTTCTTCCCTTCCATGTAGGGGCATGGCCTAAGGAGGTAGAGAGGCAGTTGCCTATCACATTGCCCGGGTTGTGGCAGTGCCCTTCCTCACTGTAAGTCCCCTTTGCCAGCCCCTGCTGTAGACGTGCTGTACCTCCGTATTGTGTGTAATTGAGCAGGGAAGCATTGACATAGCTCCAAATGTACAGAACCACACGCTGACTGGGATGGCCTTTGTTAATGCCGCAGTGTAACAAGCAAACAGCGTCCAAAACAAATCAGATACACTGCGCAAAAATGGATCAAACTTGTATATAAAATAACAGCATATTTATTGATGAGTTACAAAAGCACGTCACAGCAGTTGGCTTCAGAGCATCAAGCCACAGCTTCCTTAAATCAAGGAGGTTATTTTCTAGACTACACTGAATTGAATTATTACTTTTTGGACCTGTGTAAGTAACTAGTATTGATTCTGTTTTTGGGGTTGACTTTCCTTAGTTTTAACATTAATTTGCCAGGGAGGAACTGTAGCTGGGAGATATTTGCAGTCATTTGTGACTAGACCGGTTACTTAACCTCTGTGAAATAGGTGTCTGAAAGGAAGGAAGGAAGGAAACCCCTGGGATGGAGGGTTAGAGTTGTAGTTGATTGTTTCTGGGCGGCATAGGTTTACTCCCATCCACCCTGCCCTTCACCCCACCCGCCCCAAGCGCATAGCTTCCTTTATAGCAGGGGTTCTGACATAATTTCCCCCAAACTGCTAACAACATGCACCTGTTCATATCCTTAAAGGCACAGCACACTGAATAGGGGGTAGAGACACTCACAAGCTTGCACACACTTAAACAAGAACAAAAAAAAAACAAAAACAAAAGAAAAGCATCTGTAACAGGAAGGGACACAGACATGTGGGCAGTGGTGCAATGCACTGGCTGTGGAGCAGCAGTCTTCTGGGAGACATTCTGGAGACTACGTTGCTGCCCTATTTGCAGGCACCTCTCTGGTCTGAGGGAGGAGGTTGTTTGTCTCCATGCTGACCTGGCAAGGATTCGGGGAAACCTGCTCCCCCACCCAGGGACCATCCAGGGACCACCCAGGCCACCGCCACTACCTCAGAGGTTGCGAAGAAAGAGGAGTGGTTAGACCATGGTGGACTCAGGGAGGGTGAGGGTGGTGGAACAGAGGCGCATCCCTCCAGTTGTGCCTCTCCACAATTCATTCACCACTCTGGTGGAGCATGGTTCCTCTATGGAGGCACCCACAGTGGAGACCAAGGAGGATGCTGGGAACCTCCACAATGGAGACCCACAGGAGGGTGGCACAGGACCCCTCAGGGGAAAGAAACAACTCCTGGTGGGGGACTCAGTTGTTAGGGGGTAGAACTGAGGGAGGGGGAAAGAGAGTTAAGGTGCCTGCCCGGCACCATGGCTTGGAGGGACAGGAAACAAATCCTCAGGATCGTGGGAGCAGCTGCAAGGGGGAGTGAGCTGGATGTCATTATCCACCTAGGGATGAATGACCTGGCTGCGAATGGGATCAGAGCAGTGCAACAGGAGTTTGTGGAGTTGGGAAGGGGCCTTAGACAAGTAGCACACACAGTAACTTTCTCGGACGTGCTACCTGTCTATGGCATGGATGAGGCTAGGGTACGCCGCACCATGGGATTCAATGACTGGTTGAAAAACTGGTGCAGAGCTCAGGGATTTGGCTTCATTGGGGACTGAAGCTCCACCTGGAGAGATGCAGGCCTATACAGGCATGATGGTCTGCATCTATCCAGAAGGGGAACCAGGATCCTAGGTGATAGGTTTAAATGCTTCATTGGCAAACATTTAAACTAGCCAAGGGGAGAGGCACTGAAAAGGAGAAGGGAAATCCTAGCCCCCAAAAATCAGAGTAGTTAGTGAGGTAAACACCAAGATAGAGCAGTCGATAGGGAAAAGGGCAAGGGTAAATGGAGAAAAAGACAAAGGCAGTAAGGACAGGGATGGAGCAAAAAGAAATAAAATCATAAAAAAATGGAGGATAATGAGTACCAATGCCTGAAATGGTGGCCTTGATGGAAGAGGGATGCCTGGATATCGTGGCAGTCACAGAAATATGGTACACAGAGAACCATGACTGGGATGTCAACATACCAGGGTACACAATCTACAGGAGGGACAGGAAGGGAAGAAGAGGAGGAAGAGGAGGAGTAGCTCTCTATGTAAGGGAAGGGATCAAAGCAACAGAACTAAAGGGTAAACAGGGAGGAAAGGAGGCACTGTGGGTCACCCTGGAGACTAGAAATGGCTCCACAGTCTGCACAGGGGTTGTATGCAGACCCCCGTCTCAGGGGAAGGAAATGGACAAGGAAATGATTGAAGGCATCCTTGGGATGGCAGAGAAAGAGGAGATATTGCTGATGGGGGACCTGAATATGCCAGATGTTAACTGGAGCACCTTTGCTGCAGCCACATCCAAGATCAGGACCATTCTCAATGCCCTACAGGGGCATGCCTCAGACAGCTAGTTTTGGAACCCACTCGGAAGGGAGCAATCTTAGACCTGGTACTCTCAAATGGGGACGGAGAGAGGATCTCTGATCTTGAAGTGGGTAGCCATCTGGGAACAAGTGACCACCAAACAGTGTGATTCCCGATAAACTTAGCTGTAGAGTCAAGCCACACAAAAGTGAAGGTACTGGACTTCAGGAGGGCTGATTTTGTCAAAATGGGAGAGTGCCTCAGAAAAGCACTAGCAAACAGGCAAGAAGGTGGGGTGGAGCAACAATGGAGAAACATAAAAAAAACGCCATCAGAGAGGCAACAAGCCTTTGTGTGAAGCAAATAAACAAATCAAAACGAAAGAAAAAAATCACTATGGGTCTCAAAACAAGTGGCGGGGAAGGTAGGGGAGAAAAAGATACATTCAGGAAGTATAAGGAAACACAGAAGGAGCAGAACAGAGAACTGTACCAGTTAAGGCAGAAGGAAGAGGGTAAGGCAGTCAGAATAGCAAAGGCCCAAACCGAGGAAAAGATAGCCAACTCGGTTAAGAAGGGGGATAAAACCTTTTATAAGTACATTAGGGAGCAAAGAAAGACTAAGGCAGGGATACTGAGGCTGAATAAAGAGGAAGGTGGTTGGGCAGAGAGCGACAGTGAAAAAGCAGGGATACTGAACGAATACTTCTGCTCAGTATTCACAATGGAAAAGCAGGGGGAGATACCTAATCCAGTCAACATAAGCACTCAAGATAGGCGGGTTGATATTAGTCCTTTCACAGAGGAAAGAGTTCTGAAAGAACTCTTAAAACTGAAGGTGAATAAAGCAGTGGGGCCTGATGGGATTCACCCCAGAATTCTAAAAGAACTAAGGGAAGAACTACTAACACCACTAACTACCCATTTTAATAAAATCATGGGAGGATGGCAGGAAACTACAGACCTGTCAGTTTGACCTCAGTGGTAGGGAAAATGATGGAATCACTTCTGAAGGAAAGAATTGTTGAGTACCTAGAGGCCAGTGGGGCACAGGACTGAAGGCAGCATGGATTCACAGCAAGAAGGTCATGTCAGACAAATCTAATTGATTTCTTTGACTGGGTGACCAAAGCAGTAGACCAGGGAGGGGCTGTGGACATGGCCTACCTAGACTTTAGCAAGGCATTTGACACAGTCCCACACAAAAGATTAATAAACAAATTAGCCAGCCTGGGAGTGGGTCCTGGGTAAAACACTGGCTGGACAACAGGACACAGCGGGTAATAGTAAATGGAGTCCACAGTGAAGAAAGGGGTTACTAGTGGGGTACCGCAGGGTTCACTACTGGGACCAGTCCTTTTTAATGTCTTTATAAGTGACATTGCAGAGGAACTGGAAGGAAAGTATGTCTCTTTGCAGATGACACAAAGATCTGCAACAGGGTTGATACGAGGTGGGGTGGAAAGGATGAAAAGGGACTTGGCAAGGTTGGAGGAATGGTCAAATGTATGGCAGCTTAGATTCAATGCAAAGAAGTGCAAAGTAATGCACCTGGGAAACAAAAACCCAGGGAAGAGCACACAATGGGGGGTGAGATACTGACAACAACAAAAATGGAAAGGGACCTGGGGTAATCATATCAGACGACCTAAAGGTGGGCCAGCAATGTGAGAAGGCAGTAAGGAGGGCTGGGGGGATACTGGGATGCATAGGGAGAGGCAACACCAGTAGAAAACAGGAAATTGTTGGCCCTCTGTACAGACAGTTGGTAAGACCATATCTGGAGTACTGTGTACATTTCTGGAGACCCCGTCTCCACAAAGACATAAACAGGGTGGAGGCTGTCCAGAGAAAGGCAACCAAAATTGTGCAGGGTCTGCACCAGAAGAAATGTGAAGAAAGACTAAAGGAGCTTAAGATGTATAGCCTCGCGGGAGAGGGGGGGACATGATAGAAACTTTCAAATACCTCAAGGGAATCAACAAAGTCCAAGAGGGTAGCATCTTTCAGAAAAAGAGATGTGCACGAACAAGGGGACACAATTTGAAGATAGAGGGGGAACGGCTCAGAGGTAGTGTGAGGAAGTATTTTTTCACAGAGAGGGCTGTAGATGCATGGAACGGTCTTCCTGAGGACTACTCCTTTAAAGGAGAACTGCATTAAACCTGTAGTCACTTTTTCCTGAACAAGCTGATTTTCATACTGGTTCCATTTTTGTTAGGGCTTTTCGAACAAAGTGCCTAAGCTTTCAGACCAACCAAGTCCTTTTTCGGAATCTTGTGATAGTTCTTTATAAAATTACATATTATAGACACCCAAATCATACATAAAAAACCCAGAAAGAGTTCTCGTTGGTTTAAAATACTCATTTAAACCATAACTACAGTTTACTTAAGAGGAATCACATTTCACCAGTTTGTTCTTAGCTTAGGAGCCATTCAAGGTCAAATGTCCTGAAAGGTTAGGCACTTTGTTCTTTTTGTAACATCTAAGTTGGTCCAATAAAAGGTATCAAGCCATTTGCTTCTGGATTTGCCAGAACAAGATAAGAACTCTTCAAGCAGAAAGCTTCACTAGTATAAATTCTGAATGTCTTAGTCTGTTTGTGAATACAGTATAATGAAAAACAAGAACTTCAGATTCTGTACTCACTTAAGTACATGTTAAAATGTGATAGTATTGTATGTTAAAAACAAGTAAAACATATATAACAGAAATTTTCTATATAGTATTAGGAGAGTGTATAGTTTACCTAGTGTGAGCAACTGTTTCAGATGTACGTATCTATACAGTACATTATACAACCTATCTAAAGACATTTTCCCAACTATACATTCAACCAGTTACTAGATTATGTAAAGCTTAAGACCTTCAGTGCTGTTACAGGATATTATACAAGGTAATATAAATTGTCAGTATAAGAGCCAAAGTAAACAACAACCTATAAAGGACCCCCAAGTGAATGAGGTCATGCATCTGAATATGTTCAGAATTCGAAAAAGTGACAGCATATAATCAAACTACTATATGTACAGTAACAGTAACAACTGTGAAAACAATGTTAAGTACTTGACAAGGTTATAAACTATATCACTGCAGTTCTGAAATGGTCTTTTAAATCAGAAACAGCCACTAAATTTTTCTAACAGTCCAGGAAAGATAGAACCATAACAAAATCTGTCCAACAGGATCAGAGTTCATGGAGTTCAGGCATGTTTTCGGTATTTGGAATTTTGGTATTCAAGGCCAAAAATCTGAATTCAGAAACCCTTTGTTAGATGTGGAATCGAATCTAATTCCAATTAGTATCCTAATATGCCCCCGCCCAGTAGCCACAGTAAAACAGCAAGAAAGCACCCTATCTCCCTTCCCTCCCCTTACCCTTACCTGATGGCCATGCTGGCTGGGGTCTCTGGAGGCTCAGTTGCTGTAAGAGAGGTGCCTGTGGTGTGGTGCAATCTGGCAACTTTTGGTGCCATAAAGTTCCAGTTTTTAATGCCATGTGTCTATGTCCAGTCCAATATGTAAATCCATCCAGTAGCAATATACAATCTGCATCTTTGAATCTCACTTTAACTGTAAATGTTTTTTATGATTCAGTTTTTGTAACAAAGACATTTTATGTCTGCAGTTTGTTGTACTGTATACGTATGTTTGATCATGTATTGTATTGTCTGTATGTAATATATGTGGGTCGCACCTGTAAAAGGAACTTGTTTCCAGTGTGCTTACCCGTTAAGTGAATAAACAAACAAACAAACAACCTCCCTCCCCTTGCAAGCCTCTAACATGCTCCCTCCAGTCCTCAAAACATATGCAGTCAGCCTTCAGGGACCCCAGCCAGCATGGCAGCCGAAGAAGTCAAGGGCAGTCGATGAGCTGGTTGATCCTGTCAATCGAGGTGGAGTCCATCAAGGGAGATGAATCCTGGCTCTCTTATATTCCAGTGCTGACTGCGGTGCTATCCAACCTGGGTGGGGCAGGCCAGCAGACCAGTCAGCCCTGTACTGGTTCATCCTCCACTGGTCACTCATCCCAACCCTAATGCAGTCTTCTGTCTGTCTGTTGCTCATGAACCATCCACAGGGTTTTCCAGACACAGTGGCCCCTGTGTCATGTTGACATTTGGGTTGACATGTGAGGTCGAGATTTTGGTCACAATTTACCTCCTGCTGTCTATATTGTCATTGACATCGTTGTCCTTGACCGACATTGAGCTTTTCCTCATTATCTGGCTCCCACTATCATCGCCGAGCCCATCCCAGATAGAAGAGAGCAACCTGGCAACAATGGGTGTATGGAGCATTTGCTCATGGTTGAGGTCAGCTGGCAGTGTCGGTGGACCCAACCCAGCCTTGGCTGCCTCTCCTGGCACCCTCTCCAGTCATGCACCCTGTGACTTCACCTCTGGCTCTGCTGGCTATGCTGTAGTGATCTTTACTAGTGGAGTCCCCATCTCCACAACTGATGGTGGGCACTCCGACAAAGGACTCTACGCCAGAGTCTGAACTTCCTCTTCTCTTGTTGGTGATGGTTACTCCAACCGAGAGTGCGGTCCATATCTTGTGATGGAGATCGACGCTGATCTATCTGGACTTGGATTAGGATGTCGACATATGACCATTCATCCCCAGTCAACTAGATGGCAACCAACTGACTGGCCCCCCCTCTTGGGACTAGTCCTTGTTTGCCACTCTCCTGGACTACATGTCCTTGTTTTTGGACACTTCACTGGCGGAGGTCCAGAAGTAGGAGCCCTACTCACTGCTGGACATCCCAAAATGGGATTCTTCGGTGGTGGCATTCCTCATTACCCCGGCATTACTGGGCCCTGCATTCAGAATCTGGCGGCACCCATGCCATATTTCCCAGTTCTGCTCTGAGACAAAGTATTTGCTCCCTTTTGGTGGGTTATCTAGGTTCTCGGGACACCTGGCACCAGAAGGTCTCCAGCAGATGCAATATTCTGCAAAGCGAAGGTGCAGGGCAGGTTGGACAAGTTGTTGGAGAAGGAGTCCAAGAAGCAGGACCACACCAGCTGTAGGATATATATTGCTGTGTCTCTGGGTGTCCACCAGACGATTCATGTGGCATTGATGGCTCATTACAGTGATGAACATTTCGAGAGACTCTCTGACTGCCCTTCTCCCTGAAGTCAAGATCTTGGGTTGGCGGCGACCAAGCTACAGGTTGCCCTGGACTCAGTTGACATGTCTTCAGAGTTTTCCATACACTGCCCATCATGGTTGGGGCTTTACTCTTTACTTAACAAAAGGTGGTAGATCTTCCTTTTGTGTGGATGGACCTCTTTGGACTAGGAGTGGAGGAGAACCTTGCGTCCACTGAGAAGCCTAATGTGACCCTGGATGCAGATTCAGTCACTAACCCAAAGCAGCAGCCCAAATCTCTGGATCTGTTTGCTTCCTGGTTAAACAGGGAGTTGAGACTGTTCTGTGTATTATGCCCCTCAGTAGGGTATTCTGGGGGAGGTGCATTTGACTGGTCCTGGGCTCAGGACCTTCTGTATATCTTCACTCCATTCCCTCCGATTCATAAATTTGTGCTCAAGGCACTGAGGGAAGAGAACATCCCTGATCCTGGCTACGCTAGATGGGCCACGCCAGTTCTGGTACCAAAATCTACTCAGTCTCAGTAGCAGACCACCGTGGCTGTTTCCACTTCTTCGGGACCTGTTAACATGGTACAGGGGGACACAGACCTGTAGTCCCTGCATCTGACCTCCAGGATCCTGAATGTCCAGAGTTCCTTCCTTTGGGCATTTTCAAGGATGTTCTCAGAATGCTGGAGGCATCTCGGAAGGAGTTGACTTGCAAGACTTACATTTGCAAAGGGAAGATGTTCTTGTGCTGGTGCTGGAAGCATGGATTGCAGCCCCTTTCCTGCTCCATGACCATGATGCACATTTCTGACTACCTCTGGTCCTTATCTCGGGCAGAGCTGTCAGCCACATCCCTCAAGGTGCACCTGCCTGCCATTTCAGTATACCGTAGCCAAGACTGGTATTCCAGTGGTGACATTGGACAAAATAGTCAACCGTTTCTTTAAAGGGCTGGACCACCTGTCCCCTCCAGTATGTGAACCACATCCAGTGTGGGCTCTACCGATAATGCTGTCATGGCTAACAAGTAAACCATTCAAGACCTTCTATCTCTCGCACTTGTGGAAAACCGTATTTCTAGGGACATGGATATGTTGTTCATCCACACTGTCTGGCAGGTTCCTTGCCGCTTTAAATCTTGCCGGAAGGTCTTCAAGCTGGCTCCTCCCACCCACCCGGGTGGTAAAACTCTCGGCTCCGCCCCATGACGCCAGATCTTCCTTACCGCTTGGAAGCTCAGGTTCCCTCCTTAACGCTCTACGTATAAGACTGTTCCTAATTCTTGAATTTTCAAAATTAAAAGTTTTGCTAAAGACTTGGTCTTCTCTCCCTCAGCGGCTGCGATGGACCATCGACTCGGTTTCGGAGATGCCCTTCGCGGGCAGAAGATGTCTCGGACGGATCCGCACTCCACGTCATTTTCTGCTTGGGCCTTGAGCATGACCGCGGGCCCTCGACCTGCCGCTCTTCCTTTTTAGGCCTCGATATAAAGACCATACTGCCCGTTTACAACTGGGGCATCCCAGAAGAGATTTTCCTCCGGTTAAGTCAAAAGGAGGCCCGGTCGGCGGTGTCATGGCGGCGGACTCCAGCTCGAGCAAATGATCGCCCTTGAAGGAGGCGGGCGTGGGCGCTTCTACCTCGGCCTGCGGCATTTGTCCCACTATCTCGGTGCCTCTTATTCAGCTTCTTTTAAGGAGCTTTGTCATCCCTCTCGACAAAGGTGAGGTCCAACTTCTTCTGGGCCGTTTTCTCGGTCCAAAAGAAGACAAAGTAAGTCTGCCGTCGGCGCTCTTGGGACTGAAGATCTCTCCGCTGGTTGTCGGCGGTCGACGATCGACCCTCGGCCGGCCACTGGTTTCACGGTGTCCCCGTCAGGCCAGTTGACCGAGACTCCTGTCGGCCGGTCGAGATTTTTGTCGACCCGTTGGGACGAGTTATCGGCTGGAGAAGCTGAGAATCCCTTCTCCGGTTCCCCGGTGGGAGTTGAGGATCCCGTCGGCTCAGTCTGTGCCTCGGTTCCGGAACCTTGGTGGAATAAATCCGAACGAGGGAGTGCCGATTCCCGACACATCCCGCACCGTCCCACGACTGCGCCGAGAGTTCTCGTCTCGGATGTCTTGGCGGTCCAGCCGATCCCGCCCCGTCATAAAGCGGTCTCAGTCTCGGCACCGTGGCAGCGGCGCCTCGTTCTTCCTCCTTCTAGGACGAGGGAGGCTTGGCGCAAGTTGCGTCGGAGGTATGAGGAACTCATGTGGCAACAGCTCCTTCTGACTGGGAATAAGCCAGCGCGTGCGTCTTCCCGGCCATTAAGTGGCTGTCACGGGCGGCCAAAACAACCCTCATTTTGGCGAGGGGATTGTTCCCAGGCGGTTGTTGGCCAATTCCAGCTGCCCACACGATTCCGGTGGAACCTCCGCCTCCTCAGCGTTGGTTGGGGCTCGACCAAAAATTCTCGGTCGGCTCAGGGACTGCCCCATAGGCTGTCTGTCACCCTCACTCCTGATAGACCTCGGCAGGTGGAGGGTGGCTCAGGCCCGAGGCAGCTCTTTGAGGACTCTTCGAGTCGAGGATGATTCCTCCCTTTTCTCCAGCGAATGGACTTGGGTCCTCAGGAGGACAGTTGGTGGGCGATAGCCTTAGTCCTTCCTAGGTTGTGGCTCATCTGGAGTCCACGGGATGAAGCTCGAACCCTTTCTAAGCGGGCCGGAAGTCCCTCACGGAGATTCTGGACGAGGGATCCGGGAGGCCTTTCCGGTGGCTGAGGCCATAGTGAGTCCGGCCTTGGAGCTCTGGCAGTGCCCTGCTTCCTGTCCTCGCCTTGACCAGGATGGCCAGGAAGTATCACGGTCCCCAGGTTCCCTGTCCGGTTTTGGAACACCCCTCGGCTGAGGGTTGGTTACCGACAGCATTTTCCGGCGTGCGAAGCGCTAGGGATGTGGACAAACCTCCCGACAAGGGTCAAGAATTGGACTATGCTGGGCGAAAAGTCTGTACAAATCCTCTCTCGTATCCGCCAGGCCAGTTCGGCCGTTCTCATGGCATATTTTTCTCATGCCCTGTTGGACTCCCTGGATGAGGTGAGTCCCTCATCTTCCACGGATCTGCAGACTACGGTCAGGCAGGTGCGGGACCAGAGGGCAGGGCAGTGGCCAAGCAGTAGCTCAGACTGCTTTAGACATTGGGGACTCATGTGCCAGGTCTGTGGCGGCCGCAGTGGCTATCGTCGGCGGCTTAGCTGAGGATATCCACCTTTACTTTGGATACCCAGTACAAGTTGGGATGTTCCTTTTGGGGACTGACCTCTTGACCCTGGGGTGGAAGGTCACCTGCAGAGGATCGAGAAGTCCAATGGTACCTTGGACTCGGTCTCTTCCGCTCAGAAGGACAAAGGCCGCAAACCACAGCCTAAGCCCTTTCGTCCTTCTGCGCCCCCGGCGCGTCCGGCCCAGCAACGTCAGGGCCAGCAGGCTCGGGCTTGGCCCAAACCCAAGCCCGGAGCTCCTCCAACAGGAATCAGGGAGGTAAGGCCCAGGAGGTCCCTCGGCCGGTCCCTCCTCCAAGCCTGCCCAGTGACGGGCTGAGGGGTGTCGCCCCCAACCCCGTCACCTCACCCCAGGTTCCCCCCGGGGGGACGGCTCCGGCACTTCCTTTCCACCTGGTCCGTTATTACCATGGACAGGTGGGTACTGGAGGTGGTGGGAAAAGGCCTGCCTCTAGAATTCGAGCAGGCTCCGCCCTTCAGAGCCGTCGCACCTCGGGGGGCCTCGGGGTCCGCAGCCTCACTGTCGGCTCGTCGGGCCGACATCGTTCTCCTCCTCCAAAAGGAGGTGATCAGGGAGGTAGCGGATCCTCCCTCAGACCCAGGGTTTGTGTCCAGGTACTTCCTGGTTCCAAAACGGATGGGGGGCTGGCGACCCATTCTCGACCTACACGACCCGAACAAGTTCCTAAGGTCTCGAACCTTCAGGATGGTCACTCTGGCTCAGATAATACCATCCCTGGAACACGGCGTGTGGTTCTGCTCTCTGGACCTGCAGGACGCGTTCTTTCACGTCCCTATCCGTCCGTCACTTCGGAGATTCCTTCGCTTTCGAGCGGAGGGTTCCCTCTTCGAGTTCCGAGCCATGCCCTTCAGCCTGTCTCCAGCTCCCAGAGTCTTCACCAAATGCATTGCAGTGGTGACAGCTTTCCTGCGGCGCCGAGGGGTCTGGGTGTACCCTTACCTGGACGATTGGCTGATAGCAGCCCCTTCCAGACAGGAGGTGGAGCGGTCAGAGATCTAGCCCTCAGGTTTGCTCTCAAGTCGGCCTTCTCCTCAACGAGGCCAAGTCGAACTCGAGCGAAGCAGGTGATTCTGTTTATCGGGCAGAGCTCGACTCTCTTCGAGCGAGCACGGCTCCCGGCGGACAGGGCGAGGTTCTTACCTCCTTTGCCCAATCATTTCTGGTTGAGCAGTGCCCCTACCGGGACTTCCTGCGCCTCCTGGGTCTCATGGCAGCCTCTACCAGCGTGGTCCATTGGGCACGCTGGCACATCACCCGTTCAGTGGGGACTGGCCAGCCAGTGGTCCTGGCAGCTGCGATCCATTGGACCAGCTAGTGATGGTGACCCAGGAGATGTGGAACGCTCTCTGGTTGTGGACCGTTCCATCTCATCTGCAGGAGGGCATCCCATTTGTCCGCCCGAGCCGGCGGTCTCTCTATACGACCGATGCCTCTCTAATGGGTTGGGGTGCCCATTTGGGGGAACACGGTATGCGGCCTCTGGTCGCGGGAGTCGATGCACATCAGCCTGCTGGAGCTCCGAGCGGTCCGCCTAGCTCTCACCGCCTTTGCTCCGCTTCTCCAGGGTCAAGTGGTCCGAGTCCAGACGGACAATACCACGACCATGTACTACCTAAACCGCCAGGGCGGGACGCGTTCCATGCTTCTTTGCAAGGAAGCTCTCCGCATTTGGTCACTCGTGCGCAGCCTGGAGGCAGATCTCCTAGCCATTCATGTGGCAGGAGCCTCCATCACCCTGGCCGATGCCCTGAGCCAGATAGGGGCTGCATCTCACGAATGGTCTCTCCTGCCGGAGGTAGTACAAGATCTGTTCTTCCACTGGGGCACACCTCAGGTGGACCTGTTTGCCTCCAGGGAGAACGCGAAGCTGAGGCTGTTTCATGCCCGCCCCCCTCAGCAGGGCTCGCTGCAGGGGGATGCCTTCTCGAGGCTGTGGACCCAGGGCCTCTTCTACGCCTTTCCCCCATTTCCCTTGATTCACAAGGTGCTTCTCAAAGCAAGGAGGGACAAGGCGCAGGTGATCCTGATAGCCCCAGACTGGCCCCGCCAGTTCTGGTACCCAGATCTCCTCAGCCTCAGCTCCAGGCTCCCGAGGCAGCTTCCAGCTCGCCCGGACCTGCTCTCAGTCAATCAGGGGAAGGTGTTCCATCCGGACCTTCAATCCCTGCACCTGACAGCGTGGTTCCTGAGCGGCTAGAGTTCCAGGCCTTGGGTCTTTCCGACGAGGTCCTCAATGTTGTTGAGGCGTCCCGTAAGGAGTCGACCAGGAAATGCTACGCCTTCAAATGGAAGAGATTTTCCATTTGGTGTCAGAGCAAGGCTTGGACCCTTCCTCTTGTCCTTTGGCAAGCATCTTGGACTATTTATGGTCCCTTTCTAGTCAAGGGCTTGGGTCGGCGACCCTAAGGGTGCACCTGGCAGCCATCTCTGCTTACGGGCGGCGGGCCGGGGAGCAGTCGGTGGCGCGGAGGAAGGAGTGGTCTGGCGCTTTTCAAAGGCCTTGATCACATTTCCCCTCGATCACGAGAACCTCCACCTCCGTGGGATTTACTGCTGGTACTGGCTAAGCTCATGGGCAAGCCATTCAACCAATGCACATGTGTGAACTTCTCTCACCTGTCGTGGAAGACCGCCTTCTTGGTGGCTATCACGTCCAGCCAGAAGGATGGGAGAACTCCAGGTGCTCTGCATTGAGTCTCCTTACCTGGTCTTCCACAGGGACAAGGTTGTCCTGTGCCCCACCGAAATTCCTTCGAAGGTGGTGTCGGAGTTTCACATAACCAGGTGTTGACTCTGCGGTGTTCTACCCCAATCACACCTGGAGGCCGAATACAAGCTCCATACTTTGGACCTAGAAGAGCTTCGCTTATTATAAGGGCGCACAGCTGAAATTCGGGAGAGGTTCGCCAGCTGTTTGTCACCCACGCTGAAGCTGCACCCTGCAGACCTGCAGCCAGCGGACGATAAGCAGGTGGGTCACCTGCATAGATCTCTGCTACAAGTTGGCGGGCATGGAGCCTCCCAGAGGATAAGAGCTCATTCTACCCATCATACTGCTGCATCGGTGGCTGCTTCCAGGGACGTCTCTATCAGGATATCTGCAGGGCTGCTACCTGGAAGTCCTTTCACACCTTCATCACCCATTACCACATCGACCTTGGAGTCACGCCTGGATGCTGGTTTTGGGGCCTCCGGTTCTCCAGTCTCTATTCCCTAAGTAGGGGGTGTGCCTTGCCTCCCTCCTCCCGGAGAACTGCTAGGAGTCTGCCAGACAGTGTGGATGAACAACATATCCATGTCCTAGAAATGCAGGTTACTCACCTGTAACAGGAGTTCTAGGAATGGTATATGTTGTTCATCCCTGCAATCCCGACCTCGGCCCGGTAGCACAACCTGAGCTTCCAGCGGGCTAGATCTGGCGTCATGGGGCGGAGCCGAGAGTTTTACCACCCGGGTGGATGGGAGGAGCCAGCTTGAAGACCTTCCGGCAAGATTTAAAGCGGCAAGGAACCTGCCAGACAGTGTGGATGAACAACATATACCATTCCTGGAACTCCTGTTACAGGTGAGTAACCTGTATTTTTGGTCACCATTATTTTGGCCAGATGGGTGAGTGAGCTTCAGGTGCTATCTGTGGAGTGACCATATTTGGTTTTCTACAAGAGCAAGGTTGTCCTATGCTCCCAAGTGGAATTCCTGCTCAGAATTGCATCTGAGTTTCACATAAATCGGGCAGTCATTCTGCCAACCTTCCTGAAGCCTCACACTTTGAATGCTGAATGAATGCTCCGGACACTCAGTGTTCACGATGGTCTGCTCCTCTACCATGAGTGAAAACCAGAATTTGATGGTGAGGTCATTAGCTATTTCTATCCTATATTAACACTGTCCTAAACAGAGTAGCAGCCAATCAGACGAGTGAGAGATCAAATCCTACATTGTTCTGTGTTATGGGTTGGCTAGAGAGAAGTGGCCTATGGGATTGAAGACCGACTCAACCAGACGTAATTCTGCCTCTGTTGCTGTTGCCAGGTGCATCCTCATTTTGAAGATTTGTAGGGCTGCTACCTGGTCAAAGGTGCACACATTCATATTTCATTACAGCATGGACTTGCTCAGTTGTTGTGATGCTGCAGTTTGGTCCTCAGTCCTTCAATCTTTCTTCACGAATTTGGAATGTGCACCTTGTCTCCACCCCCTCAGGACTACTAGGAGTCTGCTAAAGTGTGAATAGTGAACTGAATCTGAGTAGTCTGAAAAAGTGGTTACTTATTTCTAACCATAGTGCTACTACTGGTATTCAGTTCACATCCACACAGCTTACCTACCCTCACCTGGCAAAGCTTGCTTCGGATTCCTGTGCTAACATACACATCTGAGTGCAACTGGGACAAAGCTGGAGGACCACATGGTTGGGTGGTGGGAGGAGTCAAGTTTGAAGACTGTTCCAATGAGGGCCAGATTAAGGCATAGGCCAACAAGGCCCAATCCTAGGGCCTCAGCCTGCCAGGGGTCCCCAGGCCTGAGTGGATCATCCTGGCTACAGAAGGCAGACTGGGCCAGTCTGACTTCTAGTCATTTATGTCTGGGACACTTCAGCCTAATCTCTGTAACAATGCACTGCTGTTCTAGCACCTATTAACACCTCATTAACTAATTAACACCTCTGAGTTACATACCTAGCCATCTGCCCCACCTGGAAAGGAAATCTGATTTGCCTGGAGTTGCTGTTGTGCCTGGGGCAACATCATAAACCTTTAAAGATTTTTAAAGGATGAGTCCCATTTCCTTGCTACAGTAACCAGTCTGAAGGAGACATTAGCACTGCTACACCTGCTCCATTCATTTCTTTCTGCTTGCTGTTGTCTGCCCAGAGCTGACAACCTCAGTCCCAGCAGCTGATGGAGTCCCCAACTCAGAGTCCTCAGTCTGACCCAGTGTAAGGTATCAGTCTTCAACATGTATTTTTTTTTTTAATTTTGTAGATGTCTTACTGTGCCCTTTTAAAACAACACACATGGGGAGTCAGCAAGCTGGACAGAAGCTTTCAAAATGGCATTACAGTGACGTGAAGATGCCTACCACAGTAGAGGGGTAGGGGCCCTCATGACTACCCTTGCCAGGGGCCCCCAAAAACAAGGCTGCCTTTGTGCCAGCCCACTTGAATTTAAACTCCATTTTGCCTGGGGTTATCTTCTTGTTACAACTTCCTCTAAGGATTATATATCCTTTAGTAAGTAGCAAAGTGTTTTTTACTATAAACATTTTAGGTTAATGTGAGATATATACATAGCTCACACTTGTCTGTGGCAGGAGCTAGTTTTCTAAGCCTGATATAGATCAAATCATGGTTTTAAGAGACTGAAAAAATCTGATGGCTAAGTAGTTGCCTGCTGCTGCTTTTGTTTAAAAAAAAAAATAGTTGAAGTGCATGTTGTTATAAACGTGTAACAGTTTTAAAGCTGTGGCGGGTCAGGAGCTCTTGACACTGTGTCTATCTTTGTCTGGCGCGCATGTGCACTCTCCATCATGCAGTTTTAAAACAGTCTTTCCCATCAGCATGCAAGTTAGGAAAAATTACTGAATGAACTATATGGATAGTAACAATGGAACAGTAACAGAGTGTGAAACCAGTATTTGGGGAAAAAAAAACCTTAAAAAACTTTAGTTTAAAATCTTTTCAAATTTCATAACGCAGTATATCTAATTCTTTTCCACAGTATCAGGAAAGGAAATCAAGAATAAAGTAACTGTATGAAATACAAAAAAGTCCATAATGTAGGTGGGTTCCAAGGCTTTTATATTATTAAATAAGTTAAATATTTGTATGAAACTCATTGTTCAAATGATTTAAGAAAAAAACATGATTAGACACAAGCAATAACTAGTTCTCAATTCTTCCAAAATTTGAATCCATAATCAGGGCCCCTGGTGTTCTGCGGCAGAATTTTCTGATTTCTGCAGCATGATTTATTCATTTCTCTGGCAGAATGCAGTCCTGTCATTGGCTAAATATGATGTGATGTCATCGATGACATCATATGCTGAGCATAGGAGAAGGGCTTCAGGATAAACGAGGTGGGAAAGAAAGCCTGACACTATGGAAAAACAGTATGTTTATATGAAAATTCACCAAAAACAATGAATTCTGTGGCACTATATATTCTGCGGCATGATGCAAATTCTGCGGCAAATTCCGCAACTGCAGAATTCCAGGGGCCTTGTCCATAATGCTACTTCAGGCTAACTACTGCAGCAAAAAAGAGTATACCCTTTATCTAAGATTCAATAAAGACTGAAATCAAGTCAGCATTGCCATTATATTGCAGTAAGATCAACGAGTCCATGCAAAATAAAAGTCATAAGATTCCCTTCAAATCTCAAGGTTTAGCCTATTCCCCATGTCAGAGTCTGCTTTGTTCCCCTCTTCATTGACTGTCTTCTTTTTTTAAATTTAGAGTTCTCAGGGGGTTGGGGAGTCACTATCGGGTTGTCACAGGGATCGGTTTAGGGTCTGTCCTCTTCAGCATCTTTATCTGCGAAATAGGGGTAAGGATTCAGGGCAATATATTCCTTTTTGCAGATGATACTAAGATCTGTTGTTCTGTTAAATTATGAAAGAAGGTGTCACAGACTTGTTCTCTCGCAGAACTGATTCTGAGACTCTTACCAGTTTCACAACTCTTCATACGCCCGAAAGGGTTATCTTAGTATGCTGCAGCCACTCACTGCAACCTCACTCGGGGTATCACTAGGTCTGAATCTCACCACAGCCACTGTTCACACAGTGCAGTGCTCCTTACCAGAAGGGCAAGTGATCCACCCGTTTTCTTTCAGCTAAGAACACTTTGCCTTAGTTAGGGTAACTGTAGCTTGCCTCTTCAGAAATGGATCACAGACTTGACAATTTGCCCCTGGTTATCTATACCTGCAATGATCCAGTCACAGAAAGCATGAAGTACATAAACATAACATTTAATATTCCATGATATGTTCATATGTTAAAGGATAATACAGACTAAAGACTATGTCGAATACAGTATTTCTACTGAGATAAAAATAAGGACTTTTTGGGGGGCGTTGCTAGTAGCCAAGCAGTCAGCAGCTCTCTTGCACTGTTTGGGAGAAATTCGCTCGTAATTGTTGGTTTTAGCCAAATTCTGGTTTTCAGAATCAATATTTAACGTGCCTATCAGAAAGAGCTTATCTCCAGTTATTGATTGACTACAAATTTATAGTGACCCGAATAAGATAAAGCTGAAAATGGTCCGTGGTAATAAAGCAGCAGCTAACGTGTATGGAACCTGACCCAAGGAAGCTAAGGCGAGCAGCAGTAAAGAAGGCCTTACTGGACTGGGAGATCAGGATGGATCGCAGCCATCCAACGCGGCACTATTGAAAGCGATTCAAGGTCTGGACCGAAAAGTAGAGGGCTTCCAAGCGGAGCCAAACAAATGCATACCAAAGTGGAAATATTGCAAGATGAATTGAAGGAGATGGCTAAAACTGCTGAACAGGCCTTATCAATAGTAACGGGTCTCTCCAAGGAAAACTCTCTTCTCCGGCAATGCCTGGAAAATGTGGAGAATAACATGAGATCTACGCACATTTGGGTGTTGGGATTTCCAGAAAAGACAGAGGGTGATTGCTCTACTTTATTTGTGCATGACTGGCTAAAGGACATGCTTCAACTAGAAGACAGTATCAGTATTTTAAAAGCGTATAGTCATGCCACGTGGTGGAATGCCTAAGACTGCATCTGGAGAGTTTGCTCCCCGAACACTCATGGTGGAGCTTGCCACATCTGCTCAACGGGACATAATCCTACAGAAGGCTAAGAGTTTAGGCCCCCTTACCTGGCAAGACATCAGAGTGCACATCTACCCTGACGTGAGCTATGCAACGCGGATGCGGGGGAAGAGTTTTGACGGGGTCAGGGCGCAGCTCCGCACGCTAGGAGTACATCATGTTTTGTTAATGCCGGCAAGTCTACCTGTTCACTATGTGGAAAGTCCTACCAGTTCACAGAGGCAACAGACACAGCAAAATTACTGGAAAAGTTGGAGAGACAGTTTTAAGCCAGAGAAGATGCTTCTGAGTCAGAGGAAGAACAGGAAACTTGAAAGTATTCGCTCTAATTTGGGAATCTAAACGCAGAGTGAAGAAGGAGATAAAGGGGACTCATTGTGAGAAGCTGTCTAGATAAAACTTCACTATATGGGGAAGTACTTAAAATAATAAGTATTTTAATAGATGTATGCTGTTGAATGCTTTATGATGGGGTCTTATTTAGCGGTATTGTATTAATGCACTGCATTTATCTATACCCCCCTTCTCCCGTTTCTCTTTTGATCCCCATTTACAACCTCTGGAACTGTGTTTCTATATAGAACCATTCGAGGAGAGTAATAGTAGTTTAAACTGTGTTTTGCGTTACAGTGTAGGGAAACAAAGTTTAAGGAGGATATTGATAACTAATTAGGTACTTCACTCTGATGTATAAAGATACAGAAATGCAACGCTTAAATATTGATTGTTCATTAATGGTTAGTAAATGTTTAAACGTACATGTGGATTTCTCTTATCAGTGCAGGAGAGTTATGTCTTTCTTGGATACCTGATATTAAAGAAATGGGATGGTAACCCTTAGATAGGGGGCACGATTATAGTTGGATGTTTTGATATCCCGGCTCATGGCTGCCAAGGTCAATAATAGGTTTTTATTTTTCCTATGGACTGCTGGCTGTTTTTAGCAGTTAGCCCTTTATACTTATGGACAATTGCTGGACTGTCTTAATGGACATTATTATTTAGATAACCCCTATGTGAAGTACCGAGTTCAGGGGTAATTAACCTGTTAGTCACTGTAAAAATGTGTAGCTTCTACTTGAAGCAAATGTACTAATTCTGGTTGCCTGCCTGATTACTCCTTTATGTAATGGACTGTTGCAGAACTCAATAAGATATAAGTTAAAAAGAAAATAAGGACTTCTGAAAAAGTTAGAGATCACACAGGAAAACTTTAACTCAAAACTATCTAGATTCTGAGTAGAAGAAACTTACCCCCAACTGGGAAATTGGTGAGATATGGTAGGCTCAAACCTGTGATGTTGCTAGTCCCAAAACATAATTGCACTCTGGGAGCAAACACACACAGAGAAATGTCTTTGGCTGGCCAGCCCACTACTCCTGCATCATCATACATGCCTCTCTGACATTACAGCCTGGACCATTTTTTGGATTTCTGGAGACCTCCAGTTTTGAGAAAAGGTCCAAATTGACCTTGTGGATTGAAGCCTGGGAGCTTTTCTTTTCCCAGCTGGCTCAATCTGTGGGTTTCTGTGTTGCTCTGCCTTGGCCCAGTTTTCACTCAGAACATATCTTTGTGTTCTGAAAGAAATTTAGCACTTTGAAGTTATCCCAAAACAAAAACATTTTACAGGACATGAAAAGGATTGCTTACACTAAGGTACCTGTACCTTGTAGCTGACTTTCCCCAGGCAAGAGCTACAGTGGAATGGCATTTTAAGTTTCCACCAGATCTCCCCCTCAGCTGAAACACTTTATAGAGGAATAGATACTAAAAAAAAAACACACACAAGAAAAAGTTGCCACACCTCCATCCCGTGGACAAATGAAAAACACATCTTTTACTTACCCTAAATGATAGGTTTTTTTTTTTTCATGTTAGCAGGTCTGCTGTACCTGCCATGCCCGAGTTCTCTCTGTTTTAACACTTTATTATTTCTTAAAAGTACCTCCCATTCTTTACTGGGACCCCTGGTTAATGCCTAAGACAAACCATCTGCATTGCCATGCTGTGACTCACTGCAGTGTGTGATGTCCATGTTGTAGAACTTTAGCACCAGGCTTCATCTTAATAATTTGGGGGTTTGCCTGCTGGTTCTGTTGAGCCATGTGAGTGGGTTGTGATCAGTGACCAGTGTGAATGCCCTCCCATACAGATATGGTTGCAGCTTCTGCAGAGCCCAGACAATACCCAGATACACTTTCTCGCTTGTGTCATATTCCTCCTCTCTGGGCAGCTGCTTCCTGCTCAGGTATGCGACTGGATGCTCTTCCCCCATGTGTGTGACCTGACTCAGACTCACGCCTAGCCCATGATTGGATGCATCCTTGAGCACAATGACTTTCAGAGAATAGTCAGGGCTCGCAAATGCAGGTGCCCAACACAATACCTCCTTCACTTGGCAGAACACTGTATCACAGTGATCCATCTGCTGAACTTTTTCTGCCATTTTCTTTCTTGTAAAATTGGACAGCGGTTTGGCCATGCTACTGAAGTTTGACATAAACATTTTTTTGTGCGCTGCCCATCCCTAGGAAGGTCCATACTTCTCTTTTGTGGTGGGTGTGGCCTACCCCTATATGGCCTTAAGTTTCACTGGCTCAGGCCGGATGTAACCACTCCCCACCCTGTGCCCAAGGTGTGACACCTCTGCCATTTCTGTTTGGCACGTCTCCGTCTTGACTCTCTGCCCTGCAGCCTTAAGTTGACTGAGCATCTCGGTCATGTACCTGACATGATCCTCCCATGTCTGGCTGTAGATGGCAGTGTTGTCCATGTACACCAGAGCAAAGCCTCCTGCCCCAGACAGACAGGAGGCAGTATAGGGCAGTGGTTTAAGGCTCTTGAGCTGCAAACCTGAGACCTGGGTTTGAATCCCACAGCCCCCACCTGCATACTGTGTGACCCTGAGCAAGTCACTCAACTTCCTTGTGCTCTCAGGTTGCACCTGTAAACAAGCTTCAGCTTAGTGTGTCTTTACTGGTAAAAAAAAAAAAGAATGCGGTACATGAGCCATTGAAAGGTGGCAGGCACATTCTTCATCCTGAATTACATTACTCAAAACTCAAATAGGCCAAATGGAGTGATGAAGGGTGACCTCTCTTGGGCTTCAGGGGTCAGGGGTACAGTACCCGCCAGTAGTACTTTATCAGGTTTGTGGTGGTCAGGAGTGTGGCTACGACCTCATCTGTCCTGGGCATGGGGTATGCGTCCGACTCCATATTGCTATTGAGCTTGCAGTAGTCAATGCAGAACCTTTTGGTCCCATTCTTCTTGTGGATCAGTATGACTGGGGAAGCCCAAGAACTACTGGACTCCTGGATTACTTTAAGAGCCAGCATTTCCTTGCTCTTCTGCTCAATGGCATGTTTCATTCCCTTGGGGACTCTGCAGGGTGGCTGCCTTAGCGGGGCTTGGGACCCTCTCTCCACACAGTATTCCACCAGTGTAGTATACCCTGGTTTGCCTGTGAACATTTCCCTAAATGTATGCAGCACCCAACTCATTTGATAAGCTTGGGACAGTGTCATCCACTCAGAGATGGTGACATGTCTACTGAGCATTCTCTCTTAACCTGTCTTAGTGGATCCACCATCAGATCTGCTTCTTTCTCCTCCTCCTTCTGATAGTTGTACACTGCCAGGACCATCTCATTGATCATGTTTAAGTAGTAGAGCCTCTGCTTGTGCCTCCTGTCAGGTAGCTGCACCACATAATTAACATCATTCACCCTTCTGACCACTGAGTAAGGCCCCTCCCAACTACCGGTAATTTATTCTGTTGGACAGGGATTAGAAACATCAACCATGGCCCAGCTTTGTCCTCCTGGGCTCTGGCCCCTCAATCGTACCACATTTTCTGTCTCTGTTGTGTAGTGGCTAGGTGCTCCTGGGGTAACACCATGAGCTTTTTGAACCATGACTAGACATCCAGGACGTGCTTCACAACAGATTTCCCGTGGGGATCAAGCTCACCTCCCATTCATCCCTTACCAAATCAAGGGGACCCCATACCCTAGAGCCAAACAGGAGCTCGAAGGGTGAGAACCCATGCTGACTCCTGGAGGACCTCGCTATATGCTAATAAGAGATATGGTAAGTACTTGCCTCACTCTCTTGCATGCTAGTCAGCGAGTAAGCATTAATCACTAAGACAGGAGGGCATTTCCCAGGAATTAATGCATGGTTGGGGAAATGCCCTCCTGTTGAGGGGATTAATGCAATATTTATAGCAAGTGCAATGCGGGAATTCCTCAGATCGGTGATGCGACTACTGGAACTAGTGAGATCATTAACGATGGGTTTTGCCGACTGTGAAAAATACAACAGTACTGCCGCCCACACGCAGCCACTTTCTCTAATACTGAGTGTTGGTTTTGTTGCATTTCAAACACAGCCGTGCATATCTAGGGAATTAATGCACAGCTACGTTTGGGTCATGTTACCTGTTTCCTCCAATCAGTGTGTAGTATTTAGGTACTACGAACATATGAAATTTGCCAGCAGATGAAGGCCTAGAGGTCTATCAAGTCTGCTCGAATGTGCAGCTAGCACCCTTTATTCTGCAGCTGCCTCTCCCTTCCACCCTTCCCCTCCATTGACCCATCCCCTTTAGAAGCAGTCCACTGTTCTACTGGATACCACTTCTGCAGGTAACGCATTCCACCCAGCTACCACCCTCTCTGTAAAAAAGTGTCTCCTCATCTGCCTTCCTCCAGTCTCATATCATGGCCCCTGGTGTCCCTCCCCTCCCTTACTTTGAACAGCCCCTCTGTACCTGTCTTGTTTATTCCTTTCATGTACTTAAAGGTTTCAATCATGTCCCCCCATCCCTCCTCTCCTCCAGTGAGTACATGTTCAGCTCCCTCAGCCTCCTCTCATATGATAAGTCCCCCAGCCCTTGATCATCTTTGTCACCTCGCGCTTTGCACCCTCCAGTAACTTAATGTCCCTCTTCAGATCGGTGCCAGTACTGCATGATACTCCAGGTCGCGTCTAACTAATGACCTATACAGTGGCAGAATCACCTCCGAGGATATACCCCTTGCAATGCAACCCAGCATTTTGTTGGCCTTTGCAGCTGCCTTCCTACATTGTGCCAAGTTGTTCATTGACCCTGTAATGAGCACCCCCAGATCCTTCTCCTTCTCTGTCTGGGTTAGCTGCACTGCCCCCAGCTGGTAACTCCTCCTTGGGTTCTTCATCCCAAAATGCAGCACCTTGCACTTTTTGGCAATAAACCCCAGTTGCCAGGTGTCTGACCAGGTTTCAAGCTTTGCCAGATCATCCTGCAACCCCTGCCATCCCCCTAGGTCGTCCACCACTGCTCCCATCTTGGTATCATCAGCAAACGGACTGATCTTGTTCTTGATGTCTAATGATATGTCTGCAATGAATATCCCAAACAACACTGGTCCCAACACCAAGCCCTGTGGAACACTGCTCATCACTACCCTTGGGTGTGAAAGCTCCTCACCCACAACCACCCTCTGTTGCCTTCCCAGAAGCCAGTTCCCTACCCATCTCACCAGCTTTGCACCCGCCCCTGTGCCTTCTAACTTACTTCCCAGCCTCCCATGCGGCACCGAATTGAATGCCTTACTGAAGTCCAGATACAGGACATCCACTACATGGCCCCTGTCCAGTTGCCTAGTTACCCAGCCATAGAACTCCACCAGGTTGGTTTGGCAGGATCTGCCACATATGAAGCCATGCTGTCTGCTGCCATGTTACAAATACCCTTAACGTAGTCTTAAGCGGTGCATTAACTCGCTTGACCAGACCATTAGTGTGGGGGTAATATGAGGAGGCCCTGAGCTGCCTCACCCCACACTTCTCCCAAGACTAGCCATTAGTGCAGACATGAAATTGGTGCCCTGGTCTGACAGAATCTCTTGGGGAAGACCCACCCAGCTGAATATCCTCTGCAGTTCATCTGCCACTTTCTGCCTCAGTGAAGGACAAGGGCATGGTCTCAGGGTGCCTTGTGGCATAATTGATGACCAGCAAAATGTTCAAGCCTGAGAGAGGTCAGCCTTCGTTTCCTGTGTGATGTGGGGTACTGAGTGGCCCCACAACGTCTACAGTAACTTGTCAAAATGGCTATTCAGTTAAAGGCAGGGGAATCAAGGCTGCCTTTGCCTTGTTCCCAACCTTTCCCACCCTCTGGTACTGCGGACAAGTTTGCCAGTAGTTTGCCACAACCTTAAACATACTGGGCCAGTAAAAATTGTTAGTCAGCTGCCTCTTTGTATGGCTGACTCGTAAGTGTCCAGAGAGGGGTATATCATGGGCTAATGCCAGAAGCTGCTTCTTGTATTTCTTAGGAACAACTATCTGCCAGAGTACCCCTCCCTCCCTTAGGGGCCCACTCATGACATAGGAGCCCATTCTTCCAGTATACCTCCCTTTTCTCAGAACCCTAAGAGTCGCCTTCGACCCTGGTGGCTAACGCCCTCATTTTCTGCAGGGATGGCTCAGCTTGCTGAGCTCTCCCCAGCTTCGCATGCCTGACCTTCCCTAAAACACTATCCTGTGGGAAAGCCGCCCACAGCTGGGCTCTCGCCATCCATAGCTGTGGCTCAGAACTGCTGCTCCCAGCTCGTTCTTCAGCTATAACTTCCCGTGCTACTGAGGGAGGTTTTGCTTCCAACTGCAGTGGCCCTCTGGGTCCTCAAGAGCTAGTTCCCTACCCTACTATGTGTAACACACACAGTGTTGGTCCGAGTGTCAACATCATTACCCTTAATTACATCAGTGGGCAGGTCTAGTACAGCAGCCTCCTCCCGTATGCCCTGGCCACCTTCCCATGTTAGAAATATCTGGATCAGTGGCACTGAGAACGCATGGTCTGTCACTCCTCTAATTATGGAAAACTGCCCCTGCATGACCTGTTCCTCATAAATCAGATCCTGTTTTGCCTTTGAAATGTAGAGGAGGGCAGGATGTGACTGGTACTGTGTAGGGAAGGGCAGGGTGTGATTGATAGTGTGTGTAGGGGATAGGATGTGACTGGTAGTGTGTAGGGGAGAGCAGGATGTGACTGATAGTGTGTGTAGAGTAGGGCAGGATATGACTGGTAGTGTGTGTGTGGGGGGAGGGCAGGATGTGACTGGTAGTGTGTAGCAGAGGGCAGGATGTGACTGGTAATGTGTAGGGGAGGGGCAGGATGCGACTGGTAGTGTGTGTAGGGTAGGGCAGGATGTGACTAGTAGTGTGTGTAGGGGAGGGCAGGATGTGACTGGTAGTGTGTAGCCGAGGGCAGGATGTGTCTGGTACTGTGTATAGGAGAGGGCAGAATGAGACTGGTAGTGTGCATAGGGGAAGGCTGGATGTGATTGGTAGTATGTGTGTATGGGAGGGCAGGATGTGATTGGTAGTGTATGTAGGGGAGGGCAGGATGTGACTGATAGTGTGTGAAGGGGAGGGCAGGATGTGACTGATAGTGTGTGTAGGGGAAGGCTGGATGTGATTGGTAATATGTGTGTATGGGAGGGCAGGATGTGATTGGTAGTGTATGTAGGGGAGGGCAGGATGTGACTGATAGTGTGTGTAGGGGAGGGCAAGATGTGACTGATAGTGTATGCAGGGTAAGGCAGGGTGTGACTGATAGTGTGTGTAGGGAAGGGCAAGATGTGACTGATAGTGTGCATAGGGGAAGGCTGGATGTGATTGGTAGTATGTGTGTATGGGAGGGCAGGATGTGATTGGTAGTGTGTGTAGGGGAGGGCAGGATGTGACTGATAGTGTGTGTAGGGGAGGGCAGGATGTGACTGATAGTGTGTGCAGGGGAAGGCAGGATGTGACTGATAGTGTGTGTAGGGGAGGGCAAGATGTGACTGATAGTGTGTGCAGGGGAAGGCAGGATGTGACTGATAGTGTGCATAGGGGAAGGCTGGATGTGATTGGTAGTATGTGTGTATGGGAGGGCAGGATGTGATTGGTAGTGTGTGTAGGGGAGGGCAGGATGTGACTGATAGTGTGTGTAGGGGAGGGCAAGATGTGACTGATAGTGTGTGTGTGGTGTGTGTGTGTGTGTGTGTGTGTGTGTGTAGCAGAGGGCAAGATGTGCCTGGTAGTGTGCAGAGGGGGCAGGATGTGACTGATAGTGTGTGTAGGGGAGGGCAAGATGTGACTGATAGTGTGTGCAGGGGAAGGCAGGATGTGCCTGGTAGTGTGCAGAGGGGGCAGGATGTGACTGATAGTGTGTGTAGGGGAGGGCAAGATGTGACTGATAGTGTGTGCAGGGGAAGGCAGGATGTGACTGGTAGTGTGTGTGTGTGTGTAGCAGAGGGCAAGATGTGCCTGGTAGTGTGCAGAGGGGGCAGGATGTGGTTGGTAGTGTGTAGGGAGGGCAGGTTTATTTATTTATTTATTTGCTTTTGTTAACCGGGTAAGCACACTAGACAGCCAAGTGCCTATTTTGAGGTGCGACCCGGGAGATTACAAGGTACATACATGAACATCAGGCAAATACAAGTGAAGGATTACATTACATAGAATTAGAACACAGGGACTTTACAAGCATCAGTACCATCAGGCGAATACAAGTGAAGAATTACTATAAATTGCGCCTGGTAGTGTGTGTGTGTGTGTGTGTGTGTGTGTGTGTGTGTGTAGGGGAGGGCAGGATGCGACTGGTAGTGTGTGTAGGGAAGGGCAGGATGCGATTGGTAGTGTGTGTAGGGGAGGGCAGTATGCGATTAGTAGTGTGTGTTGGGGAGGGCAGGATGCGACTGGTAGTATGTGTAGTGGAGGGCAGGATGCGACTGGTAGTGTATGTAGGGGAGGGCAGAATGTGACTGGTAGTGTGTAGGGAAGGGCAGGATGCAACTGGTAGTGTGTGTAGGGGAGGGCAGGATGCGACTGGTAGTGTGTGTTGGGGAGGGCAGGATGCGACTGGTAGTATGTGTAGTGGAGGGCAGGATGCGACTGGTAGTGTATGTAGGGGAGGGCAGAATGTGACTGGTAGTGTGTAGGGAAGGGCAGGATGCAACTGGTAGTGTGTGTAGGGGAGGGCAGGATGCGACTGGCAGTGTGTGTAGGGGAGGGCAGTATGCGATTGGTAGTGTGTGTTGGGGAGGGCAGGATGCGACTAGTAGTATGTGTAGTGGAGGGCAGGATGCAACTGATAGTGTGTTTAGGGGAGGACAGGATGTGACTAGTTATGTGAAAGGGAGGGAAGGATGTGACAGGTAGTGTGTGTGTAGGGGAGGGCAGGATATGACTGTGTGTAGAGGAGGGCCGGATACAACATATAGTGTGTGTAGGGGAGGGCAGGATGTGAATGGTTATGTATAGGGAGAGCAGGATGCGACTGGTAGTGTGTGTAGGGGAGGGCAGGATGTGATCAGTTGTGTGTAGCGGAAGGCAGGATGTGACTGGTAGTGTGTGTAGGGGAGGGCAGGTTACGGCTGGTACTGTCTGTAGGGGAAGGCAGGATGTGACTGCTAGTGTATATAGGGGAGGGCAGAATGTGACTGGTAGTGTGTAGGGGAGGGCAGGATGCAACTGGTAGTGTGGGGGACGGCAGAATGTGACTGATAGTGTGTGTAGGGAAGGGCTGGATGTCATGGTAGCGTGTGTAGGGGTAGGCATGATATGACTTGTTATGAGTGTAGGGAAGGGCAGGATGTGACGGGTAGTATATACAGGGGAGGGCAAGATGCGACTGGTAGTGTGTGTAGGGGAGGGCAGGATGTGACTGGTCATGTACGTAGGGGAGGGCAGGATGCGACTGGTTGTGTGTGTAGGGGAGGGCAGGATGCAACTGGTAGTGTATGTAGGGGAGGGCAAGATGCAACTGATAGTGTGTGTAGGGCAGGGCAGGATGCGACCGATAGTGTGTGTAGGGGAGGGCAGGTTGCAACTGGTCATGTGTGTAGGGGACGGCAGGTTGTGACTGGTCATGTACGTAGGGGAGGGCAGGATGTGACTGGTAGTGTGTGTGGGGGAGGGTAGAAAGTGACTGGTAATGTGTGTGGGAGAGGGCAGCATGTGATTGGTAGTGTGTGTACATGAGGTCAGGATGTGACTGGTAGTGTGTGTAGGGGAGGGCAGGATGTGACTGGTAGTGTGTGTAGAGGAGGGCAGAATGTGACTGGTAGTGTGTGTAGCGGAGGGCAAGATATGACTAGTAGTGTGTGCGGGGTACAGCAGCATGTGACTGGTAGTGTGTGTAGCGTAGGGTAGCATGCAGTGGTGTGCTGTAGATAAGGAGGGCATCTGCTGAGCAGTAGTTTGTATTGGTGACTGAGGGCTGCATTGAAGGTGTTATTTTGTGTAATCCCAGTATTTTGGGGAGAGTAGTGTGAGTTTTAGGGGATAGCAGTGCAGTGAGAGGGAGAGGAGGTTGGGACTCAGGAGAGGGCAGGTGGTCTGTTTTGGGAGGGCAGTGTATATTTTATTTATATAGTTAAACTGTTTGGAGAATGCTAGTGACCTGGGTTCAGAAGCAAGCCTGGGAATCCAGTCATGTGGTCCCGAGGGCTGGGGAGGTGCTGCTATGCGGTATTGCTCCCTGCCAGTGAGGAATAGCGTCAGGTTCTGCCACTTTAGCAACCCCTGCAGTGGGCCTGGGAGTTTGCCTTTCCCGCAGGGTTATTCTGGTAGCACGTGAGGTTGCATCAGAGCACAGCCAGATGTCAGGGAGGTGGGTGGGGCAAGGGATGAAACAGAGGAAAATCACCACTGCAGGCCCCGCACCAAAGAGTGGGCCCTGAGCTCCAATCTAGATTTGGTCACCTGGAGTGGGGAGGACAGCCCTGCCTCTTCTTGCTTCACCACGGGGACAGTCTGTGGAGGATCACTGGAGCCAGGTAAGATCCATGGATGGTGGGTGATGGGGCTGGCCTGGCCAGGGGTTGAAGGGGGCCAGCAGCAAAAGGGGCATAATTACCTTAATTACAAAAAAGAAATTATTTGGCAAGAGCTTGTCTATCAGTGCAGCGGGAAGTTTACTATTCACAGCACCAGTGACCTGAGTTCAGGAATGAGCCTGGATGATTGGGGGGCTGGCTTGGAGGAGGAGGATTGAGCATCCCTGAGAACACTGTCCTCTGGGAAGGGACGGTACCATCCGCCGCTACAATACTGCCACCTTGGGGACCATGGGTGGTAGTACGGTCAGCGGGTCTAGGGGAAGGATGGGACATCATGAGCTTCTGTGCATGCAACGTCTAAAGGGCAAGAAAAGCAAATATGGCCCTAATTATGGAAAAAACGGACTCCAGTATATCAAGGCCTTACACCGCCACTGTCTGGGATCTTGTGTGTTAACACACAAGATTCAGGGGTTCATCCCCTAACCCCAACCCAACCTGGGGGGCATAACAAAGGCTCTAGGGAGGATGGCATCCAGGTAAGGGGTACAGCAGGATGCTTAGGTGGACTGGAGCCGGAGACAAGAAGGGGCTACCAAAAAAATATAAAAAAAATGGACAAGGAAGGCAGACAGAGCAGAGGGCAGCTCATTTCCAGCAGCATCCAGGAAGTAGTAGTAGTAGTAAAAGTAGTACACAGTGTATTCTGTAATTTCAGAAAAGCAAAGCCCAGTTGAGTCGAGGCTCATTTACAATGGGGGTACAGATGGTGGAGTGTATTGCACACAGAGTATACAGTAAGCACAAAGCCAGTATGTAATGGTGCATCAATATAAAATCAGTGCACTATATACATGTAATATTGAGGCAGGTTGTGTCTATGTGGGCTTGGGGCAGCTTGGTTCTAGAAGACACTGACACGTTAAACATACTTCAAAAAGGCACAAAGAATCTAATTTAAATCAGAGCAGTTAAAGCCTGGAAAAATTCTGTTAATTTAATCCAGAAGAAAAAAATGAACACGAGTCTGTTCTCTAAATATAGAGATGCATTGAGAGAGAGAGAGCGCTGGCTGGGAGAGTTTGAGGCTAGATTGAACTCTAAATGAAAGCTGTGTGTGTGTTTTAGGAATGTGTTTTTAGGAGTCAGAATGACTTTAGTGGTTCTGTCAGGAGGACAGACTGAGGGAAGGGAGGGCGGAGGGGAGAGGCGGGGGGGTTTCCTGTGTAAAACTCAACAAAGTGACTGCTTGCAGTTAGGAGGAGAAGGCAAGAACACCACATGGTACAGTAACAGCTAGTGGAAAGAAGGAGTGAGAAATCTTGAACACCTTATCCAGCCTCAGCTGTGTGGACTGCTGCTCAAAGTGGGAACCATAAGTGAGTTTCTTCCAAGGAGATCAGCTTTAAGAAGTAGCCCACTGGCCCTGCCACTTAGAGGCAGCACAGCAGAGGTTCGAAATCTGCTGCCTTCTTACTGGACTAGAGACTGTTTCATGGACTGTGTTTCCCAGACTTAGACTGCAGCATGTGAGGAAAGATTTGCCACAGAGGAAAGGTTAATATTTTTTAATAAAGCTGTGCACTGGAGTAGAGAGAAATTTTTTTTTTCTCTCCTGAGTACGAGTTCCATTGAATTAACACTGCGGACTGAAGGCAAGACTGAGCAAGTGGCAGCCAGTGTACTAACCCCTCCACCTTGACAGAGAACGCTTGTGTTTGATAAAGTTGTCTCAGGGTGAAGAGATTACAGGCTGCTTCTGAGAGTTGATCCCCTTACAACAGCTTTCCTTCCCAGAACAAAGGAGAGGGTTACACACTTGGCTGCTAGCAGCGGGGGAGAGTACTGGAGTTCATCTGCCTGGAAGCTGCAGCCTTTGTGTCTATTACTTCTGTTTTCAACAGTTCTACAGTGGATTCATCTCCCCTCATGTGCGATCGGAGTTGACTAGCCACCTAAGGGATGGTTTCCTATTGCTGAAAGTGCCCATAAGTGCTGCAAGCCGGCCAGGAGTAAAAGAAAAAAAGCGTGTATTGTATTACAGTACCGGTTACTTTCATTTTGTTTTGCTGAGTGTTTAAATCCCATGGAGATAAAGCATTTCATCATCTGCCTCCTGATGCCATCGAAAGCAGTGGAGCCAAGAGACGAAGCAGTTTGAAAATCCCTCCATTCCCGTAAGGCTAAGAAAAGGGATGAAAGCAGTTGACATCAGGATTTTCTGTTTAGTTTGCTGTTTGTTAGTTTTTTTGTTACAGCGAGTAAGAGAGATAGTCTCTCAAAATAGGCTATAGAAGTCAGAGATACCACTGTTAGCCACTAAGCCTTAAAGGGCTTCCAGATTACTCTGGTGGACGACTGGGCTTTAGACTCCCATGGGCGGGCGGTCTGTCTTTTGTGTCTAGAGTAGCTAGTACACACAGCCTCTTTGTGACTACTGTTGTGTGTCAGAATGGAGGAGAAACTGGTTACCCTTTGGAGTTAATGTAGCCCCCCCCCCCCTCTTTTTTTTGTGTGGGAGCTGTATGTTTGATCCCCTGTATGTTGGAGGTGGAACGAAAAGTCAGCGAACAAGTCACATTCGGACAGAGGCAACATCAGGGCTGGGAAATAAAGAGCCCTTTTTTCCCCCACAGCTGGGTGAGTGGGCTTTTCAAATGTAATTTGCTCACAGAAAGAAAGGCAGTGAGTGAAGAAAACATTCCTAGCTCTGTTGACAAAAAAAATTACAAAAGAACAATTTCAGCTTTTTGTAAATGGGAAACACTTTTTTTTATTTTTTTTTATTTTATAAGATATGGTGTAGGAGTTGTGCTGGTGAAGGCTAACATTTCTTCCTGAACTCAGAATGTGAGCGGCCCTATTGTGTTCCACTAGCTGCTCATAGAGGGATGTGAAATGAATCAGTTTTTGTTCAAGGAGTATAGGAAATTGAAGATTCTGAGTGGATACAGAAAAAGGCAGACGTTTACAAATCTTATTTGGGGGAAGGAAAAGAAAATCTCAGAGGAAGCCCAATAGTGCCTAATTTGAATGCCAGTTTTTTTGGCGTGTATGTAAAAACCTTAAAGAGCCCAGCAGATCACACGACTGTTGTTTTCAAGAATAGGGTTCATGTCAGACTCAGAATGGCGAAACCATTATCTTGAGAAAATGTGGATTTAAAACAATACAAAAAAACCAAAAACACAACCTTTTTTGTTAAAAAAGATCCCAAGCCAGTGTGAAGTTCCATATAAGAGTGTGCTGGATTTTGAGACTTTTCTGTTGGGGCTAACAGGTTGTGACGATGCCAGAGAATGCAGACTTTGTGTTTTGGGGAGAAATATCAAGTTGAGAAGGGGCAGTGAGAGAGCACGACATAACCAAGAGGAGAACGGCCTTGAAATTTTCAGGGGACTTTACTAAAGGGATGCCAGGGGAGAGAATACCAGACATGGAGGACAAACTGCGAATTCTGGAGGACCTGAACATGATCTACATCAGGCAGATTGCTCTGAGCTTAGAGGTAACAGTGATTTCTTTTTTCTTTTCTATCTTGGGGTAAAGTAGCCTAGAATGATCCTGAAGTACTGTAACTTATCCTCATACATAGAAACATAGACTTTGACGGCAGATAAGGACCGCTTGGCCCACCTAGTCTGCCCATTTCCCTACCTAGAGGATAAGCTGCAGATCCTATTTAACCAACAGCCTATTTCTTCCTACCCCCAACAAAAATTGCCTTATGTCTGTCCCATGCATTCTTGAATTCTCCCACAGTTTTAGACCCCACAACCTCCTTAGGAAGGCTGTTCCATGCATCCACCACCCTCTCTGTGAAAAGTGCTTCTCACATTGCCCTGGAGCCTCCCCCTATCTTCAAATTGTGTCCCCTTGTTCTTGAACATCTCTTTGAAGTATTAATTCCTGGAAACTTCTGATATACTCTGACTAAGTTGGCCTAGATCATTGGGTACTTTTATGTATTATTCAGAAGTCTAGATCATTGGGTACTATGATGTGTCACACAGCAATACAGGTCCAGGGGCACTTTGATAAATCTGGTGGCAGTGTAGATCCGGGGACTTATTATTTAGTGTTCCGGATATTGGCGTGCTCTTACTTGATCAGTCTAGATCAGGAAGTACATTTGCTTGTTGTTTAGTGGTATATATTTTGTGTTTCTTTGACTAAATAGGTGCCCTACCTGCAGGGATTATTTGACTTGCTGAATGACCTAAACGTGGGAGCACTCCAGCTTATTATTAGTCTCTAGATCCTGAGCCACTTTGACTTTTAAGCAGACTAGATTCTGGAGGTCTCTTGACTAAATGAGAGATCCAGATTGCTGGGTACTTAGACTTAAGTCCACTCTACAGTGGACCTATACTGCCCCTAGATCTATCAAGATGTCCCTGGACCTATACAGCTGTGTGATAAATCATAGTACCTGAGGATGACCCTGTCACTCTACGTAAGGAGCATGGAAACACTGCTGAAGGAAAGGATTGTGGAATATCTTTAATCCAACAAGTTACAAGACTCAAGGCTGCATGGATTCGTTGGGGGAGGGGGGGCATGTCAAATGAATATGATAGGTATCTTTGACTAGGTGACCAAGGAATGAGATCAGGGTGGAGTGGTGGACATGGCCTACCTTTCAGTGAGGTTTTTGACACTGTTCCACATAGGAGACTAGTAAGCAAGCTGGGTAGCATAGGAATGGGTCCAAATGTGGTAAACTGGGTAAGGAATTGATTAGGGAATAGGCGACAGAGGATGGTGGTTAGCAGAGTTTACTCTGAGGAAGGGAGGATGACCAGCAGGGTACTTCAGAGATCAATGTTGGGACTGGCCCTCCTTAATGTCTTTATAAGTGACATTGCAGAGAAGCTGGAAGGGAAGGTCTGCCTTTTTGCAGATGACACCAAAATCTGCAACAGGGGAGATACTCTGGGGGTGGGTGTGTGGAGTGGAAAGGATGAGCAGTGACCTGAGAAAACTTGAGAAGTGGTCAAGGGTATGGCACCTGGGTTCCAATGTGAAAAAGTGAAAAATAATGCACTTAGGGCACAGAAACCCAGGGGCAGAGTACAAATGGGTGGAGTGGTATTGGTGGCCAGCAAGCAGGAAAGAGATCTAGAGTAATCATACTGGGTGATGTAAAGGTGGCCAGGCAGTACAACAGGGCAGTTGGGAGGACTAGTGGGATGCTGACATGCATAGGGAGAGGTATCACCAGCAGAAAGAAGGAGGTGGTGTTAGATGGCTCGCCGGTGCAGCGGTTGGATTTCCACTTGTGACACCGACAGCTCTGGTTCAAGGAATGGACCTGGAGTCTGAGGGCTGGCTGGGGGAGAAGGATTGAGCATCCTAGGGACTGCTGTCCTCCAGGGGAAGAGAAGAGTGTCCAGTGCATCACGGACCCTTAGCAGAGGCTGGGGTACCACCACGACCGGCGCCAGTACATTCCGGGGGGGGGGGCAGACGCTGGACATCATTGCATGTCCCCACCCCCAAGGATCAAAGCACTTGGAAAAAGTCAGCCCCCCGGCATGATGACCCACCCTGCTCTGCCGTACTTTGCCTCTGCCATCCACTGGGGGGGTCCCACTCCCTTGTCCCCGACCTGGGGGGGTAAGCCACGGCTTTGCCCACAGTGTTGTTGGACAGCTGCCCCTAAGCCTGGACTTAGGGACAGTGGGCGGGAGGGTCTGAGCTCAAGGGGGAGCCAGAACAAAAAAAAAGGAGGTGGTGTTGCCACTGTATAGGTCCTGGTAAGACCCCCCCCCCCAAAAGTACTGTGTCCAGTTCTGGAGATCACATCTTTGGAGGGACATAGATAGAGTGGAAGTAGTCCAGCAGAGGTCCACTAAAATGGTGCAGGGTCTACACCAAATGTTCTATGAGGAGAGACTGGACCTTAATATGTACACCCTGGAAGGTGTGGGGGGAAATGATAAAGGCCTTTAAATACCTCATGGGGTTAAATTAGGTACAGGAGGGAAGTATTTTTAATAAAGGAGCTCAAGAACAAGGGGACATGCTATGAAGCTGGAGGGGGCAAGATTCAGGAGAGATGTGAGGAAGTACTTATTCACAGAAGGCATTGGTGGATTCCTAGAGCAGCCTTCTAGCAGAGGTGGTGGCGAAGACACTGGTGGGGTTCAAGAATGCATGGGATAGCCATAAGGGTATTTTAGTGGAAAGGAAGGGGGAGGGAGAAAGAACCAGAGATTGATGAAGTTCTGTGGTGATACTGTAGGTAGGGAAAAATGGGCAGACTGGGTGCGGCAAGCGGTCCTTATCTGCCATCAGATTCTATGTTTCTGTGTTAACTACTAACCACAGCCTTGAAGTACTTTGATATATTGCTCCTTGGTTTAGATTGTGGGGCAGTTTGACTTAGCTGTGAGTTTTATACAGACGGAAGGATTATTTGCGACATGTTGAGTGTTAACTTCAGACTACCTGTCTTTGATGGGGTGCAACTGAAGGCAGTGGGGGAGGTGCTGAGTCTGGGAGTAGTTCTTGATAGACAGCCAACATTTGTTCTTCAGGTGTCTTCTGTGGTTAGGAACTGCTTTTACCATCTTAAGAATAAAGCCAGACTCCATCCCTTGCTTGATGCTGCTGGTCTTCACACCTTGGTACAGGCCCTCATCTTCCCTGATTACAGCTACTGCAGTGTACTCCACAAAGGCTTACACAGTGGTCAGCTGTGTTGTCTGTAGTTAGTCCAGAACTCTACAACAAAGATTCTGATCTCTGCTCGGAGGTGGGATCATATCATCCTGTCACTTGGAGTAGAGCTGGCTGCTGGTTAGATGGCATATTGACTTCCAAGATCTTGTTAACAACATAAGCCCTGAACAAAGTGGGCCCCCAGTATCGAAGCAATCTTTTGACTCCCTATGTTCTAACTAGGGAGCTGAAGTCTATATGTCAGGGCTTTTGAAAGTTCCACCCTCATGGAAGTCCACTGGAGACTGGACTTTTGTGGTGGCTTTTCTTGCTCAATGGAATGGGAGATTTGTTCTGCTGGTTCCTTCACCTCCTTCAGTTCAGATACCTTCTGAAATGCCCATTTATGCTAAGCCAGTGACCGTACGGACTGAATGTTTTAAAACGTGGACATTTTAGAGGCTTTCTTTTTTACACTCTGCTTTACTGATATTTTTGGTGTTGTCATTACAGCTCTTGCACATACACAGTTATCCCTTCTCCATCCCACATGTGAGCAGTGGTGACAGGCTAAGAATTAATACAAACTCTTAGGCCATTACCATTGTTAAGAAAAAATGTTACGTAACCCAGCAGTCATCCCTTGTGGGACACTTACATGTACAATTGCAGGTTTTGTATTTTGCCAGTCCTATATGGTATCAATCAGAACATAGATGTACATTCAATATTGAGTTTACACAAGCTTTAATTTCTTTATTGTATTATCTTAATGTTTGTGAATATTTAATGTGTAACACTCTGACCATTTTTACCTCAGCTTGCATAGATACTGTCTGCACTACCTGTAAAACACAACCGTGCCTCTTTACATGCAACATGCATCCCTAGGTCATACATGCATGGGAAGTAAAAAAAAATATATATATCACTTGGCTTCAGTTACCCCTCATGTGTGGACTTACCATTGTCATTTTGCCCAACCCAAAGAACTTCCAAGACTGTGAGGTCTGGGGAACAAAGGAAGACGTCAGAAAAATTGTTATGTTTATTTAGGTTTTGTTGACTGGGAAAGGAGGCTAGACAATACTACCTATATTCACTGCCTCAGAGTTGCCCAGACCCCAAGGGAGCAGGATTCAGCAAGTGGGGTGCCCGGTAGATGGTGCAAGGCCTACAAGGGGTCCGTCATCATCTGGGTTTGGCCAAGAATTTTCCTCTAGTCTTTCCTCCCATTTGGGTGCCTAATGTGCAGTGATATGCATGAGCACAAACATGTGGGCCATGCCAGCATCCATCAGTATTCCTGCCCAGCTTCAGCCCCTGACTACGCTGACACTTACCCACCACTAGATGTCAGGCAAGCTGCAGGAATACATCCCTATCTACCATGGGAGGAGAGCAGTCCTCGGGATGCTCAAGTCCTCCCTCCCCAGCAAGCCCCCAAATGACCCGAGTTGGCTCCAAACCCAGGTCTTCGGCATAGCGAGCAGCAGCACTACTGGACTAGGGTTTAGTTGACAGTCTTAGAATGCAAAAGTGCTTTGAGCATTGGAGGAACCCTTTATATAAATAAAAACTACTATTTCTGTTTAATCACAGAGACCAGGTAAACTGTTGCTCAGCAGAATCTGTTACCTGTTTTAAATTATCAAAACCACACATATGGAGACTAACAGAGCCACTTACTGGGTATTTGTTAAGTACTTTTTATTCAACCACTATATAAAACACCATCACACACAGATCAACGTTTTGTAGTGTCACTCACTACTTCATCAGGATCTAAAATATAGTAATAATATTTTAAACTCTAAATACATTAAGGTAAAACTTAAATCATGCTGCCAACCAGAGAATATCCCACCAAATACAAGCATTTTTTCACACTATTAATACAATATTTACCAACTTTAATACACTTTTGCATATAGATAATCCCTTTCTCACTTGGTAAATCTTTCTGAAGACACTACATCGGTGAGTGGGTGTGTTTGTCTCCACATGTGGGGTTTTGTGGGTTTTTTTTTTTTGAGGTTATGGAGCGAAATCCCTCCCTGTAGTTTTCAGATTTATCTTATAGGAGTATGGTGGACCATTCTTATCCAGTGTGACTGCTAACTGTTTTAAATTATGGCACAGTCATAGATGACCAAGCACCTGCGTCTGAATTGACAAAAAACAACATCTTATACAATAATATTGGGATATTTGCTTTGATGAAAGGAAACAGAACTAACTGTTGTTCTGTCTTGTATCATCTAAGTTGGCTACGTTTCAAACGCTGTCTAAATGATTTGTTTTACATTTTGTGTTTTTTTTACATTCTTTTTATTGGTTTTAGTACATCTTTTGTCACGGTTGTACAGAATATGCATTAGAAGTCTGCAACACAATGTTAGTTAAGAATTACAAGTCTCAAAGGACATGTTACGTTATGTACAAATGATAGCTAAGGAATTGGAGACAGCATAGTGGACCCAGGACAGGGACCAGGACATGTTTAAACCTACATTATACAATGGCAAAAAAATTTCCTAGACTCTGATTGGTCTCTCTTGGACTGGACCCGTGATGTTATCCTGGTATAACATCACGGATCTAGTCCCAGACACATATGACCACATCACATATGCCAGCATTAAAATGAATCACTGCCACTGCCCAGTAGCTGCACTGTCCCCGTGATTCTGCGAGTGTCTCCAGAGCTCAAAACTGCCGCGCTTGCTCCTCAAAGAATGGCCGCATATCAATGAACATGAAGGAAAAACCCCACCCCAAAATACATATAAATATCATTTTTCTCCTAGCGTTTCTATTCTACCTAATTCAGCTGAACTGCAATAAGAGCCGTTCTGAGTGGGTTGACTGTGAATGAGCAAGCATGTCTTGAAACAGCCACCGCGTGGTTCTCCTCTTTCGCTTTTCGTTCCTCACTTTTTACTTTAAACCGACTAAAAATCACAAATATTCTCCTACCACCTCCCTGCGTCCTTTACTCTCATTATGCAGAGTCATCTTCACCTCATTACGAGTGTCTTCACGGCAATCCTGCTCTCTCACTGTCCGCTGCATAGTAAAGCAAGCGCTTGACTCACAGCACGCGCTTCGCTTACCTCATCACCGTTTTCTGCCTTCCGTTTATACTTGCCAAAACCACTGTCACAGTTCCCAGCACACAAATTGTACAATTTTAGTTTCTTCTTTTCATGTTTCCCACCCCAGAGAAAGAATGAATGAGCAGCCCAACCGGTGTCATGTGGCCATATAACAACAAATTCTGTATTAAAAGTAACTAGCCACACGGAGGCAAATACAATGCAGAACATACAGCTAGCACCATCTAGTGGTCAAACTGTGGACTTTTTTGTGAAAGCATATACCTCCACACATGAAAAAAATACAAAAAAAAACCAAACATAATTTTTTTTCTATTTTATTGTTTTAAATACAAACGAGCCATTGTATAATAGCAATAATGCACTCCAGGGTGTGTGTTGTGCTGGGATAACGTCACTTCTGGGGTGATTAGTCGCACTCGGCCTGCGGCCTCGTGCCTAATCACCCCAGGCATGACGTTATCCGAGCACAACACACACCCTGTCATGCATTATTGCTTTAAGTCATGGCACAAATTCAGGGCTACGTGCCATTATATGGAGTATCCATGTGTTCTGCCTATCCCCAGTAAAGCCGTCTGGTGCCGAAGTCTGTGTGTAAGGTTTTTTTTATTTTATAAATGACCACCACTATGTCCTGCTGCTTGGGAAGTGGTGGTGGGAAAGGGTGGGAGCCACAGCTTCGAGAGGGACTGTTTTGCCACCATTAATTGTATTTTCAAAAGATACTTATAATGCTCGATAGTAATATCTGCAGAGAAATCAACAATAGAACCAGTGCAGGAGGGAATGATTCCAGACTCTAAAAGATCTTTCAAGTCATCTAGTGTCCTAGACTAATATCCTGAGAGAACTGGGCAATCCTAGAATATGTGAAAGTGCTTTCTCCCCAGTTTTTTCAACAATGTGGGATTGTTGAAGTCGAAACTTTGCTTGGATAAAAGGAGTCCTAAAATAACGTTACATATGGCTGCTAGGCAAATTCCCATCGAATATGCAATGCAGTAAGTGCCTGAGAGTTAATCTTTGCCCCTTCCCATTCTCCTTGCAAGATTTACTGATTCACTGCAGTTACCCATTTTACTGTGTTGCTTGCATGCATGTGCAAGAAACATATTGCGTCAGTCAGCAGTTAGGGAGAAGGCCACAATTCGTCAAGAAATTTGGCCATGTCACCATGCAATCAGCTGTTTTGGTGCAGTACAAGCTATCAAAACAGCTGATTACACGGTGTTGCCATGGCGGCGGCTTCTCCGTCGGCCTCTCACAGTCCCCAGGAATCCGATGAAAAGCTGCCGCCCACTGTTCAGTGTGCCTTCCTGGTGCAACTTTTCAATAAAAAAAAAAAATAGCTGACGGGGTGCCCAGTTGCCCAATCCCCATCAGCATAATGCCCCCCCAGCACACTGTATGACCAACAGGGGTGCCCAATACCCCGTTGGCTCCACTGCCCCCCAAACAAACTTCCATCTGCCATGGTGGGAGCCCAGCCCAGCATGACAAAAGTCTCCTTGCCAATGGGGGTGCCCAATTCCCCGTCAGCTCCACTACCCCCCCAACAAACTGCCTGGTGCCACGCTGGAGCCCACCTCAGCATGGCAAAAGTCCCCTGTCGTCTTTAAAAAAAAAAAAAAAAGACACAGGGAAAAAAAGGTCCCTCGTTGATTCTCTTGCCCCTCCCCAACCCGCACCCACCCTCTGTGTACCCCATCCTCACCCCACCTCACCCCATACATACCTCCAGAGCCCAGCGCGACGATCTTCAGTGGACCAGAAACACGTCTGCACTCTTCAAAGTCAACCGCGAACTGAAGAAATGCCAGTAAGCTGTATAATGGCATAAATGTTTTTTGTTTTCAACTTTGGTGCATATCTCGGCCATTTTTGGGAATTTTTTCACCAAATTTTCAACATGGGGTTCTTAGGACTCAGTCGCTGTCATTTTGTTATTCGGTCCCGACAGGTGATTTTGCGGTCACTGCGCGGAACCACCTTTCTGGACTGATTAACGAAACGACAGTGTCGCAGTTCACGAGGTGAGCCCCAAAACCATATGATGAAAATTTGGTGAATTTTCCCCAAATGACTTGTTTCTGAAGCGTGCGTTCGCAAGTTCCTATACTTGCTCGTAACTTCCAAGCATTTTTTATATTTTCACTCCAGATGCCATTATTGCCATTTTACCGCACCTTCTTATGAACAGTACAGCTGTCATTTTTCACATCTCACCTGAAATGTGTTTTTGCACATGTAGTGCACAATGGCACGGTCGGTGTGCGAAATCAATGTTCAGGACAGATTAAGAATATCACAGTGACACTGTTCATGAGGTACTGTAGGCCCCCAAAAATCCTATGTTGAAAACTTGCTGAAAAAATTCCTCAAAATGACTGTTTTATGAGTATACGTTGCGCAGTTCCTATGCATGCTTGTAACTTTGAGAATTTTTAATATTTCCACTCCAGAATTTCAGCATTGCCATTTTACCACACCTCCTTATGAACAGTACAACTGTCATTTTTCACATCTCACCCAAAATGTGTTTTCGGACATGTAGCGCACGGTGGCATGGTCGTTGTGTGAAATCAATGTTTGGGACAGATTAAGAAAATCACAGTGATACTGTTCATGAGCAGAGGACTTAAACTGGCTATGTTGAAAATTTGGTGACAAATGTCCATAAAATGTGTTACGAGCATGCATTGTACAATTTCGACGCACCCTTGTAAGTTCACGAATTCGTAATCTTTTCAGTCCATATTTTCAACATTGGCATTTTTCCACACCTCCTTATGAATGTAGCACAACTGTCATTTTTTACACCCTGGCTGAAATGTGCTTTTGCACTTCCAGCTCAGAATAGTACGGTCGCTGTGGGAAATCAGTGTTCGGGATAGATTAAGAAAATCACAGTGACATTGTTCATGAGCGGAGGTCCCAAAATGCCTATGTTGAAAATCTGCTGTAAAAAATCCCAAAACTAATTACATTACAGATGTATTGCAGTTTCTCCTTTTCGTGACTTTACCAGTTTTTATATTTTCACTCCAGATTTTCAATATTGCCATTTTTTACACCTCCTCATGAACAGTACAGCTGTCATTTTTCACATCCTGTTCGAAATGTGTTTTTGCACCTGTCACGCCAAATGTCGCAGTCGCTATGCAAAATCACCTTCCGGCTAACAAACTTTTATTGTCACTGTTCATGCGGTGGGATCACAAAAAGCCCATGTTGAAAACTTGGAGTGAAAATACCAAGAAATGCCTAGGGTGTTACCGTTTTCGATCATAATGCCCCACCCTGTAGAGACTGACAGGCGTCAGGGGTGTGATTTGGGATTGTCGACAGTAATTCTTATGCCATTCCATCCCCACCCTGCAGCCAGTGGCAGGCATCGAGGTGTGCCTTGGCCCCTTTGGCCCCAAAGTGCACCCCATTCTCCTATACTGCACCCATTTCAGTGTATTTCCTTATGGAATGAGGCGAGTGTAAAGCCCGAACACTTCAAAACACACCTCGAGACTTGTAAGTGTCTGCAGGGTAGGGTGAGGTGAAATGTCGTGACCATTATGGGCGATGAGCCAAAAACACACCCCAATGCCTGTCCATCTCTGCAGGGTGGGGGTGGAGTTGGCATCAGTTCAATACTTCACTGAAATTCCTATACTGCATCTGTCTAACTCCTGTACTTCCACTGCTAATGACAGCAAGCAACACTTGGCATTGACAGATGCTTGTTCTAATTGGCTTAGTGTTAACTGGTCGTCATAAAGAAATGTCCCTATATAATGTAGAGATCAGGTGCCGTGGGGCATTATCCAGACTAGCTTGTTCCTTTAGGCTTTTAACAACAAAATCCCCAGGATGTTTATCTGACCAGTGAAAAGATTACACTAGTAATTTTATTCCAGATCTTCTACAGTTAGATTGTGTGAAGTCTCATATATGAATACTAGGATTGGACAATGTTCTTTTCCCTGTACACCTTCAAATGTCTGGAACTTGATCTCTCAGCAACTGAAATTAATTAGTAATACCAAGCATTTAAAAGCTGCAATTGAAACGTCTCTAATAGGGACTATTAACTTGAAAATCAAAAAACAAGGTGCTGTGTCAATGTGTGGGTTGAAGAATCAAAACAAATGGGTAATACTAAATGCATGCTGAAATGGAAAATAGGCTTAAAATCAACGTTTCGACTATAGGTCTTCTTCGGGAATTATCTATAAAGAAAAATAGCAAAGCTAGTTACTAACTTGTAATCAGTTTACTTGAACTTTGGGGAAGCTCTCTGGGTTGAGATTGAAATGCCACTTCCTGTCCATTCTCTGGAGTGGACACTCTGCATTCTGACTGCCCAAGACAGATAAGTGTTGTTCCATTTGTATGTATTTTGCTGCTTTTTTTGTGAGGAGTCACGGTCTCCAAGTTCTGCATATACCTTCTACGTGTGAGCACCAATAAATACATTTTATACTCCGTATATATGAGTTGGCATACATACTTTGTGTACATTTAGTGTTGTGGGGGTGGTGCTGCTTTTCTTTGCTGAGATTTAAATGTTTTACCTGAATTTTTCTTCTATGCTCTATCGTCTCTGTAAATGTAATGATCAAATTTGTTATTGCTGTGCCTATGGTATGTATCTTTTTTCAGTAGAATTTAGAGCAACAGGGGTATAATAGTGGTAGGGAATTACCGCTACCACTGTCACTCTGTACTGTTAAATGGAAAGGATCAAGTTGCTGTGTGTGTGTGGTGCCTGGTTGAGCCACTTCCATGGTGGAGTGGCTAAGCCACCAGCACACGGCAGGGTTGGAAACCTTGGACCACGGTTCGGTTCACCCTCGGTCTCCAGGTATTGCAGCTTTTTGTGTGTGTGTGTTTTTGTTTGTTTTGTTTTTAGAAAAAAATAATTTTACCCCTCCCGAGTTCCTCCCCATCCCCGAAGTCCACACCCACTTGGAGTATGTTATTTTTAGTCTGAGGGGGTGTGGGGGCAAAGCCCCCCTATGTAGGGGGGGAGTATGGGGCCCCCTCCTCCCGCAAAAAAAAAAGAAAGTCCCATTGTTTTAAGTGATGTGTGTGGTTTCTGTTGGGGTCGGTGGTTTGACCCATGTTATTTCAGCGGACGCTGTTTTCCTTGCAGCATTGATTGCCGCACTGTTTTTTGGCAGTGACATTATGACCCCCATGCCAGTGGGAGCTGGGCCTTCAGTGGTCCCAGCACCTAGGCCACTTGGACCAGACAGTCACAGTGACCCATCTGATGTGGATGCCATCCAGTGGTGGCTTGTCCTGGAACATCTGGAGGAAGGAATCCCATTTGTTGGCCCAGAGCTGACCATATTGCTGATGACGGATATGTCTCTGGTAGGGTGGGGAGTACACCTGGGAGACCACATGGTCCATAGGTTCCGGTCGCCCAGGGAGTCCTGTTACCACATAAACCTGCTGGAGCTCTATGCAGTGCACCTGGCTTTGACAGAATTTGCTCAGATAGTCAGGGATCATGTCATTCAGGTGCAGACGGACAACACCACGACCATATTTTACCTGAACAGAGAGGATGGCACACGCTCCCTTCCTGTGTGGGGAAACACTCTACACCTAGACCGTTGTGTGCAGCCTGGGCACCAATCTCCTGGCAATTCATTTTGCAGGGGATGACAAACAGCTGGCAGATGCTCTCAACCAAGCAGGAGGGACGTTGCATGAGTGGTTTCTGAATCAGGAGGTGGTGAACCACCTATTCTCCCTGTGGGGTTCATCCTTGGTGGACCTGTCTGTCTCCTGGAAGAACACCAAACTAAAGCTGTTTTGTGCCCACCCCCAACAGTCTAGGACACCGATAGGGGTTGCCCTTTCAGGATTCCGGACCCCAGGTCTTGTGCATGCCCTTCCTCCCTTCCCCCTGATCCACAGAGTTCTGGTCAAGTTCAGAAAGGACAAAGCAGGGATGATCCTGATAGCTCCAGATTTGGCCTCGGCAGTTCTCGTACTTAGATCTCCTCAGCCTCAGCAGCAGGTCTCTGTAGTGACTACCTCTCCAACCAGACCTGCTGACCAGACACAGCCTGGGTCTTGACTGGCTAGAGTTCCAGGTTATGAGTCTGTCCGGGGATAGTCTCCTCAAACCTTAAGGTAGGAATCCAGTGTACTCAGGCAGCAGGAAAGGCCAATGGAATGTTGGCATGCATACGTAGGAGTATTACTAGCAGAAAGAGGGAGGTAATAGTGCCCCTTTACAAAGCCATGGTGAGGCCACACCTGGAGTATGGGGTTCAGTTCTGGAGGCCTCATCTCCGCAAGGATATAGATGTGTTGGAGAGGGTTCAGAGAAGGGCAGCCAAGATGGTGCAGGGTATGCAGGGAGAGTCATACAAGCAGAGGTGTAAGGAGCTGGATCTGTACACGCTGGAGACGAGGGAAAGGGGAGCATGACTGAAACTTAAGTATGTAAAGGGGCTCAATTAAGTGGGAGAAGAGTGTTTACTTAAGAGGGAGGAGGGGATCAAAACTAGAGGGCACAGCCTCAGACTGCAAGGAAAAAGATACAGGGGCAATGTGAGAGGACATTTCTTCACAGAGAGGGTGGTGGAGCCCTGGAACAGACTACCAGATGGAGTGGTGGGGGCCAAATTGGTGGAAGAATTCAAGAGGGCATGGGACAAGCATATGGGGATGAGCACCGGGGGAAGGGTGGGGGTTGGAAGGGAGGGAGACGTGTAGGGGGCAAAAGGGCAGACTAGATGGGTCGGTATGGTCCTTTTCTGCCATCAAGCTTGTATGATTCTATGATGTCCTCTATGTGGTGGTGCCTCCAGGATCGAGTCAACTAGTAGGTGCTATACCTTTAAATGGAAGAGATTTTATATTTGGTGCCAGGTCAAGGAGCTTAATTTATTTATTTAATTTATTTAAACTTTTGTTAACCAGGTAAATGTAATCAACCAAGGCCCGTTTTCATACATGACCCGGGGCTTTTTTAGGTGGCCAAAAAGATGTTTACAATAAATATACAGTACAAATTATACAAAACATTTACAGATAAGCTGAACACAACAATATGTCATAAGCTGTTGTTTAAAAATATTATGACTAGCATGTGGCAGTGTTGTGGGATTCAGACACCAGCGTAAATGAAACGTACTGGACAGGTTTTATTCAAAACAGGAAACAAAAATAAAATGAACTGTACGAATAACAAAATGAAAGAGGAATACTTCTTCCAATAAACAATCCAGATGTTCCAAAGTCCAAGAAATAAACAAAGCAAATTACATCCCTTAGACTGTACTAAGGATAGGGGTCAGCTCCTTGCTGAGCCCTGGACTAGACTGACTAAGAACATCCCTTTGCTGTTTATGTAAGACAAGGTTAACATGTGATCAAGGAGGCCCCTCCCCTTCTTACATAACTAATACTAAAAAGCTTTATAAATCATCTTAATATCATTTTGATACATTCAGACATCAATATTCCAGATATCTAACATACTGGAGGGGTTGAAGCGTTTAAATAACTGTTTTTAACAAATATTAGTATGAAAATAGGCTGTACCTATGATCTCCAGGCTCCTCCCACAGATTCTCTGTATAAATATATGAAGTGTGGCCGGACGGCTCTTAGGTGAACAGAGAATAAGCTGAAGGGAGTGGAGCCCTGGGATTGTAAGGCTACAGCACTATGCTCTCCAAGAAACATCCCAATAAGGTAAATGTTCAAGTTCAATCATTATTACAATCCAAATAATGAGTAGTTCTAGCCCCTAAACACAGAGGAAACGGTGTTGCTAAGTGTTTCCTTCCTTTCCTCGGTCCCTATCGCCGGTTTCAGGCTTCAACATGCACAAAACAGATTGTGCCATAACTAAGGATCTCTGTATGATAACAGCGCATATGTTTTTACTTTTCTTCTGTCGGCAACATCCCCTTGCAATCACAAACTGAATAAAGGGTTTTTAACTTTTAGAACGTCACCGCTATCTCGACATGTGCACATTCGAAAGAGACATCGTGGCGACGCTCATGTAGGCGAGTGTGTGAGCAAGTCATGGATTATAAAATGGAATGGAGCTATAATCAAGAGACTATTAAAACGAAGATCAGGGACAGGAAGAACAATAGGTAGGTGGTCTTCCTACCTAATGGGGAACATGATATAGCTTAGATTTAAGGAGGACAGACAAGAGAAAGCACAAATAAAACGCTGTTGCAACAGACTTGGTAAAGGAAAAAGAAAAAAAAAACAAAAAGGGGGGAAGAAAGAGGTCTCCTGAGGGTAGCATCCAAGACCCTGTCACATAGCACAGTTATGTAAGTGAGTAGGCAAACAATTCCAGTTTCTAGCAGCACATAGTGGTATTGCATGTTCTCCCATATTACTTGAGACTCTAGCGGCTGTTAAGGAAAAATAATTACCTGACCTTAAAGGTTGAACTTTTCTTCGGTCAATTAAGTTAAAAAAGGGGGATTCAGTTTTCAAATGCAGTATCTTGTTGGTTAAACAATTCAAGTTATACTGTTGAGCCCCTTGTCTGCCCTGTGGCAAGCATCCTGGACTACCTGTGATCCCGTTCACAACTGGGAATGCAAACGATGACCCTTAAGGTGTACGTGGCAGCCATCTCTTGCTTACTGGGCTCGGGCTGGTATACTGACAGTAGCCCAGGAGAAGGTGGCCTTGCACTTTTTCAAGGGCCTCAACCACTTGTCCCCTCTGGTACATGAACCACCTCCACCGTGGGACTCACTGCTGGTCTTGGCTATGCTCATGGGCAAGCCTTTTGAGCTGATGCACAGGTGTGAGCTATCACACGTCTTGTGGAAGACAGCCTTCCTGGTGGCCATTACGTGTGCCAGAAGGATTAGGGAGCTCTAGGCATTCTCATTGGGCTCTCCCCTATCTGGTTTTTCATGTGGACAAAGTTGTACTTTGCTCCTATCCAAAGTTCATCCCAAAGATCGCATCAGTGCTTCACCTTATAGGTATATTTTACCAACCCATCTTTGGAGGCCGACCACAGGCTCCAAACCCTGGACCTGCAGAAAGCACTGTCATACTGGGGACAGGCTCGGCAGCCATTTGTTACCTACAGTGAAACCGTGCCTGGCATACCAGCAGCAAAGTGGATGACTCCAAGGTGGTTCACTTCTTGCGTCAAACTCTACTATGGGTTGGCTGGGCAGGAACCTCCCTTAGGGATCAGGGCACATTCCACCAGACACACCGCTGCCTCGGTGGCTGCTTCCAGGGATGACCCCATACAGGAGATCTGTAGGGCTGCTACCTGGAAGTCACACCTTCATTTCCCATTCTGCATCGACCTTGTGTCACACTAGGATGTGGGTTTTAGGACCTTGGTTCTCCAATATCTGTTTGCCAAATAGTGGTGCATGCCTTGCCCCTCCTCCCTGAGAACTGCTAGAAGTCTGCCAGAGTGTGGATATGTAAACCATATCCACACCCCAAAAAGAGTAAGTTACTTACTAGTAATCATAGTTATAGTAGTGGTATATTTTTCACATCCACACAAGCCACCCAGCCTCCCCTTGTAAGTGGCACCTGATCCTGCTTCCAGTGTGTGAAATCTGATGTCATGGGGTGGAGTCAGGGGGATATATACTGCCCGGGTGGTGGGAACAGCATAACTTGAAGATACACCCACCAATAACAACATTCCAGTGGAACTGCAAGAGTGTGGATGTGAACCATATACCACTCCTAGAACTACGATTTCAGGTGAGTAACCTATTCTTGCATACTGTGTGACCCTGAGAAAGTCACTTAATCTCCCTGTGCTTCTGGGACACATTTGGAAATGAGCTTCAGCTCAGCATACCGTTCCCAGCTAAATGAATAAATACTGTAGTGGCTGTGTCATAGAGATGTGCCTGGGGAGAACCAAGACAGATAGACATAGGGGAATATTAGAAAATGGTCAGTAAAGAGGTAGGATTGTCTGAGTCCAGTTAGGGTCAGGGAGACAGACCAGGCAGGGATCATCTAGGCAGACTGGGTGAGCCAAGTGGTCCTTTTCTGCTGACAAATTCTGTTTCCACATATATTTCCCTACAGAACTGAAGTCAGTGTAATTTCAGAGGTTGAAATAAGGTTTTGCAGTCACTAATCAGCTGGGCTGTAGTGATTGGTAAAATTAACTGAGCCCACATACTGTACATTCCACTGGCCCAGCTGGTGTACTAAATGAAATGCTACATCCTCCAGTACTAGCTGCTAGGGCTAGTTAAAGGAAAGTTTTCTACCAGCATGTGGCCAGTGGGTCACTGCCAATTTTATCCTGCAACTGTCAGTTCTATTTTGAGGAACCAGAGGTACAAATCAGAAGTTTCTCCAAGGTGCGTAGCTTTTGTGAGATATGGCAGTCTAACAGGTTGAACTTTAAAGTGCTGCTGACACCTCTAGTAAATGTTGGAAAACATAATATTTAGACCCAGTTTGGCTTGTATTTCATATATTGGCTATAGAACTGCCCTTCCATTTGTTTATTACTGAGAAAATTTGCATGGAAGCAGGATGTTTATCCATCAGGGTTCATCTGCACACACAGCTGATTCCACACTTGAAGTCATAATTCTCTGTTGTGACATCACAGTCTGTTGCCATGGCAAGAACTGTGATGCAACAAGCAGAGTATTATGATATCAGGTTGGGATTAAGTAACAGACCTGATGAACTCTTAAGGAGCAAAGATCCTGTTTTCATGAACATGACCTCTGTAGTAAATAATGGAAGAGGAAAAATAAAGAGATAATGTGAAATATAAGTTGAATTGTGCATAAATACTGTATTTTTCAAAGTCCTTCAGGAGGCATCAGCTGCTCTCTAAATCCGGGTTATCCAAAATGGACCGATTAGCACTTTCCATTCAGATGGCAAGTTGTTGTGGGAGTCAAACTGGGAGCTGCCTGTGCAGCCCACTGTCCTGAGTAGGGTCACTAATCTGTATCCAGCAGCAAACATCTGCCCAGAGCTTGCCAATAGCCTCCTTACGTCTAAGTGGACACCATGAAATACAGCATTCTGTAATATAGAAGATAAGCGGTTGGTTTTCAAAATATGAAAACTGTGCTGAGTCATCTCTTCTGGTTAAGAGTGTACGGAGATGGTGCGGTCCGATGGTTAGAGCAAATGAGCCAGAAGATAACTCATTCGAATCCTAGCTCCCAGGAAGTACTGTGTGCAGTCTTAGAATAATGTACTGTGAGCCAGAAGATCCTGGTTCAGATCCCAGCTTCCACACATTGTGGTCTACTTTTCAAAGAAAAGGACTATGAGCCAGGAGATCTTGGTCTGAATTCCTGCTCTTAGCTACGGGCTCATGGTGTGACCTTGGCTAAGCCATTTGACCTTAGAGTGTTCCAGTCCTTCCAGCTGGGTGGAAGCTGGGCCCACACTGTACTGTTGTAAATGGGATAGCACAGTCAAGCTATCCTGGATAAATACATTCATTTAAAAAGAATATGCATCAAATCCAAGTGGCATCATTGCAGCAAGGCCATTCTCTCAATAGCTGCTAGCCCAGGCAGCTGATACTGTTTCTGCCAGCAGATGAAAATTCTCACTCTGTAAGGCCAGTGGACTGCCATCCTCTTCCCAGTCCTCCTTTGTGAGGTGTACTGCCTGTTCAGCTGGAGGAACAGTTCATGCTTCGCCCTCAACAGCTACTCCTTGGACTAAATGAGAACGTGCTACTTTATGTCCGTCAGTTTCTGAGGTGTGAGTCTTGATGATCACCAACGTATTGTAACTGCGACGTTAGACCATTCATTCCTTCATTTAAATTTGTGTTTGTGATGAAAATCAGTGCTTATAAAAAGTAGAAAGATCACTATTACAGCTTTGAGCCTCGGCTCCTCCTGACAAACTGCACTGTTGAATTTGATCCATGTTTGCTAATGTAGTAGACTCGAACCCTGGAAAATAGATTGGTTTCTTTGTTGCCAGGATATGACGTGAACTTTCTGTGTGTGTGTTCAAATGACAAGATCCTTAATGAAAACAAAAACTCAGGGCCAAGAGTTTTGCAGAAATCACATTAGCAGCTAAGCCATGTGTGACTGCTACTGCTTACCTGTGCTCCTACCCTAACTCCTGTCAGGGGACATCCCAAGGCTGCGTGCCAAGTCGTGGTAGTCAGGCCGTTGTGTGACAACTCGCCCTGGACTCTTAGCTCCGGCATGAATCAGCACCCTGCACAATTCATTACGGGGCAAGTCACCCCCAGCGGAAATGTTATAAAACAAACTCATCTGGGGATGAATTGTGCAAGGTGGTGATTCACGCCAGAGCTAAGAGTCTGTGAGAGGTGTCACACAACAAGATGACTGGGATGACTTAACGTGTCCCCGCACCCCCGTTACTATGCGTGATACCCAGAACCCTCCCTATCTAGAGACAGCACTTGACGGGAGGGTTCCCTAACAGTGACATTTTTTCCTTTTTTCTGGGTTCCAGCAAGAGTGTTTCCACTTGATTTGGACTGAGAACCTCTCTTTCATTGTTTGCGCTCAGCCCCTAGACCTGTCTCAGCCGCATGGCAGCTGTTGAAGGCTCTGATGTCACCACACCTACTCTCTCCTATCAGTTGTGCGGTTGTCTGACTCATGCTGATGCAACACTGCTGCATCTCCTGAATGTCACAGGATTCTCCCACCATTATGCTGGGATCACGTGATGTCAGCTAAGAAAAATAAACTAATTTGACTGATGTACAACAGCCCCTAGCGCCCCCCCCCCAACCAGGTCCTCCACCCCAGCTCAGTGCAGTAACAAGTACTGCAGTGTGTGTGAGGGGCAGAATTACCTACACTTACCTGTCCCCATTTGCACAGATAACAGGCAAACAGTGTTAAAATTCACCTCCCTAGAGACCATCTTGATGGCCCAGCAGCTGCGGGAATGAACTCAGAATGCCACGTCGGGAGGCAGGCCAGACTACAACAACTGATGCTCTACAGTGTGCTGCTGTCTAAGAGGGATGGCATAGGGCTCCAGTGCCACAGCAACCACTGCGGTGGGCCATGGGAGTTTGCCCCCAAGGAGGGCATTGCTGCCCCATGCAAAGGAGGAGTGAAGAACCAGGTAAAGCTGTTGATTACTTTTAGTGAATGGGGGAAATTTGGCCAGGATGATTCCCAGTTACAGCCCCAGAAGCAGCAGCAGGAGCTCTCTCTGGTGCCTACCGACCCAGTGCCTACTACTGGTCCGGACCCTGTGTGTCCTTCGGTTTCTCCCCACCCCCCGGAGCTCCTCTTTCTCAGACTGTTACTCCAGTTCTGGAGTCTGCCCAGGCTTCTCCTATGGTTGCTGCTATCCATTCTCCGGTCCTGATCTTGATGAATGTTATACCCCTCACCCCCCCAAAAACTGATTTGCCCTTTGTTAATGTCCCTTTTACTAAATGTGGGAAGGGTAAGCGTAAGTCTGAGTCTCATGCACCTGCTACTACTGTTATTACTCGAAATAAGTTCCAGTTGCTAGCTAAAAGAAGACAATGGGGGGATAGTGAAGGTGAGGAAGAGGACTCTGATTCTTCTCGTGCCTCTTCCTCTCATATGGACCTTTCTTCTGAATCTGGTAGAGAAACTCCACGGTCGGAAAAGATGCAGAGAATGCAGTTCCCTCATAGGTGATTTTGAGGGTTCGTTTTTTCTGGGCTTTCTGTTTTGGTCAGATTGTTTCTTTTTTCCCACCCCTGACACCCATTGGAGTTCTCTGCATCTCTTTTAACCTTTATTGCCCATGTCTCAGCAGCCTATTCTGCGGTGCTGCACTTTAAATGTGTGCAGTTTGAAATCTTTCCGTAAACAGATTTCTACTGTTGGTTTCTTGCTTTCCTTGAAACAGGATGTTTATTTTGTTCAGGATACCAGGCTTAAATCTAGGTTTGAGGTTGCACAGGTGAAACATCGATGGAGTGTGAGGCCCTCCTTTTGGTCGCATGGGGAGGATCTCTGTGATGGGGTGGGCATTTTGTGTTTTTGGGCATCGGTTTAAGATTTCCAGAGTTCTCGATGTGTTTCCGGGGAGGGTTCTCCTTATTGATGGTTCTTTTGATTTTGTTCCTTTTCGTTTGATTTATTCTTATGCGCCGCAGAGTATTGCGGCCTGGTCTGCTTTGTTTCTTGCTATCCAACCTTATTTATTTACCACTCGACAAGTTTACTTTGGGAGTGATTTCAACTGTGGTCTTTCTGTTTCTGATAGACCTAGTAATGCCCACAAGCTTTTTAGTGATGCTGCTACCTTGTCTAAAATCCTTCTTTCGGCCCATTTGGTGGATGCTTATACCTCTGTTCACCAACAACGTGCAAAAACTTTTTATAAGGGAGCTCTTGCAACTCGGATTGATTTTTTTCTTCGTTTCCAGGAATGTTTCGGTCTCCCAGGCTTTTGTAATTCCTTGTGAGACATCAGATCATTTGGCAGTTGCTTTGCTCTGCTCTCCTAGTGCTGGACCTTATCCGTTTGCTTCTTATATCCGTTGGAAGTTGAATAGTTATTTGTTGACTGATTCTCTTATCTCTCAGGGTTGTCTGGATTTGTTACCAGCTAGAGTTTCTGTACTGGATGCTTATTCTTCTTCTGTCCTCTGGTGGGAGGATACTAAAACTGACCTTCGTTGGTTTTTTATCAAATCTGCTGGCTCTCGGTCCCACTCTGCTTATTTTTGGTATTCCCAACTCTATCAGCAGCTTTTGGATACTTATTCTAGGGCTTCTGAATTCCATCTTGATCTCTCCAGCCAAATTCAGGCTTTGAAGTCTGTTATGGAACGATATCAGTATGTTCGTGCTCTCTCTTTGAAGGTTGAAGCTCAGTGTGGCACGCAGGCTTCTAAGGCTGCATTTGATCCTTATAGGAGTTGTTCCAATAGCATCTCTTCCACGATTATTGACGGTCTGGTTGATCCCCTTACAGGAGTGCACTATACTTCTCTTCTGTTTTTGAAGCACATTGTACAATCCCATGTGGAAGGGATGTTTGGTACTGTCTCGTCTGTTTCAGATCTGGCTGAGTATCTTTCTGATTTGGTCATTCCTGAGGTTTCTGAGGACCTGCTTCTTGCTCTTGTGCATCCCATTTCTGTTTGGAAACGACTGCTATTAAGAAACAGAAACAGCGTACTTCTTTGGTGTTGGATGGTTTGTCGGCTGAGCTTTACTACTCTTTCATTAATTTTTTGGCCCCTGCTCTGACTATTGTTTTTAATGATGTCTTGGCTTCATTTGCAGTCCCTCGACATTTTTCGGACGCTATTTTGCTTTTGATTTATAAAAAAGTCGACCGTTCTGATTTTCGGAACTGGAGACCTTTGAGTCTCCTTAATGTGGATTATAAGATTCTGGCTGTCATTCTTTTGGGGCAGCTCCTGCCTATAGTGGATGTCGTTATTTCCACAACTCAGACTTGTGCTATCCCGGGTCATTCCATGCTACATTCTTTGTCTCATCTCTGGCATGTGGTATATTCTTGTACTGATGTAAGTAGGGCTGTAGTGTTTTCTCTGGATCGAGAAAAGGCTTTTGATTGGGTAGAGCATTCCTTTTTGTTTTCTGTTTTGGCACACTACCATATTCCTTCTGGCTTTATTTCTTGGTTTAAGCTTTTATATACAGTAACACTGCCTGGATCACCCCTCATGTCAACCATTCTCCTGGTGCTGCGTTTTTGAGTAAACGGGGAGTGCGGCAGGGTTGTCCTTTGAGTCCCCTTTTGTATTTGTTCCAGATTGACCGTTTGTTACGTAAGTTGAGCTCCTGTCCTGTTATCTCTCCCTTTTTCCTTCCAGGTGGTTACTCTGTACCTACTGTTTTTGCGTACGCTGATGATTTATGTGTTTGTACCACGTCCTCTCTTTCTGCTTCGGGTTTCACGCATCTATTTTCTGACTTTAGTTCTCTTTCTGGTTCTCAATTGAATTTTCATAAAAGTTTGGCTAAGATCTTTCCCTGCTCTGTGCCCTCCTCTACTACTACTTCTGTGGCTGGGATTCCTGTTGTTTTTGGTCCTCTTAAAAAATTGGGTCTGTATTTTGGCAGTCCTGATGATTCTCTGTATAATTGGAATTTGGCTAACGATAAAGGTCTCCAGCTTGTTTTCTCTTGGAAGGATCGGTCTATTTCTAAGAAGAAACGTGTTTTGCTTTTGAATACTTTAGTTCTTCCTATATTTTTATATGTGGCTACTGTTTTCCCTCTTCCTTTTGTTTGGGAAGCCAAAGTCAATAGTGTGTTTTTCCAAGGTTTTTGGAGTTCTTGTTTAAATCCTGTCCAGCGGGTGTTTTTATATCATGATTATTGTCAGGGAGGTGTTCGGATGTTGAATCCTGTGTTTTTTTTTCATAGCCTGTTTCTTAAGTTTTTGTTTCCTTTTCTGTTGCAGCCTCCCCCTTGGGTTTCTATTTTGGGTGCCTGGGTGACTCCTTTGTGTGCGAAATGGCTTGGTCCTCCTTCGGAAGTCCCTCAGAATTTTAGGACTTTTGGTATCCCCTCCTTCTTGTTTCCCACTTTTCTTAGAATCCAGCAGTGGCACTTGACCCCTCAGGTGCTGCGATCTCAGTCTAGGAAGCAATTGTATCATACTGTTTTGCTTTCCTCTTTTTCAGATACCCCTAGGCTGTTGAATGTTCTTGGTACAGAATTGGATACCGCTGTGATTTTTCACCAGCCTACTGACCCTAGACTTCCTGCAAAGTTATGGGATGTTACTTGGTTGTCGTGTCATGGGAGATTAGGGGTGCATGGTAATCACCTGCACAAGTCTTTGGAGGGGCATATGTGTTTTCGGGATACTTGTCCGGGCGTACTGGAAACCATGTCATTTTTTGGGGAGGAGTGTCCTTTTAGTAAGGATTTTTGGACTCTTTGGCTCCATAAATGGAAGGAAAAGCATCTTACGTCGATTTCGTATGACATTCTTGTGTATGGGCTGTTTCCTGCCTCCCTTTCTCATTATTATTCTAGTACCCTCCGCCTTGTCTTTGCCCTTTGTAGGTTTTTTCTATGGCAGGCCCGTTGTGCTCAGTTGTTGCAACAGAATTCTTATACGAGCACTCACATTATAGATCAGATTTTTGCAGAGCTCCGCTCTATTCAGGATAGGGAGCATGCTTCTCTGCCCTGTGAATCATACTGGCTCTACAGGGCTTCGTGTGAGTGGCTTTCTGCTGCCTGATCTTGTCTGTGTTTTGTTTTGGTTTGGGGGTGGTAGTCAGTTTTGTTTTGGGCTCATACTTTTAGTCTATGTTGTAGTTTTTCTATTCTTGTGTCCTTTCCTAATACTTTTTATGTTCTTGATTTTTCTTTCTTTTTTTTCTGGATTTGCATGATGTAATGCTGCTTTATGTTTGTTTTGATATGATTTCACCAAATATTTCTCCTAAAATTTCCATATGTGGGGATGGGGGGTTGTTCCTTTTTGGGGGTTGCAGCTCTTTACCAACTGTTTTATTGGGTGTACGATGTTTATTATTCATTTATGTTGTTCTTTTCTTTGATTCCAGGTAGAAATACTCTGTAATGTTAACTTTTTGTTTACATGTATGATGTAATACATATTTTCGTTTCGTTCCTGTTTTTTTTATGCTTTCATGTGCCTTATTACTGTTTGGTTGTATCATGCTTTTATATTTTGTCAATAAAAATTCCCTACTCTTTTAGTGGGGGTTCCTTTCTATCTTGGGATTAGATCTGAGTTCTACTTCTGTATTAGACAGCTTGTTTGGATATGTATGACTGTTTTGTTATGATTTATACTTTTCTTTTGTGTGAGGTAACACTTTTGTATTGTTTTGGTTTTGTTATTCTAATAAAAAATTCCCCTACTCATCTGTAGGGGGAACTGTTGTCTGCCATTCCAAGATGGCAGACGGCAGGAGGTTTGAGAAGATGCTGTGGGGAAGACTGTTTCTGAACTCTCTGATGGTATGGACATTGCTAAGGAAAATGACTCCAGTTTGTCTGCTAACTCACCCTGTTCCAGCTATGCATTCTACTGCAAATAATTCTAATGTTGTTGCTGGACCTTTAAATGCTGTTCAAAGACAAGGCTTTGCTGTCACTGCTGAGCCCAAACCACCATCTGCTGAAATGTTTAACATGCCTACAACTCTGTCACAAGAGGACCTTCTTCGCGATGCAGTAAAAACCCATAAAACCTTTTTACTGAAACTTTTGCAAGAAGATGCTTCTGACACTACTCCTGCAGAGCTATTTACAGTACCTGAGAATAGCGATACTGCTTTGCCGTTCCCCTCTCAGTTTGCTTCGGCTCCAATTTCCACCTATTCGACTGCTGCAACTTCTGACAGCTCACACAGCTGCACCATGTCATGTCTCCAAAAGGGGAGAGAGGTTTCCAGCAATATGCAGGATATGGTCTGGTCACCTCAAGCCGCGTTGTTAGCGGCAGGCTGGCAAAAGGATTTCCCCTCAAATTTGTGGACCTCACTAGGCCTGGTATGTGCTACAGAGATCATCCGGTCAGCTGAACACATGGAGAAGAATTTGGCACCCAAACATTTGTTTGTGGACACCGCCTGAATTTTGCCACTTACAGAAACGCCGGCCAACGATCCTTCTCCTGTGGTACCACACAACATACAAACCCCACTGTCTGCACAAGATCCGAACGATAATTGTTCTATGGGGCAAGGAGAGCCTAGTACACTGCAGCAAACCAGCACACCACCTGAAGCGCTCAGATGTTTTTTTCATGGCTAAAAATTTTAAGAAAATAGGTGAGCTTGTACAGCGCAGAAATGCGGTGAGGCTTAAGTTTTCAGAGGACCCAGTTGAGGCCCCAGATGGAATGACAATACTACATAAATGCTGAAGGACACTATGGAGATATCCCCAGGGGACTCATTTGCTCGTATACATGTCAGATGGAAACTTATTTGTGGTATACATGTCAGATGGAAACTTATTTATGGTATCAGCTTCAAGAATTGTACCACACTGGAGAAGTTTTGGGCTAAATATCCAATTGTTCAGCATTCCTTATTTTGGAAACAGTTTTTCCCCGTTCCCTGACTAAGCCCACGATTCAGATAATCACCCTGTTATTTAGAAATGAGGGAGTTAACATTTCTGACGTACAGTACTGGCTGCAGCAAAGATGCACTGTCCTGGACAAACCCTCTCCTATATTGGATGACGATTTGGTCTGGATGGGAAATTGGAGGGTCAAAGTGCAACTTAAACAAAATGATTAAGGAATTTTGCATTTGCCAGGCAGCTTTTACACTGGCAGAGACTGTGGGTTGTGCTTCTATGCTGGTCAACCAAAGACTTGCAACATGTGTGGAGCCAGGACACACTTAAGTTCAGTATGTGATAAGCCCTGCTGTAATCTATGTTTAGAATATGGACATGTCAGCTTGGGTTGCCCAAATCCTTTCTGCTGCAGTTTGTTAAATAAGGAAGGGCACTCCTATAAATCCTGCCCCTGGGCAGCCTACAATAGGTTGGACCGTACCACCCAAGACCCAGTTAGTCTTACTGAGGCATGCCAAATGCAAGCGCAGGCCTCTTAGCCAAGCCTCCCCAAGGCACTACTCCCCATACTGAAGTTTCTCCTTGTGTTTCTCAGCAATCCCACATGAAGAGCCTGCAGGACCCTCCTGCATTGTTCCTTCTGCCTCTCAAAACATTCCCAATTTTGATGGTATTCTGCCCCCCCTCCAGCCTCCAGAAGATTTATTGCAGACAGTTGGTGCATCCGTTCAGGAGGTTAAGGGTAAAAGGAAGGCCAAAATTTCCCCTGCACATCATGTAGTTACAAAGAATAGGTTTCAGGCCCTGGTCAAAAGGAGGCAGTGAGGGGACAATGAGGAGGATGGAGGGGAGTCAGATTCTTCCTCGGTTTCTTCTAAAACAGATCCTTTGCGTGATACTCAGGCAAACACCTAAAAAGAAAAAGAAAGATGGGGGTGCAGGAAAGTACCTTGATATCCAACAGCTGTCATAAACCCTTAAGATATGGAGGGTACTCAGCGCTTAACTCCTTTAGCCTTGAATGTGTGTAGTATTAAATCTTATAAAAAGCAGCTGACTACCCTCCAGATCTTAAAGGAGCTACCTAATAATATTCTGTTTTTGAATATTTATGCACCACAATATATTTCTTCAAGGTCTGACTTATTTAAAACCATACAGCCTTATTTACATAACAGTAAACATATTATCTTTGGAGGGGATTTTAATTGCCCTTTTTCGCTGGCTGATAAAGGAGGTTCTACAAAAAATTATATGAAGATACTAACTATTTAAAATCAATGATTTCTACTGCCGGCCTTATTGACGGGTATTTAGCTGTACACCATACCGGGGCAAAACCTTTTACCAAAGGACCATTGTCCACCCGTATTGATTACTTTTTTATTTCAGAACATTTGCAAGTTTTGCAAGCTTCCACTGTCCCTTGTGAAACCTCAGATCACCTGGCAGTATCTCTAACTCGTCAGACTTGCCAACATGCTCCTTCCCGCGCAGGAAGGGGGAAACTTTAATTCTCTCTTAGCTTGTCCTGAAGTAGAAAAACAACTCCTCTCATTATCATCAGACAGATTTTCAGTTTTAGAGGCTTATAACTCCTTAGCAGAATGGTGGGTGGACACAAAAGTGGACATTAAGTCTCTTTTTATATCCATTTCTATGAAACTATCCAGTACCAAGTATTTACATTACTCAGCCCTCTGAGAAAAGTTGTTTTCCATTATTTCTTGGGACCACAAGCTTAATTTATTTTTATTTTTAATTTTTTAACACGGCTGCTATTTATTCGCTTGCCGGTCAGCCCCCATCCGACCAACCCCCCCAGCCCCAGCCCCTGGAATCACCGGCTCCTACCTTGCCCGGCCCGGGAGCAGCACCTGCGGGGGGTTGGTCTTCATCCTGCCAACCAGTATTTTCGCCAACTATTTTTTCCTCCCGAAGGCCCCAGGAGTCAGCGCGCATGCTCTGAATGGCCCCGGTAGCGGCCTCCATCCCCACCCTCTGGCCTGAGCTTCCTCCAGCCTGCACTGGGGGTTGCCATCAGCCATGGGAAGCTGAGCTTCCTCCCCAGAAAGGACAGCTTGCCTGACAGCAACTCTGTCCAGCTCTGCCCTCCCCCCCTCCTCGTGCTGACCTCTGACGTCCCTGGCTCGTTCCCGACCCTGGTGCCAGCATGGGCTCCAGGTGGCACCAGCACTTCAGCTCTCTACGCCACCGGGCCGGCGTCCACAAGCTTAATTTAGACTTGGGTAAGGAAATACAGGCCATCAAGTCTGAAATGTTTCTATATCAATATAGCAGGACTGAATCTTTAAAATTAGAGGCCCAGTTTGGTACACAGGGCACTAGGTCCTCCATTGACAAATTCAGATGCCATCAGAGTAGGGTCCAGCACTTTGTTTTGGACCAAGTGCTACAATCTGACACAAACACTGTTTCTTCAAACCCAGATCACATTCAGAAAGAGTCCCGCACTTACCTCTGTGATCTATTCAACACTCTGTCCACCGCAATTTGGAACACTTCATACTGTATCTCCAGGGCTTATATTTACCCCAAATCTCACCAGGCAAACTGACAAACATGCTTACTCCTGTTACTCCAGATGAAATTTTGTTAGCTCTCCATAAGTTACGAAACAATACTGCACCTGGCCTTCACGGCCTCTCAGCAGCATTTTACCAAACATTTGGCCATTTATTTTCTTCTATATTATCTGATGTCTTTAATGATTGTTTAAGTACGAACACATTTACTGAACTGCTGTCTCAGGCCTTAGTGATTCTACTGTACAAGAAAGGTGATCGAAAAGTCTTAAAGAATTGGGGACCTATTAGTCTTTTAAACATTGATTATAAAGTTCTGGCCATAGTACTCCTTGCGAGGCTTTCAGTAATTGCTGAACAGGTGATAGTTCCAGTACAATCTTGTGCAGTGGCAAACAGGTCTCTCTTTTCATAATTTAATTCTAATAAGAGATATATGTGCAAATCATGCTTCCTCTGATTCTTGTGGGATAATTCTCTCACTAGACCAGGAGAAGGTGTTCGACCAGGTTGACCATACATATTTATTTCAGGTTCTACCGCACTACAAGGTCTCTCAAGAGTTTATCCGGTGGCTGCAATTACTGTATTCCTCTGCTATAATAACGCCCTACGTCAACGGATCCCTGGGCTTGGCCTGTCATGGCACCAAAGGGGTACACCAAGGTTCCCCCCTCAGCCCATTACTTTACGTTTTTCAGATTGATCCTCTCTTGCAGAAACTCTTACATCATCCTGGCATACCACATTTATATCTTCCTGATAACACCCCAGCTCCCACGATCTGTGTCTCTGCAGATGATCTCAGCATTGGTACTACATTAGATTTAGACATCTCTGCCTTCACAGATTCCGTAGCAGAATTTGCACATGCCTCTAGTTCTCATTTAAATTATACTAAAAGTACAGGTCTGTTGTGGTCTCTTCTCCCCAGCACAGACTCACCTATACGAGAACTCTAGCTAACATAACACTTTCAACCACTCCAGTAAAAATTTTAGGGGTCCAGTTTGGCAACCCTGATGATGCCCATTTAAACTGGTCCACAGCACTTCAGACAGCAGAACATTCTGTTAATTTCTGGAAGGAAAAAATAATCTCTAAGAGAAAAAGAGTGCCTTTATTATGTGCTTTAATAGTACCTATTTTTCTATGCATTGCACACATATTCCCCCCACTACCATCACTGGAAACTAGGGTAATGAATGTATTTTTTTCAAAGGTTTTGAGGCAGCCATTTAAACCCCATTAAACAGCTTCACACTTATCACAACTATTGTTTGGGAGGGGTTCGTATGATACATCCCATTTTGTTTTTCTTCAGTCTCTTCTTTTTTAAAAATGTCTCTCCTGATCGTACTAACTCCTTTTGGTATGGCTATACTACAGACTGGCTGAAAGCATTTTTTCCTTTATGGAAATCTCCCCCCTCCCGCTTTCCTAAAAACCTGAAGGTTCTGCAGCTCCCTTCGCACTTGTATCATGCCTATATAAAATTAAAACGGTGGCATATTCTTCCACAATCTTTCATAAATAGCACTAGATGGAAATTCTACCCGGATGTTCTCCAAGCCTCATTTTATGAGATCCCTGTTAAACTTATAAATGATGAGTCCCAGCTCTCCTCTATATTCTCCCAGTTAAACGATAAGAGACTCCCCTTGAAGGTATGGGATGTTACCTGGCTTTCCTGTCATGGAAGACTAGGGGTTCAAAAGACCCATAAACATAAAATGGTACAGGACAGAATATGCCCCCTCTTCCTGCACTGTTGAGCTAGAAACCATGGAACACTTCTTTCTAACATGTCCCTTTGTTCAGCAATTTTGGATAACACTTTCACATACTTGGAAAGAGACAACACATCCAGTTTACTTATGATACAGTAGTTCTAGGACTTTATCCTCCTTCCATGCGAAAGTATCATGTCAGCACAGTACAATTAATTTTTTGTTTATGCAGAGTTTATTTATGGCAAGCCAGATGTGTGTTTTTGTTACAACAGAAAGAATAAACTGTTCACCAAATTTTGGTTCAGGTAGCATCACAATTGAGAGATTTGTACAGAAAGGAACACAATGTACTTTCTAGGCCATTGTTTAAAAACCTTTGGAAATATTCTGATTGGGTTCTGTAACTGCGTGTTTCTATGTTGGCATGAATTTTCCTTTTTTGGTGATTTGTATAATCTGTTAACATTGTGATTTCTGTCATTTTTTTTCTAATAAAAAAATTCCCCTACTCTTTTCGATAAGTGCCATGGGATCTTTAATGTCCACCTGTACTATCACCAGAACAAGTACACAGGACCTTGGTTTAACGTCTCATCCAAAAGCCAGCACCCAGGAGTGCGGCACGCCCCCTTATGCTGCACTACAGTGTCAGTGTTTGAATTTACCCCCAAGTTCCTGGTGTGGGGCTAGAACCCACAACCTTCCAATCTTCTGGCCTCAGAGGAGAGTATATAATCTGCTGAGCCACCAAGACCCAGTATGTAAATATGAAAACATAGGCAGGTTCTAGGGACATGGATATGTTGTTCATCCACACTTATTGGCAGGTTCCTTGCCGCTTTAAATCTTGCCGGAAGGTCTTCAAGCTGGCTCCTCCCACCCACTCGGGTGGTAAAACTCTCGGCTCCGCCCCATGACGCCAGATCTTCCTTACCGCTTGGAAGCTCAGGTTCCCTCCTTAACGCTCTGCATGTAAGACTGGTTCCTAATTCTTCAAATTTTCAAAATCAAAAGTTTTTTGCTAAAAAGACTTCGGTCTTCTCTCCCTCGCGGCTGCGATGGACAGATCGACTCCCGGTTTCCGGAGATGCCCATCTTGGTGAAGATGTCTGGGTGGATCCGCTCTCCGCGTGCGTCTACTGCCTAGGCCTTGAGCATGACCCGCGAGGCTTGGACCTGGTGTTCTTCTTTCGCCTACGTCCTCAAGACCGCGGCTGCCCGCTTACAGCTGAAGGCCCCGAGAAAGATTTCCTCCGGTTAAGTCTAAAGAGGCCAGGTTGGCGGTGTCCGCGGCGGCGGGCTCGGTGGATCAGCTCGAGCAGATGATCACCCTCGAAGAGGAGGCGGCGCGGGCCGCTGCTACCTCGGCTGCGGCATTTGTCCCGCTCTCTCTCGGTGCCTCGTATTCGGCTTCTTTTAAGGAGCTTTGTCTGACCCTCTCGATGAAAGGTGAGGGTCCAACTTCTTCTGGACCTTTTTCTCGGTCCAAAAAGAGCAAAAGTAAGTCTCACCGTTGACGCTCTTGGGAGCGGGAAAGATCCCCTTCCCCTAGTTGTTGACAGTCGACTTCGGTCGACCCCTTGGCTCCGGCCACTGGCTTCACGGTGTCCCCGTCAGGCCAGTTGACAGAGACTCCCGCCGACGCGGTCGAGATTTTTCTCGACCCGTTGGACGGGTTGTCGGCTGGAGAAGCTGAGAATCCCCTCTCCCCGGTTCCCCCGGTGGGAGTTGAGGATCCCGTCGGCTCGTCTGTGCCTCCGGTTCCGGAGCCCGGTGGAATCGTCCGAACCGAGAAGTGCCGATTCCCGACACCTCCGCTGCGTCCTCGGCATACCCGAGGTTCTCGATCTCTGTCTCCGGGCGTCTTGCGGTTCAGCCGATCCGCCCGTCATAGGCCGGTCTCGCTTTCCACGGCAGCGGCGCCTACCGCTCTTCCTCTTCCTCCTCCTCGGACGAGGGGAGGCTTCGGCGCAAGTTGCGTCAGAGGTATGAGGAACTCATGTGGCAACAGCTCCTTCTGACTGGGAATAAGCCGACCCAGTCGTCTTCCCCGGCCATTAAGTGGCTGTCACCAGAGCGGCCGAAACAACCCCTCGTTGTAGCCGAGGAGCCTGTTCCCAGGCCGGTTGTTCGGCCAATTCCAGCTGCCCCACTGATTCCGGTGGAACCTCCACCTCCACAGCCGTTATTCGGGGCTCCGACCAAAAATTCTCGGTCGGCTCAGGGACTGCCCCATAGGCTGTCTGTCACCCTCGCTCGATCGACCTCGGCAGGTGGAGGGTGGCTCAGGCCAGGCAGCTCTTTGAGGACTCTTCCGAGTCCGAGGCCAATTCTCCTTTTCTCCAAGCGAATGGACTTGGGTCCTCAGGAGGACAGTCAGTGGACGATAGCCTTCGTCCTTCCTAGGATTGCTTGACTCATCTCGAGTCCACTGGGATGAAGCTCGAACCCGTTTCCTAAGCAGGCGGTATCTCCTCATGGAGATTCTGGACCGAGGGGATTCCCTTACGGAGGCCTTTCCGGTGGCCGAGGCCATAGTGGGTCCGGCCTTGGAGCTCTGGCAGCGCCCTGCTTCCTGCCCTGCACCTTCCGCCAGGATGGCCAGGAAGTATGCTGTCCCTACCGGTTCCCTGTCCGGTTTTTCGAAACACCCCTCTGCTGAGGGGTTGGTTACTGACAGCGTTTTCCAGCGCCCCGGGAACACCAGGGATGTGGACAAACCTCCCAACAAGGAATCCAAGAAATTGGATTATGCCGGGTGAAAAGTCTATGCTGCGTCCTCTCTCGGCCTTCGTCAGGCCAGTTCTGCCGTCCTCATGGCACATTTTTCTCATGCCCTGTTGGGCTCCCTGGATGAGGTCGTCCCTCATCTTCCCGCGGATCTGCAGACTACGGTCAGGCAGGTGCGGGACCAGGGCAGGGCAGTGGCCAAACAGCAGCTCCAGACTGTTTTAGACATTGGGGACTCATGTGCCAGTCGCAGTGGCCATGCGTCGTCGGGCTTGGCTGAGGATATCCACCTTTACTTCGGATACCCAGCACAAGTTGGCGGATGTTCCCTTTTTGGGGACTGACCTGTTCGGCCCTGGGGTGGAAGGTCACCTGCAGAGGATCGAGAAGTCCAATGCTACCTTGGACTCGGTCTCTTCCGCTCAGAAGGACAAAGGCCGCAAGCCACAGCCTAAGCCCTTTCGTCCTTCTGCGCCCCCGGCGCGCCCGGCCCAGCAACGTCAGGGCCAGCAGGCTCGGGCTTGGCATCCCAAACCCAAGCCGTCGGCTTCCTCCAACAGGAAGCAGGGAGGTAAAGGCCCAGGAGGTCCTTGGCGGGTCCTTCTCCAAGCCTGCCCAGTGGACAGCGCAGGGGTGTCACCCCATCCCTGTCACCTCACCCTGTTTCCCCATTGGAGACAGCTCAACACTTCCTTTCCGCCTGGTCCGTTATTACCACCGGACAGGTGGGTACTGAAGGTGGTGGGAAAAGGCCTGCCTCTAGAATTCGAGCAGGCCCCTCCCTTCAGAGCCGGTGCACCTCGGGGGGCCTCGGGGTCCGCAGCCTCACTGTCAGCTCGTTGGGCCGACATCGCTCTCCTCCTCCAAAAGGAGGTGATCAGGGAGGTAGCGGACCCCCCCTCAGACCCGGGGTTTGTGTCCAGGTACTTCCTGGTTCAAGCGGAGGGGACTGGCTTCCATTCTCGACCTACGACCTGAACAAGTTCCTAAGGTCTCGAACCTTCAGGATGGTCACTCTGGCGCAATAATACCATCTCTGGAACCGACATGTGGTTTGCTCTCTGGACCTGCAGGGCCAGCGTTCTTTCACGTCCCTATCCGTCCGTCACATCGAGATTCCTTCGCTTTCGAGCGGAAGGATCCCTCTTCGAGTTCCGAGCCATGCCCTTCGGCCTGTCTTCAGCTCCCAGGGTCTTCACCAAATGCATTGCAGTGGTGACAGCTTTCCTGCAGCGCCGAGGGGTCTGGGTGTACCCTTACCTGGACGATTGGCTGATAGCAGCCCCCTCCAGACAGGAGGTGGAGCGGTCCAGAGATCTGGCCCTCCAGGTTTGCTCTCAAGTTTGCCTTCTCATCAACGAGGCCAAGTCGGAACTCGAGCCGAAGCAGGTGATTCTGTTTATTGGGGCAGAGCTCGACTCTCTTCGAGCCAGAGCATGGCTTCCAGTGGACAGGGCCGAGGTTCTTACCTCCTTTGCCCAATCATTTCTGGTTGGGCAATCGCACCCTGCCCGGGACTTCCTGCGTCTCCTGGGTCTCATGGTGGCCTGCACCAGTGTGGTCCATTGGGCACGCTGGCGCATGCGCCCCTTCAGTGGGGACTGGCCAGCCAGTGGTCACGATGCTGCGATCCATTGGACCAGCTAGTGGTGGTCACCCAGGAGATGTGGAACGCTCTCCGATGGTGGACCGTTCCATCTCATCTGCAGGAGGGTATCCTGTTTGTCCGCACCGAGCCTACGGTCTCTCTATCGACCGATGCCTCTCTGATGGGTTGGGGTGCCCATCTGGGGGAACACCAAGCGCACGGCCTCTGGTCCCCGCGGGAGTCCCGATGCCACATCAACCTGCTGGAGCTCCGAGCGGTCCGCCTAGCTCTCACCGCTTTGCTCCGTTTCTCCGGGGTCAAGTGGTCGAGTCAGACAGACTAATACCCGACCATGTACCTAAACCGCCAGGGCGGGGACGCTCCATGCTTCTATGCAAGGAGCTCTCTGCATTTGGTCACTCGTGCGCGGCCTGGGGCCGATCTCCTAGCCATTCATGTGGCAGGAGCCTCCAATACCCTGGCCGATGCCCTGAGCCTGATAGGGGCTGCATCTCACGAGTGGTCTCTCCTGCCAGACGTAGTACAAGATCTGTTCTCCCACTGGGGCATACCTCAGGTAGACCTGTTTGCTTCCAGGGAGAACGCGAAGCTGAGGCTGTTTCATGCCCGCCCCCCTCAGCAGGACTCGCTGCAGGGGGATGCCTTCTCCAGGCTGTGGACCCCGGGCCTCTTTTACACCTTTCCCCCATTTCCCTTGATTCACAAGGTGCTTCTCAAGGCAAGGAGGGACAAGGCGCAGGTGATTCTGATAGCCCCAGACTGGCCCCGCCAGTTCTGGTACCCAGATCTCCTTAGCCTCAGCTCCAGGCTCCCGAGGCAGCTTCCAGCTCGCCGGGACCTGCTCTCAGTCAATCAGGGAAGTGTTCCATCCGGACCTTCAATCCCTGCACCTGACGGCCTGGTTCCTGAGCGGCTAGAGTTCCAGGCCTTGGGTCTTTCCGACGAGGTCCTCAATGTTGTTGAGGCGTCCCGTAAGGAGTCGACCAGGAAATGCTATGCCTTCAAATGGAAGAGATTTTCCATTTGGTGTCAGGGCAAAGGTTTGGACCCTTCCTCCTGTTCTTTGGCAAGCATTTTGGACTATTTATGGTCCCTTTCTAGTCAAGGGCTTAGGTCGACGACCCTAAAGGTGCACCTGGCAGCCATCTCTGCTTAGCAGGCGGCGGGCGGGAGCAGTCGGTGGCGCAGGAGAAGGTGGTCTGGCGCTTTTTCAAAGGCCTTGATCACATTTCCCCTCCGGTGCGAGAACCTCCACCTCCGTGGGATTTACTGCTGGTACTGGCAAAGCTCATGGGCAAGCCATTCGAACCAATGCACAGGTGTGAACTCTCTCACCTGTCGTGGAAGACCGCCTTCTTGGTGGCTATCACGTCAGCCAGAAGGATGGGTGAACTCCAGGCGCTCTGCATTGAGTCTCCTTACCTGGTCTTCCACAGGGACAAAGGTTGTCCTCGCCCCACCAAATCCCTTCGAAGGTGGTGTGGGAGTTTCACCTTAACCAGGTGTTGACTCTGCCGGTGTTCTACCCCAATCACACCTCAGAGGCAGAATACAGGCTCCATACTTTGGACCCTAGAAGGGTGCTCGCTTATTATAAGGAGCGCACGGCTGAAATTCGGGGAGAGGTTCGCCAGCTGTTTGTCACCTACGCTGAAGCCGCACCTAGCAGACCTGCAGCCAAGCGGACGATAAGCAGGTGGGTCACCTCCTGCATAGATCTCTGCTATAAGTTGGCGGGCATGGAGCCTCCCAGAGGGATAAGAGCTCATTCTACTCGTCCTACTGCTGCATTGGTATCTGCTTCGAGGGACGTCCCTATCCAGGAAATCTGCAGGGCTGCTACCTGGAAGTCAGCACACACCTTTATTACCCATTACCACATCGACCTTGAGTCACGCCGGGATGCTGGTTTTGGGGCCTCGGTTCTCCAGTCTTTATTTCCTAAGTAGGGGGTGTGCGCCTTGCCTCCCTCCTCCCGGAGAACTGCTAGGAGTGTGCCAATAAGGTGTGGATGAACAACATATCCATGTCCTAGAAGTACAGGTTACTCACCTGTAACAGGAGTTCTAGGAATGGCCATGTGTTGTTTCATCCACCGACCACCATTTCTCGGCTTCCACGCACAACCTGAGCTTCCAGCGGGCCAGATCTGGTGCATGGGGCGGGCCGAGTTTTACCACCGGTGGGTGGGAGGAGCCAGCTTGAAGACCTTCCGGCAAGATTAAAAGCGGCAAGGAACCTGCCAATAAGTGTGGATGAACAACATATACCATTCCTAGAACTCCTGTTACAGGTGAGTAACCTGTATATTCTCCCCGTCCAGTCTCCACTGCTGAGACTCTTTCATAAACATTTTAGCTCTAGTATATGGATGTAATATGTGTTGCATCTCACGGGGTCAATCCGTTGGAGTGGAGTTTTCTAGGAATTCCAGGTCTAGGCTGGTGGGAACCGATGTACCTAATCATAAATCATGGAAGATCATTTGAAATGTTATTGTGTTTTTATCTGTTGTTTTATTTTCTTGATAAGTTCTGTGAGGTGCCCAGAGCCTCAGGGAATGGGTGCCATAGAATTAAAACGTGCCTTGCCTTGCCTTTGTTACTGTCCCCCTTTTTTTCTAACTAAACTCACATACCCATCCCATCCCTGCTTGAAGCTCCTGATTCCGGGTGCTCGGATTCTCTAGAATCTGTTCCACCAGCACCCAGCTAGATTTTTGGTAATTCCTTTTTTTTTTTTTTTTAATTCTCTATTTTTGTTCTGTTTCCTACCGCTGGGACCATCTGCCCAGTCATGGAGTTCAGCTTCGGCTACTCATATTAGCCGCCCTCCCTGAACCTCCTGGCTTCCCCCACAGGGTGGGGTCACGGCACCTCGGGCCAAGGGCGCCGTAAACACGGGAAAGGCGGGAGTCAGCCTGAGAGCCAATGCAGCAGGAATGGGTGTCATCAAGGTGGCGGGAGCAGGGTTTTTTTCTTCTTCCCTTTTGTGTACAGCAGGAGGCGGGGACATGCAATGTAGGTAAGGTGGGCTAACAACAAGAGGCTGATGCAAGTGGACTGGCAACTTAGTTAAGTGGCTGTCAGCTTTGCAGTGGCAGTGATGTGACAAGTGAGAGCAGACCCCCCGCAGCTGTCAGTTTGTTTTTTTTTCCAGGTACACAACACTTATCACTGCCACAGACCTGGTCCATTACTAGTAGCAAAAATCCATGTTATTTCCCACATTTCCCAGAAGCCCCTGATTCAGTGGTGGCTGGGCCGGCCTAAAGACAGCCATGGGATTTGACACCATCAGAAGCTTATGTTTATTAGGCATCTGGTGATGCAGCCCTAGGGCTGTCTTTAGGTTGCCCCAGCCACTTTAGAACTAGGGGCTTCTGGGAAAATGGGGAGGACAACATGACTTTTGGCTACTAGTATATCATGGATTGAGTCTGCTTCAGTGACTGTTGTGCGTCTGACAAAGAATGAAACTGACTGCTGGATTGGGGGTCTGCTGTGCTCTCATTCATTGCATCACCACCACTGCCAGACTGCCAATTCCAGCCACTTAACTGAGTCGCCAGTTGCCACCATGCCACAGCATCAGCCACTTGAGTTGCTTGTTACTGCCTGCCATTAGCCTGATAGCCAAGCCATGCACAAGACTTGTAGCACCAGTCACGTGGGCAGCCGCCAACCAGCTGGGCTCTCTCAGGGACAGTTGCACATTGGAAAAGAGGAGTGAGACAGTCAAAAACAAGAGAAGAACATGTTGGATTATTTTACTTCGTCAACAGAGCTGCATCTGAGGATTCCCGGGCTGCCCCACCAGCCCTGCAGTGATGACCTTCACCCAACCAGCACAGCTCAAGGTGGACCAAAACTAAGAAAAGAAAGAAGGCAAGGGAGGGCTTTCGGATGCAGATTCAGATTCTGCATCCAAGGGGTTTTCGGAATTCGGATTTTGGGCCTTCAGTACCAAAAATCTGAATCCCAGAAAAAAAAGCCCCAAATCCAAAATATCAGATTCTGTCGGAGGGATTCCAGATATCCTTACTGCTCATTGATTTGGCCTGTACCACTTCCTCTGGTAGCTTATTCCACTTCCCACCACCCTTTCCATAAAGAAGTGCTTCGGGGCATCCTGTCTTAATTGCCCCCTACTAACTTTAGTGAATTCCCTCTCGTCCCTATGTTTAAACTTGAGGAGAATAGTTTCTCAAGGCATCCACTCTATTTATCCCATGCAAGTACTTCTAAATCTCTAGCATGTCACCCTTTTCCCTCCTCTTCTTAAGAGTGTAGATGTTTTAATCCTGCACCCTCTTCTCATATGCAATTTTTCCTAGGCCACAGACCATTTTAGTTGCCCTGTTGTGCTGTACTGCCATTCAGAGTACAAAATGTCAGGCTGCACACATACCAGTTGGAAGAATCCAGACTATGGAACGAGCTTGCGAGTGCCAGACTGCTTGTTTTGGTTGCAGTAAAACCAGCAGGCTGCAGCACTAAAGACCAACGTTTCCTTAGTCTGGATTCCTCACACTGGTATGCGTGCAGCCTGACTTTTTGTACTGTGGCCCGGTGTGTTGTCATGGCTGCACTTGTTCCCAGAGCTAGCTTTCTGTTTGTTGTGCTGCTGTTCTGCCTCTGCACTGTTGCAGTCATGCCTGCGGTGTGGCGCTCCAGTACCTTGCACAGCATTGCAGGTGCGGCCGCACCACTGACCTGTACAGGTGGAGAATCACCTCCCGACTTCTGCTGCTTATCCCCCACCTTATGCATCCCAGCATTCGATTTGCTTTGCTCACCACCCTATTGCAGTGTGCAGATGTTTTTAGGGTCTCCATATACACCATCACTCCTTAATCCTTTTCTTCCATAGGGCTGTCTAGTACCACCCCACCCATTTCGCATTGCACTGTTGCGTTCCTTTTCCCAATGTGCATTACGTTACGTTTTTTTACTATTGAAGTTCAGCTGCCAGATCTTTGACCAGCTCTCCAACTTACCCAGGTCCTCCCTTAGTTCTCTTCTCCCTTCCTCCATGTCTACGCTTGAACAGATCTTTCCCTCATTTAGGCTGATTGTTGAAGATGTGTCCCTGATTTAGGCCAGTTGTCTCTGATTTTGCATTCATGTCCCTTATTTGTCAGGCAGGTAGTTGAGACTTGGGGGAGGGGCCCTGCTTCTACCCAGTTGTATAGCTGAGAGCATATGAGGCATGGGAAGGACATGAAGGTTAAGTAACTTGGTCACAGTCCTACAGTCACTCAGTGGGTATTGTGGGGTTCTAACCAGGGATCTCACCACTCACAGCTGTGCATGATTGCTGTGATTGGACCTCTAGACCATACTGCCTTAATGAAGGCCATAAGTGGGTGGTATCCCCCCACACCATGCAACGGCAGTCTAACGTGACTTCATTGAATGTTTACAGACAGTCACAGTGTGACATTGGGGACTGAACAGTAATGACCTGGCTCCTTCTGCCAGCTTGTGCTGAGACAGCCCTTCTGATCTATGTGTCTGAATTGCAGTTCCTGTTATAAAAGAACTCCCCCTACTCTCATCTTGCTTCTCAGTCTAGGTTACCTTGTTACACCATCTGGCATGTGGGTGGGGAGGTGACAGGGGATTTTCTGAAATCACTAAAGAAAAGAACAGCTGCTGGCCATACCTCTTGACCTTTCAGCACAGATATAAGAAGCCCTGGCAGAGCAAATGGCCAGAATATGTGTAGCTCAAGTCTTTTTTTTTTTTTTTTTTTATTTACTGCACTTTGTTTTCCAGCGCCCAGCCTGCCCTCTCCCCAGTCCAGACACCCCACTGTCTCCGGGACTTACCTGCCGGTCAACAGTGCCCCCTGGTTTACCCCCGTGGCAGAGCTCCCCGAGACCCCCAGACATATCCCAGGAGGAGTTTAGCTCAGATGTGGCCGGAGAGCCCAGTAGGCAGATGTAGGGCCTGAGGGGATGGGAGGTGTCATCCTGCAGACGTTTAACAAAATAACAACATTACATATAGGATATGTTTATTGTTCTTGAGTTTCTATAAAATTAGTATAAGTTTTTCTGTTCATAAATTGCTGCAGCACAATATGTACTATTGGTGTATTATTGTGGAACAAGAATGCATTCTTTTTTTATTGTAACAGCCCTTTCCCTGACATGTGCAGGTTATTACTAGTCTGTCCATCAAAGCACTGGGTGCCACTGCACCATAGCATTGCCTTTCAGAGTGGGGTGGGGGTCAGGGGTGGAGCTTAGTGACAGAGTAAGTGGGAGATGGTGGGAAGTGAGGGAATTTGGAGAGTTATGTTCGGGTCGGGGTTTGAAGTAGGAGGCAGCATCCATACCAGTGCCAGCACATGTGGTGGTGGTGGCCCTAGGGATCCTGCAGGACCTGCGGGCACTGTTGGGGGTTGGAGGGGAACTGTTGTCCTTGGCTCGGTGGCAGGGCACCATGGGTGGAGTGGCATGGTACTCCCATGGTGGATGACTCCTGTCCAATGTAGCGGGGACTGTAGAGTCTGCAGGAGTTAGAAAAGGGTATGGATGGCTGAGGTGGCTCAGGAAGTTAAAAGTGGGTTCCCAGGTGGACATCCCTTCAAGGAATGTGCATCGATGGCTTTTGGGCCTGGAAGTTGGTTCCCAGGTGGGCATCCCTTCAAGGAATGTGCATCGATGGCTTTTGGGCCTGGAAGTTGGTTCCCAGGTGGGCATCCCTTCAAGGGATGTGCATTGATGGCTTTTGGGCCTGGAGGGTTCCCTGAAGATACAATGCAGCAACATCCAGTAGGAGCCATAGTAGTGAGGTGGGTGAGAGCGGATATTTGAATCTCAGTAGAAGGGGCACAGAGGACAGAACCAGCAAAGGTAACTGGGACAGTACTCCTGCTTAGTGAAACCGCCAAAATCTGGTGAAAAGAATATATCCTATATTACTCTCCTGCATTCCTGTCGAATGTGTGGAGGCTCTGTTAGGGGAAGAGTAAGTTGTACCTCCCAATGGGTTGTTGTAGCCAGCGTTAGACATGGTATCCGGAGAAATTGTTCATAAGGGTAACAGTAGTTCCCACCAAAGCTAAATAAGTGCACTGGGGCACCAGTCTTGTTGTAAGGGACGGGATAGTCTCATGTAAATGTAAAGTACTTAGTCCAGGGTGCCCATAGTAGTAAGTGAAAATGGGCCTAAGCAAAATGGGGAGTCTCATGTGAGAATTTAGTGTATGTGCTAGTGTACTGAAAGCTGTCTAAGCAAAAGGGGCCTAAGTGTGATGAACCGTAAAATGACGTGCCGATTCCAGTTGTGCACTGAAATGGAATCACAGATGCATGAGTCGAAACTACACTTAAACCCCTATTCTCCAAGTAAAGGAGTCATACGCTTTACTATCTATTAGGGGTGGGCGAATACCTTATTTCCGATATTAGGCCAAATATTCATATTTGGGGCCCCAAATGTATTACTCTGTATTGTATACTGTGTATATTTGAAAATGTACTTTATCCTGTGTTCCCTCTCCCCTGGGTCGCACCTGGAAATGAGCCTCGGCTCAGTGTGCCTTTCCCAGTTACCAAATGTTTTAAATAAAATAAATAAATATTTGGAAATTCGTTATTCAATAGGGATGCCTTTTAATATGCTTGCTTTAGATATTTTACAGGGTAGTTTGATAAAACAGGTCGCCAGCACACATCCTCACATTTGGAACCTGTGCTGTCATTCTGGAGACTGCTTTCATTGCTGAGATTTTGCTCTGGAGACTGTCCTCTCATTCCAGAGTTGTGCTGTCGCTCCACAAACTCTGATTTGGTTCAGGAGATTCTGCTCTCACTCATTCTGCTTGGCCCCTGTGGTCCTCCTCCTGGCTAATACCCTACTGACTGTATTTGATATCTGAATCACCTCCCTATAAAGACAGATTCTGATATACTACGAACGCAGGTGGAAATAAAAAGTCTTGTGGATGGCTAGAGTCTCGAGTTTCCAGCTTTTGTTGTGGGACTCATTTGCTTGCCTCTCAACCGCAGCTGGAGTCTTCTTGGTTTTGGTGTTTTTGTTGTACTGCACTTACATTCCCTCACCCCTCAGTGTTTCTATTGGCCTGTGCCTATCTTATCACTCCTGCACTCTGGCAGCCCTGCAGCGTCACCTTCCTAGTAGGAGCCCATTCTCACTGGGCCAGCACAGTCCACACTCTGGCAGCCCTGCAGCTTCACCTTCCTATGTAGGAGCCCAGTCTCACTGGGCCAGCACAATCCACACTCTGGCAGCCCTGCAGCTTCACCTTCCTATGTAGGAGCCCAGTCTCACTGGGCCAGCACAATCCACACTCTGGCAGCCCTGCAGCTTCACCTTTCTATGTAGGAGCCCAGTCTCACTGGGCCAGCACAATCCACACTCTGGCAGCCCTGCAGCTTCACCTTCCTATGTAGGAGCCCAGTCTCACTGGGCCAGCACAATCCACACTCTGGCAGCCCTGCAGCTTCACCTTCCTATGTAGGAGCCCATTCTCGCTGGGCCAGCACAATCCACACTCTGGCAGCCCTGCAGCTTCACCTTCCTATGTAGGAGCCCAGTCTCACTGGGCCAGCACAATCCACACTCTGGCAGCCCTGCAGCTTCACCTTCCTATGTAGGAGCCCATTCTCGCTGGGCCAGTGCAGTCCACACTCTGGCAACCCTGCAGCTTCACCCACCTTTCTATGTAGGAGCCCAGTCTCACTGGGCAAGCACAGTTGACACTCTGGCAGCCCTGCTTCACCCTCCTTTGTAGGAGTCCATTCTTGATGGGCCAGTGCAATCCACATGCCATGGCAGGAGGTCAAGGAGGGCCCATTCTGTTATCTGTAAGAGTGTAGCATTTTTTTTCTGTATTTTTACTCATCCGCTCCCTCCCTCACACCAAGATGCCTACATGTCAGTGTCCCACACCAGCACACAATGGTATGCCCATGTGGTACCCTCCCGTGCATCCCTCACCCAGTGACTGAGCCGTGCATTCTGATCAGTCCATAGTGCTAACCAGGGAGCAAGCATGCGCTGACTTAAGCCCCACCACCTCCCACCCACTTGGAGGAGCAGAGTGTTCTATCAGAGGCTTCCTTCTTCTCCCCGCCAGTGGACTCTTCTTGTTGAGACTTCAGCACCGTTTACATATCAGTGTCGTGGGCTTGCTGCATATGATCAGCTCAGGCTGACTACTCTTGCATTGGAGAAGGCTATTAAATGACATCATTTGTATTCTTTTTGTATAAGGGAAATATGAGTCCATGTTATAAATGGGCTCTGATTCTTGTTTTAGTGACAGTGCTTAGAGGGGCTAGTCCAGCAGTGCAGGGGCACTGGGCTCCAAAATTGCAGGTTTGATGTAGGCTGAGGGCTCGGTGTGTCGCAGTTGCAAATGCTTAGAGTCGGGGGAATGCTGTACCTCCATGACCCCCTGCCAGCCAACTGAGTGGCACCAGCATCTGCTATGAAGACTGGTGCAGCCAGGACGATCCTGAGCATCGGGGGAGGGCAAGTAGAACAAAGCAGGGAAGGTGAGAAGAAAAGTATAACAAATTTAAAAATGTACTATCAGGCTGGGCTGATGACGCAGTGTTGCAGTGCTGCCGCTTGTGATACTGACAACCTGGGTTTGAAAGCAAGCCTGGGATACACAAGGGCTGGCAGGGAGGAGAGGCTTGAGCATCTGGAAGGATACTCACCTCCTCTGGCATGGGAGGTTGTCTGGTTTCACTGCATGAATACCCCCTGGGAATCCACAGGAGGTGCAGCAACTCAGCAGGGCCGACTCCTGTGCATGCCTGTTGCTTGCACTTGAGGAGCACATTGTATTGCTTTCCTGTGGGAGGGAAAACCCCTGGAAAATTCCTCAGTGCCGAGCAGCGAATGCAGAGGGACACTCACGAGGCCTGCACCTCGAACTGGGCTCTCCTTCCCCCTTGCTGGATCTGGCCTCTGAAGGAGTTTGGTCAGTCCCAACGGCCCCACGATGGGTGGGGAGGGGGGTAGCTTGTGGGGACTATTAAGGGTGAGAGAAGGAAGTCCCAGAGATAGAGGTTGGTGATGCTGTGGGTGTCCCCCTGAAGGGGGTAGTAGTAAAGCGGGGAGAATAATGGGCCATAAAACATTTAGAGGGGGTTTAGTTTTGCCCTCACTGATTCATGGGGGACAGGGTTTTGCCCTCACTGATCCATGGGAGACAGGGTTAAATTCTGTTCCACACAGTGCAGTTGCTGCTCTGCAAGCTTGCCAGCTACTGAAACAAAAAATAAGTGAAGGTGCCAGACCGGAGTGAAAGGTTTGTCTGTTTGGGGGAAAAAAAAAGAAAAAATCTAAACATGACTCATTTTTTTTTTATATTTCTGGCTGCTCCTGTTTCCTTACTGGAGCCCGGCCTAGCCACCATGTGGAACAGATTCCGTCTTAGCTCAGTGATCAGCTGGGCTCCCAGCACATGCAACTGGCTAATCAATCATGTGTTGGAAAACTTAACTTTTGTAATCCAGATCGCATCTGTGAAGGGGGAAGACACTTGCAGATACTGCAGATGGACGAATTACTGATAGCCAGGCCAAACCAGCACCTGTGGGAGGAAGCTGCTCTGCAAAACATGTATTCCTGTTACAATGTGATGCAATGTAACTTACTTTTAGGGAATGTTAGTATTCATACACAACTCTCCCTGGAGTCAGGGGGACTAGGAAATCAGGGTTTGAGATCAGGGGTTCAGTTAATTTATTTTTAATGAAAGTCAAAAGCTTCCATGAGTCGAAATGTGGGAGTCGTCCCAATTTTTTTTTTTAAGTCAAAATTTTCCCTGATCCCAGATTTTGGAAGTCAGTATTCTAGGAAGGACTAGTTTTGGACAATAATATAAATATCAGTGGTAAAATACAATTAAAACAAAAAAGAAGTTTTTATTTATTTATTTATTGAAATGTTTCACCAGGAAGGCACAGGTTGCTTGTCTCCCGGTACGATCTGGGGGAAAGGGTATAATAGGAATGAGTCATTTTACATTCATGTTACAAAGATCAACACAGCATACAATTAATTAAGGCAGTTGTTACAAACAATGTTGCATACATATGTAATTTATGAGTACAATTAATAAGTGCAATGGTAATAAGTGAATAAGTGCTATTGTGAAATAAGGGGTGAAGGAGAGAGAGGACAAGGTGACAGAAAGTTTAGAGTTGTGTCCCAGAGAGACCCCTTCAGGAACCCTGCAAGGGGACAGGGGACTGGAGTAGGGATTAGAGAGGGGGAGCGAGAGAGAGAGAGAGAGAGGGAATAAGTGTGATTAACACCTAGGAGGGGAAAAAGGCCTGACTCAAAAAGAGAACCCTTCAGGATGTGATCAACCTGCAAGGGGGCAGGGAAGTTCATGCGATTGTAAACCCTCTTGCGGTTAGGCATTGTAATTATAGAGGGATCGAGAGAGGGAGGGAATGAGAAATAACACCTGGGAGGGAATGAGGCCTGATCCAAAGAGCCCTCCAGGATGCTGGGGACCCTGCAAGGGGACCTGGAAGGCCAAGGATAGGTAGATGGGGGAAGAAAAGGTGGCAAGCCTAAGCACTATAGGACCCCTTCAGGATGCTGAGAACCCTGCAAGGGGCGTATAAAGGCTAGATAAAAAGGGGGAAGAGAGTAGGGGGAGGGAGAAAGGTATTAGAACTAGCACCTAGGAGGGGCTAGGGTCAGCAGTGGCAGTAGAGTCTATAGAGGCATTGGGTAAATTCTGAAGGGGGATGAACTATAAGGAACAAGACAAAGAAAATTAAGGCAGATCATGACAGGAACAGTTAGGTGCAAGATAGTTGGAGAGGGCAGTGTTGATGGAATAGAGGGAGGAGGAGTGTCAGATTTGGGGAGGTAGAGAGTGTCCCAAACTCACCCAGCAGGTCAGGCCCTCTACTCCCAAAGTGCCAACCTCTGAGCGCAGTCTTGTGAACTTGTCTGTTTTTGTGAGTTCGGATCAATCTTTGGTCTCAAGTTCTGGAGGGATTCAAACTGTTAACCTCTTGCTAGCGTACCCAATGCACAGGCTCAGATATTTCTGTCTTCAGGGGGCCAGATATGTTTGCGTACGGGCACCCAACCAGGTATACAGAGATGAACCCTTTAAAACTTTAATAAAGACCTCAGATTTAAAACGCTTCTCTTTCCAGTTTGGTATCACCATTCAAGCTTATGTCTGTTGTCTGCTATAACCATGTACTTTTCTTACAAATAAAAAGAAGTCAAAGACAGACCAAGTAAGTTCTAAAAAGAATTTTACTATAATAGATAAGAATATGCAAAACACAACAATACAGAACTGTTACATCACAAGACATACAAATCTATTAAAAGAACAAGGTTTTAAACTGTGCAATTCCTACTACAGTACTTAGTCTCTAAATGCTTGCTTAAAAGTGCTCCCAAGATGTTTCATGGTCAGAGTCTAGGTAAAAAATGTGTCTCTGTGAAGTAAAACAGACTAAATTAAAAGCTGGCTTTCACCCCACCTCTTTTCAGGAGGTCACCTAGCTCCTCCCTGTCAGGATATATGAAAATATATATCTTATACAAAGTATTACATTCTGCAACTTCAGCATAATTTATGCCCTTCAAGTTACACTTCATTTGATCCCATGCTGTATTCTCCCTCACACAGGCTTCACAGGGACATTTACAACTGTGCACCCCTGTGTAACAACCTAGGTTCCTCTCCAACGTCATAAACCTTCTTTATGATTTCTGTCTTAACAAAATTAACTTAAACAAGTCTGTAATTAACTCAGAGAAATAGGATCCTTGATTAAAGTCTTCCATGTAACACATTGTCTGTAAAAACTGAGTGTGTGTGAACTCACATGCTGTCAGCATTTTTCTTATGGCTTGCATCTCTCAGTTGAAATCGGGGGGGGGGGATGAGTGAGGTCACTCCTAGAGCATTTGATTTTCAGCAGGAGACATTCAGTAGTACATTTTATATTAAAAAGAAATGATCCAGCACTCAGAACTGGCTGTCTATGTCACAGAGAGTTCCATATTTTAAGGAAATGGTGAGAGTACCCAGACTGGCCAGAGATGGTGTAGCGGCAGGGACAGTTAGCATGCGAGTGTCAGTAGTTCTGAGGGAGTGGGAAGGAGGAGGGGGTGTTATGAGGGGGAGAGGTAGGAAGGGAGTTCACCCAACCAGTGTTTAGCGGTGAATTAGCTTACAATGTATGAGGCGTCTATTTGTTGTAAGGGAGGAAGAAAGGCTCGATAGAGGTCACAGTGGTGGGTGCGAGAGGGAGCATCAAGGGCAAAGCGGCAGAAAAAGGAAAAAAAAACACATTTATTGACGTTCTTGCCTGCAGTTTTGGAAGTCATCTAATTTTTTGTTTTACATTTGAAGTTAGTGACCCTACCCCCCTTTATTTTGGAAGTTTTTGCCTTAATTTTGGAAGTCAGATACTTAAAAAATGGAGTTAACCAAATCCCTGGTTGAAAAACATTGCACGGCATGGAGGGATGGAAGGAAGATCCTGGGGATCACTGGGAAGGCAAGACGGGAGGGTGAGCTGGATGTCATTATCCACCTAGGTACTAATGACTTGGCAAATGGGCAGCCAAAGGAAGTTCAGGAAGAGTTTAGGAAACTGGGAAGGGGTCTCAAGCAAGTAGCTACTTCTGTCACTTTCTCAAAGTACTACCTGTGAGAGGCAAGGAGAGCATAAGTGCATGCACCAGGAAATTTAACTCATGGTTGAAGAACTGGTGCTGTGAGGAAGGGTTTGGATTCATTGGTGACTGGGGACCCACCTGGAGGGATGGAGGTTTGTTCAAGCCTGACGCCTGCATCCATCCTGGAGGAATCCAAGCACTCAATGATAAGTTTAAATGCTACATTGACAAGCATTTAAACTAGCAAAGAAGGGTGGCAGGCCAGCAAGGAGAGAGTATCTACTTGCTCACCCCCCACAGCTAGCAGTGGAACCAGTGAACCAGAGGAGTGGCTATCTCTGCAAAGCAGTGTGCAAAAGATGGAGATTAGTGTCCAAAAGGTGGATAAGCAGAAAAGGGTCAAAATTCAGCAGAAGGGCAGACAGCAAGGAGAACCAGGGATAAATGACAACCAAGGAAGGGGCTGGAGTAGAACAGTGAAGCAGTCTAGGGAGGTCAAATCATGGAAAGCCATGTGTGCAAATGCCAGGAGCCTTAGCAACAAGATGGAAGATCTGGAGGCTGTCATGGTACAGTCAGACCTGGACATTGTGGCCATCACTGAAACCTGGTGTAATGATAACCACGACTGGGAGATGGCCATACCTGGCTACAACATATTCAGAAGAGACAGAGCAGGCAGGAAGGGAGGAGGAGGAGTGGCACTGTATGTGAAAAATGACATAAGGGCCACAGAGATCCAGGAGGAACAAAATGGGGGAGAGATACTGTGGGTTAAGCTGGAAAGGAAAATGGGGCCAGCCATCCGCACAGGTGTGGTCTATAGACCACCAGCCCAGGAGGAAGAAACAGATAGGGAGCTGATGCTAGCCATCAAGGATGGCAGACAAGGAGTGAGGTAGTACTGGTTGGAGACTTCCAATATTCCAGACGTGGACTGGAGCATCCAGCAGCAGCATCAACTAGGAGCAGATTTATCCTGGACTCCTTCAGGGTGCCTTCCTCAAGCAACTGGTCATGGAACCAACTCAGCAGAAGGCAATACTGGACCTTGTGCTCACAAACGGGGACAGTGTGATGGGGGTAACAGTGGGGAGCACCTGGGTAACAGTGATCACCAGTCATTGTGGTTTGAAATCACAGAAAGAGCAGAACCAAACCACACAAAACACGTATCCTGGATTTTAGGGGCAGACTTTGGGAAAATGGGAGATACTTGAAAGAGGCATTAAGGGGAATGGGACAGGAATCAGGGGTTGAGGAACAGTGGGCAGTATTTAAAATGGGGATTATAAGAACAACAGAATTATGCATTAAGCAGGTTAGCAAGAGGAAAGGAAGGGAGACCATTATGGTTTTCAAAGAGTAACAAAAGAAAGTGAAAGCCAAAAGACTGCATTCAGGCAATACAAAAAGACACAGGCAGAAGGGGATAGGGAGAAGTACCAGGAGAAACAAAGGGAGGCAGGGAAGTCAGTAAGGGAAGCCAAAGCTCAGACAGAAGAACACATTGCAAAATCAGTGGGTAAAGGGGACAAAACCTTTTACAGGTACATAAGTGAAAAAAGAAAGACAAAGGGAGGGATAGTGAGACTGAAGGGGGAGGATGGGAGCCGCGTGGAGGATGACAACAGTAAAGCTGACATATTGAACAGGTATTTCTGCTCAGTCTTTACTGAGGAAGAGGGGGGTAATGGGTCTGAAGGGAGTACAAGGGGTGCGAATGGTGCAGAAATGGACACAAGTCCCTTTACACGAGAAAGGGTCCTGAAGGAACTGGAAGTAATAAGAGTTGATAAAGCAATGGGGCCAGATGGGGTGCACCCCAGGGTCCTTAAAGAACTAAGAGAGGTGGTGGCTGAACCTCTGGCTATCCTGTTTAGCCAATCACTAGAAACAGGGGAGGTACCCAAAGACTGGAGGACAGCAGATGTAGTCCCCTTGTACAAAAGTGGGAACAAGGAGGAAGCAGGGAACTACAGACCAGTCAGCCTCACCTCGGTAGTGGGAAAGATCATGGAAGCACTACTGAAGGAGAGATTGGTGGAACATCTGGTTGTCAATGGACTACAGGACCCAAGGCAGCATGGTTTCACCAGGGGGAGGTCATGTCAGACCAACCTTGTTGAATTTTTTGACTGGGTGACTAGGGAGGTGGATCAGGGGAGGGCAGTGGACATGGCCTATCTGGACTTCAGCAAGGCCTTTGACACTGTGCCACATAGAAGACTATTACACAAACTGGGGAATATGGGTGTGGGCAAGACAGTAGTGTGGTGGGTAGGTAACTGGCTGGGTGGCAGGACACAGAGGGTGGTGGTAAATGGCTGTCACTCCACAGAGGGAAGAGTGACCAGTGGGGTACCACAGGGATCAGTGCTGGGACCGGTCCTATTCAACATCTTCATCAGTGACATTGCGCAGGATCTAGAAGGCAGAATTTCACTGTTGCTGATGACACAAAGGTCTGTAACAGAGTAGACACACCAGAGGGTGTAGACAGAATGAGAGGGACCTGCAGAAACTTGAAGAATGCTCGGGTTTGGTTGGGGAAATTCAATGCAAAGAAGTGCAAGATAATGCATATGGGGCACAAAAACCTGGCACAATATATCAGTTGAGGGGTGAGGATATAGCATGCACCAAGCAGGAAAGGGATCTTGGGGTTGTCATCTCTGATGACCTCAAGGAGGAAACAGTGTGACAATGCATCAGGTAAAGCAAATAGGATGCTGGGATGTATAGGCAGGGGCTTCACCAGCAGGAAAAGGGAGGTCATAATTCCGCTATACAAGACACTAGTGAGGCCCCACCTGGAGTACAGTGTACAGTTCTGGAGACCATACCTACGTAAGGACATAGACAGGGTAGAGAAGGTTCAGAGGAGGGCAACAAAGATGGTGCATGGATTGCATCACAAGTCCTATGAAGACAGGTTGAAGGAACTGAACATGTACTCCTGGAGGAGAGGAGGAAAGAGGGATATGATGGAGACATACAAGTATCTTACAGGGAGGAACAGGGTGCAGGAAAACACTATTTTTAGCGAAAAAGATGTTCCAGGACTAGAGGGCATGGGATGAAGTTGGAGGAGGATGATTCAGAGGAAACATGAGAAAGAATTTCTTCACAGAGCGGTGGTGGACAAGTGGAACACCCTGCCAGAGGAAGTGGTGGGGCTGAAACAATCACGGGATTTAAGAATGCATGGGATAGACATAAAGGAATTCTGGAGGTCAGGGGTAAGGGGAAACAGACTTCTAGGAAAACAAACTGAACTTACAAGCTCAAATGGGCAGACTGGGTGGGCCATAGGCCCTTATCTGCCGACACTGTCTATGTATCTATGTATCTATGTATATCCAGCTTCGGTTTGAAACTGCATCTTGAAATGATTTAGCTCCACCTAAACATTTGGCCTTGCGTCGATTCACACGGAAGTATCACGCTTGTGAGTTGCTTTTGCATTACTCAGGGTCTGCCTGCATACAGGAGGGGGGAAGAAAGGCTTGTGTTTTTTTCGGAGACAACATTGCTGGGGTAAGTAGTGGTGAAACATGTTTGAACTGGTATATTAATCACTGAGTGACGGGTAAATATGAGACTAGCCGTAGTTGGCCACGTTTAGGGGCTATATTGTAAGAACTGTGTCTAGCCCTGTAGTTTGGGGGAGGGGTGATAATCATCTGGCCTGGGGCCCCAGCTAGTTGATAATTGGAGGTGGACTGAGTAAGATTTCTGATAGGCTGGTTGTGGGAACTGGTGACTTGGCAGCCAGTGGAGCAATCAGGAACTTGGTAGTCCAACAGGAAGAACTACCTTAAGGGGGCTGCAAAGGGAGGATAAAATGCAGCCACCCCTAATGTGTCTCCGCACACGTTCATGTCCCTGTGAATGAGTGGAACAATGAAGGAGTAGAATAGGTGTAATACTACCGGCGTCTTAAGCATTGGCAGTCATCAGCAGGGGAAGCAGGGAAGCGGGGGATTTTGCCAGTCAACTAAGGTAAGGCTCCTGTTCACTCTTGTTGTTGTATTCACTGCTGGGAAGAGTGGAAGGTAAAAGGTAGGCCTAAACTGGAAATAGGAGCAACACCTTATCTAGGGTAGTAGTATAATGGGTATTACACCAGGTACGGGCAAACACAAGTAGCACCACACAAGAAAAGGGAACGCTAGGAAGGGTGGAAGGTAAAAGACAGGCCTAAAACTGTGAATAGGAGCAACACCCTATCGAGGGTAACAGTATAATGGAATTTATACCAGGTATGGGGGAACACAAGTAGCAACAAACAAAAAAAGGGAACGCTAGGAACACCATATTAGGAGTAAGGCTACATAAATATTTCCAGGTAACACAGGGAGTATAGAAGCTGGAAATGCTAGGAGTGGTGCAGTGCAGTGGCTGTGGGGCAGCAGTTTTCAGAGATCTTCTGGAGACTGCGGTGCTACTCCATCTCGACGCACCTCTCTGGGTTGATGGAGGAGGTCGCTAGACTCAAGGCTGAGTTGGCTAGGATTCGGTGGACCTCTTCCCCCACCCAGGGGCCACCAAGTCTGACACCGTTACCCCAGAAGATGCCAGAAAGGAGGAACGGCTAGGCTACAGTGGGCTCTGGAAGGGTGGGAGAGGTGGATTAGAGGCACATTCCTCAGCTGGTACCACTGTGCCATTCTTATGCCACTTTGGTAAGGTAGGACTGCCAGGACGAGGCACCCATGGTAGTGCCCAGGGAGGATGTGGATGTTCTCTGGAATGGAGACCCAAAGGAGGAAGGAAGAGGACCCCAGAGAGGAGAAAGCAACTTCTGGTGGAGGACTCGGATTGTGAGATGGATAGATTTGGGACTAGGAAATGTGGGGGTAGGGAGGTTGGGTGCTTCCATGACGCCACAGACCAAAGGGATGGGAAGCAGATCCAGACCCCAAGGGCAGCAGGATGGGAGGCAGACCTAGATATAATTGTACACCTGGGGACTAATGACTTGGCTAGAGATGGGGCTGGGATAATGCAGCTGGAGTTTAAGGAGCTGGGGAGGGGTCTTAGGTAGTACGCTCAATGGCTTTCACTGAGGTGATGCCCGTCTATGAAGGGGGGAAGGGAGGAGCAGGATCTCTGCACCAAGATCTTCAACTCTTGGTTAAAGGAATGGTGCAGAGAGGAGGAATTCAGTTATACTGGGGACTGGAGAGCCACTTGGAGAGAGAAGGGAAGCGTTAAAAAGAGAGCAGGAAGGAGAGTGGGCAAAAAGGAAAGACGTGGGGTACCAATCAGAGTGGTAAAGTCTGGAAGGCCATGTGTATGAATGCTAGACATCTAGGAAATAAGAGTTTGGACCTAGAGGCCATAATGGCGGAGGCCGACCTGGTTATTGTGGCCATGACCGAGTCATTGTACACTGAAAACCATGACTTGGACATGGCCATACCAAGCTATATGCTGTTCAGGAGAACAGGGTGAGAAGGAAGGAAGGGGGTGTGGTGCTTTTATATGAGGAAAGGCATAAAGGCAATGGAGATACAGGCAATACGGGGGGAGCAGAGGCACTATGGGTCACCCTAGAGATAGGCAAGGGAGCTTCTGTTCACACTGACATGATCTACAGACCTCCAGCACTGGGGCAGGAGTTAGATAAGGTTCTGGTGAAAGCTATTAGCAAGATGGCAGAAAAGGGGGAGGTACTGCTTCTGGGGGACTTCAGTCTGCTGGATGTCGATTGGAACCTCCCAGCTGCGGCTTCAGCTAGAAGTAAGGACATCCTGGACTCCCTGCCGAGTGCATTCTTCAGGTAACTAGTCAGTGATACCACTCATGATGGGGCAGTACTGGACGTGGTATTCACTAACAGGGACTGTGTTGCAGACGTAAAGGTAGGAGGCCACCTGGGGAACAACAATCACCATACAGTGTGGTTCAGTATAAAGATGGCTGTGGAACTGAACCACACAAGGGTGATGGTCCTGGACTTCAGGAGGGCAGATTTAAAAAAAGATGGATGAATGCTTCAGGGATGACCTGGCAGAGGTGGGTGGGGTGGAGGAACAGTGGGTGAAGCTAATATGGGCCATAGGAAGCCGGCCTGGTGGCACAGAGGGCTGAGGCACTGGACGCCTTACCTCGCGCCACACTGGCGACCCGGGTTCGGGAACTGATTTGGGTCATTGGGGAGCCGGCAGAGGGGTGGGTGGGGTGGGAACAGGGAGCAAGACTGAGCAGTCGGAAGGAAGCTGTCCTCTCCGGGGGTGGTTGCCACCCCCCCTTGTTCCGCTGCCACTGGGTGGAGGTCCGGTGGTCAGCGTAGGCGGAGGGGGCGACACGTAGTAGGAGAGCACCTCAAGACACAGCATGTGTGTGCCTCCACATATGCACGCGGGTCCAAGGTACAGGGATGGGTTGGGGGAGAAAATGGGGAAAAAACACTACAAAATTTATATATGGGGAAAAAAGGTCATAGGGAAAGCAACAAACCTCTGCGTCAAGTAAGTGAGCAAAAGCAAGAGGAAAAAGATACTGCTGTGGTTCTTGATAGAAGTGGTGGAAAAGGTAAAGGCTAAAAGAGTAGCATTCAGAAGGTATAAGGAAACACAGAGGAAGAAGGATAGGGAGGTGTATCTTGGAAATGGAGGGAAGCAGGTAGAGCAGTAGGAACATGAAGGCACAAACTGAAGAGAGAATAGCCCAGGCAGTGATGAAGGGGACGAGACATTTTTAGGTATGTAAGCAAAGGAAGAAGGCCAGGGTGAGATCATAAGGTTAAAAAGGGAAGGGGAGGGACTGTGCAGAGGGGACCAGGAAAGGCAGACATCCTGAACAAATACTTTTGTTCAGTGTTCACAGAGGAAGGAGAAGTAACAGGAGCACTGGAGGGATGGAGGTAGACGGTAGACTGTTTTCAGAGGAGAGTGTCCTGAAGTGACTCGCTAATTTGAAGGTGGACAAACCAAGGGGGCCATATGCGGTGCATCTTAAGGGTATTGAGGATGCTCAGGGAGGTACTGGCTGGACCTTTGACAGTCCGATTTAACAGCTCATTGGAAAAGGAGTGGTTCTAGAGGACTGGAAGAGGGCAGACATAGTCCCACATCACAAAAGTGGAAGCAGGGAAGTGATCAGCAATTACAGGCCAATCAGCCTGACATTGGTGGTAGGAAAGTTAATAGAGTCACTGCTGAAGGAAAGGATTGTGGAATATCTTTGAATCCAGTGGATTACCAGACCCGAGGAAGCATGGATTCATTGGGGGGGGGGTTTATGTCAAATGACTCTGATAGATTTCTTTGACTGGGTAACAAAGGAATTAGATCAGGGTGGAGCAGTGGACATGGTCTGTCTACATTTCAGAAAGGTTTTCAACACCGTTTAACACAGGAGGTTAGTAAACAAGCTAGATAGATTAGGAGTGGGTCTATAGGTGGTAGACGGGGTAAGAAATTTTTTTAGGGGATAGGCAGCAAAGGGGGGTGGTGGTAAATGGAGTTCACTCTGAGGAAGAGAGGGTGACCAGCAGACTGTCTCAGGGATCAGTGCTGGGACTTGTTCTCTTTAATGTCTTTATAAGTGACATTGCAGAGGAGCTAGAAGGGAGGGTCTGCCTCTTTGCGGATGTCACCAAAATCTACAGTAGGGTGGACATTGCAGGGGGAGTGGAAAGGATGAGCAAAGACCTGAGAAAACTAGAGGAGTGGTCAAGGGTATGGCAGCTGGGTTTCAATGAGAAAAAGTGCAGAATAATGCACTAAGGGGACAGGAACCCAAGGGCAGAGTACAGCATGGGTGGAGTGATATTGACAACCACCAGGCAGGAAAGAGACCTGGAGGTAATCAGATCAGATGACCTAAAGGTGGACAGGCACTGCGACAAGGCAGTTGGGAGACGCAGTAGGATGCTGGGGTGCAGAGGGAGGGGTATCACCATCAAAAAGAGGGAAGTGGCATTACCTCTGTATAGATCTCTGGTAAGACCCCATCTAGAGTACTGTGTGCAGTTCTGGAGACCTCATGTCTGGAAGGACATAGACAGAGTGAAGGCGGTCAAGAGGAGGGCAACTAAAATAGTGCAGAGTCTGCATCAGAAGTCCTACAAAGAGAGACTAAAGGACCTCAATATGTACACCCTGGAAGAGAGGAGGGATATGATAGAGACCTCTAAATACCTCACAGGGGTAAACAAAGTACAGGAGGGAAGTATTTATCAGAAGAAAAGGTGCTCAAGAACAAGGGGACATGCTATGAAGCTGGAGGGGGCTAGATTCAAGAGAGATGTTAGGAAGTACTTCCTCATGACAGAAGGAGTTGGGGATTCCTGTAACAATCTTCCAGTGGAGATGGTGGGGGCAAAGACAGTGGCGGGGTTCAAGAATGCATGGGATAGGCACAAGAGAATCATAGTGGAAAGAGCAGGGGGAGAAAGAGCAGTAGATCAAGTACAGTCTCTGGTAACAATGTAGATGGAGGGGGGAGGGCAGACTGGGTGGGTCAAGCAGTCCTTATCTGCCATCGAATGCTATGTGTCTGTCTGCGAGAGTGAAGAGTCAGGCAGGGGCAGGGGCATCCAGTGGGATGCCGAGATCAGCTACATAGTAGATCTTTTGCTCCGCACAGAGCAGGGGTAGTGGGATATAACAATCCTTTAGGGACTGTCCTATCCCATCTAGTATACATATACATAAAAAAAGATATATTGCAGTAAAATCTCCATTCCTCAGTGTCTGCTAGCAGGGCTGGGGGCAAGGGATGACAGACCTCGATGGTCCCGGGGTGGCCACTGTGGTGCTCTGCGGCACATATGCTGCTGGCTGGCACGCATTATGGCAGCCCCCTGGGTAGCGTAACACTGATGGTCCTTGTGCACTCCCAGCAGTTCGTAAATAATAATGTGGATCGCCTAAGTGCATGTCCCCACCTCTGTGCCTGTTCCAGCCCAGCCTGTTGTGTAGTTGTCCGCATGGCACATGATCAGATGTGAAGAGGGAAAGCACAACCACTGTGCATGCCGTGGAGTGCACCGCAGGTGGATGTTCTGGAAAAGCAGCAAAATGCACCACAAGTACAGGTCCTACACAGGCCAGGAGTCTATTGTATATTGGGCACTTAGTATTGAAAAACAACATAACATGTGTTGCCCAGTGCATTGCCAACTTTAAAAACAATTCCAGGTAGTTTAATGTGAATTGTACTGTAGTAACAGAGTTTCATGGCAAGCAAACAGTTGGTCAGAAGTCAAGACATAACTCCCACTCCTCTTCTCCACATACACTGTGAAGACAGTGTGGTGTAGTGGTTAGAGCACAGAACAGTGAAGCAGGAAATCTGAGGTTCGAATCCCATCATAACCAGCACTGGCGCAGTCTATGACCCTGACCACGTTACTGGACCACTCTCAGGGCTACTAATTTTCAGTTTTAAAAAATGGCCATTTCCAGTTTTCTGCCCCCTTCCCCCAATTTTTAAATCAGCAAATTGTGCATGTAAAACCAGACCTAAGCTGCTGGAGGGGTCTCATTGTTCTTGATGAGTACATATCCAGCAGCACCCACTAAGAGCAGTAGTATTGGTTACAGAGCACTCAGGACATGAAACAGGTGCAGTACCTCAGGGGTGGAAAATGTTGTTGTCTCAGCTCTGCTTCTTAAGTTCCTGGCTGCTCTATGCCAAGCCACAGCAAACTCTGGGCTCAAGCCTCTGTTGGCTTGCTCACCTTTAATCATCTACATTCCAGAATGGCTGCAGGAAGTGATATGTGCCAAACTACTTAGGAATCCTGATGGTGCTCTTTCATGGGAGACATTTGGCCAACTGGTTGGAACTCGGAGCTTTGAACCCGAGGACCCAGTTTTGAATCCTACCCTGCAACTTAGATTATGACCCTAAGCAAGTCATTTTTAACTCCATGTGCTCCACCTCTCTCTTTATTTCTCTCTACTATCTCTGTGCAATTTGACTTTCCTTGCGTGCTAAAAATGACAACACTCTTCTCCCCTATCCTGAATTGAAAAGCTATTCAGGATACAGTTTGTATGAAAGTCACCATAGAAAACCGAATTCTTTCCCTAACTGTCATGGAACATTTCATATAGGCGGATTCCAAATGGAGTGGGGTACATGAACTAAGCCTGTAAAAGATTAATAAGAAAATGGAACTTTCTGCAGCCTTCAGTTAAATTCTATATTTAACCAGCTAGGAAGAAAAAACAGGGCTCTACATGATTTTCATTTTGAGGGTCCTGCCCTCCCAGGATAAAAAAAAAAATGGGGGTCCAAGGAAAAAAGTTTGAGCCTCCTGGAGTGTGCACTTGTGGTAAAAAGTGCTGAACTGCAGGAAAAAAAATTAACCACATTCAGCACTAATCTAATAATACAGATTTAGTTCACTATCCACACTCTGGCAGTTCTTTTTTCTTCACTACGCTTTATGCTCTGTCCTCGCTCCTCCTGACAACTGCCCACCACCGAGGCATGCCTGAATCGGCAGTCCACCCAGGCTGGCCCCCTCTGGGCAAGCCCTCAGACAAACACAGCTCCATGGATGCCTGAAACGTATCCCAGCTGGAACACCACCAGGAGGGCCTCCCTGGCTTATCCCTAGGGCAGGGCCATGGGACCAAACCATGCCAACAAAGACTGCTTTCTCAGTCATCAGCCAAGTATCGTGGTGGTGGTGTGGAAGGGGGCATCATTAATGGAGGCAGCAGCCAGTGTCAGGTTGTGATCCCTTGGAGGCGTGGCATGCAATGACGCTGAAGCGCTGAGGCACAAACGACTGGCACGCCTCCCCAGCAGCTCAGCATCAGTCATTATGGCCCCTGCCCTCCGCCAGGGGTTGATCTAGTGCTGATAGCTCACCCACCCTCCCCTCGGAGGACAGCAGTCCTTAGGATGCTCAATCCTTCTCTCCCCGGCTGGCCCTCTGACTCCCTGGGTCTGTTCCTGAACCCGGGGCGTTGGCATTGGAAGCGGAAATCCAACCGCTGCACTGCTGGGCCGGCCACACTCTGGCAGTTCTACTAGAGACAGCTGAACCTTTGGAAGCCTTCAAGCTAAGCTCTTCCCACCACCTGGGCGATATATCCTTTGGTTCCGCTCCATGACATCAGATCTTTCTTTCCACTGGAAGGGACAGGTCTTCTTCTTCTTCGCAGCTCTGCAGCATTGAAGGAGTCTAGCATTTCAGGTGCTTTTTCCAGGCAAATCTTCGACTGTTTCTGTCTGTATTCAACTTTGAAGTCATGCCACAGTCTTCCAGCTCTACTTTGTGTTCATGATTGACAATGGAGATCAAGAAACCGGGTTTTAAATTCCTCACTTGGTGTTGGCAGAAACTGTCAGCCACGGAGCTGCACAATATGTGCTGAGACTGCCTTGGCAATCAAAATTAATGCCAAGGAATGCACGTTGTCCTGGGTTATGCTGCCTTCATCCATTGAAGACCGGAAGGATTGATTGGGCCTTGTAAGGCTGAAAGGCTGGAAAAAGGTCTTGGCGTTGGCCAAGTTGCCTGCTCATTTTGCAGTCATGGAAGAAGTGGCCGCCGTGGCTGCAGTGAGTTCATTGTTGATCTCTTCACTATTCCTGGCTGGGGCCAACATCGGATGGTGATTCTCTGACAAGCTCAGGGAACTGTATTTGGCCCTCCAGATGTTAGGGGAGAGCCCTTCTCAGCATAGCAGGAAACACAAGAAATGTTGTCGCAGGTTGTGGGATAGGAAAAGATCATGTCTTCCTGCTCTTTCGACTCCCCCGACTGCATGACCTTGATTGAGCTCTCAGCAGTTGAGGGGATGGTCAGAGGCTCCACAATAATGATGTCAGACTTGATGACCTTGACTTTGGTTAAGCAGGTGGTGAAAATATTCCTTCAGCCTATCAACTGTTTGTCAGAGGAGACTGATGAGGAGTTGATCTCCCAGACCCCCAGTGCTCCCAGTCATCACCCAGGAGGATGCGACCCAGTTGGTACCCACAGCTGAGTTGCCTCAGGAGCTGCCTTCACCAGTTGTCTTGCCTGCAAAGTCTCTAGTGCTTAACCTGCTGAGGCAGGTGGTTTGCACAATCCCTATGGAGGATTCCTGCTGATACTGACCCTAGGGTTGATATTCAAGGTGAAGGTTCCGTACGCACTCTCAATCCCACTCCCACTCGACTGGGAGGCATCACTGTCACTGCTCCTCAGGTGAGGTGGGGCATTGATAATAAATGCATCAGCACTACAAGGAACTTCTCTGGCAACACTGGACCATGGCTGGGAGGGGTAGGGCTCTGACCCTTACACCTTCGGTCACTTGCCCTTTGCCAGTCATTCCCATGCCGATCCATGCTTCTCAGCAGTCTCAGCATCTGATTCTTTTTCTCTTTCGGTGGAGCCACCTCCACTGTAGCCCCTGTTCATGACCGTGACCAAGGTGGTGGACGCCGGGTTGGAGAGGCGTTGCACAAGTTGTTCCCGAATCAGGAGGTGGTAAGTCACCTCTTCTCCCAGTGGGGCACCCCACTGGTGGACCTGTTTGCTTCCTGGGAGAACAGAAAACTAAGGTTGTTTTGTGCCCACCCCCACAGTCTGGGACACTGCTGGGTGATGCCTTTGTGAGGCCCTGGACCCCAGGCCTCATGTATGCCTTTCCTCCCTTCCCCTTGGTCCACAAGGCTGCAGTCAAGGCCTAGAGTGACAAGGCGTGGATGATTCTGATAGCCTCGGAATGGCCCAAGCAGTCCTGGTACCTGGCTCTCCTCAGCCTCAGCATCAGTATCATGCCTTCACGGAGGTTTCCACTACCCAGATCTGCTGACCAGACAACACAGAGAGGTTCTGCACCCAGACCTTCAGTCCCTGCTGCTCTCAACCTGGTTCCTGAATGGCTAGAGTTCCAGGCTCTGGGCCTTTTGGTAGTCATCCTCCACGTTGTGGCAGCAACCTGTAAGAAGTCAGCTTGTAAATGCTAGGCATTTAAGTGGAAGAGTTTTTCAGTCTGGTGCCAGGGTAAGGAGCTTGCTCCCTTTTTCTGCCCCATGGTGAGCTTCCTAGACTACCCTCGGTCCATTTCTCAGTCTGGATTGTGAGCAGCTACCTTAACAGATCACCTGGTAGCCATATCTGTATACCAGGCTCAGGTCGACAGTGGCCCAGAAGAAGGTGCTTGGGCACTTTTTAAAAGGCCTGGATCACATGTCCCCTCGGGTGTGTGGACCTCTGCCTCCAAGGGACCTAGTGCTGGTATTGGCAGTACTCATGGGCAAGCTGTTTGAGCCAGTCCACAGGCGTGAGATGTCACATCTGTTGTGGAAGACTGCCCTCCTGGTGGCCATCACGTCAGCCCAAAGGATCAGTGAGCTCCAGGCTCTCTTGGTGGAGACTCCTTATCTGGTCTTTCACAAGGACAGGATCATCCTTTACCCCCACCAGAAGCTCCTTGGGAAGGTCGCATTGGAGTTTCACCTTAACCAGTTGATTTACTTATCGGTATACTTTACTAATCTGACTTTGAAGGCCAGTTCTAGGCTCCATACCCCAGACCTGCAGAGGCACTGTTTTAATATAGGGAATGTATGGCTGGAGTTCAGGGTGAGGCTCACCAGCTGTTTCTGACATATGCTGAAGCCATGCCTGGCAGACCATCAGTGAAGTGGATGATTGCCAGGTGGATTACACACTGCATCAAGCTCTTCTGTATGTTGGTTGGAAGGGAGTTAGCCTAGGGGCTTAAGGTTCATTCCACCAGACATACTGTTGCCTCAGTGGTTGCTTCCAGGGACATCCCCATTACGGGGATATGCAGGGCTGCAACATGTAACTAAAGCACACACCTTCATCTCCCATTACAACATCAACATCATAAGTCATCAGGATGCTGCTTTGGGGTCCTTGGTCCTCCAGTCTGTGTTTGCCAAAAAGGGTGCATGCCTCGCCCACTCGTCCTGGAGGATTGCTTGAAGTCTAGGCTGCCAGAGTGTAGATAATGAACCAATTCGACGCTGTCTACGTCAGCTGACGTCGCCAACCCTATAAAGGCACAGGCAGGCCCGCACCCTCCTCAGTTCTTTCCTGCTGTCAACACTAGCACAGTCCCATAGAAAGAGCATCGACGAGTATTCGCCTTTTAAGCCTCACTTTTCTCCACAAGCCTCACAAATTTATTTTCAGAGATTTATTCTGTTTTTTCTTTTTATGTCGAGAGTTAAACTTTCAGCTTCTCTCTTCCGTCACTGCCGCTGCAGAAAGATTACCTCCAACGACGAACACTCTGTGTGTTTGCTGTCTTGGGCCAGATCACGATGCCTCGGACTCTGAGCTCTGCCAACAGTTTAACCAAACCAACCTTAGGTGATGCAGAAAGGCTCTCCGTACTTTCATGGAACAGTAGGTAGCCAGCTCAGAGTCGGGGTCCTCTGGGGCGCTGGCCAGCCAGTTGCCCTCTGGGTCCAAGAGCTCCAAGGCCTCCCAGGCCAAAGACAGATCCTTGAGAAAAAGTCATAAAAAAGACCGGGATCGTGACCGCTCCCCCGGCGGCCATCCCGTTCCCTGCTGGCCACTCCTTCTTTGAGGGCTCTTTGTCGTTGTTGGCTGCTGCGACACAGACCTGATGTCCAGGTCCTGGTTCACTCTAGACCCATACCGACAGCCTCTCCGCCCGACTGTCAGGGCACTCGGCCATCGACCTGCGGGTCGTTGACCTCGCCTCCATTGACAATGACCTCATCAATGATGATGGCCTCCTCAAGACCCAACCCTTCCCAGTCGAAGGCTATGGGATTGTTTGGCGCGCAGTCGGGTATGACAATGTCAGTGCCGCCGACCCCTCCTCTGATGACCATGGACTTGAACAAAGTTCTAGACCGCATCATTAATGTGATTGTTGAGCAGTTTGCAGCCTTTAACAGGCCTTCGTTGATGCCTTTGTCATCGACTCCTGTTCTTCGGCCCCGGGAGCCAGCCCGGGAACCATCAATGGCACATCTTATTTTTCATCAGATTTTAACTAGTGCTGTATATTTTAGCTTGGATTTTAATTTGTTTTATGATGGTTTTATGATTCTTATTTTGTAATGCGCCTTGATTCTAGAACAGTGCAAAAGAAATAAAGTTTATTATTATTATTATATTATTATTATTATTATTATTATCTGATGCCAGACCCAGATGAAGATGTCGACATCTAAGAGGAATACCACCCTGACCTCATACTTCCTGATGAGATACAGGAGGTAGGTGAGAAAAAGCAGTATTACACTTTGGATAAGTCCACTGCCTTCTCTGCCAATGAAGAATCTGTTAAACGTACCCCCCTAGGTCTTCGCCTGAAGATGCTTCATTCTTCAACATTATGAAGCAACTGTCTTCCACTATGGGGTTTCAGACAGAAGAGGAGGATGCCACCAGGAAGAATCTGGCGGATTACCTGGAGATCCCTGAAACTCCCCCAAAGATTATTTGTTCCATGCTTCCAGCCCTCAGGAATGCTACCACGGCACCCTGGCACAGACCAGATATGGTGCCAACTATGCCCATCAGAGCTTATAAGCTCTACAGTGCCCTTCAGGGCATTCCTTACTTGGCTGCCCAGGCTGCAACTAACTCAGTGGTCATCAAAGCAGCACATGACAGGTCTAAGGTGCACAGGTACCTTCGATCCTTGCATCCGGACAAAGAATCCCAAAGGATAGATCTTTGGGGCAAAAGGGCATATGCTTCCTCTACCCTTGGCCTGAGGATAGCAAACTACCTGTCCAACATGGTGAAATTCCAGAACACCAATGCCAGAAAGGGCAAGACGGCTGCCCAAGCCCTTCCTGACGGTGCCCAGAAACAGGAATTGGTCCAATGATTCCAAACTGCAGAGGATGTTGGGAGGCACCTTCTGAGAGCCATCTATGATTTATCTGATACTACTGCCAGGGCGGCGGCCACTGGCATCTGCCTCCATAGGCATTCATAGCTCAGGGTTTCTGGGTTTGCTGCTGATGTGCCAAACAAAGAGCTGAACGCCCCTTTTAATGGCACTAAACTCTTTGGTCCAGATGTCTAGGACATCATTAATGATCTGCAGGCCTCAGGTAAGGCGATTAAGTCTGTCCATTCCCTCTACCACTCTCAATAGCATGGTAGGGGGTGCTCTGCATTTTGTAAGCAAGCTAACAGACCAGGCTCTGGCTTCTGCCCTCAGGGCAAATGCAGAGCCCAGCCCTTCTTGCCTGCCTCCTCCCATGCTGGAGCGGCAGCCAAGCATCCCAGGACTAAGGGTCCATCCTCCTCCACTGGCCCCACCTCAGCTTGACTCCTTGCCAGCCCCCATCTCTAGTCCAGGCCCAGGAGGTGGCGGTCGGGGGTCGGTTCTTCCTCCATTTGAATCAGTTGAGAACCATAACATCAGATGCCTGGATCCTGCAGATCACAGAGTGCAGTCATACTGTGGAGCTCATCCAGCAGCCTCCAGATACCTCCACCTCCCTCAAATTACCCTCCCCCCCAGCTCATCTGTCTGTTCTCTGGGAGGAAGTGCAGTCTCTCGTGCGCAAGCAGGCAATAGAACTGGTGCCAAAGAGGCAGAGAAACCAGGGGTTCAATTCAAGATTCTAACTGGTTCCCAAAAAGACCAGAGATCTGAGGCCAACCTTGGATCTGAAAGACCTCAAACTTTATGTGCAGTACAAAAAATTCCTAATGGTAAACTTACCACACCTGTTCCCCTTCCTCAAGTCCGGGGACTGGCTCTGCTCACTGGACATGCAGGATGCCTACCTGCACATCACGGTCTTCCCTCCTCACAGGAGGTTTCTCCATTTCACCTTTCAGGGAGAGCATTACCAGTTCAAGGTATTGCCCTTTGGTTCATCTTCTGTGCCACATGTCTTTACCAAGTGCTTAGCAGCAGTCGCAGCAGCCCTCAAGATGAGAGGGACTGTATGTCTTTCTGTACCTGGATGACTGGCTTCTCAACACCCCATCCAGGGAGCAGCTGTTGTCCACACTGAAGCATACTCTTCAGCCTTTTCATTCTCTGGGCATAACAATCAGTCTGCCCTAATCTGTGCTAGTTCCATCCCAAAGACTAGGGTACATTGGGGTGGTCCTGGACTCCAGGCAGGGGAAGGCTTCCTACCCCAGAGCAGGGCAGAATGCCACATATACCAAGTTCAGGAGGTCGCCCAGAGTCAGTACATACCTGCCAGACTGTACCTGCAGCTCCTGGGGCTTATGGCTGCAGCCATCCCTACGATTCCGCTAGCCAGACTCCACATGCGCACCCTGCAGTGGACCCTCAGGGTGCAGTAGGACCAGCAGACGGACGAGTTGGACCAGCTAGTCCTGGTCTCCTCTCCATTATGCAAGGTACATTTAGTGATGGATGGTCTCCCTCAAACCTCCTTCAAGGGGTCCCTTTTCAGCTTTCCTCCCCAAGTCAGATCCTAACCACAGATCCCTCAGATCTGGGCTGGGGAGCCCACCTGGGTTCCTTCCAAACTCCAGGATCCTGGTCCCAGTGGGAAGTCGCCCTGCATATCAATGTCCTGGAGATGAGAGCAGTGCTCTATGCTCTGCAGGCCTTCCAGGATCATCTGGCTCCAGACCAGCTATTGGTGCAGTCAGACAATCTGAGTTTTGTCTACTATATCAACAAGCAGGGTGGGACTCACTCTGTACCCCCTTTACAGGGAGGCCATGAGAGTGTGGTATTGGGCACTGGACCACAATCTAACACTGTCTGCCGTACACTACCAGGCGTTCTAAAACACCCTGGCAGACAGCCTCAGCAGGACTCAGTCCACCATGCACGCACAGGGGTAGCCTTTGATGTGGGCTACTGAGAAATGGCTTCCCGCAGAACAGCTCCGCTACTATGTCTAAAATGTGCCTAGGGTGACTGGGCAATTAGGGCGTCGCTACCCGAACAGCAACCACAAATTTTTTGCGTGCATGTGCATGCGATTGCATGCACACTCCTATAATGTAAACCACCCTGCTGGCGGCAGGACCGCAGCACAGGACCCCCCCAACCTGCCAGCACAGGCATAGAGCAGCAACGCCACCTCCCCAACCACCATCGCACGCAGACCCCGCACCCCCAGACGCATGCACTGGATGGCCAGACAGGTGAAGTGCATGGGTGGACAGGCTGCAGGCAAGCAGCCTCATAGTGAGCACCAGCACAGCGCCACCGTTGGCACCTTGGTAGACAGCCGACGTGGGTTCGAACACCATGGCTGGCACACACAGCCACACTGCCATGCACAGTAGAACTCAACAACAGGGATTGGAGACATAGCAATACTCACTGCATGCCATCGAGTCCGTCGCTGGTCGCAGGCTCCAGGGACTACGCTGCATTCACAATGCCACCACAGCACGGGTGCAGTAGTGGACACCGGACACCACGTCAGACATGCAGCTGTACAATACTTCGATGCCTGCTCATGCTGCACAACATGGAGGTCAACACCGACACCATTTTGCTGCACCGCCACACAGACCGGAGCGCAGAGGGGACGTAATGGCCAGCAGCACGTGCTTATGTCAGCAATGGGGGCAGGCAGTAGGTGTGGCAGACAGGCATGGGACTGCACTACAAGCCCTTAAAGAGGGATGGGGTGCAATGGATGGGTGTCACTCCAGTGAAGCCAGTGAGATATGGATATTGCTACCTATTTCACAAGCCAAAAGGGGAGACTGCACCTATCCCACTGCAGTTACATGTACTGCAGGGATAAGGAGAAGTACGGGAAGGTGTACTGGAGGTGTGTGCAGGGCCACAGGCATGCATGCCCTGCATGGGCACATACCGTTGTCGACCATGTGGTGTACACCGGACGACCACACAATCATGCTCCAGATCCAGGGGAGGTCAGTGTCCGGGTTGTGATGGCGGGTGTGCGGGAGCGCGCACGGACGAGCATGGAGAGCACAGCCCAGGTCATTGTGCAGGCCACTGGTGGGGTGTCAGATGCCATCGCCAGCAGGCTGCCCGCTGTGCCCCTAATGTGTCACATGGTACAGTGTGTGCGCCAAGCCGCAAGGGGCTGTCCTGCTATGCCTGGCAGCATGGCCGAGCTTGCCCTACCCCAGGCATACACCATCACACCTGCTGGGGCACAGTTCCTGCAGTATGATAGTGGCCCTGCAGGAGACTGCATGCCCATATTCGCCACACAGCATGATCTTACGTTCCTGTCTGGGTGCCAGGACTGGTTCCTGGATGGCACCTTTCATGCCACACTGCCACTGTTCGGGTAGCTCTATTCCATCCTTGGCCTGTGGTCTGGATCAGTCCTGCCATCCATGTACATACTGATGTGTACACGGATGGAGTGCACCTACGTGAGGGCATTAGTGGAACTGTGTCAGCTACTGTGTGGTGCACGGCCGCAGTCTTCACTCATGGATTTTGAGTGTGCTGCCTGGCATGCTCTCACTAATGTCTTCGAGGGCACTGTCATGCGGGGGTGCGTCTTTCATTTCTGCCAGGCTGTGTGGCGACATGTGCAAGGCAGTGCAGCACTACTCAAGCGGTACACCATGGATGCGGAGTGTGCATTGCAGGTCCGCATGCTCCTTGCACTTGCCTTCGTGCCACCGGATGATTTGGTGCTGGTGCATGGTGAGCTAGTGAACATGCCTTACTACCAGGTGAATGAGGCACTCCTGCGTCCCCTACTGGACTACATGGAGGACACCTGGGTCGGGCGCCCAGTGGGGCGTACAGTACGGTGTCGCCCACTGTTCCATGTGTCCATGTGGAACATGTATGAGGCGACATGTAGCGGGCAGGCACATATGAACAACGCGGTGGAGGGCTGGCACCAGGCGTTTAGCACCCGGCTCGGTGCCAGTCACCCAAACATCTGGCGGTTCCTGGACTGCCTCATGGAGGAGCAGCAGCTTACTGCTGTGCGCATGGAGCAGCTCATCTCCAGCATAGGGAACAGCAAGCCGAAGAGGACCTACAGTGACCTCACATGCTGCATTGTGGCCATAGTGGCAGAGTACAGTGTGCACAGCAGGGTGGACTGCCTACAGGGCCTTGCACACAACTTCCACATGCAGATGTAGTCCACCGCATCTGTCCCCCCCCCCCCTACGGACACATGCAGCCTACCCTGTCCACCTCTGTGCTGCGCCTCTGTCTGTCATGCTAGCCTGTTCACCCTACACCCTGGCCACCAGCCCTGCACCATGTCCAGTCACTGACCCCTCTTTGTCTGCACAGCACTGCCAGCCCTGTGTGTGGTTCCATGCCAGCACCCAGTCACCTGCCCACTGCCCGGTCACATGCCCACTGCTGTGCCACAGGTGCCGCCTGGCATTACCAAGCACTGCCACTGCGTTCAGTGCCCTGCTGGCCTCTTGGCCCTCCCATGTGTGCCTATCCGTGTCTCTGTCTCCCTGCATACCCTGCCCTCCGCACTGTTGTTGTCCCATGTGTCCGCCATCTTGTTGTGTGTGCGTGTGCTGCTGCCTGCCCCTCTGTCCGTTGTCATGCTTGCTTTCTGTGCGCCCTTCACATCCACTGCTGGTCATCCTCTGTTGTCCCTCGTATCCCTGTGGTGGTGTGGTAGTGTTTTTTTTCTTTTTTTTACTGGCTGCGGTCGCTATTTTGATGCGTGCCGCCCATGCATGGGTGCCATTCCTGTGGTCGCTCAGTTGCCATTGCCTTTGTGCAAGTCACCCTTCTGCGGTCACCCTCTTCATATAGAACTAAGAATGGGAGCTTCTCTCAATCCATAGCAGAAGATCTGTTTTACAGATGGGGTCGTCCAGAGTTGGACCTTTTTGCATCCCCACACATGGCAAAACTGCCTAATTTCTGCTCGCTAGATCCAGGGCCTGGAGTTTTCTGGTGAGACGCACTGTCACTCTCTTGGAGTGGGAGATTTCTGTATGCATTCCCATCGTTCTCACCAATACAGAAGATGGTGATCAAATTGCACATGGAAGGGGCCAGCATGATCCTGGTGGCTCCATTCTGGCCTCACCAGATATGGTTTCCTCTGCTTCAGCAGCTGGCAGAGGAACCTCTGGTCCCTTTGCCTCTTTGCAGGAATCTGCTGACCCAGGATCGGGGGACTCTGGTCCATTGCCAGGTTTGGCGTCTCCAGCAGGGTGGAAGATGTCCTAGTGGCTGCTCGCAAGCCTTCCACTCATGCCACTTATGCCATGAAGTGGAAACGGTTTGCCGTCTGGGCTGCCAAAAGGTTCCCTGGACCCCTTCACCTGCCCAGTGAAACATGTCCTGGACTACCTGATCTCTTTGTCTGACTCAGGCCTCCAGTATTCCTCCTTCAAGGTCCACCTTTCGTCTGTTTCTGCCTTCCACGAGCCCGTGGGTGACCACATTATTGCTCTGTTGAATGTCTCCCATACCTTCCTCCGGGGCATCCTACATTTGAAACCCCCAATCCATTCTCCTGTTCCAGCTTGGGACTTGAATTTTATTTTGGAAAAGTTGACCCTGTCTCCTTTTGAGCCAATCACGACTTGTGATTTGTGCTTTCTCTCTTGGAAAGTGCTTGTTTTAGTTGTAATTACTTCTGCTTGAAGAATTTCAGAGCTTCAGGCCCTCTGGTGCAAGGAGCCTTATTTGATTTTTCACAAAGACAGGGTGTCTTTTTTTTTTTTTTTACTTTTTCTCCACCTTCCCCCGCTCTTGGAGCCCTGCTTCCTTGGGAGTTGCCAATTGTGCCTACCCCGCTCCTCCTTGACCTACCTGATCCTGAGGGCAATAGAAACATAGAAACATAGAATTTGACGGCAGATAAGGACCGCTTGGCCCACCCAGTCTGCCCATTTCCCTGCCTACTGGATAAGCTGCAGATCCTAGTTAACCAGCAGCCTACTTCTTCCTACCCCCATCCCTAGAATTTGCCTTATGACTGTCCCATGCATGCTTGAATTCCACCACTGTTTTGACTCCACGGCCTCCTCCGAACCGTTCATGCATCCACCGCCCTCTCTGTGAAAAAATACTTCCTTAAATTACCGCTGAGCCGCCCCCCTTCTATCTTCAAATTGTGCCCCTTGTTCTTGCACACCTCTTTTTTGAAAGATGCTACCCTCTTGGACTTTGTTGATTCCCTTGAGGTACTTGAAAGTTTCTATCATGTCCTCCCTCTCCCTCCTTTCCTCGAGGCTATACATATTAAGCTCCTTTAGTCTCTCTTCATTATGTCTTCGGTGCAGACCCTGCACCATTTTAGTTGCCCTCCTCTGGACAGCTTCCATCCTGTCTATGTCTTTGCGAAGACTGGGTCTCCAGAACTGCACACAGTACTCCAGATGGGGTCTGACCAGCTGTCTGTACAGAGGGATAATAACTTCCTGTTTTCTACTGGTGATGCCTCTCCCTATGCATCCCAATATCCCCCCAGCCCTCATTGCTGCCCTCTCACATTGCTTGCCCACCTTTAGGTCATCTGATATGACTACCCCCAGGTCCCTTTCCATTTTTGTTGTTGTTAGTATCTCACCCCCATTGTGTACTCTTCCCCTGGGTTTTTGTTTCCCAGGTGCATTACCTTGCACTTCTTAGCATTGAATCTAAGCTGCCATACATTTGACCATTCCTCTAACCTTGCCAAGTCCATTTTCATCCTTTCCACCCCACCTTGTGCATCAACTCTGTTGCAGATCTTTGTGTCATCTGCAAAGAGACATACTTTTCCTTCCAGTCCCTCTGCAATGTCTCTTATAAAGACATTGAAGAGGACTGGTCCTAATACTGAACCCTGCGGTACCCCACTAGTAACCCCCCTTTCATCAGAGTGGACTCCATTTACTATTACCCCATGAAGCCTTGGTATACCCTTCAGGCGGGTACGAGGTGGGGCCCAGCACCCTGAAGTCCTTCTTGTTTCATCGGGCACCCAATGGCAGAACAGGTTGGTGTGAGTCGCGAGGTTGTACCAGCGCTTTGTCTCCCCAGCACTCCGAGAGAGTTTTTTCCCTGTTCTAAGGGATTGCCCTGTTCCCTGACGTCAAGACGTCTCTGCCAATATCCACCACTCCCCAACCCTCTCTCTGTATGCTCTGTGCTTGCTGTGCCTCTGGCTTCCGCCAGAGGCCAGTCAAGTGCTGAGCCTGTAACCCGGGAGAGGAGAGCTGTCCTCCAGACACCCAATCCTCTCCCTCCCTGCTGAACCCCGATGGCCCGGGCTCATTCCCGAAACCGGGTCGCCAGCATGGCGTGAGGTGTGGTGTCCAGCACCTCAGCCCTCAGCGCCACCGGGCTGGCTCAAGACATGGTGAGGGTGTCTTTGCACACAAATCCTAATTTTTTTCCTAAGGTGATTTCTGAGTTTACACTCAATCGCTCAGTCCACCTTCCAGTTTATTTTCCGGAGCGTGCCAATCCAGGGGAAGCACTGCTTCATACTTTAGATGTTTGCAGAACTTTGAAGTATTACCTGCTCAGGACTAAGGAGTCCAGAAAGTCTAAGCAGTTGTTTGTTTCTTTTGCCCCAGGTAGAGAGAGTGCTTCAGTTTCTAAGCAATGTTTATCCAAATGGTTGGCAAATTACACTATATTCTGCTGCAATAAGTACGGCAAAGACTTGCCAGGTGCGGTCAAAGCTCACTCCACCAGAGGCATGTCAACCTCTGTGGCTTGTTTCAAAGGGGTCTCAGCCGCTGACATTTGTGCTGCTGCCACCATGAGTTACAGTCCACACCTTCACCAAGCATTACAGTCTGGACATTGCTTCTAGAGCCCGTGCAGGATTTGGCAGTGCTGTTCTGCAAAGACTCCTGTCTTAGGTTTATGGAGTTCCTTGACCTGTTCAGTTTTCAAGGTCTTCGTTCTTAAGTTTAAGAAGTAGCTTGACTGGGTAGGTTGCTTCATCTCTCCTGTCTTAGGTTTGTGGAGATCCAGCCTCCCAGACTGTCCATATTCTCTTGCCGCTGCTTGGGACTCATTCCTATGGTGTAACCTCTTGACTGAGATACCCCTGAAGAAGATAGAACAGTTATGTAAGAACTTACCACAACAGTAGATCTTTGAGGGGATCTCAGTCATCGAGTCTATTCCCTCCCGCCATCCCCCTTTTTTGGGGGGCTCCTATTGAGGACCTGACTGTCTGCTGTTTCAGTCTTTTCTCAGAGAGCCAGGTCCCTTGCTCTCCTCAAGTCCCCAGGGCGTCAGCCTTCCTCCCATCATTTACAGAGGCAAAGAATTGAGGAGGGCATGGGCCCCTGCGCCTTGTTTATAGAGTTGGCGTGCGCGGGCCCAGTTGTACTGCTGAAAATCTTCCATGTGGATTCCCCATTCACCGACGGTGAAGTTAGTATGGCATAACCTGATGACTGAGATCCCCTTCAAGATCTATATAGTAAGTCCTTATGTAACTGTTCTTTCTGTTAGTGGTATTCAGTTCACATCCACACAACCCACCCAACCTCCCCAGGCAAGTGGCACCTGGATCCCTGCTTCCAGCGTGCAAAAGATCTTATGTTACAGGGAGAAGCCAGAGTATATACCACCCGAGTGGTGGGAAGAGCTTAGTTAGAAGATTTCTGATGACTCAGTTGTCACCAGCAGAACTTCTAGATTGTGGATGTGAACTGAATACTACTAACAGAACTATGGTTAGAGGTGAATAACCTTTTTTTACCACATTTCTTGGACAGATTACTGCAATTGTAAGATAACAGTGCCATTCATTTTGCATTCTTACTGTAGTTCCGGAGAAATATGCATCCCTGTGATGCAGACTGAGGTGGCACCTACATCCTGAACCGTTTGGGTTAGAGAAGCGTGGCTAGAAGAGCGCGGTCTAAAGCACGCCTCCTAAACTGTGTTTGCCTTCAACAGCGACAGGGGTAGAATAGCAAACGTTAGTAACCGCTACTCCTGTGGCTGTGAAGGCAAGGCAGGATGTGGAGAAGTAGGAGAAAAATGAGGAGGCTGGCCGAGGGGCTCTCGTGATGCAGAGGTCTAAGGCACAAGCAGCTTGACCAATACAACTCGAGAGACCAGGGTTCTGTTCCTGGTGTCTTGGTACATGTAGTCATAATCCACCCCCAACCCCCCCAAAGTGTTTAGTGTGTTTTTTTTTGTTTTTTTACAGCCTGAGACTGAAATCCTCCTACCCTCAAGTTTCTTCTTTTCTCCAGGGTCCATTCCCCTCAGAGTTGGTTATGTAAATAATAGGGAGTGGGGGGTGCAGGGCAGAGCCCCCATAAAACTACAGTGTACATTTTTGTTCTGGGAATGGTAGTGGTTGTCGCTGTGGTGTATAACTGGACACTGTTATGTGTGACGGTATTTTGTCCCGCCACTGTTGTTGTCAGCGCTGTTAGTACTGCACTGTTCTTGACGGTGGTATTATTGTTGGTGCTATTCTGACCTAGTGCCATCCTGAACTGTCAGTTGTGCGTAAAGGACACAGGTACCCTCAAGCCTAAGAGCTCTAAAAACCCTGGAGAACACATTGTCTTTTAGAATGGTAATCTGGGTCAAATGATTCACAAAGCCTAAGGAGAGAGGTGTTACACGTACTGCAGGTTTCAGGAAATAAATACACAAAGACTAGAAATAAACCTTCTGTAACCCCTAGGTGGCGCTATACTAAGGGCTACTACCCCTTGCCTGCTTGGCTAGTAGCAGATTAAGGGGCCTGGGTAATGAAACGGGTGCCTCCACCTGGAGGTCAGGGTTGTTAGTGGTCAAGCTAACCTAGGCACAGCCCTCTGGGACACTGTAACCCCTCCCCCCTTTCCCTTCTAGTGGCCTGAACAATATACAATAATTACTTTCACAATGACCCTTATTCACCAGGCAATTACCCACACTGTTTGCACTCACTACCAGGCCTGGTTCCTCTAGCTTGACCCTGGGGACCCCCTGTAAAACAAGGTTAAGCACAACAAGTAGCAACAGTACAATACTTTGGGCACAAATTGGAACCACAGTCAGGTTAAATGCAAACAAAGTTAAATCTGATATAGTCAGGGGACTTTAACAAGGGAGGAGCGTAATCAGGTTGATTTGCTTAAAGCTATATTAATCAGACAGTTATACATGCAGTTCAGACTCCCTACACAGTCACACACTCTGGGTACCCAGGTAGGAAAATGGTGGGCTAGCCAGGAACATTGCAGCTGGTTGGGACCCTGTGATGGAAGAATGCAATTTTCACAACACACACAATTTGTAATCCAGAGCTGGAGGGCTCAGTTCGTGAAAGAAAAGGCAACAAGACAATCAGATGACAACACTTTTAGCATTAGCTGTTGTTGCAGGGGAGCTGCCCTGATGTTTACTCACGTTATCCAATACTGGACACAGGCAGGATGAAATTGAGACTGCAGGCTGTTGAGCTGGAGTGCCCGGAGAAGCAAGGCCCACACGAATCACTGAGGCATCATTCCTGTTCAAGGTGTTGAGCAGGGGGCTGATCCCCAGGCCAGTCTCTTGTCGATGACTTTCTCTGCGTAGCAGGTATTCTGGCTGGGCTAGTATAGCAGGGCCCAGGCAAGTGGAAATGGATACGGATTCAGTCCGTGGAGCTGGATACAGCCTCCAGCAAGCAAAACATAGTTCAGACACACAGTGGGGAACCAAATCACGACCCACTATAAGCCCAGAGCACATTCACATGTAAGGAAATTTCACTGTACCAGGCAAATGGCTCTCCGGTCGCAATTACAGAGTCTCTGCACGATCCGGGAGTTGAGAGGTAGCTGGAAGTCCTGACAGGACGATCGCATTCAGCAAATCTTCAGTCTTCTTCAGGTTAAAGCCTGGTCATAATTCAGTGGCTTAATTTGCTCTCCAAATTCAGATTCAGTCCGAAAAAAAGCACAAGTTCCCTCTCAGGAACAGCAGGCAGGCATGCAGGCCAAACTCAGGCCTTTCCACAGTTCTCCCGCACGTATCCACTATGGATTGCTACTCGAACTGTCTCGAGCTGTTACTTCTTCACTTCCCAACTCAGATCTAACTGAAACTGCAAACAGTGTGGGACTTTCCCCAAGATCCAAAAGGTTCGGTTGGCTGATCTGTCTGTCAGTCACAACAAGGGCTCCCCCTCCAGGTTATTTTAGGCACCAAAAGCCCAAAACTACAATTCCTACAAGTTTTCACCCCACCAAGCCCCGTTAGAGTTTTAGAGTCCCAAATGTACTGATTGCCCCATTCTGACAGTCCCGGGCAAAGATGATGGAAACAAACAGAACTGTCCGTGCTGCAAAGAAGGCAAGTTAGAACAAACTGCAGTATTATTGCTACTCTAACAAATGATCAGCAAACAAGTACATCTCCAACTGAGCTCCCTCGCAGATTAATTATGACTGCAATCCAGGCGGCTCTTAAAGAGACAGTACACAGGGGCTATACAGGCACTCTCTGGCAATACATTTAAACTGCTAAAAACACAGGACACCAGCCTGGCAGTGAGCATTTAGACAAGCTCAAGAAAGACTTTTCGGGAACCCCCATTTGTAGGGGGGTTACACTTCGATTGTATGTAATTTTTGGCTTGGAGGTCGGCCCGTTGGCGCAGCGGTGGATTTCCGCTGTAACGCCGGGCGACTCCGGTTCGGGAACAGACCCGAGTCGTCAGAGGGCGGCCAGGGGGAGAGGGATGGAGCATCCTATGGACTGCTCTCCTTCTCCGGGGGGGAGGTTGGGGGTAGCATCTGGAGCACTGAGGACTCCTGGCGGAGGCCGGGAGCTCTCGCGCTGCCGCGCTAGTTTCTGGGGGAGGCGGGGCGGATGCTGGCATCATTGCATGTCCCCGCCTCCGGGAGGAAAACTCAAGGAAAAAGAGTGAGGGGAGATCCTCCGTCTAGGTGAAGCCTCCCCGGGCTTCAATTCACCCCTGCCGCTGCACTCCCAACTAGTTACTGGTTCCGCGGTACTGGAATTAGGGGAACCAGTGCCTCGGTAAGCCGGGGGTGACCGGGAGGGGCGGCAAATAGGCAGGTGGTGGAAGCTCCGGGGGCCGTGACTAGGTGGATGAGCGACAGAGGACCCCCCCAGGAAAAAAGGGAAAAAAAATAATAATTTTTGGCTTGGAAAGGTGCATTGAGCCAAAACTAGTTTCCAGGTGCATTGGTAGGTAAGTGACTTGCTCAGAGTCAGAGTACGCAAGTAGAGGTTGTGGGAATCAAACCCAGGTCTGTTGCATGTCCCAACCTCATTCACAGCTTGGTGCTCTAACCTCTAGGCTGTACTGCCAGACTATTTTTAAAATTGAAATGTAGTGCAGTGTCCAAGATTTCCACACAAACAGAAAAACCAGAAGTGGCCCTTTTTTTTTTTTTTTTTTTTTTTATAAATGTTATGCTAAATTTTATTGCAATTTTAAGTGCAACTCCCCAACATACACATGCACATTGTGTCAACTTCCCATGTTAAAGTTCACTTACTGTAGTGCCAATTTCGTTGCACAAAAAACTCCCAAAAACTAATTTGACATCCAGTTTGTTTGTGAAACATGCTGATTTGCACTTTAATTTAGGGCGGAAACATATTTTAAGATATGGTCCAGATGAATAGCTCATTTTCTGAAAACAGAAACTAGATAGTTCTAATAGACTGTAGTGCCTCGTGAACACTGCATGTGGAAGTTCTATGCTACCCCTCCTTGGGATCTATAGTGTTAACATTGCCCTCGTGTGACCTCGCCCACTGCCTCTTCATTCTGTAGCCAGGCAGTACTCATAGGTCAAAAAAAACATAAAAATCCATGTACCCTGAAGTAAAAGATTGCTGCTAGATTACAGCAGTGGCAGTTGGAGATGTGAGGTGTTGTGCAAGGCCCAGCACGGCTCCCAGTTTTTCATACTGCGCTAGCACTTCCTTGGAGAGGGCAACACTTTAAATATTCTGCTATACATACTCTCCATTTACAGATTTTTTTACAAAGTATGGAAGAAAAGAGCAAGATAAAGGGTTTTCTGGCTTAGCTCTAAAAGTGGCCTGGACTGCTGGATAGCTCCAGGATAAAGCCTTATCGATGGAGATTTGTTTTTGGAAGGACAAATGTAACGAGAGAGGGAGAGACAAACTGGTAGTGAGTTTACTCAGACAGGGCAACGATTCGGTTCGGTTAGGGCTGAAGGTGTCTGAAGACTGGCTGTATAGCTAAAGCTACCAACAGTCCCTATTTTCCCAGGACAGTCCCTATTTTAGGCAGCATGTCCCAGTGTCCCCACAAGTTTTGCAAAATGTCACTTTTGTCCTGGTTTTTGCTTACTTGTCCCAGTTTTGTCCCTTTTTTGCTGACTGCTAATCCATGAGTGACAGTTATTTCAGCACCACTGTAGCGCTACTCGAGCTGGACAACAGGTTGCAACGTCAGCCTCTGCGCCTGTGTTGCACCACAAGCAGGTCAGCGGGAGCACGGTAAAGCATGTTCCTTCCTGGTAGGTTAGACTGGGTAGTAGGGCAGACAAGTGCACGTGGACGTCTGCCTGGCAGCAGCGGAGAAGGACTCCAGACAGAAGAGACCAGCAGCAGTGAACTAAGGTACCCAAACCTGATCAGCAGCAGGGAAGTGTGTGAAAACAATCTGGTGTGGTGGTGGGAGTCACTGAAGTGACGTTTGCTCAGCAAATGAGGGGAGTGTAAGTGGGTTGGGATGGGACTGTCAGGAGGAGCAATACATGCAGTTCGGATGTCTGAACACAATTTAACACAGGTTTGTTTCTAATGAACTTTCTGTACATCATGATTTGGAACTTGCTGCAGCAGAATGATGTATTGTTTTGATTGTATGTTTGCTACTGATGTCACTGTGGGTCGGAATGGCCAGAGCAAGCAGCAACATTTAATTGCAGGGTTTTAAATAATTGATTAGCATTTTTTTTTTTGCTAACTGTACAGAAAGTATTTATATAGGTTTTCTATAAGTATTATGTTAGTTAAACACAGTGAAGCAAGTGCTATGCATTTTCACAATGTTTTAGCACTTTTATGAGCAAAACGCTAATCGATTTTTGGAGTTAAATAAATCCCTGAATTGTGTGCTGTGTTGTCTGCGGTGGTGCCCGTGGGAGTGACATTGGGGGCATGGTCAGGATGGACCCTGTCCCAGTTTTAGGCCTTGGAAAGTTGGTAGCTTTATGTATAGCCGTCACCCCATCAAGGCCCCAAGCTAATGGGAATATCTGTTCACCCAGACCTCTAGGGCAGATGTGTACTCCTCTAGTTTGAACATGTTTTAAGTGGTGGCGTTCCTACCATTTATAGTTAAGTTTACGACTTCATAACCTAGCAGCCACAATTACCAGGTCAGCTTAGGGTACCACCCAGCCTCAACAAAAGTGGAAGCTGTAATTTGTGTCCGAGGTATATTTAGAAGAAGAAGAATCAGCATTTATATAGCGCTTTTCATACACAGTATCCCAAAGCGCTTTACAAGCAATGTTAGACTGGTAGTGAAGTGACTGAATGTGTGGTGGTGGTCATATCGCACATCATCACCCACACACAGCCTGGATAATAGCATGAACCGGTTTATGGGAAGGGGAATGTTGGCCAGGACACCGGGAATGTTCCCTGATCTTTGCAAAGAGTGCCCTGGGTTCTTTTACTTCCACCTGGACACCCACCAGGACAACACCAGGATGGGCAGAAGGGACCTCGGTTTAATGTCTCATCCGAAGGATGGCACACCCCAGCAGTACAGCACCCCCCCAATACTGCACTCAGATGCCAGCGATTTTTAGGTGCAAGTCCAATCCCGGTGTGGGAGGAGAACCCACGACCTTCTGGTCCAGAGGCAGATGTGCTACCAACTGAGCCACGCTGACACCCTAGAATAGAACAGTAACAGCCCTTGGACAGAGGTAACAGATTTTGCAGAAACAAAAAGTATTATTTGTTTTTGAATGTTGCACCACTGGTCATTGTGTTATCTATGTCATTTGTTTACAGCAGGGCAGCTTACCTGTTGCTTTACCCGGAGGCTGTTGGTACAGGGTTCTTGTATTCATATTACTGTGTAATCTAGACAGCCACAAGATAGTATTGTCCCCTGTAGGATCATCTAGAGCTTACAATATCGCAGACTCTGGGAAAGCATCTGTAACATGGACTGTATATGTGTGTGTGTGTGTGTGTGTGTGTGTGTGTGTGTGTGTGTGTGTGTGTGTTTGTGTGGGGTTAGTGTGTTGTGCTTTCACACAGGAGACTTGGGTTTGTATCCTTAGCCAAATGCCCCAAGCTAGGCTGGTGGAGCCTAGGGTGCGATGGTGTAACACTCAGACATGGGACGACCGTGCCACTTGCCCCACTGTACTGGTAAATTTCTGCCTTCTCAGGGTAATCACAGGGTACCCTGCACAGTAGAGGGGGTTGGAACTCCCTTAAAATTAGTACTGTTCATGTTGCCACAGCATACTTACTCATTCCTGCCTCTGTAAGCCATCAGGCTGCCTGTGTGAGAATACTTAAGGAACGCAGGGAAGGATTGATAGTGCTGAGTAGGATTGGGACAATGGTGGGAAGCAAATGATTGATGAGGGTACAGAGGTGGTCTGGTAAGTAGTATGTGTAACATGATTATAACTTTGGGTCACAACACCCTCCCTTCCCGGAGGAGGAGAGTGTCTTGTGGGACGCTCGATTCTGCCTCCCAGTAGCTGACCCTTCAATGACTGGAGCACATTCCTGAACCTGGGTCATTGGTGCCGTAAGCGGTAGTTCTGAAAATTTATTTGTTTATTTTTGCATTTTTGTATTCAGAAGAGTTGCACAGCAGGATTGCCTGACTTAGGTGTAGCACCTATTTTTCAAGATTTTTTTTTTGGGGGGGGAAGGGAGATACAGCAGCAAATTTGCTGCTGTTAAGAGAAAATGATTGTAATCATAAACAATATGCAAATGGTAGATAGAAATATACAAACATAAGTGATGCAGACAAGATCCATAAATACAACAGCTGATATCAGCCCAGCGTTTGAGAAGGAGATGAAGGACAAGGTACTGGAAAATAAAGTAGGTTTGGCAATGCTAGAATAATTGGTAGAGTTGTGATGAAATAAATACAAATGAAAAAATAGAGTCCCACCTCCCTGGCCTTCAGACTACAACACGCCCCCTCCCCTCATAATTATAGTTGATAGTATACCATTGCCGGAGATGGGAGTTGATTTTGACTCTGCACCCTTGAAACTGGCAAGATGACAAAAAGAGAGGTAACACCCCAGACTAAACTGATGTCATAACTGCTTTGTTTTAGTTACATTTATGTTTTGAAATTACTGGTTTGTAATGTTTGTCTGCAGAGCAGACAAATACTCTGTTTTGTTTGTTTGACAGCTGGTAGCAGTGCTGGTGGGGAGGACACTGCTTTCAGAGAACAAGAGGGGTTCAGTGCAGGCGTTTCTATGACTAGTCCTGGTTTCAGTTTACTTTGCAGCTGTATGATTGTGCTGTGTGAGTTGTTCTGTGAAGTCCAAACCCATCTCCCTCTGCCAACTTCCCTCCCTAGGTGTCGCCGGTTCATGGTGGCAGTCAGCGGGAGGGACGTGTGTGTGACGTGCCACCACAAGTTGCATATACCAGGACGCCCAGCTGCACTAATTGGCATTTGGCAGCGTGAGCAGCAGCTCAGCATGACTCATGACTGCCCAGTCTGGTTCCTCTTGCCCTCCATTCCATGGAAGCATTGGCCTTGTGCGCTTGGAGATACAGAAACTAAGGCTGTTCAAGCTGTCAAATTTGGCCCAACAGGTCAGTTTTAAGCTGGGTCAGGCCAAACCCAAATTGGCCTGATTTGGCCCCAAATTAAGTGAAGTATTAAAGAGCAGCTGACACCTTCAGGACAACTTTAACAAAACATAATATTAGATTAGACACAGTTCAGCTCGTATTTCACATTAGTTCTGTATTCCTCCTCCCCATTATTTACTACTGATGTCATTTGCATGAAACCATAATCTTTGCTCCTGAAGAGTTCACAGAATTACAGAAATACGACGTCAGAAAAGGACCCCAACAGCCCACTGAGTCTGCCCTTCCCTCCACTCATCTTCTTTTCCATGGGCCCTCCCCTTTCCCCCAACTTTCAGCCCCATATGTCTGTCCCATGCCTTCTTGAATCCCTCCACCATTTTAGCCCCCTTCACCTGCTCTGGTAGTTTGTTCCAGGCCTCCACCACCCTCATCGTGAAGAATCGCCCCCTTACATTGCCTCTATATCTTCTGTCCGCCAATCTTAGGTTATGCCCTCTAGTTTTAGCCTCCTCCTTCCTTTTAAATAAGCTCCCCTCCTTCACCTTATTGATCCCCTTCACGTACTTAAACGTTTCAGTCATGTCCCCCCTCTCCCTTCTTGTCTCCAGTGGGTACAGATCCAGTTCCCACCACCTCTGCTCTTATGGCTTCCCCTGCATACTGTGCACCAGCTTGGTTGCCCTTCTCTGAACCCTCTCTGTCCCATCTATGTCCTTGCATAGATGTGGTCTCCAGAACAGGACCCCGTACTCCAGGTGCAGCCTCACCATGGCTTTGTAAAGAGGCATCAGTACCTCCCTCCCTCCCTCCTTCTGCAGGTTATGCCCCTCCCAATGCATGCCAGCATTCCATTTGCCTTCCTTACCACTCTACTGCATTGGTTACCTACCTTAAGATTGCTTGATATTATAATCCCCAGATTCCTCTCTTGCTCTGTTTTTTTGATTTCCTCCCCCCCAGAGTGTAAACTGCTCACTGGTTTTTACGCCCTAAGTGCTGGCAGTATAGCCTAGAAGTTAGAGTAACGAGCTGTGAACACGCTTGGTACATCCAGCAGACCAGACCTTGGTTTGATTCTCACAACCTCCACTTGCATACAGTGTGACTCTGAGCAAGTCACTTAACCTCCCCAGTGCTCCCAGGTAGCCCCTGAAAACAGGCACTTATGCCTAGTGGGCCTTACCCGGTTACCCAATACTAAAATAAAAAATAAAATAAAGTGCATCACAGCACACTTTTTGGCGTTGAATTTCCGTTGCCAAGTTTCCAACCACCCCTCCAGAATTTTCAGGTTCTGCCTCATGGCCTCCACCCCCCTTGGGGTGTCCACCCTATTGCAGATTTTCGTATGATCTGCAAATAGGCACACCCTTCCCTCCAGTTCGTCCCCTATATTAGTGATGTAGATATTAAAAAGGAGGGGTCCCAGCCGACCGACCGGCGCAGCAGTAGTGCTAATGCCTGCGATGCTGGCGACCCGGGTTCAGTAGCAAGCTCGGATTGTCAGAGGGCCGGCTGGGGGGGAGGAGGATTGAGCGCCCGATAGGCCACTCTCCTTCTCCGGGAGGGGTGGGCTGAGGTCCTTGCTGTAATACTGCTACCTGGGTGACCACAGGTGGAGGTGTAGCAGAGGGAGCACAGTACGAGGGAGGGGCGGGCACTGACTAAGGACCTGAACGAAGGCACGTCTCAGTGTGCCTCCATCTCATTGGCCCTCCTCGAGTGCCGACGTCCTCAGGGGACAGGGCAGAAAATCAGGAAATGCCCTACATCTAGGCCAGGCAAAGGGCTCCTGCATCAGCGACTGTGGGATCCGAGGGGCAGCTTCAGGTGCACGTTCCCCTGGAAACTCGGGGGAGAAGAGGGGACTCCTCCACCCTGCCCGGGAGGTTATCTGGTGGATAAACTGGCATGTGTGGAGTGGGGCATTGATTGGAAGCAAGCCCCCTCAGTCCCGATGGTGCAGTTTGTACGATGCACTGGGGGACCCGGAGGGAGGGTCAGGACGTGGAGGGAGGGGGGCATAAAAAGTAAGTTTAAAAAAAAAAAAAGGAGGGGTCCCAGTACTGACCCCTGGGGCACCCTACTCGTCACCCCCTTACCCTGGAGTGACCTCATTTACCACCACTCTGGCTTCTGCCCACCAACCAGTTTTCCTGTCACCTAGTTATTTTCCATCCCACTCCTAAGCTTTCCAGCTTATATACTAGTCTTCTGTGAGTTAATCCATTCATAGTGTTTTCTCCCTACCTGAGGTCATAATGCACTTCCTGTCACATCACAGTTACTCTCATAGCAACATATTGTGATGTCACAATAGAGGATTATGACTTGAAGTAGGGAGTAAGCTGTAGAGACAGATGAACTCTAAGGGATAAAGATCATGTACTCATGCAGATTTACTCAGTAATAACTCTCAAACCCTAGAGGAGTCAGTAGCGGGGTACCACAAGGCTCAGTCCTGAGTCCGATCCTGTTTAGTGCATATATATATATATATATATATATATATATATCTGACATCAGGGAAGGAATAGGGAGTGAAATGAGTATCTTTGCTGACTACTCTAAGATGGGAGCAGTAGTTGAGGGGGAAGAGGGGAGGTTGGCCCTGCAGGGGGATATAGAGACCCTGGTCAGGTGGGCTCACACCTGGAAATTAAATTTCAGTTCCTCCAAGTGCAAGGTATTACAACTAAAGTATACCGTGTGGGGCGGGGAGGCACTGGAGGCCTCAACGGGGGAAAAAGACCTAGGGGTCATGGTGGATGCAAGTATGAATAACTCTGAGCAGTGCAGTAGAGCGGCTGTCAAAGCAAACAGGATGTTGGGATGCTTCGCAAGGGGCATCACCTCGAGGAGCTGGGAAGTGCTTTTGCCACTGTATAATGGGCTGGTTAGACCACACCTTGAGTTCTGTGTGCAGTACTGCAGGCCGCATTTGAAGAGGGACATACAGCTCCTGGAGAGGGTCCAGAGGAGGGCTACCAAGATGATATGAGGACTAGGGGATCTGACGTACGAGGGAAGATGGGAGGAACTTGGCCTGTTTTTGTTGGAGGAGAGGAGGAGGGGGGGACATGATTGAGGTCTTCAAGTACCTCAAGGGAATAAATAGAGTTAACACGGAGGGGATGTTTAGACTAAAGGAGGGAGGTATCACCCGAGGACATGATTTGAAGTTGGAAGGATGAGGGGGTAAAAGAGGAGGTTCTTCACTGAGAGGGTGGTGGAACCATGGAATGTGCTGCCTGGAGAGCTGGTTCAGGTTTCCATGGTGGAAGGTTTTAAGAGAGGGTGGGGCAGATACAGAAGGGGAACGTATCAAGGGAAGGCCTGGCCTGGGGGGGTGGGGAGGGATGATAGGCGTTCTGGAACACAAGGGGGGGGGCCTCGGTACCCAGCTAGGGATCTGAGGTTCGAGCAGACTTGATAGACCGTACGGCCTAATCTGCTGGCAATTAGTATGTTGATGTGCTATGATATGATAATGATATTATAAAACTTTATTTTTATACAGGAACAAATAGTTAGAACCAAAGACCCCGTTTTCAACCAAAGTCCTGTTATTAACATACAAAACATAAGACACAAACTATTAACATACAAAACATAACATTTTAACAACTGGGTATATAGCATCAGCATCAACCAAAACATGTGCATACAACTTGCAAATGTTCCAGTCATTTAAAACTAGACAAGTTAGATATAGCCTTCAAATCTTTTGGCAAATTATTCCAATAAGAAGCTATTTTGTTTTGCATCTTTAACTCACCCATTTTATTATGATATTTTTGCATTGGTATTCTAGTGTCCGAATTTCTTGTGCGTTAGTATGTTAATAAACACAAACATAGAACACAGAAACAAAGACTTTGACAGCAAATAAGGACCGCTTGGCCCACCTAGTCTGTCCATTTTTCCCTACCTACAGTGTTATCGCAGACACTACCTGATCTCCGTCTCTCTCTCTCCCTCTCTCTCTATCTCTCTCTCCCTCCTCCCCTCCACTAAGATTCCCTTTCCTGTCCCATGCATTCTTGAACACCACCACTGTTTTGCCCCCACCATCTCTGCTGGTAGACTGTTTCAGGCATCCACCACTCTTTCTGTGAAGAGATACTTCCTTACATCTCTCCTGAATCTACCCTCTCCGGCTTCATTGCATTTCCCCTTGTTCTCTTAACAGGGAAGAAAATGGAATACAAGCTGAATTGTACCTAATTGTTATGTCTTTCAAAGTTTTCTTTGAGGCATCAGTAGCTCTTTTGGGGGGGGTGTATTTTTAATGGCATTCCTCCAACAGAATGTCCCACTGGCACCTTGTCAACCTACCTGCAATGATTGGCTAGACTATTGGGGGGTTATGATCGACGCCCCCTAAATCAGCCTCATTAAAATGTGAAACAAGGAGTCTTAAGACTGTACCAATATAAAAATAATTATGGGTTGCTTTTCTGGGTGTTTTCAAGTGTAACTTGGTTTGGCCCATTTCACCGAACCTATCCTAAACCTGAATGGCCTGAACCTACGGACTGCTCTGACTCCCAGTACTAATGGAAACATTAATGCAGTACTGGCAGTTTGAATTCCTGCTCAATGGGGGATGAGCTTGAAGCAAGATGGCTTCAGGAGTGTGGAGCTCTGTTTGAGATAGTTTTTAAAACTCTGAAAATCAGACTTGTAAAGTTGCTACTGAATGAATGGAGTTGTGCTGTAAAGTTAAAAGTAAAACAGAACACTATGGCTGGAGGTGGTCTCTCAAAAGTGCAAACAGAAAGCATAGAAAAAGCTTGAGAAATGGTGTCTACTTTACACTTACATGACTCATCAGATGGCCTCTCACAGCCACAGGCAAGTGTCAGACTCTGGGTCTGTGGACTCGGAAGAGCCCTCCGAGCCAGGGAAGGCGACTGCGAGTAAGGCGTACTTTGTAGGTTCTGTGAAGAAGGGCAGTAAAATGGCCGTGGAGTTTGAGGATACCCTAGCCTCTGTGTTACAAATTGTTCAGCATTTGCAAACTGCCAGAGAGCAGGATATGGCGGAAATACAAAAAAGGCTGGATAATATTATCAAATGCCTCCACGAATTTATCACAAGTCTTGCCGACAGGTTAAAGCAGGTAGAGACTAAATCTCAGCTGTTAAAAGCAGATATAACTACTGTGAGTAATATTTCTAAAGCACTTATCATAGATAATACAGTACTACCAATCAGTCAATCTTTATTTTACCAGGTGAAACACCATTGAGAAAAACTCATTTTCAAGGTGGACCTGGGTTAGGTACAAATAAAATGACAGTGATACAACAGTTGGTTTTAGCAAATATTACAAAGCGTAGTATACAACACATAAGATGGCAGGAAATGACAAAGCAAGATGCAGTCATCAAAAAATGCAGCACCCTATATACAAATATAAGCAATGTACACATTAGCTATACAATAAATACAGTAGGAAACTGAATAGGAGATTGAGGCATTAGGAGGCAGAAATATAATTGACTTGGAGAGGTAGAGGCCGGTCAGACAAGGGGTAGATGTGGTCAAGGATACAGGGCACTAGGTCTGCAGAACATCAGGGGAAAGCAGGTGCAGGACTCATTAAAGGAATGCACGAACAATGTTTTAAATATGGACAATTTGATGGGGTTCGCCATCTTGAGGGTTTTTTGGAAGTTATTCCACAGGACAGGAAGGGCATGACTTATGGGAGAACTACCAAAGCACGTTCTAACTCTGGGGATGATAAGTGTGATATAGGAGAGGCTTCTCAATGAGAAGCTACCAACAGAGCAAGCAGGGCGGCTATCCGAAATATACTGGGGAACCTTATTGATGATTGCTCTGTATGTCCAGACGGCTGCATTTTTTTGTCGCCTAAATTCGAGTGACATCCAGCCCAACTTGGAGTATAGGGTGCAGTGATGGGTGGAATATGGCGCTCCCAGTAATAAATCGTGATGCTCAGTGGTAGAGAGTGTCTAGCGTAGCTAAAGCAGTGCTAGGACCTAGACCAAAGATACAAAAACTGAGCAATTGGAAAACCTATTGAGAGAAAAAACACTAAGATTTGTGGGGGTCCCACAATGCCGTGCAGGTGGAGGGGGTAGTGCTTTAACCTTTATTCATCAGTTGTCTTCTCTGGAAGGTTGACCCTCCCACCTTGTGTGTTGAAAACCTTAAAGGGAAGGTCCCCTCAGCCTTTTATTCTGTTTCCCCTGTGTGCAGGCATGTACAATGATTGCTTCTACTGCACATCCCAGTGTCATCAGGATTTAAATGCAAATGAAGGTACTTGAGTCTGGTGTGAAAAGCTGTTTAACTCTATTGCAAAGGTCATGACCCGACTCTTGTAAGGCATCCTGGAATTTTATGATATTTTGGTGCTACAGCTTGCAGTAGTTACACTGTCTTAGTCTGTGCTGTTGCTGTGCTTTCTGCGGCCCCTATGTTCTTGTCTTATGCTGGCCACGAAACTTTTCAAGGTATAGTAAGTGGTCTGCTGTTTTCTGTAGTTTGAAGTGTATCTGAGTTAGAAAAAAATGCTTTTAGAGAAAACGGGGACTTCACAAGACATGTAACAGACCTGAATGAGTGTATGATTTCTGCTGGCTTGTGTATGTACGCATCATCAACTCCTGTGATGTCTTGAATGAGTGCGGTCATGACCTTTGGAATGGAAGCAAACAGGTATTCAGACCAGGTTAAAACAGAGTGAAACAACTTCATTTATATTTAAATTAGGATGAAATTAGTGGAACGCAAGAGAGGAAATCATTGTTCATGCCAACAAAATACACAGGTATATAGAAAATAGGTTGTCGAGACTTCCCTTTAAATATCTCAATACAAAAGAAGGACATCTACACCTGTTTCTACTGCTTCCTCACCGGACAGCACAAAGACTTCACCAGTAACAACCTTTGCTACATTGCAGGACAGAAATATGTGGGCTTCAGCTTGGAAATTAAAAGGTTTGTAGTATAATCAAGAAAGAGTCCATGTCTTTACTGATTTGGCTAGAGAGACTGAAAAGAGAAGGAAGAGACTAACAACTTCGAAATCAGGGTTTATTGAAATAGGGGCTTGTGCTCAACTGCTTTTTCCAGCTCGATTGCGTGTGTTTTTCTTTCTTTTTTTTTAACTTTTATTTATTAGTTTTTATAAGTAAAACTTACAAAAATTTGATCCATAATACATGAGCATTAAAATAATTTCTTACATAATATGTTACAGTAGGAATTGACGCTCTACCCAGGTTGTTATATCAAGGAGGGTAAAATGTAATAAGGTACAGGCCAAAGGCTCAAATGATTAACAAAATAGATAGCCAGCATACAATCAGCAGGCGAGGACCCATTTAATAAGATCTTAGTGTCCAGGATAAAGGTAAAAAATGCATTACAGCTTTTAAGCGTCCCAACTCTACATGAAGTAAAAACTTGGCTTAATAAGCCTTGCTGTGTAGCATCAATTATGCATTCTAGTCAAACATTACAGATTTACTGAATATAGTGTTTAACCAACTACTTTCTTTACCATTTCCCTTACTGGTAACCAAGGCCCCTGGAATTCTGTGATTCTGCATTTGCGGAATTTTCTTCAAAATTTGCATCATGCCGCAGAATTCATTGTTTTTGGTGAATATTCATTCAGATATACAGTTTTTCCATAGTGCCAGGCTCCCGTATCATCTGTTTATCCTGAAGCTGCTCCTCTATGCTTGGCAGGTGATGTCATCTATGACATCACATCATATTTTAGCCAATGGTTGGACTGCATTCTGCCACAGAAATGAATAAAATCATGCCTCAGAAATCAGAAAATTCTGCCGCAGAGCACTAGGGGCCCTGCTGGTAAATGATTCTACTGAGGATCATGAGAAAACATTAAACCCTACAACATTAAGCAGGGTGTATTTAGGCAAAACATATGGTATAATAATAACATTAGTTTCGGAACCCACTCGTGAGGGAGCAATCTTAGACCTTGTACTCTCAAATGGGGACAGTAAGAGGATCTCAGATCTAGAAGTGGGTTGCCATCTGGGAACAAGTGACCATCAAACAGTGTGGTTCACGTTAAACTCAGCTACAGAGTCAAGCCATACAAAAGTGAGGGTACTGGACTTTAGGAGGGCTGACTTTGGCAAGGTGGGAGAGTGCCTCAGAAAAGCACTAGCAAACAGGCTAGAAGGAGGTGTGGAGCAACAATGGGGAATCATCAAAACTGCCATCACAGAGGCAACAAGCCTTTGTGTGAAGCAAGTAAACAAATCAAAATGAAAGAAAAAGTCACTATGGTTCTCAAAAGAGGTGATGGGGAAAGTCAGGGAGAAAAAGATAGCATTCAGGAAGTATAAGGAAACACAGAAGGAGCAGGACAAAGAGCTGTACCAGTTAAGGCAGAAGGAAGCAGGGAGGGAAGTCAGAATAGCAAAGGCCCAAACTGAGGAAAGGATAGCCAACTCGGTTAAGGAGGAGGATAAAACCTTTTATAGGTACATCAGGGAGTGTAGAAAGACAAAGGGGAGGGATAGTGAGGCTGAATGGAATGAATGGTGGGTGGGCAGAGGGGGATAGTGAAAAAGCAGGGATACTGAACGAATATTTCTGCTCAGTATTCACAAAAGAGGATGGGTAGGTGTCTAATCCAATTAACAGAAGCACTCTGGATGGGGGGGGGTCGATCCCAGACCTTCCACAGAAGAAAGGGTTCTGAAAGAACTCCTGAAACTGAAGGTGGACAAAGCAATGGGGCCTGATGGAATTCACCCCAGAGTTATAAAAGAATTAAGGGGAGAACTAGTGAAACCACTGACTACCCTTTTTAACAAATCATGGGAGGATGGTGTGGTACCCCGAGGACTGGAGGAAGGCGGATGTGATTCCCCTTCACAAAAGTGGGACCAAGACAGAGGCAGGAAACTACAGACCTGTCAGTTTGACCTCTGTGGTAGGGAAAGTGATGGAATCACTTCTGCAGGAAAGAATTATTGAGTACCTAGAGGCCAGTGGGGCACAGGACCCAAGGCAGCATGGGTTCACAGTGAGAAGGTCATGTCAGATGAATCTGAGGCAGTAGGGAGAGCTGGGGATATACTGGGATGCATAGGGAGAGGCATCATCAGCTGAAAACAGGAAGTTGTTATCCCTCTGTACAGACAGTTGGTGAGACCCCATCTGGAGTACTGCGTCCAGTTCTGGAGACCCCATCTCCGCAAGGACATAGACAGGATAGAGGCAGTTCAGAGGAGGGCAACTAGAATGGTGCAGGGTCTGCAAGAGAAGCCATATGGAGAGAGACTAAAAGAGCTTAATATGTATACCCTTGAGGAAAGGAGGGAGAGGGGGAACATGATAGAAACGTTTAAGTACCTCAGTGGAATCACCAAAGTCCAAGAGGGTAGCATCTTTCAGAAAAGGAGACACGCAAGAACAAGGGGACACAATTTAAAGATAGAGGTGGGGCGGTTCAGGGGCAATGTGAGGAAGCATTTTGTTCACAGAGAGGGTAGTGGATGCATGGAATAGCCTTCCTGAGGAGGCTGTGGGGTCTAAAACTGTGGGAGAATTCAAGAATACATGGGACAGACATAAGGCAGTTCTTGTGGGGGGCAGGAAGAAATAGGCTGTTGGTTAACTAGGATCTGTGGCTTATCTTGTAGGTAGGGAAATGGGCAGACTAGGTGGTCCAAGCGGTCCTTATCTGCCGTCAGATTCTATGTTTCTATGTATATTTACTACATCCATAGAAAACACCCCTCAAGTAAAAGCATTACTTCGGTATAGCTCAGAAGATCTAGAGGAGATGGAGAAAGAAAGTTATTCACCACTGTGTAGTGCTAGTGGGCTACAGACCAAGGTGGGGAGGGGAATCAGACTCTGCCATGAGGTCGGCAACTGTAAAATACTGTCAAGGTTCCTGCACACTTATAAGTAAAGATTCTTAACAGGTATCTGCTAAAGACACAATCTAGGAACCCTCTCTTCCAGGACTTAACCCTGATCGGGCTACAGCGCAAGTGGCGGCCTGGCTCCCTCTTCGGTCAGCTGCACTCCCCAGCTCTGCCCGCGCTCCTGACCAACAGCTCAAGGTATGATGCAGCCTCGGGATTCCATGGCTTGAAAGCCAGTAAATCGATCGGCTCCCTCTGCCTGCAGCAGGTCCATCATTGGCTGCTGCGGATTTCCCTCTTCACCCTCATTGGACTCTGCTGCTTCTGAGTATTTTCTTTCCTATTTAGCACCCTGCGCTGTGTCTCCGCTTGGGAAACTGCTTTTCAATTTTCAATTTTAAGCTGTGCTTGCTTAAGTGTAGTGTTTGGAACTTTGAAACCCTGCCTGATTTAAAGTTTTCTGATAAAACTGTTAATAGACTTTCTAATTTTGCTGCTATAGCCTATGTTACTCTGCTAGCTGTATCTTGCTCAGTTTTGTACTTTTCTGCCTAAACATCTTTTCCGCCTCCTCTCATAACTTACAACTACCCCTCTAACTTTACCCTGAATCTCCTGACTACACTTAGTTGATTCCTTGACCTTACCCCAAGCATGCTAAGCCATAATTTCTCTGCTCATACTGCATCCTGTGAAATTCCCCGCCGCCTCTCAGACACTGTCAGAACAAGCTCACAAACTTTTTCTACACTGCTTAACCAGCCCCGTCTCCTAATCCCCAAGCCTGATTAATTATTTCTTTGTTTAATTCGGCTCCTGGCGCCAAAGCCAGAACCCCTATCCACCCCCCCCCCCAGGAACTTCTCAACTGCATCCTGTGCTCACACCCACTATTCTCATCATCTCTCTTAACCTTTTGTTGTAATCCTTGGCCCTCCCCCTGATTTAGCCCAGGCTTTGTTTGTTGGACCCATATCTCTAATATTCTTGCTTTTCCCCTCTCTTCCAGGACTTAGCCCTGATTGGGCTTCGGCACAAGTGGCAGCTGGCTCCCTCTTCAGTTGGTCGTACTCCCCAGCTCTACCCGCCCTCCTGACCAGCAGGTCAAGGTATGATTCAGCCTTGGGATTCCATGGTGTGAAAGCTGGTAAATCAATTGGCTCCCTTTGCCTGTGGCAGGTCCATCATTGGCCGCTGTGGATTTCTTCTCTCTTCTCCCTCATTGAACTCTGCTGCTTCTGAGTATTTTCTTTCCTATTTAGCACCCTGTGCTCTGTCTCCACTTGGGAAAGTACTCTTCAATTTGAAATATTCTCTCACTCTCCCACACTGCCCCCGGCCTCTATTAAATACACCTTCTCCCCACCCAACTACTCTGCCCCCTGCCTGGCAGGCTTCACTCTTAAAGGATCAGTCCTAAAGCCTCCCTCTGAAAGGGGCTGCCTCAAATTTTTAATACAATACCTCTCCTTTCAGCCTGCTTTCTCTCTCTGAGATAATTCCACTGCCCAATACCTAGTACTTTTTGGCAGCTCTAGTGCCCTTAATGACTATGCTCTCCTGCTTTCTTCTTAAATGCCATCCTATATACTTCTATTTTTACCTTACTATACACATACACCTTCTAAAGGATCTGCTCACATGCATCTCTTCACCCCCGGTTTGCAGTGTTCCCGAAAGCTGCCCTCTTACCTTAGGGCAGTTTACTGTTCACTATTCTTACTCTATCTGGCATAGTGAGTGACAGGGTACCATTCTCAGCTTAGACAGTGACCATCTACGAGCTTACAACACCGTTACTTCAACCCTTAACCTCGACCATGCTGCTACTATTATTATGCGTAGGGACCTTCCTCTACCCTTCCACTGGAGGTTACTTGACCTCTGCCCCAGCTGGCAACCCCCTGTCAATTCTTCCTGGGATCTTCCTTGTGCAGGGAAAATGTAACCTGCATAGCACCCACAGACAGCTGTGCAAACCCAGTAACAAACAACTTAAAGCCTATCTACGAAGGTTAACAATGCTGTTGTTATTGCTCTCTGGGAACATTCACCCCAACCCTGCCCCCCCCAAAAAAAGCTTGACCGCAGTCAAAGATCAGCAGGGACTCTCACATGTGCGTCAATTAACATCTGTAGCCTCCTCCCTAAATTTGACAATCTGCACATGTGGATCTCACAGCACAACTCAGATGTTCTCTCAGTAGTCGAAACCTGGCTATCACCCAAAATTCCAGACTCAGCAATTTCAATACCAGGTTACAGTGTGTTTAGACAGGATCATGTAACCAAGAGAGGAGGGGGAGGTTGTGCGATTTACCTCAGGGACAGTCTCCAGGTCTCATCCTTCCGCTCCCTGACACTGGAGTAAATATGCAAGCACTTGCTATTAAAAGTATTCCTTGGTGCACACAATAAAACTATTACTATGCTTTCAGTTTATATCCCACCAAGACAAATGACCACGGACTTTGAATCACTTATGGAGTGTCTAGACAGTCTGAGTCTTAACTCTGAAGTCATGCTGTTAGGTGATGTCAGTGTCAATTGACTCTCCCATGATGCTAGTTCATTCAAAGATGCTATTTCAGCAGCCCACCTAACCCAGTTGGTTGGGTCACCAACCTGAATGAATTACAGGAACGGAACTTGCACCTTACTCGACTGGGTACTTTCTAACCGCCCTGAGCACATATCTAACATCACTATTTTCTTGGATGCTATTAGCTACCACTTCCCAATCCTGTTTTACTGGTCAAACAAATTCTCCAAGCCACCTGCCAGAACAATTACAAAAAAGGGTCTTCACCCAAGGTCATCTTGAGCTACTGAAATCGGACCTTCGCCACCAAGACTGGTCAACAGTTTACTCCACCTGTGATGTTGACACTGTGCTTAATCAATTCATCCATCATTTCAATGCTGCATGCAGCAAACATGCCCCTTTTAAAAAGTGGAAACTCAAAGGCCATTGTAATCCTTGGCTCTCTCCTGACGTTAGTGAGCTTTTGAAATCCAGAGACCACCTCTATCGTAGGGCTCGGGCCACAGGAAAACAAGCAGACTGTCAAGGTTACAAAAAAGCAAGGAACAACTGGACTAGGGCTATTTGTGCAGCACAGAGCCAGTATTATAAAGAAGCCCTCTCTCGTACATGGAATGATGACAGAAAATGTTGGCACAACCTGAAGGAAGTCACAGGGAAGGCTCCCAAACCTGCCCCCTCCATGCTCAACATTGATGGTGCACCCACTCTTGATCCAATGGTCACTGCGAACACTTTTAATAACACATATACAGACCTTAGTGGTGTTCTCCCTCCTGACTTTTTCAGCCCACCCAGTACAAGGGATCACACTGGGACTTTTGCCCCATCCCCTAATCAACCACCTTCTCACCCCCCTATTCTACTTCAGAGCCATCACAATATGTGATGCCAGGAAATATTTACTTAAAGTGCTGGGGAAATCAAGATTTAGTGGAGACACCCTGGATCTAAAATTTGTAGCACTTAACACTAGATGAAATCCTGACGCTCTTAACCTACATAATTAACTTATCTCTTAGGTTCTCGCAATTCCAGCAAACATCGAAGTCTGCAGTTGTGACACTGGTTCACAAGAGTGGACATCATGCCCTTCATGGAAACTATTGCCCAATATTCATCCTCCCTCTGCTCTCGAAAGACTTGGAAAGAATTGTGGCTGGCTAGCTGGTTGAATACCTGGAAAAATATCAACTGCAATGCCTGCAACAACACGGGTTTAGAAAAGGATATAACACCACCACCGCCCTGCTAGAGTTCACAGGATATATCCATAACTCCCTCGACCAAGGCCAACTTGTTGGTGCAGCTTTCACTGATTTAACTAAAGCGTTTGACACAGTAAATCATGCCCTTTTGGTTGATCAGCTTTCTGCAGTTGGGCTGTCCTGTGATTCTGTTGCTTGGTTTAGAAGCTATCTACATAACCGCTCACAACAGGTGAAGAGAGGAAATGTCCTCTCTGACAGTAAACCTGTCCGCTCAGGAGTTCTGCAAGGATCCATCTTGGGACCTCTCTTGTTTAGTGTTTTCCTTAACAAGCTCCCTTACTCCTGTCAGGGTTGCATCCTTTTATACAAGGATGAACGCTGTCCTTTTCACCAGTGACTCCGACCCCAAGGTTCTTCAGAACTATCTTCAACAAAACTTTGCAGACGTGGAAAAATGGTTCAGTGATCACAAACTAATAATGAATTACAAAAAAGCAAAAATAATATTGTTCACCAGCCCTCAAAACAGACATAGATCACACCGCCTTTCCATCACAAATGATGTGGGCTCCCCCCCCCCTAGAAGTTGTTCAGCACTTCAAATACCTGGGGATTATGGTTGACAGCACCTGGTCTTATGCCCTCCATATCGACAATGTTGCCAAGGCAGTCAGTATGCACATAGGGTTGCTATACAGGCACAAATATAGTCTGACCTCAGAAGCCCTCAACCTTACTATACATAGCTCTGTGGTCTCACTCATTGACTATGGGCTAGTTATCTATGGATCAGCCACAGATACATCCCTCCATCACATCAAAATGGCACTTAAAGCTTGTCTGCTCCTAACTGGATCCACGGGACTGACACACACCTGCGACCTGTATGCACAGGCAACCTGACTCCAGTTCAGTGATAGACTCAAATACCAGACATGTCTGCTGGCGAAAAAAGTATGCCTAGGTAAAGTGTCCCCGGGGTTCAGAAGCTTCTTGTCCTCTATGTCAACCCTCATCCTACCAGAAGCTCGGAAAAACAGATTTTCTAAATTCCTTGATGTTGTAACTCCCAGGGTCAAAGATCTTTCACCCACCAAGCCCCGACTTGGTTTAATTCCCTTCACCCTAACATATCCTCGCAGTCTCACTGGGCTCTTTCAAACAGAGGCTCAGACAACATCTTGTTGAAAATGCCAACTGTGACTGCTTCCCCTAACCAGTCCACTCCAGTATTACAGCACTTAACCTGGTTGCCTAGTGCCTCTCTCCTGTGTCTGTTTTGACCTTAGCATCTTCTTTCCTCCCTAGTATTCACTCCTTTGCCCTTCCCTTCACCACCACCATACCCTCCTTTCCTTAGCACCTTTCCTCACACACACACCCCCACCATCCTTTGTCTATACCTCTGGGCCGCTCCTTCTGTCTCCATTGTAGTACATAATTCCCTGATTCCTACTGTCCTCCCTTTTGGCAAGGCCTCATGGGCTGCTCCTCTTTTCCCTAATTGAAGTAATTCCTGCTTGTAGTTGTATTTGCCTGTGGCATACATTGTACAATGCCACATTTACTTGTTCTCTTAAGTCCCACATAGTGGTGTGTTTAACCCTTTAATGTCTGTAATGTTGCATTTGCAAGTATTCGTTTACTGTGTGTGTTTCATCTATTGTATTTTCTACTTGTTTTAGTACTCTGACGTGGAACCTATGTAAAGAGCTTTCAGTTCAAAGGCGTTAATCCAAAAGATCAATAAATAAATAAATAAAAAAAATGTGCGCTAATATTAAAACTTTTAAGCTACATTAACCTCCATACCTCCAGCATGCCTCCTCCCTCCCTTCCTCCCTACCCATTACCTGGATTGCTGTATGATCAATTACACTTGCTCAGTTTTCTTCGGCATCTGATCCTTCGGACTGAGGACTAAAGTCTTCCTTAATTTTTTCCAGCAGAGTTCCCTTTTCTGCAGGGTTGCTAAAGATGTAAATCTTTCCAGTATTGGTTATCTTAAAAGTTTAGCAGGGAATTATAGAGAGTGATACCCCCAGCCCCTTGGGGATCAATCTGGTTTTGTCAAAGGCTTTACACCCGGCTTTTGTGGCAAAACCTAGATCAGGGAACAAGGAGACGCTCACTCTGTCTTTGAATATCACAGGGCCACTCCATCTGGCAGCCTCCAGGATCCGGTTGCGGTCAGCTGGGTGTCGGAATTGGACCAAAAGCATCCTAGGTCCTTCTGACCTTGATACAGCTCTTCATGGCATGATCCGTTAGGCCTTGGAGATCTCCACCGGGGGTACATTACACTGGTCCTTGAGCCATTTTTGAATAAAGGACTGAGGATCGGCCCCCCTCCCCCCCAAGGATTCAGGCAGTCCTACAATCCTAAGGTTATCCACACAGATTTGGTTTTCAGCATTCTCCAGTCGAAAATGCAGGACCCGGTTCTCTTTGATCATTTCTGAGGTTGCCACCATTGACTTTACAACCATACCAACAGCCTCTTTGGCCTCTGATACGCTTGGGTTACTTGCTGCTCTCAGGTGAATAACCTAGCATGTATATCCACCACTTTCTGATGAAGGGCTGTTAGTTTGCCATCCATTGCCGTGATCGCTTGTAAAACATCATACAGAGTTGGATCCGCCACGGCCAAGTCTGATATCGGGCCTCCTTTCCCGCTACTCCCTGAAGGTGCAGCCTGTTGCCCTCATTTTACCACCTCCATCAGCAGTATGCTTTTGTGGGTTGCCCATGTTCTGTTCTTGGAGACTTTGACTAAAGATCCTGTGAGGTGCGCTTTACAGTATTAGATCTTTCAGCAGTGAAAAAGATTAAGTTTTGCTCAGATAAATCTATAAATAGTCAATTTGCTCTACGAAGTGCCAATAAGGCACATCTAGTTGCACTGGTAGCTGGCTATGCCCCCAACTGCATGTGGTTTTCAACGGAACTGTGTATGATTTCATGGTCTGTGATAAAGCCCATGACTTGTTATCCACAAATATTACTGAAAATTTTTCAGTGAGCAGAGACTCCGATAAAATTAAACCTGAAAATATGGATGGCCTGTTGGCGCAGTGGTTGGATTTCTGCTTGCGACCATGGCAACCTAGGTTTGGGAACAAATTCGGGTCGCTGAAGGGCTGGCTGGGAAGGAGAAAGCTTGCGCATCAGCTGACTGCTTGCCTTCTCCCAGAGGGGAGGGTGGGGATGCGCCCTGGCGCTTGCTGACTCCTGGCGCAGGCTGGGGGAATGGCAATGTGTTGGGCTTCGCTAACTGGGGGACGTGGCGGACATCAGCGGACGCCTTGATGTCAGTGGTACACCACACCCCCGGAGGAAAACATGGGAAAAATGTCTCCCCGGCTGTCCAGATGATGGTTGCTGGCCTCCACCGCCACAGAAGCCCTTGGACGGCCCCGGACCACCTCAGTAGCACTTGGGCCAATGGTAGAAGAGTGCACTGGTTGGCCCCTCCTGGTGCCCTTCCCCCTCGGAAGAGGGGGACCCACCCGGTGAAGGTTTACACTGGGTTACCTGGGGGGGGGGACTGTGATGTGGGGTGGTGGTGGCTGGTGGCGGGGTGGAATGGCAGAGGGGTCTGTAGGCGACCCAAAGGAGTGGCTGGTTGGGAAACAGGGAGGAGCATAAAAACCAAAAATACCTGAAAATAACACCAAAACCTTATCGGACATTAAAGATTGGTCTGTACCGTCAGCCAATATAACCTATGCTGTAGTTACACTCAGATGTTTGGCGAATTATAGGAAATTTCTAAGTTTATCATTTGGGCTTTATATCCCACTACCTTAGTGCTACAATAGTCTTTTCTGATACAAAAGAACATTTTTCAGTAAGTCCAGTGTGGAAGGGAAGGGAAGGGAAGGGATCATAACTCGGGCTGAGCCACCAGCCAGCCAGTTCCTTCCACTTCCTGGTCTGCCAGCCCTGCCCCTGTGCTCAGATATTTTGTGATGTTTAAGCAGGGAGAGTGCAGGGGCGTGCCCCATATAGTTCTGTGGGGGACGCTTTAAAAACTATCATATATAATGAAGGAATCTCTGATAAAAATGAAAGACACTGCTCCGCTGATAGGGGTTCTATTAGTTGAGCGGTGGCTTTCATTTTTATCAAAGGTTCCTTAAGCAAAATGTCCCTCATAGACCTATATGGGGCATGCCACTGCGATCTCCCTGCTTAGACAATACACATCTCAAAATATCTGAGCACGGGGCAGGGCCGGCTGACCGAGAAATGGAAGGGATCGGCTTGGTGTCAAGGTCGGCCTGAGTAACTATCCCTTTCCTTCCAAACTGGACTTACTGAAAAATTGTCTTTTGTATCAGAAAAGACTATAGCAGTACTAAGCCAGAACGATAAATAAATTATCTTAGAAATTTTAAGTACTTGATAGTTTGAAATTATTTTTCTAATTATCGTAAGATAAACTTTCTTCCTAGGATTTTTTTTTCATCTGACTAATGTTGGACAATAATATAAAATAAGATGACCATGTACCTTCCTATTCTGTCTCTTTGAGTATTTCTCCTGATAGCGTGAGGGTAATAGGGTATCGGGACACTTTAATTAAATGCGCTGTCATCGATTGGAATTCTTCTCACTCTACACACTCTAAATTTTGTATTTATGTTTATACTCCCATAAAAAATGAGTTTTATATGTAACAGTTATGTCATTCTTTTTGAAGTCCTCCCCCAGTGTTTGGTCACTTTGTATATAAACCAGCAAGTGTGCATGTGTTATTCATATGTGTTAAGCTTTATGTATGCTTTGGATAGTTGGATGTTCTGAATTTATTTATTGTATATATGAAATGATGCTACATTCAATAAATTATATATATATATATATATATATATATATAATATCCAGCTCAGTAAGCTGTACTTGTGTGGACCTTTTATGTTCATATTTATTTTTGCAATTGAAAAACTCAGCGTTATGAAGATGAATATTCTACTGCGTCTCTTTCCTGTTTCAGTGTCTTCCGTTGAGGCTCCCCTTTTTTCTTTTGGAACAAACTGCATAAGGGTGTCCAGCAATTTATTTGGCAACATAAGAAACCGAAGATTGCCAAACGCTTGCTGCATCTTCCTAGAGAGACAGGGGATTTGGCCCTACCCGACCTTCATCTGTACTACCTGTCAGTACAGATGACGGTTGTCCTCTCTTGGGCCAAACAGAGAGTGTTGTCGCAGTGGTACACTCTGGAAGATGCTGCCGTGGGAGGTAACCTTTTATTCACTTTGGCTTTAGAAACATAGAATGTGACGGCAGATAAGGACCGCTTGGCCCACCTAGTCTGCCCATTTTCCTACCTAACAGGTAAGCTGCAGATCCTAGTTAACCAATAGCTTACTTCCTCGGACCCCCCCACTAGGACTGCCTTATGTCTGTCCCATGCATTCTTGAATTCCCCCACTGTTCTTGACTCCACAACCTCCTCAGGGAGGCTGTTTTAACAGCTGTCACCCCTGACTACATAAAATGATACCGAACAGATGGGTGACACATGGCTTATATATCTTCTCCAAGGTACACAAATTGACAGCCACCCCCACAGGGGTTGTCCCACTCTCTCTTATGTGATATGAAGCTGATTTTTTTCCTCCTACTCTAGACCCCGATTATGCTAGATGGGAAGCGCAAGGGATTACCAGATTTACACTATCAACAGAGCAAGGCAGGTGTATAACATTTCAGAGGGCAAAGGAGAAATTCAATTGAATAATTTGGGATTCTTATGATATATGCAGGTCAGACATTTCTTTCATTCTGCGGATCATATGGCGCACCTGACCAGGCCCTCTACAGGGTAGGAGAACTACCTCTATGGAACAGTAATGGTGGCAAGCCCGGGAAGACGCATTGCGGGAATTTATAAGCTTTTATTGGGATCTGCGGGGGGACTCCCTAAATGCCCACAGGTTGGCTTGGGAGCAGGAGGGAAGTGTCACTATCGGTGAGGCTGATTGGAACCATAGGTTAAAGTATGGCTGGAAGGTTACAACTGCCCCAGTGTGGCAGGAGTTTTTCTGGAAAGTTTTAATTAGATATTTTCATACCCCAACAATCACACAGCATTACAGCGCTACCAAATCGGCAGCCTGTTGGAGATTCTGCGGGCAAGGGGGGAGCCACTGGCATTTCTTCTGGGGTTGTCCACTGCTGACCTCCTATTGGAGAGACTTGCAGGCTGCCACACATAGAATTACATGTTGTCCTCATTCTGCTTACTTTCGAGGAATGGATTTTGGGAATTCCCACAGTGACACATCAGAAGGGTGACACTTGGAAGATTTTGTTAATTCTACTGGTGGTAGCCTTGAAATGTATCACGGGTAAGTGGCTCCAACTGGAACCTCCCACTCTAAATGATTGGGTGTGGAGAGTAAAGGAGGTGCTGTCTATGGAGGCTTTGACAGCCAAACTCTGGCTTCAGTATGACACACATGCAGTGCGCTGGCGAGGTTGGGAGTCTTGGCTGTTGGAGGTTGGTTGAGGGGAAGGGGAGTGCTATGGCCGAGGGCCAATCAAGCACCAGGCTTCAGCAGGCAGTTTGACTTGAGGGGGAGGATGCCTACCCCTTGACTATAATAAACTCTGTGGTTGGAATCTTACCCTCGTTTGGAGTTCCTTGCCTACTCAATGACCACATAGAGGGAAAGTAAGAAATACAAAGAGACAGGAACAGCTGTTTTACTTTATAGAGGTGGCAGGCGTGGGGGAGGAAAGGAGAGTTGGATGCGTAGCCATCAGTTGGGTACCACTGTTATGGGCCCCTTTGTTTTTTATTTATTCTTTTTTTTGTTGTTTCTTGCCTGGTTGATGTTTATATAGATATGATGATCAGTACCCCTCTGTAAGGAGGGTTATTTTCAGATTTATTGTAATCACTGTACAGCAGTTCTTCAGACAGAATCTATCCTATCATTCAGAATAGAAAAACCTAATGTTTTTGTACTTTGATTTAAGTAACGATTGATTGTTTTTGTGAATTTTTGTATGATGGGCTGCTGTATCAATCTACTCCAAAAAGCTGAGTTTCCAAAAAAAAGAAAACCGCATTATGGATGCTCCCAGTTGGGATCAGGATTACTGGGCTGGACCATCATCTTGACTTATCCTGCCATATTGGCGCTGTCCACAAGAAGCCCTTCCTTAATCCTGGAGCACTTTAAAGGAACAAATCCTGCTCAGGCAGACTTTTCCAGCTAATGTAGGCCGGACAGTGTTCCCACTTGTAAACCTTCGGCATTTAGACTGGAACATCTTCTCATGAATTGTTGTGCACTTCGTGATAAAGTAGGGCGTGGTTCTTGAGGAGACGCTCATGCATTGGACACTGTGTAGGATTTCTGAACCTTAGCATGTGAGGACCAGTGCATAGATATTTCTTTGATCAGACTCTGAAACCCCCCAGCAGATGGGTGCTCAGTGGGGGTAAAAAACCCAAATAGTACTGTTACTGTAAAGTGCTGTGACCTTTGAAACTTGGCTGCACGATAAATTAACATTATTATCTTATTTATTTATTGCTTTTTTGAATAAAAATACAGTAAAGCTGTAATTCAGGGTGAGGTGATACATAAACATCATCTTCACTGACAGTAAATTAATAGAGTCGTTGTGAGGCACACACCTTAGTGGTACTCATTAGAGGCTTTCCCGTTAACCTATGAAGTTAGGAAATATTTATTGCACTGCAGAGCTTTCACTGCTGGTGTGGAGTGCTGAGGCACTGGGTGTCTTACCTCCTGTCATGCCAGTGACCCGGGTTCGGGAACAAGCCTGAGTTGTTGGGGGCTGGCCAGGGGTGGGGGAGGATCAAGTATCCCAGTGGACACTCTATTCCTGGGAGGGGGCAAACAAATGGTCATAGCACTATACTACCATGTGGGTGACCACGGGTGGCAGTGCACAAGGGATGGCACAGAGTACTGGGGCCGGGACACCTGATGGCAGCATGTTTCGCATATCTGTGTACTCTAGCTTGTGATCCCACCAGTCAGCATCCTAGCAAGCGTCCCAGCACAAACGGGAAACAGTCTTGCTCACTGCAGAATGAGGTCCTGACCCTCTCAGACCTTGCACTGGTGGCAGGGTGCTCTCCCATGTGAAACCGGATCCATTTTACCAGCAGGTTGAGAGGGCCCGCCGTCATCGGCCATGGGGAAGGGGGGGTGACAAGCCTGTGGAGGAACACACACCTTTGATATGGATGGTAAGTCCCAAGGAGCCGAATGACAGGGCTGGGGGTCAGGTCAGAGAATAGCCTGCATCAAAACAGAAACAGCATAAAAGAATAAACACTGTGGAGCTTTAAAACAGCCAATGCATTGAGACTAGAGCAAATAAAATTAAAAATAACAAGAATTGTTAACCAAGCCCTATGGCATCTTTAACATATATCCTGTAAAGCAGTCACAATTTATGTCTCTTCAACGAGCTCATGTGAGAAATCAAGTGCCCTTGTTTGTGCATGAAAACAGAGAAACTTGGGTTGCAAACTACTAAGGTAAAATACACAAGCCACAGATTAATCTGAAGTAATAAACACTATGAGTTACCCTAATAATTCCAGAGGCAGTAGTGTAAGTGTGGTGCTAAAAAGGGATAGGCGTACTCTTCACTCCTTCAAACATCATGCTCCCTGTGATCTTGAGTGGATGGAAGTTCACGCCAAAATCAAGCTGAAGCCGCCAAGTCTCTGCGCAGTTATAAAACACTGCGCCAACACTTTGCCCCTCTTGAATGCTCACCCACCTGCCCATAGATTCTCGACCTTATAACCTACCTTTTCTTTTAGGCGACTAAACTTATTAACTATTTACTTACTTAGTTTTTGCTGACTTGGAAAGGAGAACTAGGCAATTCTGCCTATTTTCAGTCTTGTCCCAGGGGAGAGGCGGAAGATACAGGTGTAAACTGACAACAGAACCAGATTAACTGTTGGTGGTATTTTTAGTGAATGGGGGGAAATTTGTCCAGGACACTGGAGAAATTCCCCTACTGTTTTTCGAGAAGTGCCATGGGATCTTTAACGTCCACCTGAACAACCACCAGAACAGGCAGATGGGACCTCAGTTTAACGTCTTATCCGAAAGACGGAACCTCAGAAGTGCGACCCCCCTTAGCCTCACCGTGTATGTTTTGTCCCCCATACCCTGGATCATCCTGGTCGCTCTCCTCTGGACCCCCCTCCAGTAGCTTGATATCCTTCAGATATGGGCACTAGAATTGCACACAGTATTCCAGGTGTGGCCTCACCAGTGACCTGTACAGTGGCAAGATGACTACCTCCCACTGGCGCAGCAGTTGGATTTCCGCTTGCGACGTTGGCTACCTGGGTTCGGGAATGGACCTGGGTCGTCGGGAGGGCCAGCTCAGGGGAGAAGGATCGAGCATCCCTAGGACTGCCTACATACTCCGGAGTGCGGCGGTCCGAGAGTGACACCCGCAGAGGCTGGTGTGTCACCTCAAGAGACGCCAGTTACTTTCAGGGCCGGGGCAGACGCCGGCCATCATTGCACGTCCCCACCTCTGCTTACAGGAGGAAAAAACTCTGCTCCCAGCCATCTTTGTGAAGCCTGGCCCCAGGCTTTGATTAGCCTCCCAGCTGGACTCCCCCGATCAGGACAAGTTTCAGGGCACTGAGCCAAGCAGTGCCACAACCCCACCCTCTGGGGGACAAGCCAGGGGTGACAGGGGAAGTGCTGGCAGTATGGGAAGGTGGAAGTCCGTGGGCGCCGTGACCGGGGCAGATGTCCCGAAGGTCGGGGCAGCAAAAAGAGGCAAATAAAAAAAAAAAAGATGGCTTCCTCCCTCCTAGAGGTTATTCCCCTGGTGATGCAGCCTAGCATTTTATTTGCTTTGGCTGCTGCCTTGTGGCACTGTGCTGAGTGTTTCATGTCTCCTCTGACCATTACCTCAAGGTCCTTTTCCTCTTCTGAGATTATCACCTGTACTCCCCCCAACCAGTAGCTGTGCCCTGGATTCCTGGCACCCAGGTGTATGACCTTGTATTTCTTGGCATTGAAACCCAACTGCCAGATGCCTGACCATTTCTCCAGCCTAGACGGATCCTCCCCTAATTCCTGTCTCCCCTCCACTGTGTCCGCCCTCCCACAGAGCTTGGTATCATCTGCAAAGAGGCAGATCTTACTTTTGATCCCCACTGCAATGTCACCAACAATGATGTTGAACAGGACAGGTCCAAGTACTGAGCCCTGGGGGACCCGCTGATCACAGGCCGATGTCTGGATAGTCCCCCCCCCCCCACACCACCACTCTCTGGTTCCTATCCTGCAGCCAATTCTTGACCCACCCCAGCAGTTTGTCCCCTATCTCCAGGTCCCTCAGTTTGCTGATCAACCTGCCATGTGGCACTGAATTGAACAACTTGCTGAAGTTCAGGTATAGGAAATCCACAGCCTGTCCCCTGTCCAACTTGTAACCCAGTCGAAGAAGTCAATCATGTTGGTTTGACAAGATCTCCCGCTGACAAACCCATGCTGCCTGTTGTCCTGGAGACCATTTTCCTCAAGGAAGGACACCAGCCTTTCCTTTAGAATGGTCTTCATGAACTTCCCCACTATGGAGGTCAGGCTAACTGGCCTGTTGTTACCCAGCTTGTCCCTGGAACTGCTCTTGTGGAGTGGAACCACATGAGCTGTTCTCCAGTCCTGTGGAACTCACCCCTCCTCCAGCAAGGTGTTAAACATGTCGGTCAGCAGGGCTGCTAGCACCCCTGCAGTCTCCCTCAGGACCGTCAGGGTGTAAACCGTCTGGTCCCGGTGCTTTGTCCACCCACAGTTCACTTACACCACAGTGTCAGTACAGTAAGCCCTTGCTATAACAAACGACTCAGGGTCCATAACGAATGTTCGTTATACCAAGTCGTTTGTTACATAGAGGGATACTGGTTCCGACTTGAAGTGCACTATATATAAGTGGCGTCATTCCCGTCGGTTGTGGCATGTTCCACTAGTGTCGGGGGGGGGGTGCAATGATTATTGCTTGTGTTCTTTTGTTTGTTTGTTTCTTTAGTTTTGATTTATTTTTTGTAGGTTGTTGTTTGTTGATGGGCGTTGGGGTGGGTGATGGCAGCCAGGGATGCTTGTGACTGTTAAAACTGGTACAACTTTATTTTATCCTTTAAACGTAAAATGTGTGTCTGTGTACTGTGTTTAACTTGTTTTAACTTTGCTTTCACCGTAAAGTACTGTACTGTCTTTGCCTTTTAAAAAACGCTGTCACTTTCATTTGCCGCTTTTCTTCGGCTTTTGCAGCAACATCTTTTGCAAACGATACCAACTGCCGAAGCTGTAACATTTTTATTGGTTCCACTGCTTGTGCTTCCAGCCATGCCAGTCCAACCTCCAACCCACGGATGGCATTCTTTGTTCTTGGCAGCTCGTCTCCGTCTTCAGCTGATTCTTCTACCTCAGAGTCGGAGTCATCCTGTAAGCATTCTGTGACAGCACCTATGATTTGACTGTCTGTTAGGCGTTTGCTCGTCTGAATACAGTCTTCGTGGGTCAGCCAGTCTTCAGTTAGCTCCTCTGCCTTTTCATCCTGTGCTGCAGGGAGATTCATGGTGGCTGCCAAGGATATAATTTCTGGTGTGTCGTCCTTATTCTCCTCCTCAGGTGCGTGGAGTTGCTTGATGAATGCCAGCCCAGGGATTACAGTCCAGCAGTGTGCAATCGTGCTTTGGGACATGCTGTACCAAGCCTCACTTGTCAGGTGCACAAGATCACGAAGCGTAAGCTTCTTTAAAAAAATCAGTGACACTGTCCCCAGTGTTGGCACCAACAAGATCTCCAAGAAGCTGTTTTCGGTAAAGCTGCTTAAAAGTTGCAATGATGCCACTGTCAAGAGGCTGCAGTTATGAGGTTGTGTTTTTGGTAAAAACATTGCCCACATCTTTCCATCGCGGGATCGAATCTGTGTCTTGGCTGGGTGACATGGACAATGATCCATTAGCAGCAGGGCCTTTGGTGGGAGATTTTGCCGTCTAAGATGTGCTCTCACTGTGGGAACAAATGTCTGTTGGAATCAATGCCTAAAAATGTCTGAGGTCATCCAAGGGTTCCTGCTGTTCCCATATTGTACAGGTAGACAATCTGTGTTACAGTGGTGGAAACAACGAAGATGAGCAAACTTTCCAATGAGCAGTGGCTTCACTTTATGGGTCCCAGTTGCATTACGTGCCAAGAGGAGTGTCACGTGAACTTTACTGATCTTGAACCCCTTTGTGGCATTCCTCTCAGTTTTGCTGGCAAATGTTGCATCCGTGAGGCACCTCCAGAACAGACCTGTTTTGGTGCAATTGTAGATCTGTTCTGGGAGGTAGCCAGCATCCTCAGTGATTTTTTATTTTTTTTAATTTTGGCAAAAACTCAACTGCTGCTATGTCACTGCAGCTATGCTGCTCACTGACAATAAAAACTCGTTGGATCCCATGCCTCTTCTGAAATCTCCACAGCCATCCTGTGGAGGCTGTGAATTTGGAACCCACACCATGTATGGTCCGTGCAAAGTGTTGCGCCCTTTCAAGGATGATGGCACCGGACACAGGAGCGCCACTAGCCCGCTGTTGCTGAAACCAAATTTGGGTTGCTTTATCAACTTCGCCCTCATCTGCATGGTGCAGTTTTTTTCCTTTTGAGTGCTTCACCCTCTGAGCACTCGAGCACAAATTCCCTCAGGGTTCCCTCTTGTTTGCGCCATATGCAAATTGTACTCTTAGAATAGCCTGTCTCCTGGCTTATTTTAGCAAGGCTCTCTTCCCCCTTTGAGGCGATCAAGGATCTGCAGCTTGTGTTCAACAGCAAACCCGGAGCATTTCATGTTTTTTTCTGCAGTCTAACAATGCACTAAAAGAGTGCCCTTTTATGACAGATTTACCTGACTGACAGCTCAGTCAGCAACCCCAACCCCCTCGGTTGCCAGGATACTGTACTGCTGCCGAAGCTGCGCCATTCTATAACAGCTAGCCAGAGACAGACTGAAATTTCAAGGCGCGGCAAAGACTGTTTGAGAAAACTGAAAGCGTAGCATGGGTGCCACAATGAACATTCATTATAACCGATATTCGGTATAATGAGGGGTTACTGTATTGGGATTTATCCCAAGTTCACAGTATGAGGCTAGAACCCACAACCTTCCGATCTTCTGGCCCCAGAGGTGAGCGTGCTACCTGCTGAGCCACTGACACTGAACTAACCGCTTACACATGAAAAAAAAAAATTTTTTTAAACATTTTAAAGATGATAAACATTTGCAGCGCCATACTGATGAGTCTGGGTGGCACCACTACTGGTCACAAAAGTCACTATCCCACCCTGTTTGACACTGAGAATGAACAACACAAGTTTCATATTGTAATGTTTCTGATGGGCAAGAAAACAGAAATATCATTGCAGGTCCCTGCTAATATTTCTTGCTACGGACCATTCTTTTCAACAGTACTCATAGTATGGGAAAAAACTGAGCAAAGTTCCTTGACTCCACTTCATCATTCGAGGTATGATCTTTTGCCTCCTGTTCCCCAGCTTGCTTCAGCATTTTTTCAACGCAGAGATCTGCTGCCTTGAGCTTTGTAAATGCATACATTTTGCCTTTCTCATTGGATTGGAGCCTTGCTGGGAAGCTAAGGTGGTAAGTAATAGCCAGTTCCTGCAACTCCCTCGAACGCCTTACGCCTGGTCCTGGTTGCAGAGGAAACGCCTAGAAAAAATAGTATACATTTGTCCTCCATAAGAACAGGTCCGTGCTCCTTGGCTGCTCTCAAAACTATGTCTCTGATGGAAGATGAAGCTGTGACAAGATCATCCCTAGCCTTCTCTTAGGTTGTGAGCTCTTTGGGGGGAGTGATTTGAAAAGCTTGCTCAATCTTTGGTACTGACCCTAGCCCCAATGCTTAAGGTACCCAGCGTTCGTCGGATGTAGTGACAGTTTCCCCCTTGCCCTCAGGGATCCCTAGCACTCTCACATCACACGCTTTGAAAGCATTTTCAAGCTGTTGTATTTGAGACTGTAACAGCCCTTGTTCTTTTATGGTGGTAGCAGCGGTTGCTAGCGCTTTGCTATCAGTCTTCCCCAATTCCTCCACTCCTGCAGCTGGATTATCTACTTTGCTTTCAGCATTGATCAGCCTTTCAGTATAGGAGTTTAGGTTATTATTATTTTTTTTTGTCAGACATAGTGTTTGGCTGCAGTGCCGGCGATGACAGATGTACCATCTTTCAGGCCACACTTTTTTTGGCGGCCTTCATGCTGCGGTGGCACTTGGGGATTTAGCTCTTAAGTATCCACATACCCTTCTCTACCTGAGGATACCACACAAGAACAAATGTCAAGGCTGTCGGCATGCCGACACACTCTGCAGCCAAGTGCCTAACAGCATCCTCCCCCTCTTTACGCTGTAGTTCCTGCACTACCACCCATGCACCCACAGGTGGCAGTGACAGCCCTCTCCGGAGCAGGAGTGCATGCCCTGGGACACGTGGTCCTCTCCCCCTGGTAGGAGTCTAGTTTCTTATCGATCTTCAGGACCGACTGAGTGAGTGAGTGCTCAAACTGCTCATTGGAGAGACTCCAGAGAAGCGAGAGTGTCTCTGAATGCAGCAGGGAACTGTAGAGAGTGTCAGTCGGTTTCAAAGGCTCCTCTGAAGTCAGATCATTTTTAGGGGCATTCCTGGATCTTCCCATAATGCAAAACTCAGCAGTTGACAGAGAATAAGTTGCTGTGTATCGAAACAAAGGTCACTTAAACTCCAAAATAAAGGAAAAATAGAATTAAAATCATATAGACAGGCAGGCGCTTGAGACAATGCATCTGCCTTGCTGGGCTGCAAGCTCTGTCCCCATTATTGTTATTATTACTCTTATTATATTTAATACACTAACCGAAGGTGTAAACCATAACTTGCTACAGTTCTGCCCTACAATGGTTGGGTTATTTTAAAACTGATTTATTTAGAACTTGCGTGATTTGTGTCGCTACAGCTCTAAACAGATGGCGATTTTGGCTGATTATCAAAGCAAGCTCAATAACAATGGGACTTTGAGTAGTGGATGTTAAATGTGATTCAGCCCCATCCTATTTGCTTATTTTATTTATTGTTTTACCAAGAAAGTGGACTGAGACTATCCTGTTTTCACCCATGTCTCTATAAAGCTAAAAGATATACAGCACAGTTACGCAGTATAGACAAGTATGCATACAGCATATAATCAATATTGTCTAATGTATATACAAGCTAAAAAGACAAAGCACAAAAGCACTGAGGTAAGGGTTACCCGAAAAGGGCACTGGCAACAAAGCTAGGTTTTAGAGAAACATAAAATCTGGCATACTCAAATAATGCAAAGCATCATGGGATGTATATGCAATTCGCTATGAAAATTTAGACCTCTCACAATCTGTAAAGACTGAGAACTGAAGACACTGAAGAAAGCTGAGAAGAATGAAACGCATGTCTGTGTCTCCTGTTCTCAGCCTTTGCAAATTGTGTGAAAGACCATTTGGAACCATGCCCTCCTGTAGTATTGCATATGCCAACTACGTGCATATACAGCAGACTTACCTAATAGACAAATTACATGTACGACATTAGGACATGTATCTAATACTCACTTATGCAGTATAGACGAATACATGTCAGCACACTTATCCAATAAAGGCAAATACACGTACAACATTCTTGTCTAATAATACATATGCAACTCTGTTATCCAGTGTGGACAAATAACATGACAACCTCTTATGCAACTACACAGCACACTTATCCAGCATAGACTAATGCTTATACATTGGACTTCAGAATTCTCCATGATCTTAGCAAGCTCATTGATTAAAAGACATCATTTGTTTATTTGAATTTTGTTGGCCGGGTAGGCCCACTGAGACAACACTGTCCCTTGTTCTGGGCAACCCATGTGACCATTAATTCCCAGTACATGTACAGTTTGCCACCATCCTAACATAATCTACCTAGCAACAGCCTAACCACACAAAAATAAAACATTTTTCTATTTAAAAAAAAAAAAAAAACTTTTCCATTTTAAAAGTGCAATAACCAACTCAGGGCGGGCATCTCTTGAGAATTAATGCACTTACCAGGTGTGTTGGAAAGCACTCTGAATGCGGTCACAACGTTCATAGCTTACCAGCAGTTTAAAAAAAAAAAGTGGTTTGGGTTGGGTTAGTTTGATGGCAGTACTGTGTTGTTCGTAGCAAGGCAGTTGTGGTGTTTAGTGTCGTAGTGTTGTATTTAGTGCTGTAGACGGGGGTGGGGCGGGGGCAGTGATTTTATTTTCACTTTTGGTGTGGTCATGTGTGCGGACCTTGATACAGTGATGTAGTGCTGGGATAACATCACTGTTCAAGAAGGCTACTGACCAGTCAGAAGCCTAGAAACCTTTTCTGCTGTCGTATAATACAGACTAATGCGCATACAACACACATCTAAACATACATTTACAACACTCTTATCTACTGAACAGTAGAGGCAGTGCTGTTAGAGCACTGGCCTGGGAACCAGGAAATCACAGGTTCAAACCTTGCTAAAGCCAAATACTAACTGTCTGACCGCGGGAAAGTCATTTAACCTCTTACTGCTCCAGTCTACCCAGCTGCAGAAATGGTTATGAGGAGGAGCCACTGAAACTGAAATGTTTGCTGACTCCTTGGTGCTGAGAGGTGGAGAGCCTGCTCAGCATGCTGGTGACCCAGGCTTATGACCTGCACCTAGGGTGACTGGAGCGGAGACCAGCAGGGAGGGAAATTAGCATCTCTGCAGGCACTCTCCTCCCCAGGAGGGAGAAGTATGGCTTGTACCACCCTTGAGCAGCTCTTGGGGGTGGGCCAGCAGAGGCGCATTTGGCGGCGTGGGTGACCACACGCTGCCATGCATCCTTCCCAGGACACAACAGATATGCAGCCCTGAGGTGAGAGAAGAGTGGATGGAAGGGGGAAAAATGGAAAATGGCCAACCTGCAGCGTCAGATGATGGCTTTGGTAAGCCCTCCCACGCCACCTGACTGCCCAGTGCACAGTGCCTGCCACCCCCCCCCCCCCGGCTGCTGACAATCCCAGTGTTAGGGGCATGTCCTCCCTAGTAGCCATCGGGGGGGGGGCCTGGCAGGACTAAGCCAGATGACTTGGGGTGTTGGAGATCTCAGGGGAGCCTGGAGGTAGGTGCGACAGTGAGGTTTGGGGCCAGTGGGAAGAGGGGGCAAGTGTGAGAGAGCACGAAGAAGTGGGGCTGCGGGGGGCCCAGGAGGTGCAACAAAAAAAAAAGAAAAGAAAATGAGATGTTGCATCTCAGCCGGGCTATCCTAGATAAATTGTAAACTAAAAATAGGTATAGACATGTAGTCTGTGTAGTGATGATATATATTGTAAATAAGTGTGAATATGTGTTTATCAAAAATGTAGCATTTATATGCATATACTATGATGTTAGACCTCAGTTGTTTAAAAACCTCTGCTCTCTACTGTTGTAATTGTCCTTCCCCCAGGGATACTATTGAAAACTTGGTGTCTTGCCTAAATGTGGATATCCCTGTGTTCGTAATTCTAAATAAATAAACGTGTGCAACACACTTATTCAGTCTTTATAGGAAGATGTCAGAAAATAGTTCTTTACAGATAGTTTGGTAGATAAGTAAATTGACTGCTGGAGGTGGGTGGCGTGTACCAAGTCAGTGGAGTGATTCAAGTGAGGGTGAGACAGACATACAGAGCTGGTGAGGACACTAGAGGGGGATGACATAGGGTAATGGGGAGTGAGTGACCACTAGTGTATTCACATTATGCTGTAAGTAGGGTTGAGCAGATTAAATGGACCAGTGGACCTTTAAGGAGGCGGTATAGCGTACTGGTTAAGGGCACTGAGCTGCAAACCTGGAGACCTGGGTTTAAATCCCATCAGCCCCCACTTGCATACTGTGTGACCCTGAGTCACTTAACTCCCTTGTGCTCCCAGGTCACACCTGGAAACAAGCTCTGGTTTAGTGTGCCTTTCCTGGTTAAACATCGCTTTTGTTGTTTATATCAGGGTCTTAAATAAGCCAAAAATATTGATTCGCAGTTTTGCTCATGAAAGTGCAAATCAACTGTGATAATGTACAGCACAGGGCACAGATTGATTAGCAAAATTAGAAATGATTTATTTGTAACGTGTTTAAGATGTGTAAACCTGAAGGAAAAAAAAACAAAAATATTTAGCAGTCCAGTCCTATGCAATTCAGAAAAGGTGAGTATTACCCTCTGATATGCATAGCATTTTGCTGTGCCATACCAGCTATTTAATACCCTGTTTTCTATGTAGCCTATTATAGTGGCACAGAAGTGTACCACTGTAGTTAAGGTTGGGTAGACACCTTAATTTTAAATCCCAGTTTTAAAGCCACTCTTATATGGGCCATTTCTCCACAGTTTCCATAAAATCTCTGAAAGTGTTATTTGCAGCCAGAATCTCCTGATCTGGCAAATTTGGACAAGTTTGGTTCAGTGTTTTTTTGCTGTTTTGTACCCACCGACTCCCTCTCAGTCCATCCCCACCAGCCCATCCCCTGGGACTTACCATCTCCCCAGAGTGCAGCCTGCCTTATCCCCAGGGCGGGGCCATCAGGGATGGGGGGACCTACTCCCCAACCGGCAACTGAATGGTGATCCAGAGACAGAGTGCCTTAGTCTGTTTCATGGGGTTCAGTGGGGCAGACATACTCTATACTGAGCCCAGTAATTTTTTCCAGTGTTTGTCGGGCGGGAGGCATGGCGTGCAGGGACATGTGGCATGCTCACGCCAATGTTTAGCACTCCTCCTCAGCTATGTGAGATCCAGTTGCTGCCCCCCCACCTCTGCTGGGGTAATCAAGCACCAGCCGCCCCCCCCCCCCCGCAGAGGAGGAGAGCAGGTCACTGGATGCTGAATCCTCCTCCCTCGGCCCGACCTTCCGACTCCTGGGTTCACTTCCAAACACGGGTCGTCGACGTTGTAGGTGGAAACTCAACTGCTACACTGGCGGGCCGGCTCAGTTTTTGGCTTGGCATGAGCACAAAACCTGTAATAGACTAACTTTTTGGGTGCTAGAAGTATAGCTTAGAGGTGAGAGTAACAAGTTGTGAATGAGCTTGGTACATCCAGTAGACTTGGGTTTGAATTCCCACACCCTCCACTTGCGTACTGTGTGACCCTGAGAAAGTCATTCAGCCTCGCAGTGCTCCCAGGTTGCCCTGAAAACAGATACTTGTGCCTAGTAGGCCTTACCCAGTTACCAAAGAATAGCAAACTTTTTTCCAAAATTAGGTAGAGTATGTGCCACTGCCTGAGACATACACAGAGCAGTCAGATGGTGTGGGGCTGGCAGTTTAGCCTAGAGGTTAAAATAATGAGCTGCAAATGAGCTTGGTACATTCAGCAGACCTGGGTTTGATTCCCACAACCTCCACTTGTGTACTGTGTGACTCTATACAGAAACATAGAAGTTGACGGCAGATAAGGACGGCAAGGCCCATCCAGTCTGCCCATTTCTTTTTCTATTTTATGAATGTGCCATAGGCCTTTACTGTCAATGGCCTATCTATTCATACTCATCTGTATTGCTCCCGTATGCCTATCCCATGCCTGTTTGAAGCCTTGCACTGTATTCATATCCACCACTTCCTGAGGTAGGCTGTTCCATGTATCCAACACCCTTTCTGTGAAAAATAACTTCCTCACATTACCCCTTAATCAGCCTCCCTCTAATCTCATGCTGTGTCCTCTTGTCCTGATATTTTTCTTATATTCAAACACGTTAGACTCTTTCACCTTGTTAGTGCCCTTAAGTTGTTTGAATGTTTCGATCATATCACCTCTTTCCCTCCTTTGCTCTAGGGTATACATATTGAGTTCCATTAATCTGTTCTCGTGTTTTCTGATGCAGTCCCTGCACCATTTTGGTTGCCGTTCTCTGGACTGCCTCCATTTTGTTAATGTCCTTGTGAAGGTGCGGCCTCCAGTACTGCACGCAGTACTCCAGATGGGGCCTAACCAATGTCTTGTAAAGACTGAGTATTACCTCCCTCTTCTGACTTGTGATACCCCCCCTACTAATACACCCCAACATCCCCCTAGCCTTACCTACTGCTTTAGTGGTCTGCTTAGATGATTTCAGGTCATCGGTGATGATGACGCCCAAGTCTCTTTCTTCCCTTGTGATTGCCAGCAACTCCCCTCCCAACCTATAGGTGGCTTCAGGGTTTCTCTTCCCTATGTGCATGATCTTGCACATGAACAAGTCACTTAACCTCCCCAGTGCCCCAGAAAACAGGCATTTGTGCCTAGTGGGCCTTACCCGGTTACTAAATACTAAAATGAAAAAAATAAAAATCTCACTTCTGGTTAAAACCCTGAAGCCACCATCATATTTTATATTTTAGATGCTATGCTGTGCTTTTTTATTTGTATTGTGAGTTATGTCCTGTACTCAATTTTTTATCTGTGATTATTGTATGGTGCCCTGCGCCTCCAGGGAAGGGCACCTTAGAAATAAAATACTGCTGCTAAACACTACTATAACCATTATTAAAAAAAAATTGAGCAGAGCCGGCCCAGTAGCTTGGAGGGCTGAGACATCTGTGCCTTACTTCCTGCCATGCCGGCAACCCGTGTTCGCGGTGCGAGACGGCTGCCAGGGGTTGACCAGGGAGGGAGAGGATTGAGTGTCCACAGGACTGCTCTTTTCTCTTGGGGAGGAAAGACTGGCATTCCTGCCGAACGACTGCCCCGGGTGGAGGCCTGGGGGTAGAGCGGGACTGTTGGGCACCAACAAAGGGAGGGTGTTGCGGGACTTCTGCAGCATGCGTGCACCTCCACACATGCACATTGATGTGTGCACCCCAGCAACAGGGAGGGAAGGGAGAAAAAGAGGAAAAAAAAGAACAGGCTGCAGATGATGACTGACCCCCGCAGGCTCCGCACCTGGTGGCTGGGCACTGCCACAGCCCTGTGGCAGAGAGCTTAGGTTAAGGTAAGTCCCAGGGAAGCTGGGGTGATGGGGCTGGGGGGTCAGGTTAAAAGGGCAGCCAGAGGAGATCAGGAGATAAAGTGCTCATTAAAAAAAAAAAATTAAACGGTTGCTGGTAGCCCAACCCCAGTGCCGCAGACCAACATCCCCCCATTCCAGAAACAAGTGCCCAACCCAAGTGTTGGATAGTAGACTGTCTAAAAACAATTAAGTGATCACTGGGAGTCCAACTCTGGTGCCACCAACCACCCTCCCCATTCAATACCGGGTTCCCAACTCCGGTGATGTACTTAAAATTATTTTATAAACCCTTATTCTGTCGCCGGCTCGGTGGCGCTGAGGGCTGAGGTGCTGGTGCCTTACCTCGCGCTACGCTGGCGACCCATGTTTGGGAACAAGCATGGGCCACTGGGGGTCAGCAGGGGAGGAGAAGGATTGAGCATCTGATGGACTGCTCTCCTTCTCTGGGGAGGAGGGGTTCCTGATGGTCGGCGCTTGCTCGCCCCCTGGCAGAGGCTGGAGGACAGGGCGCTGTACCACAAGCTGGGAGGAGTCGGGCCAGACACCTGGAGGAAGCGCGTGCAGAAGCATGTGTGCCCCCCTTCGCTGGCGACATTGCATGGTCCCAACTGCTAGGGAGAAAAACTGGAGGAAATAGACTGCCGTGCAGGATGGCAGAGGCGCCATGCAGGCTCACCCCCAACTAACTCACGGCGCTGGCCATCTATCTGGACTTGTGGTGGGGAGTTGGGGACCCCCGCTGACCCGCCAGGAAGCGCAAGTCCTGGGGTCAGGTCAGCTGGTAGATGCCGGGGTGGGACTGGGGCGCCTCCTGAGAGATGGCTGGCAGTGGGGAGAAAACTCATAACTAAAAAATAAAATAAACCCTTATTCTTGCTCACTGTGCCAAAAGTCCCCCACCCATCACACACAATAAATGAAAACACACACCCCCTCTGTCATCCATGCCACCCGCACCCCCCTCCTATCCACCCAAGTACATTTTGGCCCCACAGTGGGTGACTTCTTTTCCCCCCCAAAAAAAATGTATTTTGAGACCAAATCCAAAAGTGCCAACTGGATGGTCGCGGGAGGTTAGTATTTTTTTATTTATTCATTTAAAAGAGATTTACCAGGAAAACATACTGAGCCCTAAAGGTTGTTTCCAGATGTGTCCTGGGGGAAGAGGGGAAGGAGTAATGAGTACTAGGCTTGTCACGGTATGAAATTCTGACAGTATGGTAACCGTCACATGTAATACCGTGGTTAGCGTCATACAATTGAAGAACAAGTAATGTTTGCACAAAAAAGAAGCCTCCTCAAACTGTTGCATCAGGGAAATTTGGCGTGGAAGGGACAGTTGTCTCTTAAAATGCAAAAAAAAAAAAAAAAACTAGTTGAAAGGTCTCAATGCCTTGAATCATGGTTATCGCAATATTGGGAATTGCCCCCAGTATCAATACCATGACTTCTGATACTATGATATACCGTAAAACCGTGATATCGTGACAACCCTAATAAGTCCATAATAAGAAGTAGAAAGCGTAGTAATATAATAATGCAATACGGCACAGCAATGTACAGTAATACATAGTATCGTATTGGCATAATTAATAGCGATACAGATTGATTACATCAAGGAGTGTGAGGTACCAGGCACTCGCAGACTGTAACGTCAGGAACAGGACAGGGTAGAAAGTGGTCATTAAAATAGAAGGGGGCCACAGGAAGGAGCAACTGGAGCAGTACATGAGAGAGAAAAGAGAAGAGGAAGGGTAGAGAGATGGGAGAGGGGGAAGGGAAGAAAGGAGAGGAAGAACAGGTGGAAGGATAGGAGAGAAGGGGGAGGTGGATTAGGGATGGGAATAGCAAGTATAGAAGTGTAGTAAGCACCTAATTCCCATTGAATGAAGACTGCAAGGCGCTCGAGCTTAGATGTATTTTTTTTGGCATCTTTTTAGTGGGACGTATTAAAAAAAAAAAAAAAAAACAGTCCACGGACATATGCCATTTGTCTTTTTTGGGACATAGAAAAAAACACCATCTCCCATATCCGTACATTTTATAACCAAATTTGTGGGAGGGGGGTTATCATCTCCCTGCATGACCACCCGCATAGCAACCTTTCAGCCTCCCCAATGGATCTGCTGCTGCCCAGAAGGCCCTGCACCAAGCAAGCTATAGCTCCAGTGCCGTGCCTGATGCCTTTGCTGTTTCGTCGAAACATAACATTTGTTGGCAGATAAGAATCATTTGGCCCGACCAGTCTGCCCATTTTTCCCTGCCTATACTGCCACCACAGACCCTACCTGCTCTCCAGTTACTCTCCTACACGCTTCCTTCCAAGATTCTTTTGTGCCTATCCCATGCATGCTTGAAACCCACCACTGTGTATGCCCCTACCACCTCCACTGGAAGGCTGTTCCAGGCACCCACCACTGTTTCAGTGAAGAAGTGCTTTCTCATATCCCTCCTAAATTTCCCCTTTCCAGCTTCATTGCATGCCCCCTTGTTTTCGTGCACCTTCTCCTCTGACAGATACTCCCCTACTGTACCTTATTTACCCCCGTGAGGTATTTATAGGTTTCTATCATGTCCTCCTCTCTGCAACCATATATAGGTTTTGGGATGTGTAGGACGGGTTAGGCGAGTCATTTGCAAAGCGTGCTATAGGCCTGGTGGTTTATGTATCTTTTTTTAAAACGTAAGAAAATTAATTGGGGGAAAAATCATCTTAAAGTATCGGTTTGGGTTGGAGATTAAAGCCACAAAAGTAAGGAAATGCAGTGTTAGGGTTAAAGCCCCCCAAGCAATGGTGAATCTGTAGCCTGTTGTCTCTCTGGGTCTGAATGCTCAAATGATGCAGAGTTGGCATTGTGTTATCTTTGACACCCAGTCTCCAAGCATTGCCCTGTAAGTATTTTTTGTGTGCCAGAATAGACAGTGCTGAGGTTAGGGCATAGCCAGCGCTGTATTGTGTGATTGCTCAAACCCCAAAGAACGCCAGGTCACAGATTTACCGCTCTAAACTGTTACTAACAGGGAAATACTTGGAGACTGGGAGTTGAAGCTAGCGCAGTGCCAGCTCTGCACCATGTGATCTTTCAAACCCAGAGTAACGACAGGCCACAAATTCAACATGGCCTGGGAGACTTTTAACCCTATCATTGCATTACCTTACTACCCTAACTGATGCTATAATATAGTTCCTTTGTAATGAATATACAGTAATAATTACAGGTTTGCATGTGTCTGTCTGTTCATGGTGGCTGCTAGTTCATACAGAAACGTGAACCTAGGCACACATGCACACATGTGCTCTACGTAGATTTCACACTTTCTAAGCTGTCCCCACCAGGACCCTCAAACACCTGTGTTTACAAGAAGTACCCCCAACCCCCTACTCCACTGTGTGGGGGTAAATGCTGCTTGAAATAGCAGCTGTTGAAATCCTGGCTCCTGGCACCGTGCCAGGAGCCCACCTTATCTTTCTATGTAAGCACCCTTCCCTAGCCCAACCCACTCTACCCCAACATAACCCTTTTTTTGATAGAGGGCACCTGACATTCAAGGCGTGATTGGAAGGGCAGTAGTCCAGTGCCCATCTAGCTCAGGCGCCCACCCCCTGACTCATGACCGTGATGCATGCCACAGTCCTAGTGACAGACTGCCTAAGCACAGGCTTGGGAGTCTGTGACTCTTGACAAAGCTTGTAGCAGGGAGGTGAAAGATTGAGTTTAGCTAGAGGGGTTACAGCCCATCATTATGCACATACGGTGTAAATGTAATTCACAAAATAAAGAAAATTCTGTACTTTATTCTTCTGACTCCAGATATCCTTTCTGATGGTTTGGCGAGTGCCCCCTTCTCTTTTTCCACAGTTGTGCATTTTTGATAAGAGCATTGCATGGTCTGGTGGCAGCCTGCTTTCTCAGGTTGTGGTTGTCTTGCCAAGTTGAAATCTCTCCAGGCTTATCGTGAATGAATCTGTGCATGTAGTCTTTGCGCTTCTTTGCATCTGTGGATGTAGAGCTGTGCACATCCGTTTAGTGTGTGAGCACTTCTCTGTATGTAGTACTGTGTGCACGTGTGTGTGTGTATGTGTACACATCTCTGTAGTCAGTGCGTATGCGCATCTGTTTGTAGCCTGTGTGTGTGTGTGTGTGTGTGTGTGGTGCTGTCTGTGTAGTCTGTGTTGGCATCAGTGTGTAGTCTGAGTATGCAGTGCAGTGTTCGTGTCAGTGTGTAGTATGTGTGCATGACTGTGTAGCATGTGTGCGCTCTTTGTATGTAGTGATGTGTGCTGTATGTGGTGCTGTGTGTGTGTGTGTGTCTGTAAATCTTTGCGATTTAATGGGGCATTGTGGTTGAATTGCTTCCTGCTCATTTATTTATTTGCAGTATTCAGTTGAAGTGCTCTGGATGTGGCTGGTTTAAACAATGTTTACCATATTTATTTATTTACAACTTTTGACCAGGAAAGGCACAGTGAGATGAAGCTCATTTCCAGGTGTGACCCTGGGGAGAATTAAGCACAGGGAGGTTACAGTACATGACCTGCTCAGGATCATACAGTATGTGGATGACCACTGTGGGATTCAAACCCAGATCTGCTAGACATCCGGAGTCACAACTTTGTGCTCAAACTACTAGATTATACTGCCTTTATTTCTGAAATTTCAGTATGTTTTCTTTTCATTTCTGTAATGTGTGGTAGGACAAAGGATAGTTTTTAGTTAGAATGAATGCACCGTTAAACATGTAATACACACTAACATGGTAATTTAACATCATAAGTGTGTGAAGGAGCTGGCCTGCTGGCATTGAGGGCTGAGGCACTGGACGCCACACCTCATGCCACACCGGTGACCCGGGTTCAGGAGTGAACTCGAGTCCCAGGGTCAGCAGTGGAGGAAGAGGTAAAGCATCCAAAGGACTGCTCTCCTTTCCTGGGGTGGGGTTGCTGCACCACTCCTAGACTGTCACCACAAGGAGACGTGGCAGCAGAACAGCAGCTGTGATGAAGTTTGGGGATAGCTGGAGGCCAAGTGTGTGGTGCATGCATGCCTGCGCGCTTGCACACACACACACACACACACACACAGGCATTCCATGCACGCTGTCTGGTCGAGGGGATAAAACAAAAAACAAGTCGGCGGGTGGTGCCAGAGTCCGTTCCCTGCCTGCGCTGCCACCTTGGGACTCCCTGCTATTCTCCCTGTTATTATGGATGTGTGCTCTCGGGGGGGGGGGTGGCCCTCCTCCTCCTGCCCCTGCCACTTGGGGTAATCTTTGGGGGAATACTGCAGGTGAGTCCTGGGGGGAGGTAGTAGTTGACAGGGACAGAGCAAGGTTGTCCGTGGCTGTGGCAGAAAAACCTTTGTGGAACAAAAAAAATGTGACTGCAGCTTTGTCAGGTCTGCTGGCCCCCCTTACTCCCCCCTTTAAAAAAAATGTTGAATAAATATGCCATGAAAACATGTGCTAATTGAAAGGTGTTCCTACTCACTTCACTACCCAGGGTGCCCAGTGATTCCCTTGATAACAGAAAGTTGTCCAGGCTTGCCTTAAAGGCATGTACTGTCTTCATGTTTTATTCAGATCTTTATTTAGTTGATAAACTCCAGTATATCCTTTCCATTTTCTGTCTGAATCTGTAGCCTGGTCTAGTATCTCTGGTATGCTATATTCAGTGGATGCTTGTTAATGCTTATGTTATTGTTATATTTTATTTAAAGAGCTGCTGATGCCTCGGTAAAATTATATTGTGTGTGGGCTCCTATGGGCAGGCAACTGTATTTCTCCTCCCCTTTCTTTATTACTAACGACATTTGCAGAAAGCAGTTTATTTATCCTTTAGCGTTCATGTGTCCCTACAGTTATTCCTCACTTGAATTCATAATCCTCTCATAGAAATGATATTAAATAAGAATTTTCAGTTGATTAGCACTTTTATGCTCAAAAGTGCTGATTAGCTTAGCAAACGTGTAGCAACTGGAATAAACTGATTAGCAAACTTAAAAACTTGTCATATTTATATCAGACGGTATCCACTTTGTTTTTCAACAGGGGGTTGGGTAGTGTATACAGCGTCAGTCTGTGCAAAATATCCCCCCCCCAGGTTGCATGGACCAGTGTTATTGGAGTCTCTGACTGAACAGCCCACTGCATGCCCCTAAAATAATGCCTGAATAACTGGTTGGGTGGTGGGTAAAAGGTTTTTTTTAGTACCCACCTCTACCTAAAGACAGCCAGAAACGTGTATG